>WIQG01000030.1:0-600000 GCA_014925785.1 Mycena galopus ATCC 62051
AATGTGAAAAAGCAGAGATTGACACCACGAGAGGAACACGTCATGATTGACAGTATCTTGATGTCGGCAGACCGTGGTTTCCCCATGAAGCCTCGCAACGTTGTTCTCAGCACCAACGAGATCCTCCGAAGCCGAGGTGCCGAAACCATTGACCCCGAGTCAAATTGGGTCCATCGCTTCCTCGAACGCCATCGGGACGAGCTCCAGACGCACTGGAGCAAGCCACTCGACACTCAATGCGGCCAATCTTTGAATCCAAAGGCTGTCGAGGACTGGTTTCGGCTCGTCAAGGAGCTCTTGCCGGACCAAGATATTCACAAGGAGGACATTTACGGGATGGACGAGAGTGGTTCCCACCGTTGGACCAGGGAAAGCAAAGAGTAATTGGGCGACGGGGGGCAAAGATACAGCATAACCAAGGGGGGGGCGGACAAGGAGAATGTTATGGCAATCATCACCATCTGCACAGATGGGACGAAGTTGAAGCCGACGATCATCTTCAGGGGGAAGAACATGCTGCAAAAGTATGGTGAGAATAACATTGCCAGCACATCGTGAGTCCACGCACCTTGGTGATTGCTACCTTCTGACGCCCAGCAGTATTTGTATCTCCGAGAAGGGCTGGATCGACGGTGAACTTGCGGTGGAATGGCTAAAGAAGGATTTTGATGCACAGACAAAGGAGAAGGCTGACGGACGCACCTGAGTCCTAATCCTCGACAGCCACAGCTCGCATCACTCCGCCAAGTTTCTCAAGTATGCTGAGGCCAACAACATCATCGTCCTTGGTTATCCCCCCCACTGCACCCATGCCCTGCAGGGCCTCGACGTCGTCTGTTTTGCAAGGATGAAAGTGGTCTGGAGGGAGGTGATCAACGAGTTCAAGGAGCTCAACCACCGCAAGGTCGGAAAGGGCAACTTCACAGGATTATTTGGGAAGGCTTACCTTCGAGAATTCACCGAGAGCGCTGTCAAGGCGGCCTTCCGCGTGACAGGGATCTGTCCATTCGACCCCAATGTCATCAAACCCGAGCAGATGAAGCCAGCTGAGGCAACATCTGTCATGGGCTCTTTCCCCCTTCTCCAACCGAGCCCTATGCGCACAGTTATGGCAGTGTTGCACAAAAACCCTCCGACTGTGTTCGAAGTTGACCCCAACACATTCATTCCTGTTGGTGGGTCAGTAACTCCTCAACGTCGCGCGCGGGACCCAATGATTGATCCGGAACTGTACACACCTTCCAAGTGCATGAGGTTTATGACCAGCGCACTCGCCACAACTTCCTCCGGGAATTTCCTTGTTTCCAAAGACCCCGTCACGTCGACAAGTCGATTGCCGAAACCTGTCCTCGAAGGGCCGCCGACCATGATCCCACAACTCGACCTGACGCCGCTGGAGCTCAGTGATACCGCACTAGAGAGCATGTTGAAGAGTGAGCTGTTAGAAGCAACAAAGAGGATGCGTGAAAACCTCGGAGTCGCAAATCAGCACATTGTTGCTCGAGATGGCATCATCGAGTCCTCGCACACCACGATCATCCTCCAAAATGTTTTCTGCGAGAGGCAGAGTCAGGCTCTGAATGTGAAGGAGACTAAAAAGAAGACGGCCGTGTTGCCCTGTTGATGGGTGGTTTGGGGCGGCATCTTACGGACCCGGAACAGATTGCAAAGACTGAAGAGGCCCAGAAGGCTCGGGATGCGGACGCTGCAGCAAAGGTGCAGAGGGCTGAGGGGCGGGAGGCTGCACAAATATGGAAGGAGGCGTTAGAGGCGAAGTGGAAGGAGATGAAGGGAGCGCACGAGAAAGCATTGGCGGCATGGGAGAAGGAGTGTGGAGAGTTGCGTGTCACCGGCTGTCGTGCGAAAGATCTCCATAAAAAACCGGTCCGGCCGAAGAAACCGAAGGCTCCTCCCGCTGAGGAGCCTTCGGGAGGAGGGGAGGACGACGAGTCGAGCTCAGAGGACGAGTAAGACAGAGACAATATGACATCAGTCACCTTGTCATGCTTGGCTCAAGTACCCGATTTCTGTGACATTTGATGGTCAAAAGTAGAACATATATTAGACGCCTTAGACATAGTTAGAATATTACATCCTCTTGTACTCTTAATGCTTGTATACTACTTTATAATATTGTCAACTTAGATCGCAAACAAATATTAAGATTTGAGCGCGCTGGAGTAAACTTAAAATGTTGGCTCAAGTAATGGGTATATACTGTACATCCAGGATCTCGAGGTTCTTGGTGATCATCGCCTCCTTTTGTTGGCGGTGGTGGTGGTCGGTGGGCTTGTATGGGACACCAAAGTCCACGTGAAACTGCTGAGATGCAGCGCAATAGAGGTCGAGAGGGCTGGCGTTGACGAACGGACACACCTTAACTGTGGCACCGCCAGTCAGTCATGTTATAGATGGAGAAAGATTTTAGAACATGTACTCACCAGCAGCCTGGAACAAGCTGTCCAGCTTGAGGAGCACGCGTCCCCTCCTCTGCATGTAGTCATCGATCTTGTCATTGGGCACAAAGTGCTCAAACTTGAGCTCGTAATCTTCCACTGAGACGCCTCAGTGGGGAAAGACAAGGGCAGCACAAAAGTACTTACACGCGTTGCGGAAATCCACTGCCTTGAGACCATCTGTTGGGTGTGCAGCTGAATAAGAGCCCATTGTCACATTCTTCCCAACACCCAGGTAGAAAAACCATAACGTACCTGCATCTGCCTTGGCAGCGGCCACCCGTTTGTTTAGAGCTTTGCATCTTTGCTCTTCCTCCATCATACAGTGTTTTCGCAGCGAGATTTCACGCAGAGTGGAAGGCGGCGGGACACACAGGGGCCTGCGAAAGAAAGGGAGATGACGCCCGCGGGGGGGGGGGGGGGGGGGGAAGAGGGTGGTGAAGAGTATGGCAGCAGCGAAGAGGGTGGGAGGCTGCTCTGCTTGATGAGCAAGGAGGCGGCGATGAAACCTCCACCTGCAATGGTGGTGGTGACGGCGGCCTTGGTGGTGCGGGGGCGGTTGGCAGGCATGGAGAGTGAGTTTGGGGTGTGAAGGACAATTTTTTGAAGCCTCACCTTTTAATACTTTCCTCCCGTGATCGCTGGCCTCGGTGGTGGCTGGCCATTGTCGTCCATTTCTTCCAGATTTGGCATGTTCACGACGGTCGGTTATAGAGGCCTTGAAGCAATTCCTTCTGTTTGGAAAAAAAAGGATTAACGCTTTGAAGTACAATGGACTGACTCACCCATTTGGGAATTGTAATTTCTCGGTGGCAGGAAATTCGTTTCCTTATCTTCAAGCATGAGGTTCATTAGTTGAGGTTACGGCAGATATGCGCGCAGACCAAGCTGGTAGCGGCGCCCGCAATAAGCGAGGGAGGACAGTCAACAAGCCTCGTGCTCGCGGTCTGTCTCCACTCCTCGGAGACAGGAAAGTGACCTTGACTGTCCCTCTTGTGACCTCTACTACTCAACGTTCTCAGGCTCCGAACCTACTCTCACCTCCTCATGGTCTCCTCGGCATGGAGCTCATCCTTCCGGTCTACTCGGCACCCTGGATTGAATCTCTCCTGGTTTCTACCATCATTCCCAAAAAGGACCAGGCTGTGGAGATCCTTGAGGCGCTCCTCGCAGATGAAGGGTTTGTGTTATATACCAAGCCGCGGGGAATGGCTAAGCCGGTTAAGCCGGCCGGTGTATGAAGGCCGGTCGGCATATGAAAGCCGGTCGGCATAGGAATGCCAAAAGCCGAAGGTGAACGGACGTGGGGGACGCTAACGCCACAGAGGTGCTGGGCGAGCTAGACTACCAGCTGGCGAAGTGGATGAAGAGCCGGACGGCCGATGTGAACAAGGCCGTAGGAGGGAGAACGACTTAGACGATGAACGATGAGTCCAAAGACGTTTATAATTAATCTGAAGTACAAGCTGGTAGATACAGGGTTTAAATACTAAAGCCAGATCTAATTATGAATCGGGAAGTACAAAGAATATAGCAAATGGAGAACATAGCCTTGAAGCGAGTACAAGGGAACATGTTACGCCCGTGCATCTCCGACCCTATCCGGATCCGTCCGGACTCGTCCGGCTTCATCCGGATCTCTCCGTCCTCCGTCCGGATCCTCGGATCCGACTTCCCTTCCTTCCGGACGCGTCATCCGAACTCCGGCTCGCGTCCGTATCATTCGCTGTTGCGTCCGGCCTTGGTCGTTGACGCACGCCCTCGGGGTTTTTACGCAATGAAGAATTACTGAGCGTTTCCCCTTCTCTGACCATATGACTTATGCTTCACATGTACTCCTTATTGTCTTTATTATCTTCGCTTATTCCTATTGTCTTAACTTCTTCTCCGAACACATCCGGACTATCTCCGTACTTAGTATAAATACGTACTTACTTCGGATGTAACCTTAGTTGATAATTAACGTGCTTTGCCTCCGCATTGCTCCGTCGTCCGACCTCTGTCCCATTCTCTATCCGACCTTCGGAGCCAAGTTAATTGGTGTATCCTTATACTCTTGTGGTATCGCTTTACATCCGGACCTTCGTCCGGCCCCCCGACACTTCGTCCGGCCATCCGTCCTTCCGGCCCTTCCGGGCGTCCGTCCTTCCGGCCCTTCCGGGCGTCCGTCCTTCCGGCCATTTCTTTTCTTTCCGGACACGGATATAACAGTATTATCAACTCAAATTAATTTGGCTTCTTCCCATGTCTTACGCTCACCTCGTTCCCACTCCGGATGTAGGCCAAGATCGTCGTCGATCGCGCCAGTTCAGCGCCATCGTTCCGATTCAGGCTCCGGGCCAGCAGCCCGTAGAAACTACCTCTGGTTTTCAGCCACCCATGCTCTCACCACCTATTGACCCTCGGGTTCAACGGTCCCAACCGCATTTTCAACCGGATGCGCGTGCTCTTCGGCCGCATGCTCCGGCCATGTGGTCAAGACCGCTTCTCGACCCAGAAAACCGTGGAGCTGCTTTCCGGCAGTTCAGCCAATCTCCGGTCGGTTCACAATACCCCGGATCGGTTTACCCCGAGGTGATGGATTTCAATGAGTACGAACGTGGCTCCGGTACTGGCATATCTTCTCCTACCCCAGATCGTCGTATGTTTCATCATCCGGTCCACACTGCTACCATTGTGGAGGTACCGGAAGAGGTCGACCCATTGGAGACGACCGAACCGATCGCTCCGATTCCTCCGATCTATTCCGGGCAAACAATGTTTGTCCCGCCATCGCCTACTACGATCGGCTCTCGACCGCATACTGCTCCGCCGGCTACTCCGGCTCCGGTCGACAAGGGTAAAGGTAAAGCCAGTGGAGGACAAACTCCTGACCCTACTGCCCAACCACCCACCAATCTTCCTTCCGGCTCTACTCCGCCCCCGCCTGCGGGCCCTTCCGGTCCTCCTGGACCTTCTGGCTCTCCTGGCGGTGGTAACGGTGGAGGCGGCGGAGGTGGAGGAGGTGGAGGTCCGCCCCCGGGCGGAAATCCTCCGCCGATTCCAAACCCTCCGGTTCAACCATCGGGTTCCGGCGCGCCCGCGCCTAATCCAGGACCTGGTGGCGGTGGAGGTGGCGGCGGTGGTGGTGGCGGACCATTTGGTCCGGCGCTGCCTCCAGGTCCTCCAGGTCCTCCCGGTCCCCCCGGACCTCCGGGTCCGACAATTCACATTCCCGCTCCGAACAACCCGCAGCTCGATTTCGCCGTGCAACAAATGGCACAGGCTATGGCTCTCCTCGCACAGAACTCTGTCGCTCCTCCTCGCTCCACTCGTACCGCTTCCAAGGCTCCGGACACATTCGATGGTTCGGACCCGACGAAATTCGCCACTTTCATGTCGCAGATTTATCTGCACATCGCGGAACGCCCACAAGACTTCCCGGGCGACGAAGATAAGATTTTCTACGTCCGGTCGTATCTTCGGGGCACCGCTCAGCAGTGGTTTATGCCCAACATCTATGCGAGCGGTACCGCGCCCATTCCGCATTGGGATGCAAACTGGGGATTATTTGTACAGGAGCTCGCGACTAACTTCGGTCCGCACGACCCCTTCGGGGACGCCCGGATCTCTCTGGAGACGCTGTCGATGAAGCCGGGTGACCGGCTGGCTACTTACCAGCTAGAGTTCGACACTCACGCGGTTATGACGGGATACAACGAGGCTGCCCTCTTCCGGGCATACTACAGGGGCCTCCCCAGTCGCATCAAGGACACCATCGCGCAAAACCAGATTCCGGCTTCTCTTGTCGGACTCAAGGCTTACGCCTCGCAGATCGACCAGCGCTACCATCGTCGACAGGCCGAGAAAGCTGCGGAGCGCGCTTCCAACAATCCGCCACCCTCCGGCAAGGCGTCCGGAGATGCCTCCGGCTCTCCTCCGGCCGGAGGACAGAGTGGTGGTGGTCGTGGTGGGAAGTCCAAGGGAAAGGGCAAGGGCCGAGGTAATTCAAATCCTCCGGCCAAGACCAATCCTCCGTCGACTACTCCTCCGGCTACGTCCGGCAACGCGGGTCAGGCCTCCGGGTCATCAAAGACTCCGAAACCGTACGCGGCCAAGCTCGACTCCTCCGGTAAACTCAAACCCGAGGAGCGCGAGCGGCGCATCAAGAACAACCTCTGCATGTTCTGCGGTGGTCAAGGCCATAAGACGGCCGACTGCCGGAAGCGTCCGGGCAATGCTCAAGGCAAGGCTGGAAACGTTTCTAATCCGCCTGCGCCTGCCGCTGATGCCTCTTCTACCCCCGAGTCAAAAAATTAGACAGCGGCTCGGAACCCTCCGCACCTGGTCCGAGCCGTGTTGACTCTGCGGTGCTTCCGGAGGTTACTCTCAACGCGTCCACTCTCTCTCCTAATGCCTTTTACGTCGATCTTGATATATCTTTACTCTCCGCGGACTTTATCTCTCCTTCCGGCATTCTGTCCGGGTTTCCTACTCCGGACGCGGGCCTAACCCTGCGTCCGTCTTTTGTACAACGAGTTGCCGCGGGATTCAACTCCCGCTTACGGGCGCTCATCGACTCCGGCTCTTCGCACTGTTTTGTGTCTACTCGAGTTTGCGAATCTAATGGGTATTCTCCGTACGCGGTCCCTCCGGTTAAGCTCCGGTATCTCGACGGCTCCTCATCTATTATAAACCGGCAACTGCATTTATTGCCCCGGTTTCCTTCCGGCGATGTCCATTCTATGGAATTTTACGTCACCCGTCTGGACTCTGCCTGTGACTTGGTACTTGGACTAAATTGGCTACGCCGCTACAATCCGTTGATTGACTGGCGCAACGCCTCACTAAAGTTCAGCCCTGTTTACGACGAGTCTACTGTGTCGACACACCCGGAGATTACTCCGGCCTTTGTTGCGGTCCCTCCGGTTACGGAGGATACGGAGCATCCGGCAACCCCGGCTCTCATTCCGTCTATACCGCTGACGTCTTCGCCCGGACCTGCTCCTTCTATGGAGATTCCTCCGGCACCGTTTCCGGCGCCACCCGAGGCCCCCGCGCCTCGTCCGTTCACTACTGCCCCGCTTGTGTCTATGGTCAACGCTGCTGCTTTCCGCGCTATCATTCGCGATAAAAGCACCATCCAGTATACTCTGCGTGCTACGCCGACCGACGAGAGTTTAGGTTTTAAATCCTCGGCCGAGCCGGACTTCGCTAACTTGTCCGGCATTCCGGCCGAATACCACGACTTCGCCGATGTCTTTTCGGAATCGGAGGCATATAACCTTCCGCCCCATCGCGAGTTCGATCTGAAGATCGAGACCTTCGATGACGCGGAACCTCCGGTCGGTCCTATATATTCCCTTTCTCCGGCCGAACTTTTGGCGCTCCGGGAGTTCCTCGATCAGAACTTGAAGGCGGACTTCATCTATCCGTCTCGTTCCTCCCATGGCGCTCCTATCCTCTTCGCTAAGAAGAAGGACGGAAGTCTCCGGCTTTGCGTCGACTACCGTGGATTGAACCGTATCACGAAGAAGGATCGTTATCCGCTTCCTCTGATCTCAGATCTCCTCGATGCACCAGGAAAGGCACGTATCTATACCAAGCTCGACCTCCGGCATGCCTACCATTTACTCCGGGTCGCCCCGGGCGACGAGTACAAAACCGCATTTCGCTCACGCTACGGCTCCTACAACTTCCGGGTCGTTCCGGAAGGTTTGTCCAATGCTCCGGCCGCCTTTCAGCGTTTTCTCAATACGCTGTTCGCGGATCTGTTGGACGTTTATGTCGTGGTATACCTCGATGACATCTTGGTGTACTCCGACGATCCGTCCGACCATACCGCTCACGTCCGGGAGGTGCTCCGGCGCCTCCGGGAAGCCGGTTTGTATTGCAAACTTCCCAAATGCGAATTCAGCGTTACTACTTGCGAATATCTAGGCTATGTTCTTTCTCCGGACGGTTTCCGGATGGCTCCGGACAAAATCTCCGCCATCACGGATTGGCCCGTGCCTCGGAAAGTTAAGGACGTACAGTCCTTCCTCGGTTTTTGTAACTTCTACCGGCGTTTTATCTACGGCTATTCCGGCATTACCGTTCCACTCACCCGGCTTACCCGTACCGCTATCAAGTGGGACTGGTCGGTCGCTTGCCAAACGGCTTTCGACACTCTCAAGCGCGCGTTTACGGATGCTCCGGTCCTCCACCATTGGATTCCCGGCCGTCAGATCACGGTCGAAACGGACGCATCCGATTACGCCATCGCGGGCATCCTCTCCATTACCGGAGATGACGGGGAACTTCACCCTGTCGCCTTCCGGAGCCGGACACTTACGGCTCCGGAGCTCAACTACGACACTCACGATAAGGAACTCCTTGCTATTTTTGATTGCTTTACTCATTGGCGTCATTATCTCGAGGGGGCTCCTTTAGTTGTCGACGTTGTCACGGACCACAAGAACCTCGAATACTTTGCAACGACGAAGACCCTTACCCGTCGGCAAGTACGTTGGTCCGAATACCTTTGCCATTTCAATATGGTGATCCGGTTCCGACCGGGCAAACTCGGAGGTAAACCCGATGCTTTGACTAGACGATGGGACGTCTATCCGAAAGAGGGGGATACGGCCTTCAGCCAAATCAATCCTCAGAACTTCCGGCCCATTTTCACGTCCGATCAATTATCCGCATCGCTTAACGCTACTTACCTTGAAGACGTTTGTCTCCGAGCCTCCGTCGTCATGGATGTTGATCAGCTTCACCGCGACATCATTTCCCACTATCCGGACGACCCAGCCGCCACTTCCGGACTCGCATCCGCGGCGTCCGATGCTTCCGGCTCGCGCTGGACCACAGATCCAACCGGACTTCTACTTCTTAACAACCGGATCTACGTCCCGCAGGTTTCCGGCAACTCTCCGGACATTCTCCGTGTACGTGTTTTACAAAACAAGCATGATCACATACTCTCCGGCCATTTCGGACAGAATCGTACGCTGGCCCTCGTCCGGCGCGACTATGCCTGGCCGGAAATGCGGAACTTCGTCCGAGACTATTGCAAATCCTGCACTCACTGCAAGCGCAACAAGGCCCCTCGGCACAAGCCGTACGGTCTTCTCCGTCCACTTCCGGTTCCCCTCCGTCCTTGGCATTCCATTTCCATCGACTTTATCGAAAATCTTCCCTTCTCCGGCGAGTTTAACTGCATTTGTGTCATCGTTGATCGTGCATCCAAGCAGGTTATCCTTTTCCCCTGCGATTTCCATATCACCTCCGTGCAACTCGCCCGGCATTTCCTTATTCACGTCTTTTCCAAACACGGAGTCCCGGCCCATGTCACTTCTGACCGTGGCACGGAATTCGTCTCCGCTTTCTTCCGCGCATTGGGCGAACTACTCAATATGACGATGCACTTTACGTCCGGCCACCATCCGGAGGCCGACGGACAGACGGAACGCATGAACCAAACCCTCGAACAATACGTCCGGATGTATTGTGCGTATCAACAGGACGACTGGGCCGAGCTTCTTCCTCTCGGAGAATTCGCGCTCAATAACGCTCCGAACGCATCGACCGGCGTATCTCCGTTCTTCGCTAACAAGGGTTATCATCCGGCACTCACTTTCCACGAGACTACGATCCAGGGCAAGGATGTTGACAAAGCCCGGGACTACGTCTATGACCTCCAATCCGTCCACGAATACCTCCGTGCGCAACTTACAATTGCTACGGAGCGTTACAAGGAAGTTGCTGATAAAAAGCGTCTTCCGGACCCGATCCTTGAGGTCGGAGATCATGTCTTTGTGTCGACCGAGTTCATTGCAACCACCCGGCCAACGGAGAAGTTCTCCGAGACGCACTTCGGACCATACGAAGTCATCGAGAAAACCTCCGGCGCGTCTTATCGAATCCGTCTTCCTAAAGCCCTTTCGCGCATTCACCCCGTTTTTCACATCTCAGCGCTAGAACCACACTTTCCGAATCCATTCCCCGGACGCGAACAAGTTCCACCCGGACCGGTCGAAATTATCGACGGAGACGAACATTTCGAACTATCAACAATACTCGACTCTAAGATCGACCGACGTTACCGTCGTTGTCCGCTCCGGTACTATGTCGAATGGCTCGGATGGTCTTCGACCGGACAACAGTACCAGTGGGTTCCGGCCTTCGACTTGGACGCTCCGGAGCTCTTAGCAGAGTTTCACGAGCGATATCCGGACAAGCCCGGACCCGAATGGGAACGACTTTGAGCTTCCGGCTCTGGTCACATCCCTCCGGTCTTACTCCGTCTCGTCGGCGACTCTACGCGCTTCATGACCAAGAAAACATTCATTTCGGACTCAAGAAAGTTATTATACAAACGTCCGTTTTTTCTATCTACAATTGTCCATTTCCGTTCGTTCACTTCTCGCCTTCATCCGCGTCCGCGTTCTGCTCCGGCTCCGGCTTCGAACCGGAACCACTCGCAACCGGCTCCTCGTCTTCATCGGCTACCGGCTCGTCGTCCGAAACCAATTCGTACACAATTCCGGATTCCTCTCGGGAAACCCGGAAGCCGGACGGTGGGATGGACTCGTCCCGGACGGGCAACGGCTCATCCTTCTTCTCCTCCTTGACCTTCTTCTCTCCGGCCACTTTCTCCATCAGCGTGGTCCGCTTGCGGCCGCACTCCTGACACGCATGGTGTCCCTGTTCTGGCGCGGTCCGGCAGGGAATGCCTCGGTCGTGGCATGGAGCACAAGCTGGAATTATCCGTCAGTATCTGTCTGCGTCCGGCCTGTCCGGCAAATCCATCACTTACCTTCGATCGCGAGTTCCCATTTCACCGACTTCTTATCCTTCTTCTGCTTCTTCAACTTCCCCTCACTCTCCGTCTCCCGCTTGCGCTTCCGGTTCGAACCCGACGCCTCCGGCTCCGCGTCCTTTTCTTCCGACACCTGTCGCAAAATCTCCGCGATTTCGACATCGGTGGCGGTGCCGGCGTTGACTCGCGCGCGCAGTTGAAGCGCGCGTTCGCGTTGCTGCGTCGCCCGAGAGACCGCAGCTGCGGTTTCCGCGTCCATTGCGGCAAGGCGCAACGCAACCTGGTGGTCACGTTCCTCCCTGGCCAGCCGCGCATCCCTCTCCTCCTCCGGCTCTTCCGCTCTCTCCTCCTCCGCGATTCTCTCCTGTCGTTCCTTCTCCTCCTTCCGTTCGGCCTCCTCTCGGGCCCGGGCATCCGTCGACGTCTCGCGTCCTTTTCCTTTGTTCCCCGACG
This sequence comes from Mycena galopus ATCC 62051, assembly GCA_014925785.1. NCBI lineage: Eukaryota > Fungi > Basidiomycota > Agaricomycetes > Agaricales > Mycenaceae > Mycena > Mycena galopus. Next base: position 11,695 of record WIQG01000030.1, read on the forward strand.
GTGGTGGCGGTGGGGTATTATCCCCGTTGTTGTTCGTGGTGCTGGCAGACGACATGGTGGTAAGAGGAAAAAATTTGTTGTTTCCCTAACAACGCTCTCACCATCACGTGCTGCTGCGCATCCTTGACTTCTAATTCTCGTGCCGACACTCCTCCGTCATTCCTCCGTCATCATCCGGCTCCGGCTATCGTATTCATCCGGTTCTTTGGTTCCTTGAGGGCAAGGAACCTAAGAGGGGGATACTGTTACGCCCGTGCATCTCCGACCCTATCCGGATCCGTCCGGACTCGTCCGGCTTCATCCGGATCTCTCCGTCCTCCGTCCGGATCCTCGGATCCGACTTCCCTTCCTTCCGGACGCGTCATCCGAACTCCGGCTCGCGTCCGTATCATTCGCTGTTGCGTCCGGCCTTGGTCGTTGACGCACGCCCTCGGGGTTTTTACGCAATGAAGAATTACTGAGCGTTTCCCCTTCTCTGACCATATGACTTATGCTTCACATGTACTCCTTATTGTCTTTATTATCTTCGCTTATTCCTATTGTCTTAACTTCTTCTCCGAACACATCCGGACTATCTCCGTACTTAGTATAAATACGTACTTACTTCGGATGTAACCTTAGTTGATAATTAACGTGCTTTGCCTCCGCATTGCTCCGTCGTCCGACCTCTGTCCCATTCTCTATCCGACCTTCGGAGCCAAGTTAATTGGTGTATCCTTATACTCTTGTGGTATCGCTTTACATCCGGACCTTCGTCCGGCCCCCCGACACTTCGTCCGGCCATCCGTCCTTCCGGCCCTTCCGGGCGTCCGTCCTTCCGGCCATTTCTTTTCTTTCCGGACACGGATATAACAGAACATATGGATGGAGAACAATGCATGGGGGCGTGTAGATGGGAAGCGTGTGGAGATCCACGCGAAGGCGGATAAACGGGAAACGCTCAGAATACTTCATTGCGTAAAAACCCGTCTTCGGCCAAAGGCCGGACGCTAGTCCGAAGACCGGCGGATCGGAGAATATGAACCGGGGGAGATCCGGTGTAGCGGCGGAGTATGGTGATAAGCCGGGCGGCGTAATAAGCCGGTAAGCCGGATTCCACCGGAGGAGGTACCAGGTGGTACGGGATGTAACAGTATCCCCCCTTTACGTTCCTTGCCCTCAAGGAACAAGGATGTCGTGGGAGGGAGCATGTGACGACCAAAGGTAATGGAATGCCGGAGAAGAACAATGCCGTCACGTGCGGTGTTGACACAAGTCTAAGACAGTTGTCAAACACGTCACAACAAGGAAAATTTTCTTTCTCCACAACCACCACCCACAATACCGACACAAAATGGAACAAGGAAACCCCGGACCCAGCGGCGGCGACAACAACGGGAGCCGCGAGGGCTCTCCGGAATACGCAGGACCCCGGCCGGACGTTAGGCAGGGAAAGCGGAGGGCCGCCGACGCGGGGTTGGAGAGTGAGGACGAGGGGCGCGAGAAACGCATGAGGGAGGACGGCGGAGACGAGGACAACGCGGCCAAAGTGGCGCGCAAGAAGGACCTCGCCCGGCTGTCGGAGCGGGATTCGGAGATTGTGTTGGAAGTGGCGCGGAACGAGGAGAGGGAGCGGGAGGAGACACTGCGGATGGAGTGTTATATCCGTGTCCGGAAAGAAAAGGAAACGGCCGGAAGGGCCGGATGGCCGGATGAAGTGTCGGGGGGGCCGGACGAAGGTCCGGATGTAAAGTGATACCACAAGAGTATAAGGGTACACCAATTAACTTGGCTCCGAAGGTCGGATAGAGAATAGGACAGAGGTCGGACAACGGAGCAATGCGGAGGCAAAGCACGTTAATTATCAACTAAGGTTACATCCGAAGTAAGTACGTATTTATACTAAGTACGGAGATAGTCCGGATGTGTTCGGAGAAGAAGTTAAGACAATAGGAATAAGCGAAGACAATAAAGACAATAAGGAGTACATGTGAAGCATAAGTCATATGGTCAGAGAAGGGGAAACGCTCAGTAATTCTTCATTGCGTAAAAACCCCGAGGGCGTGCGTCAACGACCAAGGCCGGACGCAACAGCGAATGATACGGACGCGAGCCGGAGTTCGGATGACGCGTCCGGAAGGAAGGGAAGTCGGATCCGAGGATCCGGACGGAGGACGGAGAGATCCGGATGAAGCCGGACGAGTCCGGACGGATCCGGATAGGGTCGGAGATGCACGGGCGTAACATGGAGGGTGAGCGGAACGCCGCAATGAAGAAGCTCGCCGACCAGCAGAAGGCACATGCAGATCGGGATGCCGCCAAGAAGACGCAGAAACCCGATGTGCCGTCGAACACTGCGGCGGGACCGTCGGGGACGATTCACGCGGCGCGGGACCAGGATGGCCTTCGTCAACAGGCCGAGGTGCACAAGAGGGAGTACGAGCGGCTTATTGAGGCCGCGGAGCAGGCGAGGCGGCGCATGGCGTTGTTGATGCGCCAAGCAGGATTGGTGGATGACAACGAGGATATGCCGATGCTGCCGCCATCGCCCGAGGGAGCTCCGTCCAGCCTGGATAGGCCGGACTCACAACTGCCAAGTCCCGGCGGAGAAGAGCTGGAAGTGCAGGTCCTGCGGGAAGAGGAGGGGGAGGATGTTTACCAGGACGAGGAGGACGAGATCGAGGAGATTCCGGCCCCATCGAAGGGGAAGATTTTTAAAGAAGGTGCGTCGCAGTAAGCCGTAGGAAACTGGAACTAACATACCAGCTTAACAGGATGCGACCGGTGCGCGGTCAACGGGATCCATTGCCGGGAGTACGTCGGCACAAGGACGCGGAAGAGAGGCGCCTGTGCGGCGTGTCACGACGCGAAGGCGAAGTGCTCGCTCGTAAAGCGAGACGACGACAATAAGCCGGCGGCTTCCAAAAAGCTGAAGTCCGAGGGTGAGGAAAAGCCAAAGCCGCGCCAGAAACCCGTTCGGGTTATAGTAGATTCGCGGGTGTCGACACCGGCGGAAGAAATCGCCGAAGGCCGAACTCGGTCGGCCCATGCGAACGCGTCCATCGCCCGCTTGTCGCGGTGTGTGGAGCGCCTGGAGGCGACGGTCGCACAAGACCACGAGCATATCGCGATGCTCCAGTCGGTCGCACACGCCGGGCTCGTCAACGACATTCACAATGCAGCGAACGAGGAGACGTTGGCGGCGCTTCGGACGTTCGAGGAGATGTTGGAGAACGACTACGTCGCGGATTTGGCACGCGAGGCGGAGGAGAAGGAGAAGGAGGAAGAACGGAAGAAGAAGAAGAAGGCGAAGACAACCGCACCGGCTTTGGGTAAGCCGAAGGCCGATAAGCCGCGGAAGGGGAAGTCCGTGCGAGGACGTTCACCGGTGGTGCCAGTCGCTGGCCCATCTCGTGTACCATCATCACGGTGTTCGAATCACCGTGCCGCTCGCTTCATCCGCCAGGTTCAAACCCGGAGTCCGACAACGAGATGGCGGATCGCAACAAGATCGCCTTGTGGTCCCAAGACGTCCCTACCGGCTTTGACCCTGACGAAGGGGTCTGGCATTTCGTGCCAGTCACAGAAGACGTCAGTATGCCGCTGGTGGAGGATGAGATGCAGGTGGACATGTCAGTGCTGCTGGAGCGGCCATACGACCCGTCGCAGCCCCTTAGGCCGGGGGAGAAGTTGGCCACGGTGACGGTGAAGGAGGAGGTGGAAGAAGACGCGGTTGCACCGGAGGGGCCAATGCCGGCGGTGAATACCGCCGCCATCGATACGCCGCCTGAGGCACCCACGATTACGCCGGCAGAAGAGCCAGTCGTTGCACCGGCGGAAGAGCCAGTCGAAGAGCCTGTCGTTGCGCCGGCTGAAGAGCCGGTTGCTGGGTGTTATATACCAAGCCGCGGGAATGGCTATGCCGGATAAGCCGGCCGGCGAATGAAAGCCGGTCGGGATAAGAAAGCCGGTCGGCGTAGGAATGCCGAAAGCCGAAGGTGAACGGACGTGGGGACGCTAACGCCACAGAGGTGCTGGGCGAGCTAGACTACTAGCCGGCGAAGTGGATAAGGAACCGAGCGGCCGAAGTGAACAAGGCCGAAGGATGGAGAACGACTTAGACAATGAACGAGGAGTCCAAAGACGTTAATAACTAATCTAAAGTACAAGCTGGTAGATACGGGGTTTAAATACTAAAGCCGGATCTAATTATGAATCGGGAAGCACAAGGAATATAGCAAATGGAGAACATAGCCTTGAAGCGAGTACAAGGGAACATACGGATGGAGAACAATGCATGGGGGCGTGTAGATGGAAAGCATGTGGAGATCCACGCGAAGGCGGATAAACGGGAAACGCTCAGAATACTTCATTGCGTGAAAACCCGTCTTCGGCCAAAGGCCGGACGCTAGTCCGAAGACCGGCGGATCGGAGAATGTGAACCGGGGAAAGTCCGGCGTAGTGGCGGAGTATAGTGATAAGCCGGACGGCGTAATAAGCCGGTAAGCCGGATTCCGCCGGAGGAGGTACCGGGTGGTACGGGATGTAACACTGGGCCGTCGAACGTTGCACCGGCCGGGGAGTTGGGATCGACCGGGAAAACAAGGACCGAAGAAGTTTCGGTGAAGGTCGAGGAAGAGGACCCACTCGTACCAGGCAGGAAGAAGCTCGTCATCAAGACAAAGATTGTCGTCTACCGGGAGATCTCAAAAACCGAAGTCGGAGGGTCGCATAGTAAGCCGATCGAGATCGACCTCTCGGATGACGAACTGGCGCCGACGGCGGGACCTAGCAGGACGCGGAGGGAGGTGAGTCTCCCGGACGTGGTGGTGGAGGAACCGAAGGATGGCGAGAGTGCCGAGGGAAGTGGAACCAGCGGACCGGCGGAGGAGGAGTAGTAGATCGACCGGAAGGTCAATTTCTTGAATGTATAATAGGAGAAAAAACGGACACTTTGTAGATAGAGAATGCCGTTGTTAATGGAGGGTTTTCTTGAGTTTGAAATCCAATCGAGGGATAAGTGGAAGACGGAATGAACCAATAAGCCGAGCGATATGCCAGGCATTAAGCCGGTGAAGACCGGCGTAGCAGAAGCGTTAAGGAACAGGCCCCGGCTTACGAGGGTAACGCCGGTGAAAGGAGTCGACATGTTCTTGAGCATCAATATCCACCGTGGCGACCCAATCGTACTGGTCGTCGGTGTTCTCGTAGCCAAGCCACTCCACGTAATACCGGAGTTGCCGGTTCTTGTCCTTGAAACGCCGGTCGAGCTTAGAATCGATGATCTGTTTGATTTCAAAGTGGCTTTCGCCGTCAATGATTTCTACAGCGCCGGGTGGCTCTTCGGTGCGTGAAGGAAAAGGACTGGAAAAGTGAGGCTCGAGTTGTGACACATGGAATGTAGGATGAACTCTCTTGAGCGTTTTCGGAAGCCGAATGGTATAAGAAGCCGCGCTGGGTTTCGCGAGGACTTCGTAAGGGCCAAAGTGGTTCTCGGCGAATTTCTTCATCAGCCGAGTGGTACGCAGATGATCCGCCGAAACGTAGACGCAATCGCCGATGTTGAACTGAGGGTCTGGCAAACGCTTTCGGTCGGCGGTTTCTTTATACCGATCCTTGGCGAATGTAATCTGTTGTCGGAGGTACTCGTGAAGGGATTCGAGATCGACGGCATAGTCCTTGGCATAGACGTTAGCAACATCGTGTTCAGCATGGACGGTACACCTATAACTCCAACAAAACCTCTATAGTTAGAATGAGGGATAGCGCGCTATCCCTCATTCTAACTATAAAGGATTTTGGCCATTTCCCATATGCTGCAATAAAGGCTGCGATAAAGCCTCAATAAAGCTGCAATATCTCAAGATTTAAGACATGGTAGACGCAAGACAACCTTGCCACAATAAAGCTGCAATAAAAGTCACAATAAAACTATAACAAAGGTGTTACCTCACAACAGAGTACCAAACAACAAAAGCTGCAATAAAGCTGCAATAAAATCGCAATAAAGTCACAATAAAGGTGTTACCCCACAACAGAGTACCAAACAACAAAAGCTACAATAAAGCTGCAACAAAATTGCAATAAAGTCACAACAAAGGTGTCAACTATGTGTGGGGTTGCCAACAACAAAAGCTGCAATAAAGCTACAGTAAAGGTGCAATAAAGTTGCAATAAATCTAACCCCTCATTTGGCATACAGCAAGTCCAAATGCCATAATAAGGCTGCAATAAAAACCTTTCCAAAAAATTCCCTGCACATATGTGCTGCAATAAAGTCACAATAAAGCTGACAATGCATGTGCTCTTGTACATAGAGTTTGGGAACTGCACTGCAATAAAGCTGCAATAAAAGTTGTCTTCACATAGTCAACCTTTGCTACTGTCTGTACTAAGCATTTACTGTATGTTGCAAACTATGATGATCAGTCCTTGGTGGAATGATGTTGTGCGCAGTTCCTCTACTAAGAGAACAATCCCCTATATACAGTAAGTGTATTCATTGCCTTGCTCCCAAAAGACAACTATCATTTTATCTATAGTTATCTTACCTGTGCTATGGCCTGAGGAAATATACAAGCCCCTCAGTTTCCTATCATGATCCCGATCACTTTATATGAATATTTTGTTGGAATGTAATATTCATTTTTTGTTGGGTTTGGCCGAGTATTTTGCATTTTGTGCAGCAACTAGGGCATTGATTACAAAATGGATTGGACAGCCAAACTGAGTGATTTTTTCCCTATAACTTTGGATTTGACTCTATTTTTGGATTTTTTGATGTTTCACAGCGTCCCAGCATGACATGTTTCATTTTTTATCTATTATCTTGCCGGTAATCAAGCATACTACCCTCCTGGATTCCTATCATGATCCAGGCCACTTCAAATGAATATTTTATTGGAATAAAATATTCATTTATTGCCGGGTTTTGGCCGAGTATTTTGTGTTTTGCGCAACAACCAGGACACTAAGTGCAAAACGGATTAGACAGCCGGATTCAGCGACTTTTTCCCTACAACTTGGATTTTTTGACTATATTTTTGGATTTTTTGGTGTCTCGGAGCTTCCCGGGCTGACATATTTTCTTTTTTGGGCCACTACGCCTTTCGCTCAAAAAGGAAATTCTTCGTTTTGGCTCTCAGTTGGGCGCAAATTGACCGTTTTTCTTGATTCAACTTTGCAGTTGTCATGTTCTATAGGTGTGGATGCGACTTGCATCCTACTTTGGGCTGGAGAAACAGTGTAACAGGGGGAAAATGTCTGAACTTGCACAATTCAACCCCTGGCATTCCTACCAGGCACATAGCCATGGCTCACTATCAGCAGTCCTAGGATAGTATCATGTCATCATTAAACACTGTTTCCACATGGTATCTCCCCTTTCTAGCCATCATACAGATGAATACTGAGCACATGAACAATTCGCTAATTTATTGTGTTCCTTACCTTGCCCTCATGTAGTGTGCCTTTCAAGTCGTCCCACATGACATATGAGACATATAAACCTGTTTTTGGCCCTTCTATTCTACCTCAGTTCCCTATATATTGACTTTGGTGATGTTCAGGCTTCAGCTGGATATTCATGTTATCTAGGCTGTTTTGCAGCATTAGAACACGATGTAAACCATCCTAAGTGGTACCCCAAGCATACAATATTGCTTGACTCCAAAAGCAGGGCAAAATATCGACCTGAACCTGAGATATGGGAAGTGACAATTTCTGATCATTTGTGAAATAGGGCCTTAAGCACTGCATATAATGCAAAGAAAAGCATGTAAACAACATTTTTCAATTTGAAAGAGCAATATTCAGCTTTATTTGAAAGAATTTCATCAGGTTTCCACCAGATTGTGTTTTTGGGCATGAGGGCTCAACTGCAAATTATGGCCTTTTGACTGCGCACTGTCCAAAACACAACTTGGTCAAATCTTGACCAAATCAATGAAATAAGGCTTGGGATTGTTGTTTTTCATTGTAGCTTCTCATTTATAATGTCTATCTGGCACCAGGTGGCTTCCTTGGGCCTCAATTAATAAATTTAGGCAAAACTGACATTTCACAGTTCTCATGATTCTGCTCATATATTGGTGCAAGATTTGGGCTCTGAGGGATGGGGCATGTCATTGGGATTCTTCCATGTAGTTTGATTGGTGTTCAGCACGATGGGACAAAGCAGATAGGGGAAACATTTATGTGCTACTTACCTTCCTTGAATCTCAATGTAGTTGATGCCAATATGACCACAAAATCCCTCAGAAGTGCCATATACCTCCTAGATACAGTAGGACCATTTATTCAGCCAGCTTGATGTGTGGTACTTGCAATATACTGTGAATATCGAAATTTCCCACCTGGCCATTAAATTATGTATATCCACCAGAAACACAGAGAAAAGTCATCAAAATTACTGATATAAGGTATGAATATGAGAAGACAGTCATTGGGCCGAGCTCCACTGTGTCTGTGTGAAGTAGTAAGGTCAGAAGTGAAATTTTGCAAGTTCAGACATTATCTCTATGTTAAACTGTTTCCCCAGCCCAAGGTGTGATGCAAGTCTCATCCACACCTATAGGATATGACAGCTGCAAAGTTGAATCAAGAAAAATGATCAATTTGCGCCCAACTGAGGGCAAAAACGAAGAATTTCCTTTTTGAGCGAAAAGCGTAGTGGCCCAAAAAGGAAATATGTCGGCCGGGGAGGCTCCGAGACACCAAAAATCCAAAAATATAGTCAAAATCAAAGTTGTAGAGAAAAAATCACTGAATCTGGCTGTCCAATCCATTTTGCAATCAGTGCCCTGGTTGTTGCGCAAAACACAAAATACTCGGCCAAACGCGGTGATAAATGAATAAAATATTCATTCAAAGTGGCCTGGATCATGATAGGAATCCAGGAGGTGCTTGATTACAGGCAAGATAATAGATAAAAAAAGAAACATGTCATGCTGGGACACTCTGAGACATCAAAAAATCCAAGAATAGAGTCAAAACCAAAGTTGTAGAGAAAAAATCACTTTGTCTGGCTGTCCAATCCTTTTTGTAATCAGTGCCCTGGCTACTGTGCAAAATGCAAATTACTCGGCCAAACCCAGCGATAAATGAATATTTTATTCCACTAAAATATTTATACAAAGTAATCTGGATCATGATAGGAGCCCAGGGAGCTCGTATGCTTACTCAGGCCATAAGACAGGCAAGATAACAGATAACAGTGATAGATCAAAGGTAATAGATGTCTTTTGGGAGCAAGGTGATGAATGCACTTGTTGTATGTATGAAGTGGATCATTCTTTCAGCAGAGGAACTGCGCACAACATCATTCCAACAAAGGACTGATCATTGTGGTTTGCAACATACAGTAAATGCTTACGACAGACAGTAGCAAAGGTTGATTGTGGTTTTCTTGTGTGAAAACAGCTTTTATTACAGTTTTATTGCAGTGCATGCAGTTCCCAAACTCGAAGTACAAGGGCACATGCATTGTCAGCTTTATTGTGACTTTATTGCAGCATATATGTGCGGGAATTTTTTAGAAAGGTTTTTATTGCAGCCTTATTATGGCATTTGGACTTGCTGTATGCCAAATGAGCGGTCAGATTTATTGCAACTTTATTGCACCTTTACTGTAGCTTTATTGCAGCTTTTGTTGTTGGCAACCCCACACATAGGTGACACCTTTGTTGTGACTTTATTGCGATTTTGTTGCAGCTTTATTGCAGCTTTTGTTGTTTGGTACTCTGTTGTGAGGTAACACCTTTATTGTGACTTTATTGCGATTTTATTGCAGCTTTATTGCAGCTTTTGTTGTTTGGTACTCTGTTGTGAGGTAACACCTTTGTTGTAGTTTTATTGTGACTTTTATTGCAGCTTTATTGTGGCAAGGTTGTCTTGCGCCTACCATGTCTCAAATCTTGAGATATTGCAGCTTTATTGAGGCTTTATCGCAGCCTTTATTGCAGCATGTGGGAAATAGCCAAAATCCTTTATAGTTAGAATGAGGGATAGCGCGCTATCCCTCATTCTAACTATAGAGGTTTTGTGGGAGTTATAGGTGGGACGGTAATTGCCGGGTTATAACCCTTGTTCGCAAAGAACGGGGATATGCCGGTAGAAGCATTCGGCACATTATTGAGTGCGAATTCGGCGAGGGGTAGAAGCCGGTCCCAGTCGTCCTGTTGGTACGAGCAGTACATCCGGATGTATTGTTCCAGAGTCTGATTCATACGTTCAGTTTGACCGTCGGCCTCCAGGTGATACCCCGAGGTATAGTGAAACTCCATTGATAGGAGTTCGCTGAGTGAGCGGAAGAACGCTGATACGAATTCGGAACCACGGTCGCTAGTGCAGTGAGATGGAACACCGTGTTTAGAAAAGACATGAATGAGGAAAAGGTTGGCAAGTCGCCGGGAGTCAACGTGAACGTCACAGGCGATGAGGATGACCTGTTTTGAAGACCAATCACAAATGACGAGGATGGAATCAAATTCACCAGATTCGCCGGCTTTCAGCAATTCTTCAATGAAATCGATGGAGATGGAATGTCAAGGCCGGAGGACGACCGGTAAAGGCTTAAGAAGACCGTACGGCCAATGCCTTGGCTTTTTGTTACGCCGACAGAGGACACAAGACCGGCAGAAATCCTTGACGGACGTCCAGAGGTCGGGCCAGGTATATTCTCGGCGTATGAGAGCGAGAGTCCTGTTTTCGCCGAAATGGCCAGCGAGAACATGGTCGTGATGATGAACTAGTACACGTACCCGGAGCTCCTGAGAGGTACCGGAAACCAAAGGGACATAAATGCGCTCGTCACAGCGGAGCAAACCGGCGTTGTTGATAGTCCAGCGTGGGGAATCGCTGGCGGTAGCGGCGGCTAAGCCAGAAACCGCAGCGGGATCGTCATTGAGGTGGGATAAGATGTCAGCGTGGAGCTGCTCAACATCCATGATGATAGTGGCTCGGAGGACGACATCCTCGAGATAGGTGGCTCGGAGTGAAGCGGAAAGTTGATCCTGAGTAAAGATAGGACGAAAATTTTGAGGGTTGACTTTACTATATGTGCTATCCCCCTCATTAGGGTAGACGTCCCCTCGTCTAGTTAAAGTGTCAGGTTTTCCGCCGAGCCGGCCCGGCCGGAATCGGATGACCATATTGAATCGGCATAGGTACTCGGACCACCGGACTTGGCGACGGGTTAAGATCTTCATCGTCGCAAAGTATTCCAGGTTTTTATGGTCCGTAACGACATCGACCGTAAGCGCCGAGCCTTCGAGGTAATGCCGCCAATGTTTAAAGGTGTCGAAGATGGCGAGGCACTCCTTGTCGTGCGTGTTGTAGTTAAGTTCCGAAGGGCCAAGGGTGCGAGGCCGGAAAGCGACCAGGTAAATTTCGCCGTCGTCACTGGCGATGGAGAGAATCGCCGCAATGGCGTAGTCGGAGGTGTCGGTCTCAACGGTAAGCTGAGGACCGGGAACCCAGTGGTGAAGGATGGGTGCCTCCATGAATGCCCGTTTGAGGGTGTCAAAAGCCGTTTGAGCTTCATCGGACCACGTCCACCGTACGCCGGAACGGGTTAGGCGCGTAAGCGGGATAGTGATGGCCGAATAGTTGTAGATAAAACGCCGATAGAAGTTACAAAAGCCGAGGAAAGACTGTATGTCCTTGACTTTTCGAGGTTCCGGCCAATCGGTAATGGCCGCGACTTTCTCCGGAGACATGGTAAAGCCGTCCGGCGAAAGGATAAAACCTAGAAACTCCGTAGTGGTAACGCCGAACTCACATTTCTTGAGTTTGCAAAAGAGCGAAGCACCGCGCAAACACTTTAATACCTCCCGCACATGAGCCGTATGCTGTTTCTCGTCATCGGAGTAAATGAGTATATCGTCCAGATAGACGATGACAGTGACATCCAGCAAATCGGCAAAGAGGTTATTGAGGACGCGTTGAAACGCTGACGGGGCATTGGTGAGACCTTCGGGTACAACCCGGAAGTCAAATGAGCCGTACCAAGTGCGAAATGTGGTTTTCAGCTCATCGCCGGTGGCAATCCGGAGCAAGTGATATGCGTGTCAGAGATCGAGTTTCGTATAAATGCGTGCATTTCCTGGGGCGTCGAGTAAGTCCGAGATCAGAGGAAGCGGATAGCTATCCTTCTTCGTAATCCGGTTGAGACCGCGGTAATCAACACAAAGCCGGAGGCTGCCGTCCTTCTTTCTAGCGAAAAGAATAGGAGCGCCATGACTGGAACGAGACGGGTAAATAAAACCGGCCTTTAAGTTTTCGTCCAGGAATGTCCGGAGGGCAGCCAACTCGTTCTGCGAGAGCGAGTATACGTGGCCGACCGGCGGAGCATCGCCGCCAATGAGTTCGATTTTGAGATCGTGGTCCCGATGAGGAGGCAGGTTGAAGGCTTCCTGCTCCGAAAAGAGGTCGGCGAAGTTGTGATATTCCGGCGGTATACCGGCCGTACTAAACGGCTCAGCTTCGGCCGACTGGGCAAGGACTTCGTCCGGAAGGTGAGCACGCAGGGTGAACTGCTGGGTAGATTTATCTTTGATGATGGCGCGGCACGCCACGGCGTTAACGAGAGACACCTGCGGGGCAGTGGTGAAAGACCGGGGAAGGTCCGCGGCCGGAATAGGCTCCGGTAAAGGAGCAGGTGGGATCTCCATGGAAGGAGCAAGAGGTGGCAAAGACGTTCTCGGTGTAGGTAAGCCGGCCGGCGTATTGGGCAGATATGCCGGTATCGCCGGGGGCGCCTCGTCCGTAAGCGGAGCAACCGAAACAGAGTCAGGCATAATAGCCTGGGGTGTCGATACAGAAGACTCCGAAGTGTTGATGGCCCGGAAAGAGATAGTAGCATCAACCCAATTAATCAACGGATTATGGCGGGTGAGCCACGAGTATCCAAGAACCAAGTCACATGGAGAATCAAGACGGGTAACGTAGAATTCCACTAAGTGGACATCGCCGGATGGGAACCGAGTGAGCAGCCGGACCTGCTTGTCAATCACAGAGGTAGAGCCGTCGAGATACCGGAGGTTAACCGGTTGAATCGCGTACAGAGTAAAAGCATTTAATTCACAGACTTTCGCAGATATAAAACAATGTGAGGAGCCGGAATCAATGAGAGTCCATAAGCGGGAGTTGAATCCCGAGGCAATACGTGATACAACGGAAGGGAGTAAGGTTGCGCTTAACTCCGAACCGGCTTTGAGATAGGCCGAGAGGAGCACAGAGACATCGAGAGAGACGTAAAGGGCATTAGGGGAAAGAGCGGACATGTTGAGGTGAACCTCGGTAGACACCCCGGAGTCAATGTAACTCGGACCGGGTGAGGAGGAACCCGAGCTGCTGTCTATTTTTTTGAGTCGGGGGTGCTATCGGCATCGCTAGTGACATTAGCAGCTTTACCGAACGCGGGCCGATCTTTCTTCTTCTTGCAATCATCGGCTTTGTGGCCGGAACCTCCGCAGAACATGCAGAGACCGGCCTTCTCGCGGCGTTCACGTTCCTCCGGCTTAAGCTTCCCGTCCGCACCGAGCTTGGCGGCGTAGGGCTTCGGCGTTTGAGTATTGCCTTTGCCTTTGCCGCCGGACTTCTCTTTACCACCGGAATTATTGCCGGAGGTTTTCGGAGGAGTGTTGGCGTTGGAAGGAGGGGATTTGTCACCGGAGCCAGACTTTCCTTTACCCTTGCCCTATCCCGCCGGCCGGACTTCTGTCCGCCATCGGCGTTGCCGCCAGACGTACCGGTGTTGTCGGAACGGGGGTTTTGGGCACATTCGCGCTGTTTCTCCATTTCGCGTTGCCAGTGGCGCTGATCGATGCGTCGGGCTGCGTCCTTGCAGCCGGCAAGAGATCTATCCCAGTATTGCCGGGCCATCTTGTCTTTGATACGAGACGGTAAGCCGTCGTAGAACTGAGACTGGAGGGCACGGTTATCCCAACCGGTAATCGGCGCGAGCTGGTCGAGGCTCAAGTCCAAGAACCAAGCAATCCAGCCAAAGTAAGGCCTGAGAATAGACAAGGTAGAATCTACTGTACAGGGGAGATTCTACCGAGTTTATATACTGCTATTAAAAGAGGAGTGACATTGCCCTGAATAAACACCTTAGGAGTCAACTCCTAAGGTCTCCTGTGTTATCCTCCTGAACTCCTGAATGTTCCGTAGGAGGATCTGATCGGGTTGATGGCGGTTTGATGGGATTGATCGGGTTCCTAGCTCAGGAGGAACCCGAGGATGGTTGTTGTGGTAAGGTGACGAGGAATCCATGCCTGGATGGATTCTGAATAAAGGTCCGAGTGATGCCTGCCATCCACCTGTAAGGTCATATAGCCCTCTCAGGTTCTCCATGAGAGTCGAAGGAGTGTTATGCACTGGGGAATAACACGGTCGGAGAGGGGTTATTCCCAAAAAGGAATGTAGTAGAATCCAAAAAAGGATATGGGTGATACTGAGTCAGGGTGATTCATGACAGTTGGTACCGGGAAGAAGATTGTTAGACATGGGTTTTGCCAGCAAGGTAGGTGAGATTAATTATACTGTTATATACCAAGCCGCGGGGAATGGCTAAGCCGGTTAAGCCGGCCGGTGTATGAAGGCCGGTCGGCATATGAAAGCCGGTCGGCGTAGGAATGCCAAAAGCCGAAGGTGAACGGACGTGGGGGACGCTAATGCCACAGAGGTGCTGGGCGAGCTAGACTACCAGCCAGTGAAGTGAATGAAGAGCCGGACAGCCGATGTGAACAAGGCCGTAGGAGGGAGAATGACTTAGACGATGAACGATGAGTCCAAAGACGTTTATAATTAATCTGAAGTACAAGCTGGTAGATACGGGGTTTAAATACTAAAGCCGGATCTAATTATGAATCGGGAAGTACAAAGAATATAGCAAATGGAGAACATAGCCTTAAAGCGAGTACAAGGGAACATACAGATGGAGAACAATGCATGGGGGTGTGTAGATGGGAAGCATGTGGAGATCCACGCGAAGGCGGATAAACGGGAAACGCTCAGAATACTTCATTGCGTAAAAACCCGTCTTCGGCCAAAGGCCGGACGCTAGTCCGAAGACCGGCGGATCAGAGAATATGAACCGGGGGAGATCCGGTGTAGCGGCGGAGTATGGTGATAAGCCGGGCGGCATAATAAGCCGGTAAGCCAGATTCCGCCGGAGGAGGTACCGGGTGGTACGGGATGTAACAGTTTGCGGAGTCGACCTGGTTCACGGATGGATCATTGCTGGAGGGAAGAGCCGGAGGAGCCGTGATTAGACTTATGCACAGGACACCTATGGATCCCAAATATCCCTTCTAGTTAGAAGGGGGTCTACAGGTGTAGTCCCCCTTCTAACTAGAAGAAATTTTGCTAATTTGCCTATGATGCATCAAAGGTCGCATTAAAGTCAGGCTAAAGTCACAACAAATAAGGTTTGGAGCATACCAAGGCGACTATGCTATAGCAAAGTCACAGTAAAGCTGCTAGAAAGGTGCTATATATGGGTAAGTCATGTCAGACCCTAAGCTCCAGCAAAGTCACAATAAAGTTGTCTTGGGTAAAAGTCTCATGACACCCTAAGCTGCAACAAAGTCACAATAAAGTGGTCTTGGGTAAAAGTCTCATGACACCCTGAGGTGCAACAAAGTCACAATAAAGTTGCCTTGTGTAAAATTTTCATGATGACCCGAGCTGCAACAAAGTCACAATAAAGGTGCCTTGCATAAAATTTTCATAACACCCTGAGCTGCAACAAAGTCACGTTAAAGTCCTTTCACATCGAAATCTCTCATCAAAAATAATATCAAAAGACACAAGTAAACAAAAGCTTCATATCCATGACATTATATGGAGACATTACATCTGATGTGAGCTGCAATAAAGTCACAATAAATATGACCATTCACGTAGAGTTTGTAGAAGGTAGTAGCTGCAACAAAGCCACAATAAAGCTGGTGTAAAGTCACAATGAATGTATGTGCCCTTTGTACATAGAGTTCAGGAACTGCATATGCTGCAATAAAGCTGCAATAAAAGGTGTGTTCTTGTAAGAAAGCTAGTCAACTTTTACCACTGTTTGTACTAAGGACCACCTATAACTCCCACAAAACCTTTATAGTTAGAATGAGGAATAGAGGATTTTGGCCATTTCCCCTATGCTGCAATAAAGGCTGCGATAAAGCCTCAATAAAGCTGCAATATCTCAAGATTTGAGACATGGTAGACACTAGACAACCTTGCCACAATAAAGCTGCAATAAAGGTCACAATAAAACTACAACAAAGGTGTTACCTCACAACAGAGTACCAAACAATACAAAAGTTGCAATAAATCTGACCACTCATTTGGCATACAGCAAGTCCAAATGCCACAATAAGGCTGCAATAAAAACCTTTCCAAAAAAAATTCCCCACACATATATGCTGCAATAAAGTCACAATAAAGCTGACAATGCATGTGCCCTTGTACGTAGAGTTTGGGAACTGCATACACTGCAATAAAGCTGCAATAAAAGTTGTTTTCACATAGTCAACCTTTGCTGCTGTCTGTACCAAGCATTTACTGTATGTTGCAAACTATGATGATCAGTCCTTGTTGGAATGATGTTGTGCGCAGTTCCTCTGCTAAGAGAACAATCCCCTATATACAGTAAGTGTATTCATTGCCTTGCCCCCAAAAGACATCTATCATTTTATCTATAGTTATCTTACCTGTGCTATGGCCTGAGGAAACATACTAGCCCCTCAGTTTCCTATCATGATCCAGATCACTTTATATGAATATTTTGTTGGAATGTAATATTCATTTTTCGTCGGGTTTGGCCGAGTATTTTGCATTTTGTGCAGCAACTAGGGCACTGATTACAAAATGGATTGGACAGCCAGACCAAGTGATTTTTGTCCTATAACTTTGGTTTTGACTCTATTTTTGGATTTTTTTTGTCTCGGAACCTCCCAGCATGACATGTTTCCTTTTTTATCTATTATCTTGCCTGTAATCAAGCATACTACCCTCCAGGATTCCTATCATGATCCAGGCCACTTCAAATGAATATTTTATTGGAATAAAATATTCATTTATTGCCGGGTTTTGGGCGAGTATTTTGTGTTTTGTGCAACAACCAGGGCACTGACTGCAAAACGGATTAGACAGCCGGATTCAGCGACCTTTCCTCTACAACTTTGATTTTTGACTATATTTTTGGATTTTTTGGTGTCTCGGAGCTTCCCAGGCTGACATATTTCCTTTTTGGACCACTACGCCTTTCGCTCAAAAAGGAAATTCTTCGTTTTTGCTCTCAGTTGGGCACAAATTGACCGTTTTTCTTGATTCAACTTTGCAGTTGTCATGTTCTATAGGTGTAGATGCGACTTGCATTCTACTTTGGGCTGGAGAAACAGTGTAACAGGGGCAAATGTCTGAACTTGCACAATTCAACCCCTGACATTCCTACCAGACACATAGCCATGTCTCACTATCAGCAGTCCTAGGATAGTATCATGTCATCATTAAACACTGTTTACACATGGTATCTCCCCTTTCTAGGCATCATACAGATGAATACTGAGCACATGAACAATTCGCTAATTTATTGTTTTCCTTGCCTTGTCCCTATGTAGTATGCCTTTCCAGTCGTCCCACATGACATATGAGACATATAAACCTGTTTTTTGTCCTACTATTCAACCTCAGTCCACTACATATTAACTTTGGTGATGTTCAGGCTTCAGCTGGATATTCATGTTATCTAGGCTGCTTTGCAGCATTAGAACACGATGTAAACCATCCTAAGAGGCACCCCAAGCATACAACATTGCTTGACTCCAAAAGCAGGGCAAAATATCGACCTGAACCTGAGATATGGGAAGTGAAAATTTCTGATCATTTGTGAAATAGGGCCTTAAGCACTGCATATAATGAAAAAAAAAGCATGTAAACAGCATTTTCCAATTTGAAAGAGCAATATTCAGCTTTATTTGAAAGAATTTCATCAGGTTTCCACCAGATTGTGTTTTTGGGCATGAGGGCTCAACTGCAAATTATGGCCTTTTGACTGCGCACTGTCCAAAACACAACTTGGTCAAATCTTGACCAAAATCAATGAAATAAGGCTTGGGATTGTTGTTTTACATTGTAGCTTCTCATTTATAATGTCTATCTGGAACCAGGTGGCCTCCTTGGGCCTCAATTAATAAAATTATGCAAAACTGACATTTCACAGTTCTCATGATTCTGCTCATATATTGGTGCAAGATTTGGGCTCTGAGGGATGGGGCATGTCATTGGGATTCTTCCATGTAGCTTGATTGGTGTTCAGCACCATGGGACAAAGCAGAAAGGGGAAACATTTATGTGCTACTTACCTTCCTTGAATCTCAATGTGGGTGATGCCAATATGACCACAAAATCCCCCAGAAGTGTCCATATACCTCCTAGATGCAGTAAGACCATTTATGCAACCAGCTTGATGTGTGGTACTTGCAATATACTGTGAATATCGAAATTTCCCACCTGGCCATTAAATTATGTATATCCACCAGAAACACAGAGAAAAGTCATCAAAATTACTGATATAAGGTATGAATATGAGAAGACAGTCATTGGGCCGAGCTCCACTGTGTCTGTGTGAAGTAGTAAGGTCAGAAGTGAAATTTTGCAAGTTCAGACATTATCTCTATGTTAAACTGTTTCCCCAGCCCAAGGTGTGATGCAAGTCTCATCCACACCTATAGGATATGACAGCTGCAAAGTTGAATCAAAAAAAATGATCAATTTGCGCCCAACTGAGGGCAAAAACGAAAGATTTCCTTTTTGAGTGAAAAGCGTAGTGGCCCGAAAAGGAAATATGTCGGCCTGGGAGGGTCCGAGACACCAAAAAATCCAAAAATATAGTCAAAATCAAAGTTGTAGAGAAAAAATCACTGAATCTGGCTGTCCAATCCATTTTGCAATCAGTGCCCTGGTTGTTGCGCAAAACACAAAATACTCGGCCAAACGCGGTGATAAATGAATATTTTATTCGAATAAAATATTCATTTAAAGTGGCGTAGATCATGATAGGAATCCAGGAGGCTAGTATGCTTGATTACAGGCAAGATAATAGATTAAAAAGGAAACATGTCATGCTGGGACGCTCTGAGACATCAAAAAATCCAAGAATAGAGTCAAAACCAAAGTTGTAGAGAAAAAATCACTTAGTCTGGCTGTCCAATCCGTTTTGTAATCATTGCCCTGGCTACTGTGCAAAATGCAAATTACTCAGCCAAACCCAGCGATAAAAGAATATTTTATCCCACTAAAATATTCATATAAAGTGATCTGGATCATGATAGGAAACTGAGGGGCTAGTATGTTTCCTCAGGCCATAGCACAGGTAAGATAACTATAGATAAAATGATAGATGTCTTTTGGGGGCAAGGCAATGAATACACTTACTGTATATAGGGGATTGTTCTCTTAGCAGAGGAACTGCGCACAACATCATTCCAACAAGGACTGATCATCATAGTTTGCAACATACAGTAAATGCTTGGTACAGACAGCAGCAAAGGTTGACTATGTGAAAACAACTTTTATTGCAGCTTTATTGCAGTGTATGCAGTTCCCAAACTCTACGTACAAGGGCACATGCATTGTCAGCTTTATTGTGACTTTATTGCAGCATATATGTGTGGGGAATTTTTTTTGGAAAGGTTTTTATTGCAGCCTTATTGTGGCATTTGGACTTGCTGTATGCCAAATGAGTGGTCAGATTTATTGCAACTTTTGTATTGTTTGGTACTCTGTTGTGAGGTAACACCTTTGTTGTAGTTTTATTGTGACCTTTATTGCAGCTTTATTGTGGCAAGGTTGTCTAGTGTCTACCATGTCTCAAATCTTGAGATATTGCAGCTTTATTGAGGCTTTATCGCAGCCTTTATTGCAGCATAGGGGAAATGGCCAAAATCCTCTATTCCTCATTCTAACTATAAAGGTTTTGTGGGAGTTATAGGTGGTCCTTAGTACAAACAGTGGTAAAAGTTGACTAGCTTTCTTACAAGAACACACCTTTTATTGCAGCTTTATTGCAGCATATGCAGTTCCTGAACTCTATGTACAAAGGGCACATACATTCATTGTGACTTTACACCAGCTTTATTGTGGCTTTGTTGCAGCTACTACCTTCTACAAACTCTACGTGAATGGTCATATTTATTGTGACTTTATTGCAGCTCACATCAGATGTAATGTCTCCATATAATGTCATGGATATGAAGCTTTTGTTTACTTGTGTCTTTTGATATTATTTTTGATGAGAGATTTCGATGTGAAAGGACTTTAACGTGACTTTGTTGCAGCTCAGGGTGTTATGAAAATTTTATGCAAGGCACCTTTATTGTGACTTTGTTGCAGCTCGGGTCATCATGAAAATTTTACACAAGGCAACTTTATTGTGACTTTGTTGCAGCTCAGGGTGTCATGAGACTTTTACCCAAGACCACTTTATTGTGACTTTGTTGCAGCTTAGGGTGTCATGAGACTTTTACCCAAGACAACTTTATTGTGACTTTGCTGGAGCTTAGGGTCTGACATGACTTACCCATATATAGCACCTTTCTAGCAGCTTTACTGTGCCTTTGCTGTAGCATAGTCGCCTTGGTATGCTCCAAACCTTATTTGTTGTGACTTTAGCCTGACTTTAATGCGACCTTTGATGCATCGTAGGCAAATTAGCAAAATTTCTTCTAGTTAGAAGGGGGACTACACCTGTAGACCCCCTTCTAACTAGAAGGGATATTTGGGATCCATAGGTGGCACAGGAAGCAACAAGAACAAATTCTGCGGCCCTTGGGCGAGGGTCAGGTCATGGAAGGTGAAGTTGAAGGATTGCTCTGGGCAACAAAGTCTGTGATGGCGGCACGGCACTCCCGAATACTGGTAGTCTCTGACTCCCAGGCTGGTCTCAAGAGGGTACTCTCCACAGCACCGCGCTCAGGGCAATTCCGAGCCATCCAGTATGATCAGCTCCTCCGTCATATGCTTCTTGATTCTCCCCACCTCCACATCACGAATCTCTGGACTCCTGCTCATATTGGGACGATCGGTAATGAACTTGCAGACAAGGCAGCCAAAGCGGCCACCCTTCTCTCTCCCTCCCCGATGAACCCTGTCTCGCTCATGACATGTCGACGCCTTATACGCGAAGAGGTCCTCAGGCAGTGGGATGCTCAATGGGCTCTCAGTACAGCAGGCCGAGGATTGCGTCAAGTGGATGTACTACCGCCCTTCCTCGTACTCCGCCACCCGTACACTGCCTCGATCCCTCGCTCACTGATATCAACTATATCTCGCCTTTGCACCGACTTCTCTTCTCTCAACGCAACTCGCTACCGCCTCCACCAGACTGATTCCCTTGCATCTGAAGCCTGTGGAGCTCCTGAGACCCGCAACCATTACCTACTCCAGTGCCCAGCGTGGGATCATCTCCGCCCTGCGCTCCAGCGTGCGTCGTACAAAGCTGACATTCTTGGGGCCGTTGATGTACCTTCCTTACTCAACAGCCCCAAGCTCCTCAAAGCCCTCACCGCCTTCATCATTGCAACCTCTCGATTTACCTGAACTTCATTTCCCTTTCCTCTCTGCCTCCCCCTTCCTCTCTCCCTGATATCCTTACCATATTATACTACACCTTCGTAAATAATTTCTATCTCTCTCTCTCTACCTACAAAAACCCTCTGCACTCTCGTCGCTCCCCGTTTACAAGCTCCCACCCACTCACACTGACTGCATACATACCCCAAGTTTCCCGCTGATTGTTTCATCCTTTTCATGAATTCCTCTAGATAAAATGACTCCTTACAATTACCGAAATCCGTAGCTTCTCTAGCTTCTATCTACTTACTGTAGAGTACAGTCGCGTAGCCACTTAGGCCAGATACGACTACCATAGAAAATCAAATCAAATCAAATCGAAGCACAATGTGCTCACTTACCTTTGCAATTTATCCGCATCTTCAAGCACGAGATTTATTAAACTTCGCTTTGAAGGACAATGTGCGCGCTTACCCTTCCATTTTTGTGTCCTCAGCGTCTGCTAGCTTCCCCCGGAGGGTACTAGTCTCTTGGGCCACAAAGAGGCCAGACGCCGGA
Source organism: Mycena galopus ATCC 62051 (assembly GCA_014925785.1). Classification (NCBI taxonomy): domain Eukaryota; kingdom Fungi; phylum Basidiomycota; class Agaricomycetes; order Agaricales; family Mycenaceae; genus Mycena; species Mycena galopus. The sequence goes on from WIQG01000030.1 coordinate 33,802, forward strand.
CCACCAAGCTGGTGATCCTAATCCAAGAGGTTTTTTCTGCAATCACATTAATTTATTTACACTGTATGGTACTTAGTAATAATCTTGCTCATCCATATGATACATATCAGCTCTTTCTATAGCATCCAGTGTCCCAAAGTCATTGTCTTCGCCCCCACTCTCCTCCCCATTGTCGCCATTGTCGTCTTCTTCTCCGTAATGTCTGTCCTCCCCCCGTGCCGCCAAATGGGTGTCGACATGACACCTTGAGAGTTGGAGGGGAGATGGCCCCCACGGCGTGGATCGCTCACCGAAGCTGGGGAGGTGCTTGTCCCAGGTTGCAGCGAGCTTGACCAGCCTGTCTTGGTGCAGCTCAAGATGATACTTGTCGATGTCCGATACTGAATATGTGGTTTAGCAGGCGGTACATACAGTATGGGTCTGAGAAATTGATACTCACCAGCACCTTCAATCACCTCCGTCACTATCTCCCACTCCTGTCTAAACCACACTCGCAAGGCCGAGTTCTCGTGCCATAGACGCCGTTCTTCTTTGTCGCACTGATCCAATTGAAGGACTGCATTGATGCCCTTGCGCACGTTGTCGTCGCTGAGCCACAGAGGGGGGTTGTCGTCACCGTCGTTGCCATACCTGTCGTCCAAGCCCACGTCCTGAAAAATGGTGTCATCAACATCGAGCTGCCAGAGTCCCTTGGGCGGGATCATGACCGGTGGGATCGACCCTCTCGGCGCTCCCCTGTTCTTGATGATTTTGGCAATCTCCGTGCAGAGCTTATTGTACTCCGCTGCTAACTTGACAATTGTGGGCGCACGATGCTTCACTGCCGACTCGGTGTGTGCGTGTAGTTTAGAATCTATAAGATATGATCAGTCTTCAGCATCTTAGTGTTTGAATCCAGACCGTACCGTTAAGCAGCCGCCGATACGAGCGCTCTACAATGTCCATCTTGAATTTCCTGGCACGGAGGCGCTCCCGCAGGCGCAACTTCAGAGCCCGCATGTTCATGCGGAGGCGCATGTACTCGCTGTTTGCCAGCTGCTCGAGTTCCTCGTGCTTGTCGACACCTAAGGCCTCCTCCTTCCAACGGAGAGCGCTGCGAGATTTCTTCAGAGCTTCTTGGCCTTGGTCGTACTCCAGCTGGAACAACGCAGTGTTGCCGTTGTTGTCGTCCACCATGCCGAGGAATCGCTTCCACAGCTCCGCCACTTGTGTCTTGCGCATCTTGATGGCCGCATGCAGAAGGATGACAGCGTTCACCGCCTGCTGCCCACGGTTTTTAGTGTGTCCTAAATATTATGGTTAGAGGAATCAGGCAGCTTCATGAAAGCCCACGTACGAGGTAAAGGTTTGGTTTGTGCTACCACCTATAGTTGCCACTGCTCGCGAAGCAGCACTGTCGGTTTCTCGCATTCACGGAGGTACGCATTCGAGCACGGCCGAACCCAACCAAATGTGGTGCAGATTCAAGCACGGTCAAACCCAACCAAATGCAGTACGCATTTGAGTGCAGCCAAACCAAACCAGATGCAGTGCGCATTTGAGCGCAGCCGAACCCAACCAAATGCAGTGCGCATTCGAGCACAGCCGAACCCAACCAAATGCGGTGCGCATTCGAACACAGCCAAACCCAACCAAATGCAGTGCGCATTCGAGCGTGGCCAAACCCAACCAAATGCAGTGCGCATTCAAGCGCGGCCAAACCCAACCAAATGCAATGCGCATTCGAGCGCAGCCAAACCCAACCGAATGTGGTGCGCATTCGAGCGCGGCCAAACCAACCCAGGGCACCACGCAGCAAGCGCTAGCTGAGGCAACCATTTCTGCCCACTCAAAACAAAAGTGCTCCTAAATGGATGCCCCATACATGCAATGAAAGCCGTGAACAAGGGAAGGGCTACACAAATCACCATGGACAGCACAAATCAGTGCAGAAATGGGCATGCAAGCCAGCTTTTATAATTTGGCTGGTGCCAGAGGTCCTGCCTTCAAAATGGGACGATGGGATGTCCCATGCAATTTTTCGGTTCCGCCTTTGGCGGATGGGATGTCCCATATCAGAAAATGCATGGGATGTCCCATACCAAAAATCACAACTCATGGGACGTCCCATCCACCTAAAAAACACCCCCCTTAGGCCAATTAAGTCACCACAAATAATAGGCCCAAGGGGGGTCAGGGGGGGTAACCTGAGGTGATTGCGACATGACGGGCTGCCCAAGGTTCGAAATGGAGCCGGAAGCATGCGAGCGCACGAGCGTGCACCACATAGCCCAGGCCGTGTCTACGCTGAGGAACACACGCCACCGTGTGCATGTGTCCATGGGGAAAGGAGAGGTGGGATTAGGGGAGGTGTTGAGAGTCGTACTGTATGTGTGTTGTCAGATTTGGGGAGATGAGTAGGAATATGTCGCACGCACCCTGAAGCATTAACAAAAATAACTATTTCAGCGGTCAGAGATACATAAGCCAAGACGTACCTTCAGGATGTCAATACAGGAAACGTACATTTTCAAGTGCTCTGTGATTATTTGACATTCAGATAATCACTACAATGAAAATTCCGCGACATACATTTGACAGTATGGTATTTGCTCAACAAGATTGTTATCTCAGTAAAGATGATGTACACCCGCTCAGGACCAGACTTCTTCAGTGTCGGCAACATTGATACAGTTAGACAATTGCCAACAATTCCTCAGCAGGACAATGATATCCAACCTACAGATCACCGCTGGGAAATTTGAAATGTGAAGTCACCCTGTATGAACCTGCCTCCATACCCTACAAACACGGTTACTCAGCAACATGTTTCAAAACACAAATTACATACTGGGTTTCCCAGCTTTCCGGGTGCTGTTGACATACTGCAACCTCGTTCTCTCCCAACTAAATGAGTGGTGTTGTTGCAAGCCGAGCTTAGTTCAAGATGCTGGGAAACAGTAGTTTTGCGGCCTGGTACAGCTTATTGTTGAAGCATTTCTCGCCAAGTTGACCTCCAAAATATCAGCAACGTTGGTCATGCACAAAGAGTCCTCCATGTCATGCAGACAGTCAATCTTGACATACGCGTACATCAGCTTCGTGTTAATCTTGGGTTCCTGAAGCAACTTGCGTGCTATCTAGAGGAAGCGAACGAGGTTGTCTGAGTCTGAGAGATGATGATTGGACAGCAAAGAGTGAGATTTAGTCGGAATAGCTCACCGATGGCGTCCTTGATGCACAGGCCATTGAGCTGAGCCTTTGCAATAGCGTCGAAGACCGAAGTGTCCTGACATCTGGCTTGAACCCAAGCCTCGAGCCATCATAGAATCAGCTTCCGCCTGTTGCGTTGCTCAACCTCGTGGACGAGCTCGTTGATTGACAGATGCGAGTAGGCTCTTGATGATGCCCTTGTCACAGTCAACATCGAGTAATTTAACAACAACCTGTGTCAGGCCATTTGGGTACAAGTTGGTTGGTCACCGACACTGAAAACATGATTCCAGGAGAATTTTGGCAATGATGTTGACTGTGTAGTGCAAAATGTCAATGGATTTTGATAATAAGTCTGCTGACAGATTCCTGGGACACAGATGCATAGGTTCTGACCCACAAATCACAAATCCAAGCTGATTTGGCTGCTCGCGAATTTAATCTGACATTGGAAACAGCATTCCAGGGGAATTTCAGTAATGATGTTGACTGCATAGTGCCAAATGCAAATGGATTTTGATAATAAGTCTGCCAAAGGAATCCTGGGATACAAATACATAGGTTATGACCCACAAATCACAAAATGTTGCGGATCAATCCCAGCCAAGCTCCCAGAGACAGAGAGCACACTCCTTGATGTTGGGGCTAATTTGCTGGTTGACCATTGGGTGTGCAGTGTGAGCGCTGAGGGCAGGGAGGATGAGCTGGCAAGAGCGAGAATAAAGAGCAAGTCATGTAGGCAACGACAGTGACTCGGAGCGAGCTGCCGGGCTATACTGTTTTAGGAATTTCCTTATGTGTCACACGCAAAAAAAATTGATCATTTGCATTATTTTCCGAATCAACTGTAAATTCATGACCTGCCAAATCAGCTTTTGTGATTTGTGGGTCATAACCCATGCATTTACATCCCAGGAATCCATCTAGCCACTCAGCAGCGAAATTCGTTCACATTCAGGAGTATGCAGTCATCATCATTGCCAAAATCCCCCTGGAATTCTGTTTCCAGTGTCGGATTAAATTTGCGAGCAGCCAAATCACCTTGAACTTGTGATTTGTGGGTTTGAACTCATGCATTTGTATCCCAGGAATCCGACAGCGGACTTGTTGTCAAAATCCATTCATGTTTGGCACTATGCAGTCAACATCATTGTCGAAATTTCCCCAGAATCCTGTTTTCAGTGTTGGATTAAATTTGCGAACAACCAAATAAGTTTGGATTTGTGATTTGTGGGCCAGAGCCGCGTGTCAAACAATGCACTGGACGAGGGTGGGTACGTGTGTGTTGAAGGCCCAGCGAACAGCAGCGTAACATTTTCGTTGCAATATGTACTCGCCGTGCTGCTTGTCTGCTCACTACTTGCAGCCCTTCTCCAGTATCTGTCTGAAAGATTTCTGGTCAACTCGGCAGTTATGATTAGTTGGAACGCGCAGCTGCAACCAAGTCAAATGCTTATACTGTACAATTTCATTCAATTCAGCAGTCACACATCGCGCCCTTTTTTTTTTTATTGTGGTAATAATTTTATTCTCAATTTATCTGAATTCTTTTGGATTTTAATTGTACTAAAATTTCCGGATTAGTGCCGAATTGATCGAAATTGTATAAGACCCGGACCGATCTAATCTTCCACAGCCACAGCTGTCAAGACCTTTGCTCTCTCTCTTGACGCTCGCGACAATCTGTCTTCTCCCCAGCCATGGAGGACGAGCTGGGCATCGTTTATCTCGTGGAGAATGCCCAGCAGTTCTGGTCAGGTATGCGCCTCTTTTCCTTCTTCCGCCACCTCTTAACGCCACAAAAAGAGCTGGAAGACATCTTGGAGCTACCAAAAGACGAGGCGCCCACATTGTCGCTCCTCGATGCGACGTTGAAGCGATACCTAGCTTTGTGCGCCGCATATCACGGTGTGCTGTTTGCCAGCTATTCATCTCTTGCGCAAGGCTCATACTGCTGTCTAGAGCAATACCTGCAGAGTCCGCTGCAGCTCGAGCACGCCTGCAATCTGATCGTCGAGTCGGAGCTGTTCGCATTTCATTCAGAGAGGATGTGTGAGATCATGGCAGACGAAGCCCGTTCCGTGTGTTCTTCTCTATTGGCTTTGGCCTTGTCGTAACCCCCTCCTCAAATGAACATTATTATAGAATACCGATCCTCACTCGCAGCTCATTTTCTACCATGTCTTGCTTTGTCATGGCCGGCGCCGCTCAGACTTCTTCCGCTCGCACAAACGCTGGGTCCCGCTGTTACCATTTCTCATGGACCATGTCCTCGTCGACATTGACTCTGACGTCGAAGACACCTACTTCGGGAACACTGCTGGCGGATCCAGCCATTCGGCAATGACAGTACCGATTCCCATTGAAGCCAAGCTGCGAAGTCTGTGCGTCGGTCTGCTGTACGAAGTTTGTCGTGTGCAGAGATTTTCTGTTCAGGACTTACGTGAAATTGTTCAGTTTTTTTCGCTTTTGTTCGCTCTGATCCGAGTACAGGAATATTCGACGATGCTTTCATCGACTACATGTTCGACATGGTGGAACAAACCAAACAAATGCATGACGAGGCGTTCAATTACTCGGTCATTAAGCTCATCGTGCGTTACGTGCGATCCCTTATAACTCGACTCGTTTAACGTGATTTGTTATAGGTCGCGTTAAATGAACAGTTCATGGTCGCATCCCTGCCTGAGTCAGGGTCGAGTGGCACCATCCCTCATCCTTCTTCTTCGGCATCCCCCAATTCCGAACCAAATAATCGCGTCCTCCGCGTTCTCATGCGGCGGTTAGGCCACAGCAAGACGTTTGGGGAAAACATGATATTCATGCTGAATCGTGCTCGTGAGTTGTCTTGGTTTCTTTTTGTTTTGTTTTTTTTTTTGGGGGGGGGGGGGGCGCAGCTTTGGTTGGCTTCGTTTTTTCTCGAATTTCTTTTTTTCCGTCTCGGTTTCAATATTCGATTCGACACTCACTCATCGAATCAATCCAAGAACGAACACCAGAGGATCTATGCATGCAGCTTTTGGTCCTGAAGATTTTATATCTGCTTTTCACGACCAAAGGCACGTCGGAGTATTTTTACACCAACGACCTGTGTGTCCTAGTCGACGTTTTCCTTCGAGAGCTGGTAGATCTAGACGACGACAGCGAATCTGTACGTCATCCAATTTACTTCGACCTTCTACGTCCACGTTTCTCATTAACCTGCAGTTGCGGCATACATACCTCCGCGTCCTCCATCCTCTCCTCACAAAGACTCAGCTGCGGGACATCCCGTACAAGCGCCCCCAGATAGTGTTCGCTCTCGAATCGCTCACCCGAAATTCTGGCATCCGCGACATCAGCCCCACAACACGGCGGCTGGTGGACCGCTGTCTGAGCGGCGATTGGTGTGTCCAGCTTCGCAAGACAGCGTCTAACGATACAGCCCACGCAGCTGATACCACATCGGACGATGATGCTCGAAATCGTGGCCGTGGATCTAGTGAAGCCTCCGAGCGCAAAGCACATTCCAAGCTGACCACGCCGTCGATGTCTGCCTCCGCGCAGCTGGAGCGCTCCGCATCTGGTAAAGCTCGCACGCTGAAGAGCAGTAAGAGCGTCGAGTTCCTGAAGGGAAATTCCGCTATTACCCCGCCGCCAGGGGCGGGAGGGAACCGATCTGCTCTCGAGAGCAGCATGCGGAGGGGGAGTAACGCGAGCTCCATCAACTTGGTCGCCGCCGCCACCACACCGACGTACACCGGAGGCCTACTTGCTCCGACGCGAAAGGGCAGTGCGGACTCGGGGCCCGTGGAGGGTTCCTACGCCGACCGACACCGGTCCAGCAACAATTATCATCAATCCGCGCCAGCGGCCATCGCGAGCAGCCTCAGCGCGTCTAGCCTGCCTTCGACACCGCCGTCGCCCACCGCTCCCATCCAGGTCGTGCAGCAGGCGCAGCAACGCAGGTCCGCCCCGCCGCCGCCGCCGAAGCGGCGGAAGCCGCCTGCGATTCCCGTCACGCGGAACACTACTAACGGGGGCGCGACGATCACGACGATCCGCACGACGGTGGGCAGTCCGCTAGCGAAGACCAAGTTTTGAATTTAGACGGGAAGGGAAGGACTCCCTCGACTTGTATTTTATAGCCAGATAGATCGTAAATCCCGGACCATGCACGCATTCATGTACATGTTATCATTCCAAGCCTCAAGACACAACGCACAATGCACATATGTGGCCAATTGGTCGGATTTTATTCAACCCAGGGGCGCTTGAGGTGAGTATTGCTTCGCCGATAGTTTTTTTCCTCGCCAGGTGTCTTGCAAGGATGGGGCATTTATGCACAACACTATTAATTAAATTATATCTACTGTTCCTTCTTCTCGGAACTCTGTTCGATCTTGGAGCGTTCCTGCTCCGCTCTCCTCGCCTCCCTGCGCTCTCGTCCCCTCGTAACCATGGGCTTGGGCTCCAAATCGGCGAAAAGGTGCTTGCAAACCTTCTCGATTACCCAGCACCCTGCAAAGTCGATGACCATACTCGCCGTCAGGCGAACCTTGAACTGGAACGGAAAGAACTAATAAACATCCATTCAAAGCGAGAATACATGATTGACCCACCGGACCCGCCATCTCGACGATCTGCAGCCACCTATTCATCTCTGGCATGAAGTCCGTAGCGCCAGAGAATGCGACAGCGCTGGCGCCGACAAGACCCCAGTACAAGTATTTATTCTCGCGGATGCCCTCGCGCCAAGGCCGACCCTGTCGCGAATCAGGATAGGATAAGACACCACTTTGAAAAAGCATACCTGGAAGTTGATTGTGAATGTAGAAACCTGCTGAGAAAGCCCAAGAAGGTAGATAGCCGTGTTCAGCAGGCTGGGCTCGAATTTAGCCTCCAGGTCGATGGGGCCTTCACGGGGTTCGTAGAGATGCGCCAAGTTGGTCATGTACACCAGTGTTACGATATGCAGCGCAAATTGTAGCACGATGGACAGGAAGACGTAGAGATTGAAGATGTTGCCGAGCGGTCGCTCCCGCGAGAGTTTTTCTACGGGCTGTGAAAAAGGTATGAGAATCCACGCAGAGAAAAAGGGTACATGGCCCTGTGCCTACCTTCGCCCGCGATATACAGAGGAAGCAAACTGACATCATGACGCCCGTGATGGTATACTGATAGTCTCCGAATTTAATCCCGTCCAGGTACTGCACACTCAACGAGTACGCCGTAATCAGACAATTGAGTGCCAAGATCTTGTACATCTGAATCGTCGCAACGAGAGTGCATCGACCTTGCCGGATTATATGGGTAACTGCGGACGCATCAGCCGAAACATGGAGACAGAAAGAACGAGCTCACCAGCCGCAACGTGCGAGAGCTTGGAGGTGAAAGGCGCCGCACAGGACGCATCGCCGAGTTTGATTTTGGGTACCTCTTCTTCGTCTTCGAGATCTGCCATTTTGCTAGTGATTGCCTCGAGATTGAACTGCACACCGACATCAACAAAAGCAGGAGGATACAACCCACACTCACGCGCTCCATCGGGTTCTTCTTCCGCGCCGTCGCCAAATCCGCTGCCGCCCGTTGTTGCGCGGCAACGGCGTCTGGAATCAGATGCGCAATCGCTGCGGGAACAGGCGGCGGTGGCTGGTTAAACCGGGCAGAAATCGACAACTGGCTCTCATAGACCTTCTTGATTCGCTCCAGCTTTTGTCTCTCCGCTATCTTTTGCAAATCCTCGGGAGTCCCATCCAGCAGCGCAACCCCAATATGTGCTTGTTTCAGCGCGCCAACATCGTTGGTACCGTCGCCCGCCATGAGCGTGGTGTACCCCAGCTCCTTGAGGGTCGTGAGGATGTACTCCTTTTGCGCGGGCGAGACGCGCGCGTACACCCATGTATTTTGCACGAGATCCTTCCACGCGGGGCGGTTTGCGTACTGCTTCATCGCTGCGCCGGTAATGCAGATGTCGTAGTCCTGGAACAACGAGGTATCGATCGGCTCGGACGGGTCGACAGGAATGACTTTGCTCTCGTCGATGGTGCGCCAGGTGAGATCACCCTCGTGTGCGGGGTTCTCTCTCAGATCTAGAATGAGCGCCTCACGGTCGACGATCTCGACGTCCCGTGCGACATGCACCGCCGTGAGGGGGTTGTCTCCAGTAATCATCACGCACTAGCGCACAGGTTAGCAGGCAAATCCCAGCGAAAACATCGAGTGCATACGCGGTGCGACGAATCGGCGAGCATTTGAAGTGTCTCGATGGCATCCGCCTTCAGCGGACAGTGGAACACCAGGAAGCCGGCAAACCCAAGCTGGCTCTCCACCACATCCCGCGATAGTTTGTTAATCTGCAATGCTGCAGTCAATAGCAGTCACACACGGCGGAGGGAAAAGGCCTACCCGATCGACAGACATCGGCTCCATCTCCTTCATCGCGAGCGCCAGCACGCGACTGCCCTTGCGCGTAAAGTACTTGTACGTGTCGTCATAGTGCGCCGGAACGTTCGCGAGCATGCCCTTGATCGTCTCCGGCGCGCCCTTTACCGCCGCGATGGTCTTTCCCCCAGGAATGTTGGACACGGTCGACATGCGTTTCAGCGCCGAGGAGAACTGGAATCGCCGCCGGATGGACAGCTGCGTCTTGTGCGGCGCGGTGGCCTGCACGGGTGAGACCTGGTCGCCTACGCGCACAGAACTGTAAGCGTGCCGAAAGTGCCGTAAGATAAATGCCAGTGTACCTTTGTGTAGATTCCAATTCAGCGCCACGAGTGTCGTCTTCTCCATGGGGTCCCCGACGATCGTCCCGTCGTCAAGTCGGACCAGGGCGTGCGCGGCGGCGAGACAAAGAGTCGTCTCGCGCGACGTTTCCCTAACGTCAACGAGTTTCCGATGATCCGAGGCACTAGAAAACTCGAAAATCAGCACTAAGTAGAACATGGTCGACACAAGACGCACTCGACGCCGACGACGCCTTCCAGCACCAAGTTCTCCGCGGTGATCGTGCCCGTCTTGTCAAAGCAGCACACATCGACGCGCCCCGCAAAGGGAATGCGGAACGGCTCTGTACAGAAAATGGCAAACTTGGAGAGCGCGACGAGCGACGCATTCACCGCCAACGACAGCTCCATGGGCAGCTCGGGCGGGACAACGCTCGTGATGATGAGCACACAGTCGAGCAGCAGCTTGCTCTTCTTCAAGTCGCGCTCAATGCCCTTTGTCCACACGTACCAGCTCGCGGCGATGGCAAACACGAGGAGGAAGCCGATGAAGAGGAAGCTCTCGAGGTTGTTCGCCGAGACGCGCTCCGTGCTGAAAATCATTGTGCGCACGAGCTGGCCCTGCGCGGTGCCGAACCCGGTGCGGAGGACGACGCCGAGGCACCCGCCGTCGGGCGTCTTTAGCGGGGCCTCAATTCCGTTCTGCGAGACGGCCGAGGCCTGCAGGACCTTGGTGCCGCTGAACAGCACCGCGTTCTTGTGCGCGCCGTCGACGTCGAGGTTTTCCGAGGGCTCAAGGAGCTGGATGGACTCCTTGAGGAGGGGCGTCGACTCGCCGGAGAGCATGGCCTCGTTGACGATACAGGTGCCGTGGACGAGCAGCACATCCGCGGGAACGATGAGCTCGTTTTGCTTGGGCGCGAGCGAGATGACGTCGCCCGGCAGCAGCTTGTCTGTCTGCACCTCCTGCCATTTGGTGTCCCGGTAGCATTGGATCGGGAACGGGGCGACGGACATGGTGCGGAACTCGGTGAGGGTGCGGACGCGCTGCCAGACGACTGTGCACTCGAACATGACGAGCATGAAGAGGGTGAACAGGCTGTAGTACCAGTACTCGTCCAGGCACCAGAGGGCGACACAGAAAATCTGGAACACGAAGAACGGCGCCGTTGCGTGCTCGCTGAAGAGTTCCGTGAAGGACGGGATTGGGATGTTGAATTCGTTGGCGCCGAACAGCGACAGCAGATTCGGGAGGTCCGCAGACAACAGACTCTTCGGCTTTAAAAACGTCGAGAGCACGGGGCGGCCAGAGGAGGGGTATGGCAGACGAGCAAAGACAAGCGGCTCTAGTGACTGAATAACATAGGTGTCGCGCTGATAACTAAACGTATAAGTAGACGGGTCCGACTCGACTTTTTTGTCTATGGAAACGATGTCCCCTTGGCCACGATGCAGATGAGGGACGATGCGGATGCAGTCTGCCTCTTGGATAGATTTTGCGGTGTTGGTGGTGATCCAGGCACGCGCGGCGCCGCTCCATTTTGTGACGAGGAAACTGAGAGCGTGGCTGGCACCGAGAGTGACGCACGCAAGAAAGGTCCATTCCTCCGAGACTATCCACTGGTCGTATTTGACGTAGTAGGCGTATGCGAGCAGCGGATAGAGGGACAGAAATGGGACCGCATAGAGATGTGCAATAAGTGGGAGGCGGACATGGAGGCTGGCCCGCGCGATCTCGGGCGAGTCGATGGCCACAGCGACGACCCTGTAAACGAGTTAGTCCGGGTATTGGCACACAGTGAGCGCGTACATGACGGCGACGGAAGAAGGACGTGTACGGTCACGTGCCGTGCCGATGCCAAAATTCTCATGTCGTTCTCAACGCTTGCCGCGAAAAACTTTTTTCGTCTCACTCAAATCCTCAGAATTGCAAAAAAAAAAAAAACAGAAACGGAGGTGCATTTAGTTGGTAGGTAGTATCTCGTATGTATGTATGTCTGCGAGGGAAAACGGAAGGAAAGTGCGGTGCAGTAAGTAACAGTAGCAGAGAAAAGTCGGGGTGGGGATGGGGAGGGAAGATATATGTACGACGGCGCCTCAGTCTCGGTCTAACGGAGATCAGGGCTCGCCTTGGAGAAGTGGGAAAGCTGGCGCACCTAAAACGTCTCCTCCTCGTCGACCAGCCCCTCACCTTCAGGGACCTCGAAGCCGTCCTGGAAGATATCTAATATCAGCAAAAGAGCAAGAACGAACGAACGAAAGTGGATGCGAGATGGAAAAAATGGGAAGAAGCTTCCCGCGACCGCATGGGGATGGGGATGCGAGGCCAAAGTAGAAGCGGAAAGGATGGAGACGGAACCGAAACGAGAAAAGACGCGATGATCGAAACGGGATGCGAGAAAAGAGATGAGGCGAGAAAGGATAAGAGACAAGAGACGCTCGGCGTCACGCAAAGAAAGTCAAGAGTCAAGAGGAGCGAGGAAAGCAAGCGCGCGTTCCGGTCGGCGTCCGATCAGACCCGCGAGCTTAGTGTGAGTCAGGCGAAAAGCAACTTTGAGGTGCCGAGCAGGTGTCGAGCCGATATGTGCGAGATCGGTGCGATCCCCCAAGTCGAGAGTAGACGACGAGGAGCCGCGTCGCGACGTGTGAGCCGTGTATCGCCATCGATCAGCATGCACGACCGCGATCGAGAGTGCACGAGGGAACGCGATCGAGCGGCAAGAAAGAAACGGCGACGGCCACTCACCTCAGTACTGTACAGAATTTTCTGTATGTCTCTGAGGGTCTCGTCGTCCTGGCCCGCGGCCTCGAGGGTTTCCATCTTTTGCTGGACCATAATCTCGATGTCGCGGAGCTGCGGTGTGTTCGATGTCGTCGTTAGAATAAAACATAAAACAGCCACACACCTTCTCGAAATAAAAATCGCGCTCCTTCTCGAGCCCCTCCAAGTGCGTGCTGAGTTCGCGCACCTGGGCATTCAGCGCCTGCACCACCGCGTCATTCGGCGTGGCCGACCGATGGCCGCTCACGGGCGTCCTCCCGCCCGCGCGTGCCGGGGCCGGGGCACGCCCGGGTGCGGCAATTGGGGCGAGGGTCGCGGGTGGGTCAGCGGGTGCGCCCTTGCGGCGGGCGACGGCGTCGTACTCGCCCCCGCCGTAATTCGCATCCCAGAAGCGCTTTATCCACTGCAGGAACTCGAGGTTGTCCCTGGGGTCGCGTCAATGAGTGGTGTCCGGATTATAATTTGAAAGACGACGGACTGCATCTTGCACTTGACGAGCTTCTCGACGGGAATGGGCTTGTCGATCTTTTTTGACTTGAAGATGGTCTGCATGATCTTGTAGTTTGCGAGATATTCGTACTCGTGCTTTGCGTTCATCTTTACGCGGTTCATGGGGAGGTCGCCGTAGATGCTGTCGATGACCTGGAGGTAAGCCCCGCCGGCGCCGCACTGCTCGACCTTTGTGTAGTTTAGCTGGAGCAGGTCATTGAGCCATGCGAGCAGCTCTGTTCGCGACGCGCCGGCCATGGTGGAGGCAAAGAGTGCGTGTGATGTGACGGGTGACGTGACGGTAGTACTTGAAGTCCCAGTCGAAACTGCAGCTAGAAACGACCCTTGAAGGCGTAGAATACAGATCCACGCGGCCAAGTAGAATTAAAAGTGCCGACCAGGATATATTAATTCTCGCAGATCAAAATTTCCTTTTATGTGTGCCCGGCGTTGTTTGGCTGTGGCGTTTGGCACCCTAGCTCACGACCATGCCGGTCAACGACACTACGACCCTCACGATTCTGCTTCCATCCACCTCGTATCTCCTCGCATATGCCCTGCCTCTCCTCCTGCTTTCTCTCCTCCTCACCTTCGCCGGCGCCTTCCTCACTCTCGACCGCTCCCGCTCCTTCCCCGCAGAGCGTTATGGTGTCCTCCCCGGCGCATTCGAGCAGCGGAAGCGCATCCAATTCCCGCTTGAAGGCGGCGTCGGCGGTCTAGCTGCAGGCTACGCATTCGGTGGTGCGTTACCTTCAAATCGTTACTGCCTTAATCTTATCTGCTCCAGTCCACTTTTCCACATTCCTCTCGCTGATGATCCCCGCCATATCCTCCTCCGCCCCACTCAACTCCAAAACCTTCGTCGTAGTCTGGCTTTTGTCCTCCGCCATAACCACCTTCCTCTCCGGTCGCTGGCGCTACTGCACCCTTGCCTTCCTCGGCATCTCCGGCGGGTCAGTCTGCCTTCTTTATCGTGTGCGTCCCCACTGACATCATTCATCCAGCACCCTCTTCGGCCTCGCCGTCTCGGTCATAATACACCCCTCTCTCATCGCCCGCGTAATCATCACCGCCGTCCTCGGCTCCTTTTCCATCCTCTTCGTCCTTCTCCCCATCCCGCGCATCCAGCCCTGGGCCGTCCGCGTCTCTACCGCCTCAACAGGTGCCTTCGGCCTCGTCCTCTCCATTGCCCTCCTCGCACACATCCCCGCCTGGGCCAACGTCTGGGAGCGTCTCTGGGTCCCCGTCGACCTCACCGCCACCTGGGGCACGCCGCAGGAGAAGGGGCTCAGCGGCGCGTTCTGCCTGTTCCTGGCCGCCGGCGTCGCGAGCGACTGGTTCCTGAAGCGCAAGTTTGGAGAGTGTCCAGACGAGGTGCGTGGTCTCCCTTGCTTCTCACCGCGAATTCTTATCCGCCACCCAGAAATGGGACTCATACCTCGCGCACTACGCCGCCTCCCTCCCCAACTCTGCCGACCGCGCCGGCATCTTCACCCCCGCCGCCTCCGCCTGGGACCGCCTCTTCGGCTCCACGCCCGCTTCCAAAGGCCCCAAGGACGTCCTGTTCCCCGGCGAACACCAAGACGGCGCCGATGACGTAAAGCCCGACTCGTCCTACGAGTTCACGCAGAGCCCCGCCTTCCTCAAAAAAGGCCGCTCCGTAGGACACGCGCGCTTCCACGCGCGGCACAACATCGGCAAGAAGCGAGGCGGCGCGGTCAAGTTCCGCCCAATCGGCGAGGGCGGTTTAACATCGTCGGAGGACGAGGAGGATGACCCGCTGAGCCCAACGAGCCCCACAAAGGCCCCACGCCCATGGCTGCGGCAGAAGATGAGCATGGCGTCGACGGCGACGCTCGTCGATGACGCGTCTTCATCTTCCAAGGGCGGCAAGGACAAGGGCATCGACTTTGAGAAAGAGATGGGCCGCGTCAAAGCCAACAAGACGCGCGACGAAGCGCCAGAGTACTCTGACTTTGAAGAGGACGTCACGAACCTCGCCAACCCCAAGGATAGCAAAGAGTGGAGTCCCGGCTTCCTCCAACGGCATCGTTCCGGTCGCTCTGGCACTACAAATACGACATCGCAGCGCACCTCCACCTCCAATAACTCCAAGCGCACACCCCAACCCCCGCCCCTCGTGCCCGTGCCCGCCACGCCCTCGCTCATCAAGGCGCTCGATCGAATAGCGGTCGCGCAGAAGGATGCGTTCTCCTCGCCACCCTCGAACGGCTTATCAGAGGACGGCATGCCCGCGCCCGGCTCGCCGCAGGAAGAGTACAAGGGCGCACGGTGGGGCGACTTTTGGCGAGACGTGCAGAATAAGGCGCGGTAGCGGTTGTTCTGTGGCGACCTTGGACTTCTTTTCGGTGCACGAATATTGCCTGTCTGCACTGTTTTCGGTGACCTCCTACTTCCTCCGCTTGTAAGGACTGAGGATACGACGGTCGGATTTATTTTTTTAATCATATTCTTATGACATTTTTACGCTTAATGAACATTGATACCCGCTTGTAATGATAACGATTTATGATGATGATAGTATACGAGTACTATTTGCCCTGGGTAGCCGGGCTTGACTCTTGAGGACGAGCGTAAGGAGATCGAGCAGGGAACAAGCAAGATTCGACTCTCGAGCCGAAAAATGGCGCGTAGACTTCAAGTGCGAAAACTGTATATGGAATTCAATCGTCAAGGTTGTCGGTTCGGTACGATCTTAGCTATAACGAGGAACACCCAATCGACTAAACCTCGCCGGCGGTTCACATACCTCCGCTCGGTCGAACGCCGATGGAGGGTTGCGCCGCGAGATTCGTGAAACTAGTTCAACGCCGTTTGCCCACCCACATCGTCAGAGAGTGTGGCAATATGGGCCCAACTGGGATTTGCTCACTGTGCTGATTTCCCTAGTAAGGTCGACGAATCGCAGGCTAATTTTTCGTCCGAAACGTGTGCAGTTGGGGCACGCGAGCTTAATGATACCACTTTTATGGAGGATGTGGGCGATGGCACGGTCGGATTCGCGCTCTCTGACCTCCTCCAGATAGGTGTAACCTTTACGGGGATTCCGGAACAGCAATTGGATTGTCAACTTCTCCCTTCAAGTCTTGCTGCGGGCAGATTTGCTTCCTTCCTGCGACTAGAACATCAGAAACCTGGAAGAGGAATTGGAGGCACGAACATTGCTCCCAGTACCCATGCCCAGGCAGTTGTTTGACCGCCTCCCCTCCTCCCCAAATCTCCTCGTCGCCAAGACGCCGCAAAAAATCGTCGTGGTCCGCGAATGGTCCCTCGAACCGTTTGAGTTCATCAGGGTAGTTGTACCAGTAATACACTCCGTTAGAGAAGAACACAAAAAGAGGCTCGGGCCCAGAGGGAACGAATGCTAAAGGCTCGACCTCCCCGGTCACACCCCACACCGCTTTCAGGACTTTAGGGGACATGTGCCCGTTGCGCATGCGGAAGGCGTCGATATCACCCCAGTTGGGCCAGTCGCACGACCAATATTTCGGGAGGCGGATGCTAGGTCTGTACCATGTCCTGAGATTCCCGCGGTTAAACGATGTTGTCCTGGTTCGGCACTAAGTATCGCTCTATTCAGAGACTGGGATTTTAAGGGAGAAGAGTTGAACGGTTACGGCGGACGCTACAGCACGTTGAGGCAACTGGGGCATCGCGGCTGCTTGCCATACAGATCGTGATGCCAGAAACATGAGATGCCCGCTGGGACTCAGCGAGTGCGGTCGGAGGCGCCTTTTAATACCATTGCCATCATGTTTCAGTGATGCCGACCCAGGTGCAATATTGGACATTGTTTGTCGTTAGCCAGGGGAAGCACATGTATTCCATTCATGGTTCCAGATCTCTTCGCTTTGTGGACGATAGAATCGTAAGTAGCAACTATGTACACCGTGACACGTTAAAAATCATCTCTGAAGTCTTAATGTCGTACTTACCTAGATAGACGTACATCTAGATGTTTTCGAACATAGGTGAACCTACTCCCAGTCCTCTTCGACGTCCTCCTCAGCGTCTTCCTAGAGAACCTCTCTTGGTCGTTGGCGCAACAAAACGTGCGCACCCCCAACCGCCAAGAACCGGGGATTCTCTGCCGGCTCAGAGTCTAAGAAGCTCCCGACCCGCACCGTCTTCATGGCATTCAAGGTCGGTGACCACACCGCGTACGGTCGCGCGGGGAGCTCGTCCTCCTTCAGATTGACGAGCTCTTCATGCAATGCCTCGAGAGCTTCGACTCTCGGCTCGGTGTCGTTCGGGTTGGCGGCCTGCCACATCCCGCGCAGCGTAAGAGTCTTGAGCTCCAAGGTAAAGTTGGTCCCAGGCTGGTACGCCGGGACTTCGATACAGTCAAGGCTTGGGAGTGGCTGAAGGACGATGGGATCGGCTTCCTGCCCATTGCAGTGGGAATTACGCAGAACCAACTCGAAGATGCCATGTAAATTGGGTTCGCGCTCTCTGCCGAAGGATCGTCGAGCTAGGTCACGAAGGACCCGTGACAGCAGTTGCAGTAAAGGTTCAGGATCACCTGGTACGCTGAAGTAGAACCAGGCGTCCGTGAATGTAAATCCGAGCTCGTATCCAAACCGTCAAAGAGAGCTCGTTGACGTCGATTGAGAAACCGACCAGAGATAGAGCCTGCCTGCTCGCTATTCGGAGTGCGCCCCCCGACCGGCCATCGTAGGTGAAAGCGCCGGCAAAGTGCAAGTCACTCCATGTTGGTGTCTTGTTGGCTGCTAAATCAAAGGGAGACGCCGCTTGGCCGCTAATGTCGACGGTGCCTGTGGCAAGCAACTCGATAAGGTCATTGAGCATTACAGCACCGGGGGTGTCTGACTCCTCTGGCAATACTTCCAGAATGCTAGACAAGAGCTCGAACGGATCTTTGTGGAGAGGTGCGTCGACCAATGATAGCTTAAGAATCCGATTGATAAGGAGCCGGGGATGGATCAGAGACTGGGCTGCTGTGGATTGGGGTGAAAAAGCATAGCTTCCACAAAAACGACGGAGATTGGTTATGTCCGGCGTCTCGTCAAGCAGCGACCGAGCAAAATAGAGAGCCTCCTCCTCCGTAAAACCACAAACGCCGTCGGGAACAGCATTGAGAGTGATCTCAAGAGATGGATAGTTGATCAACAGAGAGCCCGTAACCCATAGCTTGTCGATGTCGTCGCCAGAAGCCATCAAAAGCCTCCAAAAACATGAATCCAACAAATTCTCGACCTCTTGGGCGGTGGGAAAGCTTTCGCGCATGACAGGCAAGGATTTGGGGGCGGCTAGAGAGAGCTTTCGGCTGGGGGAGTCGAAATCATCGACCCCAACGAAAAGAGGGTAACTGCAAGCCTTGACCAGATCCTGGTGAAAAAAATCAGTTGTGCATTGGGAGAATGAGGGATAACACTCACAAACATCTTCGCGAACTTGCATTCAAGGTCCTCTTCAGAAAACCCGAGCTCCTCCGCATACTTGATGACGAAAAAGTTCAGAATCTGCGAGACGTAAATGCGCAGATCAGAGGTGATGTCGGCCAGAGACGATATGACCCAAAGGTCCGACCAGTTAAACCAAGATGCCGACTGTGTAGGACGGGATTGCCAGCTTTTGTGACCACATCTAGAGATCCAATCATCCAAAGCGCTCATTGAATTGTTTTTCCCCCGTATGTTGCGGAAATGATACAGAGTCGAGAGAAACATGGTTTTGCCAAACTGGGGCGGACGCAAAACGAGATGCTGAAATTTATCGGGAAGAGCTGTAATCCAATTCGTCTTGTCGACGAATAGGCTGCCCCGTGAATGGAGAAAGGCATCTATATTCCGACAGGCGGGGGGGTACGAGTCAAGAAAGGCGCAAGTGAACGCCTCTTGACGCGCTTCTGGCCGCGTTCGCTGTCGCTACTCAATTCATCTTCGTCGCTAAAAAGAGCTCGCTTAGAACGAGTGGAAGGAGTGGAAGGAGTCGACGGTAGCGATAAATTTGGTTCTGAATAAGAACAGAGAACGTTGCGCAGAGCTGATATCGGAACCAGCGTCGAATTAAAGGCGTGGAGCAGTCGCATATTTCAAATCCAGGGTCTATTGAATTGGGACAAGACGTGCAATGTAGGACAGCATCGCGCGCGGGCATGCCAGTGGTGGAGAGCGTCACACACGCGCCCTCCGAGTCGGAATGTTCGCGATTCAAGTTTTGATTTTGCGGGGTATCTGGGGATAATATGCCGGTGTGGACGTCGGGCGGTAGAACTGCGACGACCACGGCTCGGTGTGCGTTCTAGAGGCGGGTTAGTGGTAAGCGAGTAGGATGGCGGGCTCAGTGGCACCCAACGTTTTCGGCAAGTTCCGCTCATATTTTGTGATCTCATCCAAACTTTCCCCCAAATTCCGTCGACTGCGAAGTCTGTGAATTTCCATCAACCGGGCGTCTTGCTCTCGCCAGTGTTGATGGAAAATCAAGTGGAAAACCTCATCGCAGCAGCGGAGGTCAATATCGAGCGGCTGACGACACAGATACGCGAATTGACTTCCATGCGGGAGAGGGAGCGAACCGTTCTTGCGACCTTACGGATGATGGTGGTACCAATCGGCAAGGGCGGTCGACTGAACTGTTGGTGGAGATTTTCAAGCTCGCGGTGACTACTCCGAGTGTGCTACAGGACGATGGCACGCTGGGTACAATGTACACTGAATATCCGCTCATTGCACTACGCCAAGTTCTACGCCTCTCGCAAGTTTCTCCGTACTGGAGGCAGATCGTTCATAACGCGCCGCAGCTATGGAAGCAAAGGCCCCGTGAAGCTCCACCAAAGGAGTGTCCGAAAATTTGGCTTTTTTAGGCCAAAAAATCATGATTTCCTTGTCCAGAGATAAGCTTTTTCAGGCTCAAATTTGGTGGGCCTTGTCCGAGGATAAGCTTTTTGGGGGACTGAAGGTCCTGGTTTAGGGAGCTCCCCTGGTCGCGGCGTCAAGGTGCCCCCTCAAGTCTCTTTTGGCGTACTGGTTGTTGACTGGTTGAAGTGGTGATTTGCTGCCGCATTTGTTACATGTTCCTGCGTTCCAGTCCGTCAGCGGCCGCTTGATATACCTCAATTTTTTTTGACCCTAATGTGTCGGGGATTGTCCGATATTGGCCTTTTCAGGTCCAGAACACCCCAAAAAACGTAGGCTTTTTTAGGCCAAATTTTCCAGGATTTTTCCGGACACTCCTGTGGTGGAGCTTCACGGGGCCTGGAAGCAAGGCTTTGTCCGGATCTGCTTGGATCAAGATTTGAAGGACCGATATCTTGATGGACTTCAGACCTTACTCGCCCGTTCAAATCCTATGCCGATATCTGTCTCCCTCCTTCGATCCCCAAATGATTTTTCTCGTTTGGAGTCCTCTGAAGCTATAGCGCGTATGGTTGCTACAACCGCGCATCGCTGGAAGAATCTCAGTATTTATCTTTCTTCGTTTCACCATTTCAAAGAAATTCTTCGAAGTTCTCGAGGGACTCTCCATCCAAGGAGGATCTCCCTCACCGCGAAAGTCAAAATGCGAGCACAGGCACAGGTACGAGCGAACCATCTCAGCAACACACTCGTGGTGGTTGAACTTGGCAGACGTGCATGGCTGTATCGAAATCAACCAAAATAAAAAAGTTGCACTGACACTGTTCTGCAAGTCAGAATGACCTTTATTCTGTCAGATATACAGGTGGGTACGCGAGACTTAGAGTAACGAATGATATAAATGTTAACGTCAGACGGCATGTCGAACGGTATGTATGTGATTATACAGCGTTCAAAGTATCCTCTTCTCGATGCTGAAGAATGGCGAACGTTGGGCTCCGAGCAAATTTTACGTGGTCTCCGAAGGGTGATGGGGTGATGGAATGTATGAGATGTCAGCGAACTAGCTCAAGCGACCGATCCAGCGGTTTCGCATTAAACTTCCGATCCGTTGGTCTTGTCAAACACCGACGACTGAAACCTGTTGGGGTCGTCCGTCCCATCCTCCACCGTGATCTTCACAGAGATAGGATCTCTGTTTTTAGTCGTCTGTCAAGTTGACCCCGGTGAGACGCGTGGATAAGGCAAATATGGAACAGAACCAACGGGACGCAGGTTCAAGCGGTCGACATTCACGGATTCGCCGAACTCGTAGGTGCCATGCAGGTCATTCCGAAGAGACTCGCGTCCGTTGAGTGTCTAAATGGGCAGATTAATCGAATGTACATTTATTAGAGAAGGGGAGAACGTACCGATAACAATGTGCTGGTGTAAATGCGGCCCATTGGTTGCGAAAACATGAGATGGAAGCCGGTGGTAGGGAAGACCGTCTGCGAAAGAAGACAGACAAGTTCAAGCAGTGGTCGTTATAGGTGCGAACAAAGGCACTCACAAACATAACCAAAACCATGATCTATCGAGCGAGACAAATCAATGAATGACCGTTCCAGAAACAGAGAAACCAAATGAACTTACAGAAAAGAACGTCGCAAAAGCCGCACTTTCGAGCGCAGACCGGATGAGACGACCAATCACAGTATCCGTTTCTACAAACACTTGGAAAAGCACCCAAAAAGGGGAAAGAAAAACAAACTGTTGAAACCCGTGCGACTGTTGTGGAGATAGAAGATCAAAAACAGCCTGGAGTTCAACCGTTCGTTCAGCAATTCAGACAGCTGAGCATAGACCGTACGTTACAGCCAAATCATTGGCCACTGTGATCGCCAACCACGAGTCTGCCACCGGGGTCAACCGCGATCCCTCGTCAAAACTGTGGTTGAATGAGTTTTTCCGTCATGGGGAAGGAGATTGCGCGTTCGCACGTCAATCCAAAGGCAAGCACGCTAGTTGCAAAGGCAATGCCCCCCTACAAGTTCGGAATAAGTCAACAAAAATAGCGACGACATCTGTTACTGACGTTCGAAATGGTAAGGAAGACCAACAAGCCAAATATGAAGCGCGATTTCGATAATCGCAATACACGAAATGCCATGAATATCTGGACAGGGCAGGCCGACAATCCGGAGAGGAGGGGAACCGCAGTCAACGGCCATGGCGCAGACGCCAAAAATGCAGGGTTGAAATAGTTGTCAACCAGGTAGAGCCACACGAAATAAACCGAAACCCCCGCGCAAAAGATACTGAGGAAGAACTCCCAGAGGACGAGAGCGCTATATGTACCTGTTCAAGAACCCTGCAAATCCGTAGGGAAGGGGACGAACCGGACGGTCCAAGAGTCTTGCTGTCGGCGCGATGACGTAAAGTACGTCGTGAACTGCGCTGCACAGACGCCGAATAAGCAGGTGCTGAGCTGTTTGAAAACAATTTAGATCACGATTGAATGAAGCAGGGAAGAAATCCTCACAATAGTGCCGACATATATCGGGCCAAGCAGAAGCTTCACAGACTCGGGAGTGGCAGCCATGGATGCAGAAGGAAAGTACCAGGTAGGTCGATGAAAAGGAGCCGCGGACCCCCTGTTTATGTTGAATACGTTTCCGAATTAGAAAAAACCATAATCGATCGAGACCGCCCTGCAAGTACAATAGAGAATTTCAAAGGTAGGCGCTTGAGGGATCGAAGCCTGAACAATGGGATCCCATGTCTCATATTTTCATGCTGGTTCTGAGACAACGATCTAGACAATGAATAGCGAGTAACCGTCCGCCGCCGCCGCCAGATACAGTTGTGAGACACAATCCGTCTCACTGGATGTCAATGTTTGAATGGCGCAAAGCTCGTTGCCTCCCAATACGCGCGGGCGATAAGTAACTCGAGACAGTTGGTAAATTGCGGGAGGAGGACTCTAGTAACCAGTTGATGAAATGGCGAGAACAGAATTCTTTCAACCTCGAACTCGAAGCACCACCCGAGCCAGATGTGGGAGTGAACAAGAAAGCCTCGCATCAATAGGTTTGCGATCCGGTCGATTCAACGTCGATCATCCCGGATCCGATCACCGACAACAACCTGTGTTTGCAATGGAGCGAATAGCGGAACTGTGGGTCATTGTAGCCCTTGTTCAACCCTGATATGGCGGCCTTATTATTACCAGTCCTCACTCCGCCGATTATTCTGGTTCAAGATTTAATGTTAATCTAGCCATACAGCATGGCTCGCACCCGCCATCTGCTCTGACTCGCCCTCGTTCATCGCTTCGGCTTCGGATGGGTAAAAATCTGGTCGCGGCCAGGCGACTACTTCCCTTAATCGCGTTCCCCCACCGCGCCATAACCATCCGTCCCACTCGAGCACACGAACACCTGGGTGCGGCGGCGAGTCGTCCGTCAAGATAACCCACAGCGCGCCGTCCGGATCGTTCTCCGATTTCATACGCAGGTCGAGCGCGTGCGCCTTGCCGCCACCCGTTTTGGCCTCGTATCGCTCCACGAGGTAGGGATTATTCTCGATGTCGCCAGCGAACATGCCTTCCTCGTCGAGCCGGAACACACTGACCCACCCGTTCGTTGTCTCGCCCTCGCCGCCACGGGTCGTCACGAAGATGCTCTGCGGTGCAGGCTGCGCAGGGGTGGAAGGAGCGAGAAGCAGCGTGTCGCCGCGGTAGGTACGTTTGGGGCTATCAGTGGCGCTGGCGTTGTCTTGCCCATCCGAGCGCAAACTCGGGGGGATGAGTGACCGCGAAGCAACATATGTTAGAACGGGGGAGACGCCAGAGGGTGGAGTAATCGTGTACACGTCGAGGTAGTTTGCTACACCCAAAAGTTAGGTTAGCCAGAACGATTGGAATGGAACGCACAATGCTCGGTGACGCAGTAGAGCACGCGCCCGTTGGGATGCACCTTAACGTGCCGGGGCCCGTCTTCCTCCACCCCACCGGCTCGTTGCGGGGCGGAGCTAGAGTCGGTGTGGATTAACGAGCCATCCTCAGCGCGCGTGTAGACCTCAATAGTAGAACCTCCGAGGACGGGGATGAATGCGAGGGCCTTAGAGCCGGCAGGAAATGCAAACTCGATACCATGTGAGCCGTAGCGCTGCAAGTCGCTCAGTAAATTAACTATCCGGGGAAGGAGGATGCAGCGCACCAACGCCTTACGCGTCTTGTCAGCCGCGTCCCAGTCGGACTGAGGGACAAAATAAATCTCCTGAACATGCCGTCCGAAGCCAGGAGTGTCGCTGGGGGGCAGGGCGTGTACCTGAGCGGAAGGGCCGCCAGCGGAGTAGACATGCGAGTACGGTGGGGGAACGGTAACATACGAAGAGGTAGCCGCTACGATTTATGAGTGGCATCCATTAAAACCTCGACATAGGACACACTGATATCTACACTGTCAACGAACCGCACTCGCAGGCCGTCCGGTTGCTGCTCAATGGACCAGCTCTGGAGCTGCGGGGGAAGAGCCCAGCTTGTCGTGTATGCATAGCGCGCGTCTCCAGCTTGTAAAAGAGGACCCAAACCAATGTACTGGTGCGGCCCAAACGCAGGGATTGTCTGTACGAGGTCGAGGGTGAGCTGAGCCGCCGAAAAGGCAAGGAGGAAGAGGGACAGTGAGCGGAATGAGCCAGCAAGAATGTGATGCACGGGAGAAGCGCTGGCGTTCAGAAACTGTTGAAATGGGACCTGCAGAGGCGGTTCGAGATCCATAAGCTGGGAAATGCCAAATTGGGATGCAAGCGGTTGTTTGGCCTCAACCTCAGCTACAAACAGTTCTACTTGACTTGTACGACGGCGGGTCAGGCCGGTCAGGACTCGAGCGTATACTCCGGCAATCCTTGTGACCTCGTCAAGGAGCTGGATGTTCGTGCGTACTATCGCTACCAAACTTTCTACGAATAAGTACTCCATGGACGGTAGCTACGACGACTAAGGCGGTAATCCTGTCACTTCTTGCAACTGCTGTCGCTGCTGCTGTAGCTCATTCCGCAATAACGCGATCTCGTCAAGGAGCTGGATGTTCGTCGGCTTGGGCGGTGAGGGAACAGCGGTGGAGGCCGTTTGCCCCATGATGGACGTGCTCGCGCTGTTGGAAGGCGTCGTCACAGGGAGCGACCCCGTCGTCGTTGTCTTGAACGTCCCGAACGCAGGGCCGGCGCCGCTGGTAGACCCTGCATGTCTGTCAGGACAAAGTCGGAGAGACGCACCACCCGAGCCAAAGGTATCTTAAGGCTATCGCCGCGCTAGGCGTGTTTCCTCTCTGCAGCCAGAACCTCGGCCGGCGCTAGCTGCGTCTCGTCCGTCGGGAGCGTGCTGAAGAGCTCCGCCGGCGTCCATTGTTCGTGGGGCGCGTAATCGGCAGCGGCTGCGGCGGGCATCTTCTCGTTGTATCTGAGTACGCGCACAGCCAAAGCGGTACGACGGCGTGTGCGATAGAGTCAGAAGCCGACCGCGGCGAGGATCACCGCGAGGCCCACCACGCCGCCTGCGATTGATCCTGCCAGATTCTTGTGCTTCGCAACAAGTGCGCTCGGCGGTGATGTATTGGTGGGCAACGTCGAGGATGTACCAGGGTTTGGAGTGGCCGACGGTCCAGTGCCCGATGGCGGGGGGTGTCCCGGACGGGGACTGCGTTGGTACAAGAGCAGGAGCCACTTCGACGTCTATGATGTTGACATCGGCGATGTCTGTGAATGTAATGAATGTAGAGATTCCGTGTTGGCCGTCGACGCAGACTGGGGCACTGCCAAGCTGAGAGCACTCGCCCATATATTATGATCCGGAAATGCTTGTGTATGAGACGTACTAGTAGTTGGCGCCATCCACGAAAGTTGCAGTGCCGAGGAAGCCCTCGAAATAGGTTGCTGTCCAGGTGCCCGTGAGCGCCTTGAAGCAACCAGGTTGTACGCGTATTCACTGTATCCACACCAAGAATCTCGCCAGTGATCGGTCCCAGCTCAAACCCGGAATAATCATCGTGATCGCAAGGGCAATGCCAGCTAGCAGAGTGGCAAAGAGGAACATTATCGTGGGGTGGACAGGGTCATCCATGGTCTACATTTTCTCATATAGTATACGCTAAGCGCTCAGCGCAGATTGACGCCGAGCCCTGAATTTACGACCTGAATTCGGAATCCGTGTTTGATCTCGTTTTAAAGCATAGATTTGGTTTTTCCGTTGGGTGTAATGTACATATGGACGAGTTCCAAGAAACATAGTATGGAGGGAATGCGGCGCTACAACTACCAGAACGCACACCTGAAAACAGAATCAGCTAGGCAAACCGCAGTGCACTAGAAATGGACCAACCAGCCCGCAAAACACTGGCAGAGATTTTCCAGCGCCATTGCCTGGCGAATTAGTTTGTCCACCTGATCTTCCACTGATAACGCAACATCCATATTGAAATCCCGCCCTAGGAGAGACATTTCAGGGAATAAATACTGGAAAAGGGTTCATTGGACTTACCGGTCAGCTTGTGCTGTACGCGATTATACACGAGGAGAGCTTGTTTATTCCGAACCTCCTGGACACCGGTTTCCCCACCGGCTTCTGCAGAGGCCGTTAGCAGGCCCGCGATTCCTCTAGGATATGTGCGCACCGTTAAAAATATCATTCTCGTTTGCCCGTAGTGGACGCGTGAGACCTTGAGGACGGTTTACGAATCCAAGTTCTGGCGGACGGGGAGCAGCGGAGCCTGTGATTTTAATATCGTGGTTGTTAATTTCACGTCAATCCAAACAAATGAGCTAGGACAGACCTTCGCCCGCGGGGACATCGACCTCTGCCTGCATCAACCGCCAGTTGATGAGGGGGTCATATACAAAGGCCTCGAGAACGGCCATCAAGGACTCCTTGTTATCTCGGAGGACTTGCATCGAGATTTCGCAAGTCTTTCGGAACGAGCCCTCGATACCGCTGACCTGCAAGCAAGTGTTGAGTGAGAAAGAAAACGTCGAATTGAGGTAGGTACGTACCTCCATCGCGTGAGTCAGCATTCGCGTAAGTCTGAATGGCACCTTCTCCGGGAACTTATCACGATGCATCGCAACCTCGAAACAATCACCAAAGTCAATGTGCACGATCTTCCCTGTTTTGCGCTCGAGCATGACATTCGACGGGTGACGATCACCGAGACCAAGGATATGCCCAATCATGCTGTTAACGGCGAGGGAGCGGGTATATGAAGATCGGCGTTCGAGCCAATGTTCCGAGTTGATGCTTTTGAGCCAAAGAATCTTGTACAAATCCTGGCCAGACGTGTTCTCCATTGAATACTCGAAAACTTCGATTTTTTGTAGCAAAGGGAGGTTCTCATAGTCAGGTGCCATCTAGAAAGTGCGCGTCAGCAGAGTGAACAATAATGAAGAAGCAATTACTTGAAGCATGAGACGATACTCAATATTCAAAAGCAGCTTGATGGAGTGCCGGTAATCTCTGACCAGCTCGTGCAACGTATCAGTCTCCTGGATTATACCAATCAGACCGACATTCGGCGCCAACGGAATCACAGGGTATCGTTGAATGTGCAATTGACGTTTGAAACTGTTCGTGTCGACGGAGAGGAGGGTGTTGACCAGGCTGAAAAGCTGCATCACACGCTCATCTTGGCGGAGATCCTCGTGACCTGAGTAAGTTCAGTAACGACCTTGGGACCATTATTGACGACGTCACCTTTCAAGAGGTACTGGTAGTCTCTTCCGTCACTACCTTTCAATGCCATACGACGTGGACGTTGCTTTGATGAAACGACCGTCAACCGAGGTGCAAAATTGGCGATGTAGACGACCTCTCGGCCGCTTTGGTACGTCCCTGCAAAACATGAGAGTGCTAAACACGCTAGCGAAGAATTATTACCAGGAACTGCGAGGTCAAGATTGCGGACATTCAGCAATTCTGGTGACACATATTGCAAATCCAGCGCTGTGAGTTGTGGCAACTGCTTTTCAATCTTTTGGAATACCTAGTGGAGTCACCGAGGTCGGTATAACGTGGAGGCCGTTTTCGCAAGAAGGACGCACCGCGAAGTAAATACCCCATGCGTTATCGAGCTCGCGAGTCTCCCCAAACTGGCGATACCTCCTGCAGGCCTCGCGGGCATGGCGCAGCTCAGTGCCGAATACTTGATTAAAGGATGTTTCGCGAACGGTTTGTGGACCCTATAATGCGGATGAGTATCCATGCCGAGATGACATTAATTCATCTTTCTTACCGCCTCGAGCATTTCGTGTAGCGGCTCCAACACAGCAAGCATACCCGCCGGGTCACGAACAGTATAATACAGTCGTGACGCTTCTTCCAAGCCTTCGTGCCACATCTCGTGCCACAATATCGCAACTCGAATCATTTCTCGACTCACGATCCGTGCCTGAAGTTGAAACTTAGTCAAATGCATAACACCCAACGAAAATGGCCAACCTGCTCTACGATCTTTGGCACATGCTCACGCATTCGGTCCATGATGGCGAGCGCGGCATTTTTGCGAGATTCGCTCGGGGATTTGGAACCGACTGTAAGCGGGTAAATCAAAGCCTGTGGATGGCTTCGACCGACTTCCGTCAGTAGGTTGTTGATGTTTCGGCGGATGCTGGCGTGAGGGGTTTGAATACGTGCGATGATCTAGCCTCCGGTTAACTGGGAAGAATACACAGAAAGAAAAAACTCACTTGAGGAATAACGGGCAACCACGTGTCAATTTTGACCATGGAGAAACCCGAAGCGATCGAATGGGATATCTCTTCGTGAGCGCCGTATTTGAACCATAGGGTTAGCAAACGAAGAGTGTCTTGCAGCGCGTCTTCGTTGCGGAGATTGATGGAACGGAAGAAGCCTAGGGAATG
The DNA here is from genome assembly GCA_014925785.1 of Mycena galopus ATCC 62051. Classification (NCBI taxonomy): domain Eukaryota; kingdom Fungi; phylum Basidiomycota; class Agaricomycetes; order Agaricales; family Mycenaceae; genus Mycena; species Mycena galopus. Next base: position 62,700 of record WIQG01000030.1, read on the forward strand.
TTAACCAACGATACAGTAGAAGAGCGGGAGCTCAAACCCTCAATGGACTGTACGACATGCGAGGCAAGTCGTTCGCCAGATATATCCCGAATCCGTCCCTCCGACTGAGTGTCGATTTGGCCAATCACATCGAAGTTGGCCATGGCCCAAGTATGCCAAGCCTTGTACCAGCTTTCATCGAAGGTTGTGGCCAGCAGGTACGATTGGAGAACGTCTTTAAGCCCGCTGTCGTCCTGCGAAAGATGATCAGAAGGTATAATACGGAGGCGACTACGACATACCCGATACCAGTTTTCATCGAGAGCAACTTGCCATTCGCCCTGTTTGAAATAACACCGAGCCAGCAATTTGGAGAGTTCAGTGAGCCGCTGCTTAGGAAGCCCTGTTCGCTGAGCATGGTCATTGGACTCGGCTTGAAGGTCCTTCGCCAGGCTGACAGTAAATTGACGGAGTTCTGCGAGACTGCCTTCGCGAGCGCCTTGAGCCCACATAAACTTAAGCTGTGCGTAGACGACGTTCGGCGGGGCCTTTGTGTGGTGATACTCGCGCAGATGTTGAAGCTATACAAAGCACGATGAGAGTGATTAGTGATTTTGGAGGCGCATTTGCATACCCTATCAGGAGTGAGCAGCGAATTAATCGTCTTCTCCGCCAAACCCATGCGATCCGACTTGCGACACAAATTTGCGAATTTGATGAAAGCGATAGGATCGTCTTCGGGGTTAATGATCAATGTTCGCACTTGAAGAATGCGCTGCCAGACTTCCACGTCCGGCTGGCAGCCTTGCAGCCTAGTGGAGTATGTTAATCAAGCCGAGATCTAACGAGACCGACGTACCGCTTCATCCACGTATTTCGCATCATCTGTTGTCGGTCTGGTTGATCAGCATATTGCTTGTACTGAATGACTTCCTCCAGCTCGGATAACATTTGAGCGCGAACAATAACACTGCACAGAGAAACTCAAGCAAGGACATGGGCATAGCGAGATAAAAACGCACTTGTAAGACCGAGCGTATCCTGCACCTCCGAACGCCGTCAGCTCAGGGTGCAGCAGTTCTCGCGCTTTCGAGATGTGCGTCAGCGCCTTCGGGAACTGGTTGTGATGCACGGAAAGGATGGCCCGGTAGAAGAATCGATCGGGTGAGTCTGAGCGCATCGCTGCTATGTAATTATCCATCGAGTCCCACTCGCTGAGCGACCACGCCGCCGCCGCCGCCATTGGCGCAATCGCTCGCTTGTGCTCGTGATTCGCGTGCGGCCAGCGTTCATCTACCTCGGACGCCAGCTGCTCCCACTCAGCGAGCGCATGCAGACAACGCATACGCCCGATCTGGAGATCCACGTCGTTTGGATCCATCTCCGCCTTCTCGTCATAAACCACAAGCGCTTCCTGCCAGCGTCCGAGCCGTTCGTACCACTCCTCCGTGTTGGTAACGTCGTACTGCTCGCGCGCCAGGAGTAGAGCACCCCACGCGGCGTCCTGTTGCTGCAGCCGCGTATTGATCGAAATGAGCGACTCGAGGATGGCGGGCGATGAATTGCCGAAGAATTCAAGCTCTTTGTAGTGTAACGCCTTGGCGTACGCGAGGAACTTCATGGAGTACTCGCCGAGCGTGCTGTGGTCGATCGGGAGCGGCTTCTCTTCGTGCTCCATAAACTCGCATAAATCTAGCAAGCGCCGGATAACCTCGGACGGTGCAATGGGCGACGTGAGCGCGATTTCAATCGAGCGCACAAGATGGTCCTAATGTATCCGTGAAAAACTGAACCACCAGTGTGGCTTTCCCAACGTACCTGATACTGCTCGTACAGTTCGCTCCAGCACGACAGGAAGGCGGGGTTGAAGAGTTCCCTCGCCAGCGGCGACTGCGTCTCCACGAGGCTCATGCACGCGCGGAGAGCATGCGACGGCGACTCCTTGATGAACTCAACCCCGAGTCGGTGAAACCAGTCGATCCAGTCCTGTCTGGCGTTGATTTGCGCCGTATCCCACGCTTGCTTGAGATGGATCTGGTTCACGGCGAGTTTCGCCGCTTCCATGGGCGCGAATTCCGCGACTTTGTTGTCGTTGATACTGCAGCGTATCAGCAGGCAGACTTTGTATTTGATAAAAAAATATGCACATGAACGGATTCGTCTCGTGAGTGAGTCGCTCGCCGTTCAGCAGCGCCGCAACGGCACGGTCATACCCCGGATGCGTGATTGGGTGGCGGATGAGACACTGCGGGATGTTAGACTGATCCCCCACAAAAAAAAAAGAACCAAACCTTGCTAATGGTCGGCACAAAAATGACGAAATCCGAGCCCAGCTGTACAATAAGGGAACACAGTGTATCCAGCACGGCGACGCGGAGCTCGTTCACGCCGCGCTCCAAGATGCGCATGAGCGGATGCACGATGCGTGACGCATGGTCCGAGAAGTTCACGACTCTGCTCAGTTGATTGATGGTTAAGATCGCCTTCCTCCGCAGGGCGACGCTTCCATACGCCGACTCGCCCGTGCGCACGATAATCGGAATAACAAGGTGCAGGTACTCCTCGATATTCGCTCCAAACGTCTGGAACGCCTCGAGGATCTTCATCTGCGTCCCCATGCGCTTCTCGGTCAGCTCGCCCTCGACCGCAAACACCTTGAGCAGCAGCGGGAGGATCGTGGGCAGAAACGGCTTGATCTCCGCCGCGAGCGCTCTCCCGACCGCCTCGATAAGTGCGACGATCGGCGTTTGCAGCGTCGTGTTATCCCAGAGCTCTGTGACGAGCCCGAGCACCTCCGTCGCGTGGTTCCGGACATGCTGCTTGATGATGCCGATGAGAATCGCCAGCTGCTGCAGGTGGAACTCTTGCAGCCGCGGTACTGACGTCCGCGTGACGGCCGCGAAAGCGGGCATGATCTAGATGTCTGAGTTAACGGCGTGAAAAGAGATGAGAGGTAGACCTGCTTACCTGAGGAAGACTCCCGACGCACTTCAAGCCCTGGGTCTTGAAGATGGACATAATCGCCTCAATGACGGTGTGATGATGCCCGCTAGATGCAGGATCCTTGAGCACGCGCAGCAGCGCCGACACGACTATTGTCTGGAAGTAATCGTCCGGCGACGTCCCCGTGCTCGATATCAGCGCCGAAGACGTCAGCGGCACTCGATTAATCGCCACCACCTCCATCTCGCTCCCACTTTCGTCAGACCCCGAACCTGTCTTCCTCCGGTACGGATCCATCGCCCCGAGCACCCCCATCACCTTCACTACCTCCCGCTTCACCGCCTCACCGCTTCCCCCCGCGGCCGCACTGTCCTGCCGCAGAATTCGCCCGAGCAGCGGCAGCAGCCCGGGGTAGTCCACGAGCGGCGCGATGACATAGCCGGTGCCGCTGCACACGCGCCCGAGTGCAGTCAACGCCGCCTCCCGCTTCGCGAGTGACGCATCCGCAAGCCCCGCGACGAGCGCCGGCATGAGCTCAGGGAGGTACGCGCGTGCCTCCTCGCCACCGACGCTCGCAAGCGCGCCGAGGCACGTCAGCATCGCAGCGGAGACACCTCCTGGGCCTGCGGCCTTGGATTTCTGGAGGAGGACGGCGAACATGGGGAGCGCGTATGGCTTGATGAGGCGCTGGGTATTGAAGACGAGGATGGTGAGGAGGTGTGTCGACTCTTCGCGGTTTAGTCTGCGAGTAGTGCGTTAGTTCTTTCGCTCTCGAGGAGCGAGTAAGTACATACGCGACGGTGGAGTACTCGAGCTCCGTCAACAGTTGGATGAGCGTCTTGCGCAACGACGGCATCACGTACGCGGGGTTGTGCCTCGCCATGCGCTGGACATCTCGTTAGCCTTGCGTCTCTGGTTATGACCATTGTCACTACTCACCCCGATAAGATTCGCCGCCGTCACGCGGTTCTCAAACACCTCGTCGTTGAGCGCGATAAACAAACTGCGCACGTTCTCCGCCTGCGACAAGTGCCGGTCAAACTGCTCATTCAGCGAGCCAAGCACGATGTTCCGGATTGTCGGGTCTGCGACGCCAACGTGTTAATCGACAAATCCATATCTCAGCTCACCACTCACCCGGATCCGCAATCCCCACCGTCAACAGCTTCCCCAACACATCGCTCACCACATCCACCGCGTGCCCGCTCGTCTGGTACCCCACCGCGCCCGCGCCTGACCCTCCCCCACTCAAACTAACACTCATCGCCATGGGAACCGCCATCGGGATCCCGCCTGCGCCCACCCCCGCGCCCACCCCATTCATCCTTCCAAACAGATACCCCATACTATCCTTCCCGCCCATCCCCATCCCGTCGCCCTCCGCGCCGAACCCAAACCCAAACGCATGGTCCTTGCCGGGCCCCGCACCGTAGAGCTGCATCTGCGTATACCCCGCCGCCGGCGCGCCCCCAAAGAGCCTGCAGCACGCGAGGGCGGCTGCGCGACGCACCTCGGGCGCGTCGTCTTCTACGTACGGCAAGGCGTTGGTCTGCACGAATTCGGTGAGGGTGTGGCCTGTAAAGCAATCTGGTCAGTATTAGATACCTGAAAAAAGAACGAAATACCCACCACTAAAATCAAACGTCCCCAGTGTATTGAGTGCAAGCGTAAGCTGCTCCTTGCTCGGCGGACCTTGCCCGGGGCCCGCGCCGCCATAACCATAGCCCTGGTTGATGACAGTGGTCGCCGACGAGGAGTTGGAGGGGGCAGATCTGGACGCGAGTAAGTTATTCTGAACCAAAAACTCAAAACAAAGAAAGAGAAAAGAACCACTCACCCCGTTACCAACGGCGGCGCCCCCAGCCGTGTATACGGCGTGCCCGAGAGCGTGTACGAGAGGAGGTCGAGGAGGCGCTCTGTGTACCATGAATGAATCGCGTTAGCGAAGTTTTCTCCAACAAGAGGGAGAGCGGTAGAGTAGAAGGAAGAGAAGAGAGAAGACGCGCCACGCACCTTGCACAACACCCAACAACGGCGGGATCGCGCGGGCGACTGCGCCCAAACACGCGCGGAGACCTTCGCTGAGGCCGGCGGCTGTAGTACATGTATATCATATATCCACCAACCTCGTACAAGTTGACACAAAAAAGCGCACCAAACAACAAATGCAGATGATCATGCAGCAGCATCGTCAGCGTCGGACCCACCGCGGCCGCGAGCAGCCCCAGCGCGGCGAGGAGCGGGTCCGGGGGTGGGGGTGGGCGGCTGCCAACGTCATCATTAGTATATTAAAACCTGGCCGAGGCGCAGCGCCAAACGCACCTCCTTGTCGTCCCGCTCTGCTGCGCCGCCGCGGCGTTATCCTTCAGCCTCGCCTTGATATGGTTCATCACCGTCTCCAGAAACGGCTTCATGTCCGCGCCCACCGCGGTCGCGACGTGCCCGATGGCAATCAAGGCGTAGTCACGCTCAGCGGTGCCGGCGTTGGCGGCGTGCGATGAGGAGGAGGAGGTGGAGTGCGAGTGTGAGGAAGAGGAGGAGGAGAGCTGCTGGAGGAGGTGCGCCATGGCTTTGTGGAGGACGAGTTCCTGTGTGTTTTTGGTAAATATTATTGTAATCGAAAAGAAAGGAAGAGAGGCGCACCTTGAACGCGCCGGTATTGTAGCTGGCGAGAGTGGGAATCATGGTGATGACCATGCGGCGCACAGCTGGGTCGCGGTTCGAGCGGAAGGCGAGGATCGCTTCCGACGTCTCGGCGAAGGTGTCGCGCATGAACTGTGTGCGATGATAAATTACAAGAGCAAGACAAGGAAGAAGCAGCGCACCGCCGGCGCATGCAACAGTAGCTCGCGATACGTGAGCAGACTCCCGTGTATAACCTCGGGCTGGTTAAACTTGAGCCCCGCCTGCGCGTCCTGCAGGATCTTGGCCAAATATGGCGGGCCTGACGACGTCGACGGCGCCCCGCCCTGCGACGTGCCTCCCCCGCTGCCGCCCTGCACACTGCGTTCCCGTTGCGCACCGATCTCGAGACATGCGGCAAGCAGCTCTGCAGCGGCCTCCCTTACGACGAGGCGCGGGTCGCGCAGCGGAGCGAGAATGGCCGAGTCAAGGACGGTGGGCAGATGGGCGATGAACTGGGCGGGCATGTTGAGGGCGAGCTCCTTGAGGATGAGGGTCCCTGCGTAGCGGGTCATGCCCAGGGCGTCGTGCCTGTCCCCGCCGCTATGGCTGGCGGTCGCCAACGCGGTGGCGGCAGGGACCTGGATGTCCATGAACCTCTCGCCGAAGCCGGGGCCGCCGACGGCCAAGATGTGCCCTAGGGTCTTGGAGGCAGCGAGAATCAAGGCGGGATCGGGGTTGGGCAGAAGATGCTTGACATAGTTGTAGAAGCGGAACAAGTTCTGCGAGTGCGACGAGTCGATGGTGACCTGCCCCTCTGCGTCAATGAGGTGGTCGATGGCGACAAGGCCGCCGATGTTGTCTGTGCTGTTCTGCGAGTGGATGAGCTCAAACAGCCGCCGGGAGATGTTGTCGTCTTCGCCGCCGACGTCGGGCCCGCTGCGCGCAACATACCGCCGCAGCTCAACTGCGCTTTGCAGGCGGATATCAGGGTTCTTGTTCTTCAGCCCTGTGAATACAGAAGATAGCACGTCCGCAGACGACGTGCTCGCTGCAGTCGACGCCATTGAAAAGCTGTAGATTCCTAAGTCACGTGATGTAGGCGCGCGTCGCTGTTTCTATTCGGAGACGAGGCCTGTGAGGAACGGCAACCAGCAAGTGAGAGCTGAATGAGAAATACCAAATTCGGACACAAGCGGTTGTTTGGTCGCAACTCGAACGTCAAGCGCAGAATCACGGTCATGTGACCTCTGGCAACCGCAAGTTCAACCACTTCGTCGCGTCCCGCGGCACCGTTTCACGAGCCCAGACATCCCGCTGCCAGTTCAGATTTCATTCAAAGTCAATGCTGGTACCGTGTTTACCTGGGATTCTTCTCTGGGCGGTCTTCACTGGAGATCTAGCTTTCCTCGCAGAGGATTCGTTCCAGAACTCCCGCCGTCCGTGGTACCAACACAGAATGACGTCGCTGCCGTTCGGCGCGCCACCTTGGTCAAAAATCGAAATTCAAACCACGAATAAACTCCGGAAATTGCCGTCCGAGGTTTAAAAGGGTCACAGCCACATTCATTCGTTCGTCAGCCTCTTGTCTCTTGACTCCCACCATCTCCCCACCAAAACTCCTCTACCTTCTCCCCCTTCCCTTAACTCGCCCTGTGCCATGGTGGTTGCTAGCTAGGTCTCCGGTCAGAGGTGGGTTCAAGTGTTCCTCTTTCAATGCTGCCGACGCTAACCTTTTGTCTTGCTCGCCTTGAACAGAATCGCGTCTTCTGCTCAAACTTTCGACTTCAATGCCTCAAGTGTCCCAGCCTCAAGCCTCAAGACACCCTTCAAGTCTCCAAGCCTCAAGTCGCTCAAGTCTTCAAGCGCCAAGACCGCCAGTCCTCGTTTCAAGCCGCCAGCCCCTCACGTGTTTATTTCTAGTTAAAACCTCGCTGGGCGAGATTCAAGGTGTGTCGTGTCGTCCTTCCTATCACTCTGACGCTGACGTTCGCTCTACCTTGCTCGCCGTTGGCAGCGCTGTGTCTCTTGTTCAAGGCTTCGACGTCGGCGCCTCAACTTCAACGCTTCAACTTCAACGCTTCAACTTCAACCTTCAACTTCAAGCATTTGAATGCTCAAGACTCGTCTCGCTGACGTCGCGCGATTCAAATACTACGTTCAAGACACCACAAGCCTCAAGGGCAAACCCGAGACAAGACCTCAGTGGGAGGCTGCTCAAGGCGCCTCGATGACTCAAGCTTCAAGTTCAATGCCTCACGGAATCAAGACGCATCAAGACCTGAGACATGGTAAAGATTCAAGATTCAAGATTCAAGACACCTCAAGTCTTCAAGCTTCAAGATACTTCAAGACCTCAGTGGGAAACTGCTCAAGATGCCTCAAGTTCAAGACCTCAGTGGGACGCTGCTCAAGACACCTCAAGACTCAAGACGCCTCAAGACTCGAGATCTCAAGATTCAAGACTTCAAGACGCCTCGAGACCGCAAGAGCTGCTCCAGATTCAGGTACGTCCAACGGTAGGTCGTTTCCTTCCCGGAGATGGGTGCTAGCTCTGCTACACCCCCGTGCTCCCTTGCCGTGGGCCCCGGGCTTAGTACGCGCGCATCTGGCTTTGCCCACCACTTGCGCGCGGAAGCCAAATGCACGTTAAATTTTCTCGTTTCATTCTGTCTTTCGTTTCTCTTCCCACTTCGTTCATATGCATTACTGTTTTTGCCGCTCGTATCGACTTGAATAATTCGCGATTTTCGTGCAACTCAGAACTGAAATTCTGGATTTGATTGAACTGAGCTCAGACGCGATCCAGCGAACGCTTGAGTTTGCAGTACTCTACGTGCATTATCCGCCCCCATCTGAGAGTTTTAAAAGGAAATTGACGGTGCAGCATGCATAGAGTAACCCCTGCCTTTTTGAAGTTGAACCGTGGGAACGCCGATCGCAAAGCAGTTCGACTTCGAACTCAATCATATCTTAATTTCCACCGCAGGCCTCAAGCTCTCTTCCTCGATTGCACAGATATGTATCTACATAGGTAGAACTTCGCCTGGAAGGATTCAATATTCTAAAGATGAGAGGACAAGCTCAGTCGCCGCTTTCTGCCTGTAATACATCGGTATACACGAGGATCTTTTCCCATTGTAGACGGTAGATAGGCCGAATGATTCAGTGCACTTCCTCTCTGAATATGTAAGTCGGTAATTGAACACGTTCGAGCCGATTGAATAGATTCAAATAACGTATGTCAGAGTTACCACTGCGGATTTGTCTACATGTCTGACTCCAAGCCGTATGCCGTATGGCCGTAACACTGCGGGCGCCCAACAGAATTCAAGCAGTTGTTGCCTCAAGGCGTGAAAATCAGATTGATGAATTAGCGCCGTGCTTTGGCCTCGCTCCATTTCTCCAAGCATTTCTCCCGCTTTATTTCTCTTCTCCCTCGCCATATTCGTGAGCGTCTTGAGAGTGACGATGATATTTGAATCCAAGGAGGACCACCTTCAATCCAGGGTCTCAATGTTCTCTGGAGACGGTTATATTCTCCACTCGGACATGTCGGCGGCATAAGAACGAGGAACGCTTCTGAATCAATATTAATTACCCACCGACAGGGAGGACCAGGAATTTATTGACCAAAATGCAGCTGAGGCTGTCGGAGGTTGGCAACACTGTTTGACGTGTTTCCAACTCTCACTGTGAACCAGACGATGGTCGCATTCATCTTGATTTTGATCCTAAGCTCGGTAGAGCCCTCGCGAGCATTGTGCTACTCCCGCCGCCCTATGTGCCGACATACGACTATTTCGAACGACGGGACTGGCATATAAAGCTCAATATCGTCATCCAGGTTGTGGGCAGCCGCGGGGACGTCCAACCGTCCATCGTGCTTGGGAACAAGCTACAGAAACATGGCCATCGGGTCCGCCTCGCTACACGCGTTGTGTTCGAAGACTTTGTTAGAACGGCGGGGCTCAAATTCTATCCGATTGGCGGGGACCCGGCCGAGCTCATGGCGTACATTGTCAGGAACCCCGGGCTAATACCTCGCATGAAAAGCTTGCGCCCAGGAGATATCCCCAAGATGGTCGCGGAAATGCTCGACGGATGCTGGCAAAGTTGCGTAGAACCAGACATTGTTTCCAGAAACCCTTTTGTTACTGAAGCCATTATCACGAATCCGCTGCGCTTTGCGCATTTACATTGCGCCCAGGTTCTGGGAATTCCTGCGCACCTAATGTTCACAATGCCGTGGTCCAGCACTAAGGCCTTTTCTCATCCATTGGCGAATTACACTTCCTATGGAATTGTAGAATTCTTGACCTGGCAAGGGTGAGTGGAGTGAATCCCGGACGACGAGATGACGAACTAGTAATGCAGGCTAGGGAATGTGACCAACAAGTGGCGGAGTCGGGATGAGAATTCGACCAGGGATACTAGGGGCACACCGCACGCGTTTCCTAAGAAAACGAATTTCTTCTTTCCGCTCGTTACCTTTCCGCCGCCTGTTTTGTTTTATTTATGATTCCTTTTCGACTCGAAACCGGGCCATGATGGAATTCAAACCAAGAAATTATGAATTTATTAACGCGGTGAAATGAATAGGACGGAAGGAATTGGCTCACGATCGGATCGTTTGTTGCTCTCCTAATAATACCCACTGCGGGTTTCCGAAAATGCCGTGTATTTTTTCCTACCCATCGCGCTTCTGACGGGTAAATGAATTCCATTACAGGACCCGCAAAAATCGTAGTGTATACGGCTTCCGAGCATAAACCTATCTTTCCAACCCGAATTCCCACAAATGGGCTTTGATGTTCGACGTTCAACCGTGGGAGAGTTTAATAATATTTTTTGAACCTTTCAAAAGTCAGGCGTTGAATATTTACGTAACCATATTTTACTCTGGGTCAAGGTGTATGCTCTTTATTTTCCTCCTGATGGGTCGATAGGTTTCGCTCTTGAGTTCAGAGCTCGCGGCGGTGGTACTTCAAGTTCGTGAACCCAAACACCCGCTAGCACGCACGCGGGATCTTTGAAAACTCGATTGCACCCACTTTATAGCAGAATCTTGGCTCGTGGTCAGGTCATAGCGGATTATTGATCTGCTGTGCTGCTACGCAGCGCTTGAAAATGTTTGAATCTTGATTTAGGGCGCACTAAGTACGCATTTGATCTAAGCCGTCGGGATACAAGGAGAAAGAGGAGCTAGTGTCTCTTGACACAAATATTTCAGTACAGTGACAAACCGCGAAGCGAAACGCAACACGGAAGCGAAACGCTACCGTGTCCCACCACTTCAGGTCACATCACGAGCTCAAGATTTTACCACATAAATCTACATCATATGTAGTCAAATTACCCAAAAGGAATTGGCTCAAAAGATCCTGTCGAGCCTGCACTATACAAGTCTTTTCAACATCGTTGATTTGCTGTTGTTTGGCACGCAGGTCAATATCTCATGTAGACATGAAAGGCCTGCAATGAACTAGGTTCTTGAATGTGGTTTCAAGGTCATAGATGAAGAATATCAAATTCCCAGATGGTCAAGTTCTGTGGCTAGCCTGCACGGGCTTGTTTATAGCTGTTTCGCTTCCTCGTTATTTACTCACATTTGGCCTGTCGGAAAGAACAACCTCGTTCTCTACAGTCACTGCACCAAACCACACAGAGTTTCGTCTTAGTAGGAAGCTAGGATGCCCCTTAACCTACACATCACAAAACATTGGCAAATCGGGACAATATTGCATTTGTAATCATGCGTCGAAGCCAACCGTTTCGCTTCGCGGTTTGTCACTGTACCGATTCGTACCTCTTCAAAATAAATGGGACCGCAGCGTTGAGCGGTGAAAGTTGAGAAAATGCCAAATTAGGCCACTAGCGGTTGTTTGGCGATATTCCCAACTGCAAACAGAAGTCGACTTTTTGATCTTTGATCATCTCTGGTAAGTAGGGACAAGGCAGTCCCCAGGGGTAACCAATCTCTCCCGCGGGTGAAGGCATGAACATGGCTCGGTACCTCTTGGCTGGCGGTTCGTCGATCGACTCACTTGACATGAAATCTCCGCCTTACATGTGGCCCTTGACGCCTACGCATGCGCAGACCCCTCCACTTCAGGTCCCCGTCATTTCCTGGTCTCCGTCGTTCACCGCGGCCTGTCTGAATTCCTTTGTACTGGCTCTGGTGCCGACTTTGTTACCGTCCTGGACCAATGTGCATCTACGCGTTCGGCGGCCCGGGCTTGCTTGGGAAGATGCCATGGACAAATCACCCTGTCGATCTTCTCGAGAAGAGGTTTTGCATTCGAGTCCGTCAGCAACAACATTCTAGAAACATTCTCCATACTCTATAGCCTACAATTTGACTTTACTCCAGCCTAGATAAAACCGCCGGCGCCGCTTTGGCCAACTGATGCAGGGCCGCAGGTTATACGGCGACCACGGCCAGGTTACCAGGTCCGACATTTGGTCGTCGAGGCGTGATTGGCGTGCCGCTGGAAGGAGAACGCTGTAAATAACTCAAAAATTTGACTCAAGATAGACGGGTCAACGTGCGTCACCTTCCCCAAAAATCTATACCGCAACCGCGTACAAGTCATCATTGCTCAGGCTCCCCCCAAAGCGTGCACATCTCCGCGGTCCGGTGATTGATGGGTGACTGACACTACGGCAGGACTGTGTACCGCAGTGGAGGTAGTGTCAATCGTGTCAAGGTACATAGATCTATGAAGTTGACGAGACAATAAGATATTACTCGGAGCGATTATCGGGCGGACCGAAATGATGCCTGTTTACAAGTTAGTGCCGTTAAATCGTCGGCCCGTTTGACAAGCCATCCGATGTACGCGCGGAGCGTCAGTACTCTTTTTATTTCGATGTTGATGGAAGGAGCTTCGGCCTATCAATCCCGACCGACTGGCACCGAAGCAGTGGATAGAAGTCTGGTACCCGAGAAAGTCGAGACGTCAGTTGTCAGTCTGCCTTGAACGTTTGGTACATCTTTTGAAGCTATTCTTTCAATTTCTATCAATTTGAACAAGAATACAGCCGAACGCACAGGAGCCGAAAGATCCGACTCAAATTCACCAATAAAACATCCGCACCGCCGACCGCCATTCAGGCCCCAGCCGGCGCAGCCGTCGGTGTTCATATATATCCATGGGTATTGAATGGAATCAGTTGCGGGTAAGATGCGGGGTAGCGTATCCCACGCGTGGATGGAGAGGGATGCAGCATGTAGATGGTTGTGATTTTTTGAACTTTCAGACACGTTTCAAAATAGAGACGAGCGGCGCCGACGAGCGCGACGTAAATAACAATCTCCCTGATGTGCGTTGCCTGATGAACGCAAGCGCAAACGGGCGGATGTGCCGTAAGGCTTAGATCGCACTCAGCAGCAAGTATTGCAGCGCGGTCTATCCCGCTAGCTGAGCAGGCGGCAGCATTGCTCTTCTGCACGCGCGCGTACGACTCAAGCTCCATTTTGTCTGGCGAGCCAGGCGACTCAGCTGGTTCAGAGACAAATGACACAGAAGATGATCTCGAACTTGAAATGATCTTCGCCTCGGAAGTACCAGGCCGCAAAGGATCTTTGATTGCCGCCCAATCTTGGTATAAAAAGGGTCCAGGAAATTCGTTGGTTTTCAAGCTCTTGCTTTCCATTCACCAGCTTCCACCCTCTTATCCACCCACTTCCACCATGTTCGGTTCCGTTGCTCTCTTTGCTCTCCTTAACGCCGTGTTCGTCGCTTCCTCCACCATCCGGGCCCCCGCCGCCGCCGCCGTTGCCTCCAAGGCTAGCGCGAGCATTAGCCCCTCCCCGGACGCTATCACCGTGTTCGAGACCTGCGTCGACATCAACATTAAAACCAACTGCTTGATCTGGTCGGCCACCACCCTGCCCGTCGGTTGCACAAGCTTGGCCGCCAACGGCCAGGCCAGCGATGTCAGCAGTGTCATCAGCCAGCCTGGTGTGGAGTGCATCCTCTTCACGTCAGTGTGTTCATCCCCCACAGCTTGTCTCACCGCTTATCTTTTTCGTTCTTTAGCTCCACCACCTGCACTGGCTCTTCGCAAATCGTTAACGGAACTATTAACGACCTGAACGTTGTTGGCTTCAACGACCTCGCCAACTCTTTCACCTGCGAATCAACCTAGGTGGAACTTTGGCTTTTACAGCATGAACGTAAGTTACGCGAACCTAGCTTCAACACGAGTTAACGACCAGCTCCAGTCGCTTCTGCGTTCTCTGTGGTCATTGGGTCGTATTAGTGGGATCAAAATGTATACCGTTTACTCATGGAGATTTTTTGAGAACATAAGAATTGGTCGTCCGAAATTTGGTCTGACAGTGATCAAAATTATTGTCTTCAACCGCATTCAAGGCGGGGTTAGACGCCTTCATTTCTTCGTTGCGTGGCTTTATCTGAATATTTAGCGCAGCGAACATTCTATCTGCTGATGTTGCGTAGCAAAGAGATCCGTGTGTTCTTCTAATTGGAGCCATAATTAGTTACGCTGTCCTTTCCTTAGAAAAAGAGTACCTATGTATGGTGGCTCAGCATGGCGGCTCATCGAACATGACATGTCCTTGGTGTCACGTGGAGAGAGTTGTTGCACTGGTCGAATCCGATCTACATAAAGGCTCTGGCCAAGAGGGTTGTGTGAAGTTTACCGGTGGTGATAGGTTCCATTCCGTTCCATTCAAATTCCCAATCATTCCGATTGTTGGAAGGAAGATAAAAGAACATTCAAAAAACGGGGCTGACTCGCCTAAGCGCTTGCTAATAGTTCTAAGAAAAGACAATCAGCATGTTGGACTTGAGATGTTTACCCTCACATCGGCTTCCTCTGGATAATGGGTCATCGATGGGAGACGGCTAAGGTGGATGAGACGGACATCTACGCAAAGAGAGTTGGCTGGCAGAATATGTATGTCCGCGCCCGGTCGAATTCAGAAGACCGAGTCGACCTCTGTCGACCTCAGACCTTGGCCTGTGGAAGTGGAAGACCGGATACCAGTACTTTGAATGATTCGTCTTAGCTGCTGATTTATGCCAGGAAGTTACATGTTTGCTTTGTTCGGAAACGGAGGAACAAGGGAATCGCTGAGAAGGCAGATGGAAGACTGTGGAAGAATATGGGAGGTCGAACAGTGCTAGATGAGAACCGCTTGTTGACAGGAAGCTGGAGCGCTGGAGAACCTGGTCGAATGGAAAACTCACCCGAATGCTACCGCTCCAAGGCAGAGATGGAGGACAATTGATGCGTCACAGTTCAACTTGCCGGCATAACATCAACGTGACTGGTCAGTTTAGGGCACGGCAACTCGGCTCAAATCCACATCACCCTCCGCCAAAAAGTAACGACGATGGTGCGTCTCTTTGTTTCCTTGTTGGACTGCGTTAATGACTCTGCAATTGCTCTATAGCCCAAGGAAATCCGCGACATCAAGCAATTCATCGAGATCGCCCGGAGAAAGGACGCATCTCGTGCGTTTTCTCGTTTTTCTTGTGTATCTGCGCTCACGCGTCCTCCAGAGGCGCGGATAAAGAAAATCGCCGCCAAGGTTGCGGGCGGCAAGCAGCAGACAAAGTTCAAGCTGCGGTGTTCGCGGTACCTCTACACGCTGTCCGTCGATGACCCAGAAAAGGCCGAGAAGCTGAAGCAGAGTCTTCCTCCGGGTGCGCACCACACAACTCCCCCTCCTGACATGCAACTCATCCCTGTGTAGGCCTGAACGTCGTCGAGATTAAAAAGACACCGAAGAAGAAGTAGACGCTGCCTCGGTGCAGTCTTGGTTTGCCTCCCTGGGTGTTGTATGCGGACATATGCTAGGGTCGTCACAGTTATGCGCCATGCCCTAATCATATCATCCATTCGCTTTCACCGAGCATTCGTCAATGCAAGGAGCACGGACAGTACAAAAAAGCAAGTGGTGACTATTGAAATCCCCTTGGCCAAACTCTCCTTCCACCGCCCCCGATTTCTTCTCTCGCTGCGGTTTGTGGTGGAAGCTGCCTCGAGAGCATCCACGTCGTACTCGTCAAATCCCGTGTCCACTTGAAACGCCATGCCTAGCAAGGCTTGGACAAATTGCGACCCGTCGAGGTACGGAAGAGGTAAGAGATTGAAGAGATACAGCGACAGAGTTGCCATCTTCAGGTACCTATGAGAGTAAGAGGTCAGGAGTCCAGTGCGACTTGCCAATCGCAAACGACTCACCCCCAGAAAAGTCGCATCGACGCATATAGCCAAAGTGGAAAAATTCGGAAACGCGAAAGGAATTTACCAATCTCGACTGCGGCTCGGGGTCAGAAGTCTCTGGTCTATAGGACAGAATCCTCGAACCTTGCTCGTATACCTCCATTGGCGGCCCGCTCCATAATATCACTCGGTCTTGGCCCTCAGAGTGAATTGTTAACCGCAAGATCTGCGCCGACTCATCAGGACGGACACATTGTGAGGCGTCAGAACAGTCCGCGTCGAATGCACACCGCCGTTCTCGCGTGTCAGTGAGAATAGGGATCGCGTCAAGGCACCCTTTCTCCGCAGAAGATACCGCGACAAAGCACGAAAGTAAGGAGGAGGCGTGTGGGTCGCAACACGAGTGGGGACTGGCTGTGAATCACATTCAGCCGATACAAGGACAATAAATTGTAGTCTTACCCATATATGCAGCTCGATCGACACACCATCCCGAGCTCGAAGTCGGACGCGGAGAAGTTAGATACGCTGTCCACTTATCGTCGGGGGACGCGAGTGACATATCATCCAGTTTGGTGATCAGTGAGCCGAGAGGAAGATGCCCCCGAAGGTCAGAATCCTGAATTTCCTCATTTTTATTCATCCTGGGATTTGGAAAAGACGCAACTCACGCCGTCCATCCCCACGACCACTCGACCGATGTCCGAAACTTCGCGGTATATCGTGCGCGTCAGAAAATCCCCTGTCCCGACACGGTCCACAAGAAGGAGCAAGGACCAGAAGACGAGGTTATGGAATGGTCCTGCGGCGATGATGCGAGACCGCGCGAACGGCTTGAGAGCTTCGAGGGCCGTGGAAGGAAAGGAAACAAATGCCGCAGGAATTACGACCGTGAAGGACGCGCCAGCAGACATGATCGGTACGGCGTCGCTAAGGTGGTTGTAAAAAGTGTTTGGAAACGAATGTTCCGGAGATGACTTACAGCGCGGCAGCAAAGGCGTGCCCAAGCTCGTGGACGATCTGAGACAAGAAAACCGCGAGTAAAATAACAGGTAAATGATTGAGCGGAACGGTCCAGCCCGGAATCTGATGCAATAGAATATGAGTGCAGCACAGTTGAGCCGTCGAAACACACGATAGGTTTAATGCCAGCACTACCAGGCGCCACGGTGTTTTTAACGACATCCAATCCTCGCTTCAAGAGAGGGGCAGGTGCCGAAGGAGCAAGTGTCCCATGAATTAATGGTATAAGGGCGTGGCTACAGCTCCAAACCAGCAGCCCCAGAGCAATGACGGTACCCAAAATCCCCACGACACACCCCAGGTTATAAAAGTAGATCAACGAAGGACGAAGGGACGCGTTTGGTCGCGCCGAGAGGGCCTTTGATAGAATGTCATGTTGGCTGTTCCACGCCGACGTCTGGACGCGTAGATGGAACTTATTGAGAATAACTTGCGTGGTGCGGCTGTCCCAGAAGTAGTTTCGCCTCCGTCCAAAGGAATGCGCCCCGAAGGGTGTCGGCAGGAGAGGCTGAGCGTGGCGATGAAGGAAATAATTGCCGCCGTGGATTATCGTCCAAACCAGTAGAAGGACTAAAGCGAGGCTCATTGCAGGTCGCAAGTTCCAGCGCGATCACGTGGAGCCAAACTGATCAAAATTGGGCTCGATCACAGTGATGACGAAATTCCCCCTATTGCCGCACCTGATAAATATTTCCTTCAGTTCTCCTCCCCAACAATGGCCTCCAACGATAGTTTCAAATCCTCTCTCTGCGCGATAAGTATCCTTCTTCTAAGTATTCCCGTTTCTCCTCTTCGTGGATAAGTCTTTTGGTGCCAGCTGTCATGAGGCTTCTCTTCGATGTGCAGAGATGAAACGAGACAAGATCCCGTTGGCGGATATAGTTGCTCTTGGTATATGTGTTGGAGATTTGGAATCCAGCACAACTCCTAGAGAACACCAAGGTCGCTGACTGATGGATGACTACAGAACGAAGTTACGAGTGGCGAGTCTGTCTAGAGAGACTAATGGATGACTCCTGATGCTGACTGATGCTGAACTCGATGGAACCTACTCAGGCTACTGGAACTTGCAGGATTATTGGATTCTAATATATATACAGTAGCTACAGTAGAGCTCCTCGTGAGCCTGTAACCAAAGGTCTAACAGCCAGGAGTGATATCTCAATTGGTCGCCGAGATAAAACCAACAATATGTCGCTTCCAGGCTGGACAACTTACAAGTGAGTTAAATTCATCATGTCCAAGATTCATGGTGGGCGTAGCTGCCGCTGACGTTTTCCCAGACGAGCCTGTCGCTCTCTTGACCGAGGCTCTTCCCGCTCCGTCGACAACCCCACCTGATTCTTCGCTCTACCCGGACCGCTGGCCAACGGCAGGTACCTGGTGACACTTTTGGCGGCGTCGCTGCTCCTGGTGGTGTCCGAAGAGCGGAGGATGAGAGTGGATCCCGAGCAAAGTTTGTTGCTTCTTATCCCTCATAGGTTTGTTCCCTGCGCTTTTTTTGTTGCTTTGATTTCTATTATTTTTGGTGTAGGACACTTTTTCCGATTCCCTCAAGGCTCCCCTCACCAGCTCCTGTGGCGAAAAATTTGGAAGCTTGCTTCAAAGTGTGGTGGAAAAAAATTCTCAAGGATATATTATAACCTATTGTACTTGGGTGAACGTGCAGTGCCGTTAATCCTCGGACCTGAACTAATGTTCAAGCCTGCATGCCTCCCGCTTGGCCTGGCTGGGTGAACGCGTATCCGCCGGCGGGCGGTGGAACTGCACAAAGTTATTAGTACGGCAGTGAATAGAAAAGACCGTTGCATACCGTAATGCACCATCGGAGCATTGGTGATGTTGGCATTCTCCTCCTCCTTGAGCTGCTGCACGTAGCTAGAAACAATGAGGCAACCCCCTTGAAAACCAAATGTCAGGCGAGTAGGATGAAAGATGGAGGAGGCAACGCACAAAGCTCGATGAGCCACGTCACGCAATAGCCAACAACGACCGCGATTTTGAGGATTTTGAGCCCCTCCTGGCAACTGTTAATGACGGTCTGATCGGTGGACCCGTTGATGCAGTTAGCTAGGGCTTCGCTGGCGTTGGTTTTGAAGAGGGTGTAGATCGCGAAGATACCGGTCGCAATGCTGATACCAAGGTGGAAGCTGAGCAGGGAACCAAAGAGAGATACGAGGCCTCTCTGTTTGCTTATAGTTCCAATGATTCCGAAGCCTCCGACAAGAGCCAGGATGGAGACTGTGCAACTACTTAGCTTTGCAATGGAAGAAATAAATTGGTCGGACGTACACATGACCGAGTAAATGTACAAGGCATTTTTATTGTCGTTGGAAAGCGGATGTTGCGCTGGACACCTGTTCAATAAACGACGGATCAAATGGACTGGAACTCACGCAGATCTCTCACTTGGATCCAACCAGCTATTGCGACCAATCCGCCCACCAATAACGCTGCAATGCTCATCACCTTTGCAAGTTCATCACATAGTCTTTGGCGGTGACGCAGAAAAGACTCACGAACACTCCAAACCTTACGGGAAGGCAGCAGCAGAATTTGCGAGAACGAACGTAAACCATCGTGAACACCGAAAGTGAAGGCTATAATATAAGATCCGTCGAGGAGTCTCAAAAGACGCTGAAGAAATTAAAAAGCCAGGAAAAAGGCTAGCGAAGAACAAAAAAAGGGAGAGAAGAGAAAGGGCACTGCCTGAATGCGGCCGCTGCAGACGGTCCACCTTATATACTGCCGCACATATGATTTAGTCGCTTCGCAACGTCAAACGCGTGATCGTGATGGTTGGTGATCTATAGTTAGCCATCATTCATCAGGCCCATCAAGGGCCTTGGCGCTATGTAGCACCGCTTAGCGGCCTTTACCCGTCGACCAGTTGCAGAAAAGGAGCAAATCAGCATGGCGTTGCAGGCAGTTGCTCATGCACACCAATGTACTTCTTCGTCCCTGACCAATTGAAAGCTGCGGGGGTTGGAGAGAGACAGAAAAGTTTCATGCGAATCGTGCGATCGCGTGCTCCCAATCTTTTGGTGACTGGGATCAACGATCAGCAGTGGGCGCTCAGCGATCCTCCAACATCTGATGAAGGGTACACCTCAAAGTAGAAAGTAGCGGCCCCATAGTTCGAGAGGTCTCCCGGTTTTGAGCGGATGTTAACAGGGGTACGTACAATACTGCATTTGGTGGCAGACGGATGAAACCGTTGAAAATAACATTTAAATAAGTACTCGATACATACGCACTGGAATACATTAAGATGGAGATTATACATGATACTATAACCTAGTCAGACGGGGGCATATTTTCAAAACACGAGACCCACCTCAACAACCAGGGACTCTGGCCACGGGACGAGGCCAGAACGAGCGTTAACGTACCACTGCTGTGGCGCTCCGTGGGTAGTTTCAACAAAGCTATGCATGGTTATGAAAACAGAATGGATAAGAAAACAGAAAACCGCACCTGTTGAATTTTCCAGACGTCTTAGGTGCCCGTTTCAATTCTTTTAATCCGAGAATCTTCCCGAGCACCTGGGGAACCGTCTGGCGAAGAGTTAGGACATACCAATATATACCACGGTAAAAACGCACGGATTCAAAGAATTTGGTGGAAAGCAGTCTGCGGGACAAGGTCAAAACAGAAGATGAATAGATCACGAACAAGCCTACCCGTGTTCGCCAATGCTGAGATTCGTGTTCTGCGCCTTAGCACCAACCTGTGGGCTCGAGTGAGAAGCAGTACAACAAAAGACGACGAAGAGTATTCACATTGGCCTCTTTAATGCTGGCAAACACCCTGGCACCAACAGGAATCTTGACGGAGTCGACCACGAAGTCTGTCGTGTGCGCTGTGCGATATACACCCCACACCTTTCGTAATATTCAAAACTACATCAGTGAGATGACAAGGGGTGATTTACCGCAGGATTTTGAGCTGGGAAGGACGAAACATCAGCACGAAGGCTGACTCAAAGAAGCAACACAACCGACCTAGTGCATCACGGATGTGAGCGACAACCTGACCATTGGCCTGCGGCGTCCGCAGCCCGACAAGCCGCACGATCTCCTGTCGGACTTGAACGCGACTTTCGTCCAAATAATAGTCGACGACATGGGCAATCGCCTGCGCCCAGTGCGCAGCGGTAGGCACGACCTCGATGAAGAGTGCCGCGGCTAGGTCTTTAAGATCCGGATGTTTTGCGTAAAGCTCGCTGAGGAAGGGCAGGCTCTCCGCAAGCGAGTTACGGTTTGCATCCAGGAGTCGGATCTACAAAATATGTGAGTATGAAGCGTGCATACCAAAGGAAACCCAACTTACCTTGGAGCTGAGATGCTCGTTCACGACTTTCTCGAAGTGCTGGAAAGTTTTGACGGAGCTCTCCCGCAGACGCCAATCATTCACCGGTTCCGAGTTCAAGAAGACATAACTAGCCACATCGAGTGAGGTAAACGGAAGGTGGGACGGGGTATCACATACCGACAAACGTCAGAGAATGCCTCGTACTGACTCTGTTCGTCTTTCAGGTCACCGTCCTTCAAGGGCAAGCCAGCCTGTCCCGCTTGTAAGCAAAAAAAGAACGCGCGAGAGAGCGGCACAGGCGACGTACGAGGTGCTGGCAAATCCAGTGCACCGGCAGCACATTGATGACATCGCGCACAATGTCAACGTACTGCATCTTGCCCGACTTGCCGATATGGCCCAGGGACCGCTGCTCGATCAATCGCTGCGTTTCCTTCGCGAAATACACCGCCCATTTGTCGCTTTCCTTCAAGATAATCTCGTTCACCTACAAGCGCCGCGTATTAGAACTGCAATGCGAAAGGGAACGGAGAACGAACAAAAGCATGGTTGACGCCCTTATGCCCGGTGACTGTCTCCAACCGCTGGTCGTATCCTGTCGGGAAGACGGTGGGGTTATCCAAGACCGCGCGGACGCCCGCAGCCGTCTTCACTACGACCACATCGTCCGCGTGCGCCGACGGCGTGGGCCGCGTCCAAATGTACTTGCCCACCAGTGCGGGGTTGTTAGTGCTCATGGAATCTTTCATATACACCGGGTCCAGGAACGGGAAGTGCGCATAAGCTGAGCTGGCCGGGTAGGACGCAGGCAGCGTGCGGAAGAGCAGCTTGGTGAGCATGCCGCCATACGAGCCGTCTTGCGTGTCGAACTGGCAGTCGGCGTAGCCCCAGGCAGTTAGGTTGAATGCTGTAAATATTGCAACGATTAAGGAGATGTTTGGGGGTATGAGATGGACGGACGTGTGAATTCGATAGTCAGGAAGCGATCCCCGCGCGTCAGGCAAACCGCGTCTGAGAGGATGGATCTCGAAATCGTGTATCCCGGACACAGCCCAGCCCCTGCCATCGGTACCTTGGGTTCCTCCGCCTGCAGTCCAACGTAAAGCTCGAGGTTCTCGATGTCTTTATATAGAGCTGCTGCCGCGGTCTGAATGAACATTGTGAGCAGGACATGGATGGAAGGGATGCACCACTCACATGAACGCGCTCGTCAGGGTTCCACTCCTTGAAGTCGGCATACGCTGGTCAATCCTGTCAGCAGAGCGACAGGTGGAGAACAGAAGAGCATACGTTTCAAGCCGAGGAACCGCCTGAAGTCGTTCATCTGTAGTCCAAAAATGAAAATACATAGAAAATGGCAGTGTGGAGACGAACCGAGCAAGCTCCCCACCGCCTCGCCTGTTCGATGCCCAGCACCTCAATGACGCGGAGGACCTCAGGAATACCTCGGGCCTTGTAGGCACCTGCGCGCCACGAAGTTGCATTGTACAATATCTCCGCGAGATCGGAATCCTTGAACCGCCCGTCGGCGCCGCGTTGGAGCCTATTCCACAGTGTTAGCGAGGAAATGCGTAGTAGAAATACAACGCTTGCTTGTTGAAGGTCCACTTCCTCGGATCTGGGTCGGCGGTCATCTTCCTGCGGGCGACGTTCATGAAGTCCTCAGACGTGATCTAGCAGAGAATGTCAGTATTTGGCTGCTAAGAGATTGAAGAACTCGAGAGAAGACATGACGCACAGAACTGAAGTCTTTTCCGTCAAAGAATTCGTTGAAGAGGTTCTCTGTCCACTCAGTGTCCTTCTTCGACAAAGTCGCATGCCACCTGTACAGAAGATTGAACTCGATTGAGACGACGTTGCCCTCGCCCCGTGGCGACAGGTCGTGTGAAGCCTCGCGGGACTGCGACAATGGATCCAAGCGCCAGCTGTAGCCATCACGAACGAGACCAAGGATCGCACCGACGTAGTCTGCAAAATGTTCAGATGCATATTTCTCATTTGAGAGATGGGGGTGAATGACTACGTACCACCCAAAATAATCTGCATGAAATATGCACAGTTTACGAGCCTTGCGCGATTGAAGATCTCGTCGTCTTGCTCGCGTCTCTTTGCTTCATCGTCGAACTGGGTGTCGTACGCGCCGTGCTCGTTGATTTCCAAGATCTTTTGGGCGGTGAACTAAAAAGGGAAATTGGAGCACAGTCCGCGAATGAACGAAACGGAGACGGACATTATGGTTCCGGCTCAAGAGCACGAGTAATGTAGTGGCCGATGGAGGCATGAAGAGCAGGCGACTGTCTGAAAACACGTCTTCGTACAGACGGCCCCGCCCATCCTTGTTCCGCACGCTGTCCTGTTCGGCCTGAGAGTTGCCATACAGGATACCCAGGTCAAGGTAGCTGCTCGTGAGGTTCATAGTAGTGTCCCTGGGGTTAGTGTTGAACAAACTGTGTATTATTAAATCGGCGAAGGCGAAAAAGAGGGAGGAAATTCCGCCTGGGTGCTCCACAAACTCGTCCCGGCTCATGAGGGTATCGAAGACAAGTCCAGCATCGGGGAGAGTTGCGGGTGGGGTGAAGTTGGTTGTAGGGACTGAGCGGGCATACGGCGCGTTTGCTTTGCCGAGACCTCGGAAAAGTGGGTTGTAGTTCGAGCCCTCGGCGTTACGGTATGCGTACTTGATGGGATTGGGCGCTGCCGTCTGCGGGTTTTCGGGAAGAATACTGAGGTAAGCGCTCGGTGGATGGGGTAGGTCCTTGTAAACTTGGGGGAGTCAGATGCATCGAACGATTTCAAAGGCACAGGAAACACGGCGTATCGTAACTTCGGGACGAAAAGTCCGAGCTTTAGGTCTGCCCCGTGGAGACTCCGCAGAGCATAGAACACGTAAAATTCGGGCGGAGCGTCTCGGCCAATGCGGGGGGTGTCACTCACGGATGTCAATGAGGGTGACCTGCAGCGTCTTGGAAAGCCCCAAGAGAGCGGGCGAATCCGTTGTAGACAGACGCGACATGAGAGTCACTATGTTCTCAAGCTGTCCGAGGGTAAGTACGCGGACACCGCCGAGCACACGAGCAGACTCGCCAGAAACTTGCGGTCATCGATGGAATTGGAGTTTTTGATCAAGTCCGCGTATCCTGGAATGTCCTTGAACTCGAGCGGCAGTGTGCGAGTGCGAACACCCTGGTCTAGCACGTTGGGGAGAAGATCCATGAGAGACGTGGTGGACATGGTAGCGCGAATATGAGAATAGGA
Organism: Mycena galopus ATCC 62051; assembly: GCA_014925785.1. Lineage (NCBI taxonomy): Eukaryota > Fungi > Basidiomycota > Agaricomycetes > Agaricales > Mycenaceae > Mycena > Mycena galopus. The sequence continues at coordinate 87,039 of WIQG01000030.1, forward strand.
AGCTAGCTCCCATCGCCGGACTATTTGTACCTACGCGGGTACAAAATTAATCAGAGATATCACGGAGTTTGGATATCGGTCAAGTTGGATTGACGGAGGCAATTCAAGTGGTTCCTTGAAGGCTATGTACTCGCTATGGCGGTGCAGTCGATTGTATGGCGGCGTCCCAAAAAATAAATGCGCTCTTCATCTCTCTGTGTACACTGTACTCCATGTACCCTGGACTCGGGCATACTGGTTCTGGAAACAATAATTGCGGACTACTCGGGGCGCCGACCTGGAACTAGCTCCAAAAAAAGGTCGTCGCGAAAATGAAGGCCGATCATTACGATCTCGCGTGTTCCGCCTCAAACAATCATTTACGTCGGGACACAGGTACCTAAAATGGCCTCCTTAATTGCCGCATCCGGTTGGGTTCGAACGGACAGAGATAATGCTGTAGAGTGGAATCCATATATCCTGCTAGTATCTACAAGTCCGTCAAATACAAAGGTATACGAGCAAAGAAAAATTAGATATGGTTCAGGCGTCTAACATACGCAGAAACAAATGGGAGGTCATCGTCATAACATCGCTGCACGTCTTTACATGACAACGCAACAACTGTTTTGCTGTGGGAGCCTCAGAAATAGTGGCCCGTTAACAGAAATAATATAACACACCTTCTTAGCGGTCTTGTAAAACATCTTGCTCTGTGCGGACAAGTGGTTGGAACGGTCCACAAGCGTGTCCAGCTTCTCGCCACGCTGCAGTACCGACTCGATAGTCTTGTGCTAACGAGCGCTCGAATTAGCACTGCATTCCACATCAACCGCCCAAGAAGACTCCACCCACCAAGACGATCTTTGTCTCATCCAGCTCTGCCTGGACCCGCATGATCGTGTCGGCTTGCCGCGGGTCCTGGTACCTGGTGATGTACGTTGCCAGTTCTGGGAACGAAATCGCCGCGGGGTTGTCCCATTTATCCTGAGGCACCTTGACGATAAAGTCGTCCAGAACCTTGGCCAGTAATGAGAATGCGGGCCGGACAGGGTACTCTTGGTCCGTGATGATCACCGCTGTGGTGAGGCTCGTCAATTGGCCGCCGGTTTCAGCACACATTGGAGACCGACTCACCTGCTAATTGCTCGGACCCCCCGCGATTGTACACATGAGCCGTGTAGTTGTTCTCCTGGACGCTCTGACGCTGCCCCTGCGGTGTCCTCTCCGCAACCGTCTTGGAGAAGAAAGTCATGAACTCTCCAACGGAGCCCTTCTGATAGAATGAGAACGAGGAAAGATCATTTGCGCTGGAAAGCAGGGTGCTTGCGCCAGAAGGAGGCGCCTGGAGCACAGAAATCGAAAAGATCTTGACCATTGCGAGTGGTGGTCGTGGTGTGTCAAGTGGCTAAGCGGCCGCTGTGGCGTGACGTGACAGTCACGGAGGCTACGGTTGCTGAATTCCTCTCCGTGACTCTGAAATGTCTGCGCGACTGAACAATGCTTTTCCACCTACGTGTCTTTGACAACTCGAGCATTGCTGTACAGCCAGCCTCTTTGACCGTCTTGGCGAAATATTCAAAGCACGACTTGAAGCATGAATAATAACGGATTCCACCGCATCCTTGCCATGTATCCTCCAAATCCGCTTCTAACCTGGCCCACAGCTGCCCGCAGTCTCCCCATCTCTTCGATTTGTCAAGTAGCGGCTTCTTGCTTGGTCTCCGATGTGTATTCTTCGTGCAGCGCCCTCGGTGAGCACAGTACGTCTGCGAGCCCAAAGTTCCTGCTTCATGTTTCGGGAAATGCGCGCCTCAACACTTCTCGATGTGACTGGGACTGTCGTGTCGTGCGAGCGCAGGTAACGATGCCTACAGACGCCATGTTCTTGTGCAGCTAGTACAACCCATGTTGCCTGAGTATTGTCAGTTCTATATCTGACTTGGGACCTGACGGCAAATCCAGGCAAATCCCCGCTACGGTGACACACGGTGACAGCGACCGTGAGGATGGGGATAAATCACTCAGAATTCATAAGCAAGATTTTTTTCCCATGCGCTGTCGGAGTGAATTTAAACAGGTTGGACACTGAGAATGTACCTCACGCCAGCGAAGTATGGCTACCCCAGCGGAAAGTAAATCTCTGCCGGTCAAGTGGCCCGAAAATGCCGAAATCAAGGTCCATACTGGAGGCTGCCACTGCAAAAAGATACGCTACGAGTTCGAACATCCCGACATCTACGAGATGCTGGTGACGAACTGCAACTGCTCAATCTGTGAAGACAGAGGGTACCTCAATGTGTACGTTGCTGTCCATTCAGAAAACGAGATCTAGATCGACGCCCATAGCTTTACTCCAGAAAACCAATTCAAGTTCACAAGCGGGTCGGACGCCGACCTGACCAAATATGTTTTCGGCAGCGGCATTATCGGCCATAGGTTCTGCTCACAATGTGGCACGTCAATTGGCCCGGCCGTCGCCAAACGAGGATTCGTCGGTGTCAATACGCGCACAGTCGACGGCATCGACCTCGATCGCCTTCAGTTGCGCAAGTTTGACGGGAGATCTTCCGGGCCGAAATTTTTGAAGGAGAATGCAGAGCCTGAAAAGGCTTGAGTGGTAGTTGCAATTATCGAGGGCCCATACTTCCGTCTCGACAGGATATGCTAAACAATCCGGTCGCGTCGAAGTCGGCTCGCCGGCCTCATCGGTGATAAATAATATTACTCTATGTCGAGAAAATTTCGCTACCTTTCCGACTCATTTGTTCACTGAGCGCTGAGACACAGTTTAAATTCGATTTTCTGCATTGCGAAGCTTGCGCCGTAAAAAGAGTTGATCAGCGTGTTCGCTTTTATGTCTACGTTTTCCGAGACTCTCAGAGAAAGGAAAGCGAGGGGCGCGGGCCATGGTCAAAATCATTGCACAGTTGAACCACGTAGTTCATTACCCCGCCGCATGGTTTCGCCTCCTCCGTCATTCCTTACAAGCAATCGGGAGGTTGTATCTCCGCTTGCCATTTGGCCACTTTTTGGCCAGGAGAGAAAACTGACCCGAGATTATAAGATTTGGAGAGTGACAGTTGAATCCGCCTATATATATAAGATACTTCTTCACATCATGTACTCAAGATACCAGAGCGGGTCCTCCCTATCCAGGTAATCGAAATCTTTACGAAGAAAGGTGAGTTCAGGACTGTATGCCAAGACGCTCTGAACATGGTCTAGCCCGTATTGCAAGGCTTTGCGTCCTTTTGCACCCAGCCTGCGAACAGTTTGCGGCGTTCCGTCATTCCAGGCAGCCTGGAAGCACCGGTAAATACGGAAATTCATCGGGTCTCCGACTTCATGCGGAATCATGTACGGTCGAAGGAAGTTTTCGCAAGAGCGGTAGAGTTTTTGGAGAACCGCCAACACCATTCGCTCGATGGTGAATGCATCCAATGCCATTAGTTCGATTTCGGACTCGTACGCTTTTGCCCATTCGGAGGCCGACGGGAGCGAATCGCGGTCGGGAAGGGGCTGCGGGGCGTGCGCGGCAAGTGAGAAACACAAAGTCCCAAACGGCCCGCTATACACGAATTTTCGCAGGTATTCTAGGATGCCGATTTCGGGAAGATCGGCATGTGCGCGTAGATGATTATAAAGAAACATCACGGTGACGAGGCGGCTTCCGGTGGTAGTGTTGAAGATGAGCCGTCGCCCGACCATCCATGACTTCTCGAGTAGCATGAATTCTTGTTGCCCTCGTGCAAGAGGATTCATTGTGAGGATAGTTTCGTTTTCGGCATCGAATATTGTGTTGGTATAGGCAAGTAGATCATGCGCCTGCTGCGCGAGTATCGAGGCCTCGCCTCTATAATGCGCAGGATTGTGCACATCGAGCCATTTCTGAACAGACGCTGTAATACACCTCGCCATCCGGCGCAGACGCCTTAAGGGATGCCGTGTGTTCCGGTGTGGCAACCAAATGGCGTCGCGGTCGAACCAAATAGCATCGCGGTCTAGTTGGTGCCGCAAAACCGCGACGGTTGTGAGAGGTGGCCTTAGCGGGCCCCCACAATCATTACTATTCGCCGTTGTCGAGCCGTCCGTCATGCGCAAAAGACATAATTGTGTCATCAGAAGGTGGTTGGCTGTGTCTTGCTGTGAACTTGAATCCTGGGCCCGATTCCGAACTGTCTCTTCCGTCATCGAGAGAAAGACGGAACAAATGACCCATGTGTCGACCATGAAAAAAGATCGCCGCCCGCCCTCGAGAAAAACCTCGGAGACGGGTCGGTTCAAGTTGTCGTCGCCTACAGCTACCCACAAAACAGCCCCGTATTCAGCGTTTTCCACCGCTGGATACTGTTCCACTAGCTTGCTTCGCGATATGGACGCCAGCTCCAACATGCGTCGGGTCAGCAGAAACAAAGCCAATAAGGAGGGAGACGAGGATCGGGTACGTGCTCTCTCCCCCCATAAATCACGAAGATAGTCACGATAGTCCTGTAACTCGTGGAAATGGCTCCAGAGTGTGTCCTCCAGCTCCGCGGTTTCAAGATCCATGTCCTCCGAATTCTCGTCAGGAAGGATTTGGAACACAGACAGGGGTAGATCCAAAAGATCATCGTCGTCGACGCCAACATCCTCCGTATCTCGATCCGAACCTGAGTCGTCGTCCTGGGTATCACTGTCGCGATAGCCGGCGAAGCCTATGGCGCCAATGAAAAGAACCGCTGCGGGCTCATCCTGGTCGCTGTCGGCGGTATCGTATCCGAGGGACGTGTTGAACCAGATTTTGCGAACGAGTCGCATCTTCTTAATGAACCCCATGTGGGTTTCGTTGCGAAACTGGTTTGGCATGGCGTTATTATACCACTTCCAGCATCTTGTCCTCAGTTTGATAATGGCATTGAGATGTTTTTTGTGGGTCGCAGGAGGTTTAATTCCTCGAGCCAAGACGCTGTCAAATCTCGGAGTTTAGTAAGGACATGATGCATAAAAGCGAGGGATTACAGTTCTCGAGACAGGGTCAGGTACTCATTGAGCTTGAGATCGTATTGCGCATCAGGAGACCCAACAATCGGGACGTTGTGAGCTTTCGCCTGTTGAATCAACCATAGTGTGATCTGAGCACCGTGGTTTTTATACCGGGTGAAGGCCGACTCGATTGCGGGTGGACGTTTAAAAGTTTTGGATGTCTTGGGCATGCGCAATGAACAAAGGTGAATTTCATTTGCGACGGTGCGATCGAGTGGTGTCGGGCGTTGTTTGGCCCGGCATCTTCCGCGTGGGAGACGATGAGCAGAGGTCCTTGCCCGACGCCCACAACGAGCTCAACATGCCCGCAACACACACAATACCCATTCCTGTTGGCCCGCCCACTGGAATCGTCGTCAAAAATGGGATAGAACGTGCATCCATCATACACCAATAGCCTCGTTGCAGCAAACTAACTTCTCGGAACAGAACAGGCCCAAATTCTCAGTCGGCGGCAGGATCAAGTCTATGTCCACTACGTAAACCAGGATAAACGTATGGATGAGTGGATACCCGAGGTTGACTTTATGCCTTCTGCCACCGATTCTCACCATTCGCGCAAGCGCAAGCGCAGCCAGCAGGGCGACTCGGACGACGAGTCTATACCCGATGGCGAGCTCTGGGTCGAGGAGAACGGCGTCGAACGGACCATGGTTGTGTCAGAAGAAGATTACGACTTTGAGCACCACAAGCAAATCACTGCGCAGCGCAATTTTGACAAAGTCCACTTTGGAGAGTGGTTAATAAGAACATGGTGAGTATGGTCTCGCGTTATTTGCGCAAATTTCTTCCATCACTCTCGGGAAGAGCGCCTAAATGCACTCTTGGGCAGAACTTCAGGGCTTCGTGTACTCCGGTCGGTGGGTGAGCAGCGTTAGTGGCGTCAGGTTGGAGGCCGGCAGTTTCGTTGTGCGCAACTTCGATCTCCCTTACTTCCCTTGATCAAATGAATTCTGTACTGAATTTTCTCAGGTATTTTTCACCATATCCTCTTATGGAGAACGAAGAGTCAGAGCTTCCCGTTGGTGGCTCTAATGCACTCAACGGCCACTCAAACGCCGCCCAAAACGGTGCTGGCCCGTCCTCTGTCGCCTCTCCCGTGCCCAAAATCCCCGGCGTGCGCCACACCACTGCCCGCTCACATGCACGCGTTCTTGACCTGCTGGCCGGTGGCCTCGCCCGCACCGAGACAAAAGCTATGTTGTGGGTGTGCGAGTTCTGCTTCAAGTATATGGCCGACCCCGCCTTGTACGAGCTGCACCGGCTGAAATGCAACCACACCCACCCCCCTGGTCGCAAGGTCTACCAGCGCGGTGCTCATATCATTTGGGAGGTTGACGGCGCTGTGCAAAAAGCAAGTCATCATTATTTTCAGTATTGCCTTAGTTGATGGGCGTAGCTTTACTGCCAAAATCTATCACTATTCGGGAAGCTTTTCATCGATGTCAAGACACTCTTCTTCGATTGCGATAACTGTATGTTCTTCCTCGTGGCTCTCAAACCTACCTAACATCAGTATAGTCCTATTCTACGTGATGACCGACGCTACTACCTCGAAGAAAGACCAAGTCTACGGCTTCTTTTCAAAGGAAAAGGTGTCATACGACGACTACAACCTCGCATGCATCATCACGCTTCCACCGCACCAGCGCAAGGGTTTTGGGATGCTCATGATTGAATTCAGCTACGAGCTCTGCCGTCGCGCTGGAAAGGTCGGCACTCCGGAGCGGCCGCTCTCTGACCTCGGCCTCCGTAGTTACCTTGCGTACTGGGTCGGCACGCTCATCCGCTTCTTCCGGTCAGCTCGCCTTCCGCTTCATGCGTACTAAGCTTATATCCACGCCTTAGCCGGGTATTATCAATACTTCCGACAGGCGCCTCAAAGGTTACGTCAAAAGATCTGTCCAAGGACCTACGCTCGCCATCGCGTGAGCTCGAGGAGGACACACCCAGCGTCGTGAACGGGAACGGCACGCCCAGTAATGGTGTCGCCCCGAAGCAGAAAAAGAAGCGTACCAAGGGGTGGGATGGTGAAGTCGCCGACCTCTCTTCCCTTGGCGCACCGCCCCCTGGTGATGGTGCGCCGCTTCTTTGACCCATCATCTTCGCGGCCACTGACACCTCACAGAGGAGTTCCTTAGCCAGTTCCGTACGTTTGAAATAACGGCGAATGCGAACGGCAGTGCAACCCTGGACGTTGTCCTCCGCTGTACACTCCGCGATATCGCCCGTGCGACTAACCTGCGCGTTGAGGATGCGGCGTTTGCATTGAATGAGATTGGGCTGCTCGCGCTCCGGCTTTCGAGCGAGGATGCGGAGAAGGTGTGGGAGGCGATGCAAACGGAGCCAAACGCGCCCACGGGCGGCGCAGGGTCTGCGTCCACAGACGCTGTAAATCAGTTTGTATTCATCTCGCGGGCGATGGTGGAGCGCGTCGCTGCCGACAGAAAAGTGAAAGTGCCATGTATGGACGTTAACTATTGTATTGCCGACTAGTAATTTAATGAATTGTTTTTTCTATAAGAGTCTGAGTGACCCGAAATTTCCGGCCGGCGCCATTAGGTGAACGGGGGAAAAACGACTCCAATGTCTGCAAAAGGGAATTTGAGGCTGTGCTTACTCTATCCTACTGTCTTAAACTATAACGATCCTCCCGAGAGCTCGTCGACGCCATTATTGATTGGCTCTCACGCGACCGTCTTAAGACCTGTTCTCTATGTCGAGCATGGGTTTCCGCGCTGCAGATCCCATCTCTTCAAAAAGTCCACACTTCCAGAAAACATCCGCGTCTTCCACAGCCTTCTCCGCGCCTATTTGCACCTTTGCGGGGCACATTCGCAGCATACGGAAAATTAGATATTGCAGACACCCAAATGACCACTTTTTCAATCTGTCGGACCTGCGCCCCCGAGTCATCAACGTCCTTACCCTCGCCATGACGTTCGTAACCGCCAACGCAGGAAACAAACGGATTCTTCCGCCCCGGGTTCATATACATTCTTTCCGAACGTCACTTGTCTCACCATCAGCTGTGATTTCGGCGGCGTGCTGCTCAGCGACATGATATACCGCTTCGCTTCTTTGCAGCGACTACAAATTGACACCGTCGGCGGTACCTTGTCGGGCGTTTCTTCTTGTGTGGTACCACCGCGCGGGCTGCACTGCTTGGAGCTCGCGGGGAACTCATGTGGTCCCATTCTGACATGGTTGGCATTGGTTGCATCGCTGTGAAACATCTACCCAACGTGGACTCGCTCACACTGCGTGACGTGGGCTTGGGCTACTTCCCCGTCCTCGTGCTTTCAGCGCTACGACAGATAGGTGGCGTTCTCCAAAATCTGGACTTCCATCTATCACCGAACAAGTTCGGATGATTTTCAATGTACATGCACGCCACAGTACTTGGGTTTCTCCTCGTCTTACTCACCAGCCGCAGCTATCACCTCAAAGCTCGACCTGCCACTGCACCCAACCTCAAGACATTAACAATCGATATCTGCGACTCCCCGTATGTCGACACGACGATGTTGTTTATATGGAGACTTGCCGCACCAACGCTGGAGTGCTTTTCACTGCAGTGTAATCTTTCATTTCTCCAGGTTTCCGATTTGGACGCCCTCGCCGAGTATCTATGCCGAGGGCGATTTCCGTGTTTGCGAAGCGTCATTTTCAAATGTAACAGCCATGACGGTCATAAAATTTCCTCCAACCTCTTGCGCAGTAAGCTTCCGTTACTGCTCAATATTTTAGATGGGTAGGTCGAATCAAAGTGCAGCCGCGCCCTGCGTATGCAAGGGGCAGGATACAGTAGAAACAAATTTTATAATAAAGATTCCTCCATCTACAATAGCACAGCATAAACACAACCGTAACACTAGAACAATCCAGCCAAATCTGCGAACGGGTCTTTACCCTGCGGCGGCCCCGCGGCCTGCGCCTGCGGTTGCTGCCCAAGCTGCTGAGGCTGCGATACGCCAGCCCCATTCAAATATAGGGGTTGCTGCGCCCCGTTGGAATAAGGGAACTGCGATAAACTAGCCCCGCCAGAGTGCTGCGGCCGCGCGGCACTCGTCGGATTGAAGTAGCTCGGGGGGGCTGCTTGGCGTGGTATTTGTGCGGGGATGGGGCTGTGACCAGGGCTTGGCGTAGGTGTAGCCGGTAGCATAATGGAACCGCCCAACTGCGCCTGCGTCGTTGGTTGTGGCGGCGTCGGACGTGTCGCGGGATTCACGGGCGGTGGTGAGCTGGCGGGATTCACAGGCGGCGCGGAGCTCAAACCGCCGAAAAGCGCCTCCAGATCGTTCGTCGGCCCCGACGAAGCACCCGGCGCTGGGGTAGGATCATCGAAATCGATTAATGAACTGGCTGCCTGTGCCTGTGCTTGGGCAGCGTATTGAGAGGGAGCGGGATTCCGTGCTGCCTCGTAATCACCCCGCCGGAAGGCGTCGTACCGTCCGAGAACAGTGTTGATCTGGTCGTTGATCTGTAGGAACGTGTCTGGGAGATGTTAAGAGCAACTCGACAGAAAAACAGTTCAAGGGACCCACCGAGAGACTCGGAATCATCCTCGTTGGTTTCCGCATCCGATATCCACTTTTGAATCTTCGGACGGGACGCGGTGAGAATTGTGGCGACTTGCTGCAAGAGAATTAGTCGAGAAAACATTTAAGAGGGAGCCCGTACCTCATAGACGTCTCCAGTCACAGATCGCTCGCCCCCAGCCATGTTCGCATTGTCCAACATCTCCCCGAGTAGGACGACCTTGCTCTCGAGGCGCTCGAGCTCGGACAAAGCCTGGGTTCGATAGTCGACCTGGTTTGCCGGGTCGGCGCCAGCCAACGTCTTCATAATCTCTTGGGCAACCAGCAAATCTTTGGGGGTGCCTCGGCGGATAAGCTCCTGCAGTTTGGCACTCTGCGCCTCCCGATCCTCGGCCTCCAGCTCAGCGGCGCTCTTCAAGTTAGCTGCGACAGCTGTAGCGCTAGAAGATGCAGAGGGCGCAGCGCGGGGAACGTGACGGAAGCGATATCCTTTGTGCATCAATAGCCGATGCATGTCGATGATATTGCTGAGATCTTCGCGCCAACGGGATTCGACACATATCGTCTCCTTCCAGCCCTGGATAGTTTCGAGAATGCGGGACATAACTGGGCCGGGGAAGGGTGGAGGGCGGTCGGGGAAGCGTCGGACGAGTTCGTTCAGAAACTCTTTGGTGCTAATCTGGAGGTGGAAAGGATATCCACATGATTGTACAAGGGTGTCGAGAAGGGCGAGGGCGAGAAGGGCGACGTGTGGGTTCCGGTTGCAGGCGAGACGGGCGATTAGCATTGCACCATCGCGAGGATTATTTGCCTTTTTTTCGTTGATGTAGTTTGCAACCTCGAGATGGAGCGCGTAGTTTGGTTCGTGAAGAGATGCATCGCAGGCGCGAGACACCAGCAGATCAATCTGCGACGTCGCCATCGCCCATTGCGGGCTCAGCATCGCTGCTGTGTCGTCGTGGCAGACAAGATGGGTCACGTGGAATAACGCCTATTCCTCATTCTTAAGTACGCCGCAGTACGCAGTACACAGCCAGCAGAATAATCATCTATAGATACAACGATGAACAGAATATCACCGAGTTTGGTCGCTCAAGCATCTCTGACGCTTTCTCAAACTTTTCCTTCAATTCGTTGTTTCCAATCACTTTGGCCGCCTGCGCCATCTGGCGGAGCAGCTCACCCAGACGCCTGAAAACACGAATAACGCTGCCCTCGAATTGATCCGTGAGCTGCACAGCGATCAGATTTGTGCGACGACAAGAAATTGCGTTTCACCAACCTTGCAGATGTCAGAGAAAGACGCCCCCCGACACCATTGCACGACAGCGTCCATGAGCTCCACCTTGAACGACGCAACATACTCGGCCTCGTCGATCTCGATCTTGGATTCTTTCGAAACCTTGGCAATACGTTTCGCAAACTCCTGCATCGAACGAAGGGGCGCTGCGAGTTCCTCTTTGAGCTTCGTTGTTTGTTCGCTCTGGAAGTCCGTTAGAACATCCGAACTAGTTAGTGTCGGAAACATACCTTGTCCGCAAACACGAAGCAGCTGAGGAGGGCGGCACACTGCTCAGGGGAGAGCGTATTAAACGCGCCATTGAAGATGAGCTCAGTCAAAAGTAACTCGTCGCCAGAGCTGATCTCGCAGGCAACTCGGCCCTTCATGTCGACGATATCCGAAGAGTCGGTAAACCCTAGCCGCCGCAGGACACGTTTCCGGCACTTGAGCTCCTCCATCTGCAAAACGTCCCGAGTGGCCTGGATCCGTTTTTTGAGCGCACGGATTCTCTCCTTGGCCGCCTCGCGCTGCGCGTACATCTCGAACAGATCCGGTAGCCGAGGGTCCTTGTGCAGTGGGCTCTGCACCATCTTCTCTTCCATCAGGCGTATTTTCTACGCAGATTCAATGCGGGCTGCGAATCACAGAAAATAAACGTACAGCCACAAGCGCAGAGAACTTGTCATCCGTGATCCCCAAGTTCTCAACGGGATCCAGCATCGCGATCCCATCGGGGAACCGCCTCTCGATCTCAAGCACGCTCTTCCATACCGTCTCTCGGGCCGTATCCTGCCGCAGATCCTTGGGGAGGAATATCCGCAAGTGGCTTATGCCCTCGATTGTGGTTAGCAGAACGGGCACGACGAGTGGGACGCCTTTGCTGCCCTTGGGACAAGGCTGTACGCCACCGGGAGCAGCAGTGACGACTCGCCGGTCTTTAGAAACAGCGCCACCCGGTGCACAGTTAAGAAGCACGTCGACGATGTACTGCTCGTGAGGCGGCAGCTCCTCAGCTTTAGGCATGGGCCGATTCTGTGAAAAAGATAAGGAACAAGCAAGAGCAGAAAAGGGTGTTTCACCTTTGGAGGAAGCCGCTTTTGATAGTTAATGATGACGCCCCAGCCAAAGTCCAATTTCTGGTATTTGACCTTCACCAGGCGACCCGCCTGCAGGAAGGGAAGGGAATACGTCGGATGGGTGATGACCTCGCGGAAGTCACCCTTCATTTGGTCGAGCTGCTGGCGATACTGATAATATTCCGCGACGAGGGTTTCGTCGGGGATGACAGTCATGCCCTTGGCCTCCTCCTCCATTTTCAGCTCTGTGGGACATAGATGAGCGGAAAGGTAGCTAACAAAAACGCGAAAAAAACTCGCCGTCCTCCAGCTTCGGAACGCCGGCGTTACTCTGGAACTGGAAGAAACACTTCTCCAGCATAAATTCCGGACTTATCCCCTCGACTTTCATCAAGTTCAAGACCATGTTATACCCGAGATGAAAAGCAGAGTCCAACCGGTCGGCCTCGCCCTTGACCATGTTGATCGCAGCGCTGGGCTCCAGCTTCTCGTCGCACATCATAATCACCACTCCTCGATCGTCCAACCCTCGACGACCTGCACGTCCAGACATCTGAATGTACTCCCCGGACGTGAGATTCCGGAATTCCCGGCCGTCAAACTTGCGCGTCGTGGTGAAGACGACAGTTTTAGCAGGCATGTTGAGTCCGATCGAGAACGTCTCCGTCGCGAAAAGGACCTTGATGAGACCCTCTTGGAAGAGAATTTCGATTACTTCTTTGAGGATGGGGAGAAGGCCGCCGTGATGGATGCCGATGCCACGGCGTAGTAACGGTAAGAGGTTCGAGATTTGAGGGAGTTCGCGGTCTGCGGGGGAAAGATTTTCGATGGCATTGGTGAAGATACTGCCGACGAGCTCCTGCTCTTCTGTCGAGTTAACTCGAATTTAGAGAGGGTTAATGCCAGAGCCTCGCATTCGCGTTTAGCAAACGCGAATACAATGACTGGATTGTAGTTTTTGAGCATGATCATCTTGATTAGGCGAGAGATATCAGAGGGACCTTGGGAGAGTTAGTTTGAGAGATGTACGCAGTATGCATACCGACCTTTCGTGCCGCCCTTTTTTGACTTTCCTTTCTTCCCTTTGCCGCTCCGGGGGTCGGCTGGATCTTCACCCTGCCCTTCCTGTAACTTTGCCATCGCCTTGCTGAAGTTGTCCTCCCGGAATTCGCCCTTTTCGTTCACGACAAGGTATATACCCTCCCCACCACACGGGAACATGTAGTTTTGAAGGGGAGTCGGCCGGAAATCCGTGTAGACGACATGGCATGGCTGCTCGTGGGACTTGGAGATCCACTCGGCGAATTGCATGGCGTTGGGAATGGTGGCGGATAGGAACACATAGCGGACAGTGTGCGGTAGCAGAATGATCGTTTCCTCCCATACTACACCACGCTCCTTGTCCCGCATGTAGTGGATTTCATCGAAAATGACCCAAGCAACTTCACGCATCACTTCGGAGCCGCGGTAAAGCATGGATCGTAAAATCTGCGGATTCTGTTCCAGTGCAGTCTCAAATGCGTGGAAGGGCTCACTTCTGTGGTCATTACTAGGCAAGATGCTGAAGGATTGATCGTTACATCTCCCGTCATGAGACCGACGTCGCCAAATTCTGCGAGCATATCGCGATACTTTTGGTTACTCAGCGCCTACGAACGATGGATTAAACCGTTTTTTCCGTATTGCCAACAAATTAGCTACCTTGATAGGACTCGTATATATAACACGCTGCTTGTTATTAAGACACTGCGCTATCGCGTATTCAGCTACGACAGTCTTGCCCGCACTAGTGTGCGCCGAAACCAGAACACTTTCGTTCCGCTGTATAGCGTAGATGGAGACCCTTTGAAAAGGATCTAGTTCAAATTTGTATTCTCTGTCAGGTTTTGCTGGGGGGACGTGTTGGGAAATCGGAATGTAGTTGTAGCCTGGCGGGACAGCTACTTGGTGACGGACCTGAGATAAAATGAGAGATAGCACGAGAATTACATGAAACATGGGCACGTACCTGATGTCTGAGTTCAAGACGCGTCCCAGACTCAATGGACGAGCCGGTGAGACCTGCACTTGCTGCGACTTCACGTTTCGCCTCTGTTTCAAAATCATCTAGCACCACGGGATTCGGGGCTTCTACGCGCGGCCGTTTAGGAGAGGAAGGGCCCGGCTCATTGTCGTTCTGAGTTGCATCGCCGTTGGGAACAGGCGTCGCCTTGCGTTTGCGCTGTTTCGGGGGAGCATTCGGCACTTCTGTCGGCTCCGTTTGCAGCTCTTCATCTTGACCAGCATCCCCGTCGAGGAAAGAAAAGAGGTCGTCCATGGAAAGAAACAAAAAATCGAGGTCACAATGTCACGTCACACTGTAGTCTTGAACTATGATTTCAACCTCTTTACAACTTACAGCACGATTCGGAGCCGTCGGGTTTGACTCGGCCCCAAACCAGCCTGACTATATCGACCCCGGCCCAAAATCTGTGCGTACGCGCTCGCTGCTGCTCTATTTCGCCACAGTTCGCCTGCCTCCGCTTCGCTGTGCCATGCATGATTCGAGGAAAATATAGCCCTCGATGACATGGACATGGATGTCTGAAGAAAAAGGCCGGCTTTTCGCACCCGTGGCCGCTGCCACGATCGACAATCAGGTCTCAGGGTTGTTTAATTCCAAAATTGCCCACCGCGATGTTACCCAAAACCCCCAACACGGTCGATAAAATTCTGCTATACACCTTGGTAGCCGCAAATACCCTCCACGAAGTAGTGACCACCACGCAGGTGCCTTTCTTCAGAGTGTTTGGCGGTCATTCCGATTGTGCAGGTATATGAGCTCAACAACAAATTTCATGTCGTGCTCCGACTTTCGTAAATGCATAACACCAAGTTTCAAAAATCCCGATGCCTCGAAATGATAGGCAAGATTCACAATTTACTCTGTTCGCTCATACAGCTATACTTGCAGTCCGAGGACATTCGAGCTCCAAAGATGCTCGATCACATTGCGGAGTTTGCTGTGTGAGTGCTATACACTCCATCGGTTCGGTATCCTCATTCGTTCGCCGTGTCTTCGCAGCACTCTTCAGAAATTTCAATCTTGTCTGAAAGCGCAGAGGGAACTCGGAACCATCAAGAGGCTCTTCAAACAAAACGAAATTTCGAATTGAATATTTGCGAGAGAGAACTGACGGCAGCGTCGGAAAGTTTTAGAGTGCGCTGCGAAATCAGCGTGCAAAGAGTCGACGCTAATGGCCGATTGGACAGATGAAACGTAGAATCGCTAGCGCTATTACCGAAATGAGCGTCGATGCCGAAAGACAGCATCAAGACCTCCTGGAACTGATTTCATCCAGGAGCAGCTCATTTGATAATACGTCTTCAGTGGCATCGCAAATGGATCGAAACTCTTTGGATTCCCGGTAAGCAAATCAGCAAATATCGCATGTCGCCGGGAATAACTCATAACTTTCTAGCTCTGACTCCCTATCTTTATTGCCTGCCTCTCCCCCAATATTCCACGGCCGCGAGTCTGAGCTTGCAAATATTGTGAGTACGTTGGTGGTTGGCCCCGCGCAGATAGACATATTAGGTCCAGGCGGCATCGGCACGACGACCCTGTCGATGGCCATATTGCACCATCTTTCCATCAAAAAAAAAATATGCCTTCATGCATTTTATCTCTTGCGAGTCCGCCAACACCCGTGATGATTTGCTGAATAACAATAACAATAACAATAACATCGGTTTACATTTGGGCCTTGAGCCTTCGAGGCAGCTCTCGAAATCAATTAGTTCGCATCTTCACCAAAGCGGGCCATGCCTCGTTGTTCTGGATAATTTTGAAACACCATGGGAGACGATAGAATCTCGTAGCCGGGTTGAAGAATTCTTATCCTCGTTGTCGGCGGTTCCAAGTTTCGCCTTGCTGGTCAGTCTACTCCTCGTCTCTTAAGTTCTCCAACGTCATGTTCCCAGATCACAATGCGGGGGGGGCACAAAGGCCAGGGGAGGTGAAATGGAATCGGCCATTCCTCCCTCCCCCCTTACTCCTCACGCCTCGAGGCAAATATTCCTGGACATTGCGGATGTCCCGACGACTGAGGAGGAATCTGCCCTTGACACCTTATTGGATCTCTCGGGTAGGCTACCGCTCGCCGTCTCGCTGATGTCCAACATCGCATCGTTCGGGGGATATTCAAACACCCTATCGCGATGGCAGAATGAAAATACCACTCTTCTCTCAGACGGGCACAATAAGCGATCAAACCTCGAGAAATTGATAATGCTGTCGCTGAGCAGTCCCCGCATGTCATCTTTTCCGCAGGCGATGAATTTCCTCTCCCTGTTTTCTTTGCTTCCCGACGGAATCAGAGCAGAGGATATTATGACGAGCAAGGTCCGGATATTCGTTGATGGCAATCGTTGTTGGTCGGCACCTCGCTGGCAGACATGGATGTCAAGGACGTCTCAAGGCATTAACTCCCATTCGAGAGTACATCCGGTACCCTCCTCCTGGCACGTTTTTCGATCCCCTTCGCACCTATTTCCAGAATCTTATCGAACTCCGGGGGTCGAGACGTGAACTTCATTCTGGAGACCTTGCTCGTACACTTGTCGGATTTCTTGGAAACATCCATGAACTCCGACTCGATGGTTTGTTGTCAGCAGGAGTTTCCACGCAGATAAAAATCGGTCACGCCGTCGTCACATTAGACCACTTCTCGACCGCTATGCTTATAGGCAACAATACGCTCTTCCAACGTCTTCCTCAAATAATTGAGCAAACGGGAGACGCAGGGTTGCGATGGAAATATATAGGCAGATGCATCAGCAATCCAGCGTTGACTCGGAGGGTAGAGAATGTGGGTGCTGTGGTCGAGGAAGGCGTTCAATACTTTCAGACAGGGATCCACCCTCCCTCTCAACGTAGTGTGATTCTACGCCGGGAAATCCACTTAGTCGCTGGTTGATAATCCAGTCATCCACTTCTACCGAGCAGCCGCATTGTACTATATTCATTATACCATGATAGAATTGAACAAACACCACAGGCTTGAACCCTGTGATGTAGTTGAACCATCATTTCAGCCTCATTGGCGGGAAACTTGACTCAATACTACTGGCACTGGAACCCCCACCATTCAATTCACAGACAAGTCTAACGAGCAACATACTGTACTATTTCAACCATAAGTTCAGTCACACGTCACACCCGACTTTTTTTTTTGATGTGTGCAAATGCCAAAAATCACCTTATCAAAATATTTCGGCCATCCCGGACATACCAACAGTTCGGATAGGGCCGAGAATTCTAATTCCGACGAGGTCCCGTGACCGACGCGGCTTTATAAACCGTTCACTTACGCGATCAGGAACGTGCTTTTGGTTGAGTTTCTTTGTCTAGTCTCCAGAATCAATTCGACCGTCTTTGTATTGATATCAAGGAGCACTAGGCCCGACCATCGAGAAACATCCATGAAAATATCGTTAACCCGTGTAAATAAAGCTACATTGATACATTCATTCCATAGCGATTTGCGTTCTTCGTCTCGTTAGCAAGGCCCGTCGTTGATCCAAACACCCGCTGAAGAGGAGTTAATACAACCCTGAATCGTTCAGAGACTCAAAACAGACCTGATCCTCCTGGGATATCGCCTTGAGTCCACCTGTGGAATATTTCCGAGTCAGAAATTGAATAATAGACAAGTTGTGGAATCACCATTGGGCAGTCCAAAGATCCCCATTGTACGTGGCCTGAAGCCCACCCGTAAATATTGCCTGCGAGGGAGTCAGCTCGAGCCCGAACTCTATGTGGCGCAAATCGGCGCACCGTTGCGGTCCAAGCTGGCACCCCTGCGCAATTCCCTGGGGTACCTGTCGGGGATCCAGTAGAGGATGTCGTGGTAGTTGTACCGCCAGATGTCCCCATGTTGTCTCTAATGTTGTCCCATTCGCTATCGGGGTAGCTACGCGTGGGTCCAATAAGTAACGATATGAGTTCGGAAATAATAATATGTCGCACTGGATGTGGTTTTGTGTCGTGTCCAAGGCGCCAAAGACACCAGCACTAACGCCAACCAGCGACTGTGCGCCAACTTTATCCGTTGATAGATCCCAGAACATTGACCCAGCAAGACCTTTCGTCTCGGTGTATTTCGCCTTCAATGTAACAATGTCGGGAGTGTCGTAGGAGACGAGTTCCTCGATTGCGGCATTGTACGAGTAACTCGAGACGTCAGTGGTGTTCTCGAACACTTGAGCGCCGGCGACTGAGAGAGAGTCAATGGTGAGGGGGGTTGGTTTCTATGTGCACGCACGAGGGAGAACGTTGTATGAATAAATCCCAGCTTGGATTGTACCGGGACCGATCTACCGAATTATGAGATGAATGCAAAGGAAGAATTCAGTAGTTTTACATACCCCGCTGTAGGGCAGTCCGAGACCCAAGGTGTTCTCGAAGGCATGACCATAGAGGGGAATACCTGGAGCGAATCGTTCAAGACCAAGAAATTGAACCAGTCTAAGGACGATATACCCATAACGATTTTCCCCACAGTAGCACCACTGCCCACGAAATATTTCACGGCAGCGTCCGTGCTGACATTAGTTCTCGCGCCGCCGTACAGATTCGCTTGGTTATCGGCCCATGTGAGCCAAGACCCTGCGTAGTCGTATGCCTAATGGACTGTTCGATAAGATCACAAACAGTTGTAGTGTCTTGATGTCTCTCACCATTAAATTCCAGAAGGTGAGGGCTACAAGCAAAACAGCGTAAGGAACATTAGCTCGATAACAATTGGAGGGACGCACCCTTGTCCATCTGTGGTACAACGAGATTGGCATAGTTGGCCGCCCCGGCGGAGACAGCAGCGGTGAGCTGATATGGCGTCGAATCTCCATTCTGCACCGCCAAAGCATCGAATGCAGTTCTCAGTTCGGTAAAAAGATCCGCAAATCCTTGTCCTTGAGCAGCACTGGCAGGGTATTCAAAGTCCAAGTCACTTTTGAATCAAAATGTAAGCAAAAGAAAAGGAAATCTATGAAAGCTGCAACTCACATGCCGTCAAAACCGTAATTCTGAATCATTCCTACCGCACTGGTGACAAATGTTGCCCGCGAAGTGGCATCTGTAACGAAAGCAAAGTGGCCTGTGACGAAAAATGAGATGGTGTCATCGAGGCGGGAGAAGATGAACAGACCATCCTGGGAGTATGTGTATCCACCGATGGAAAGTGAGACCTTGAGATTGCGATTCGCCAGCTTTAACAGATACATCTGCTTCAAACACCCGTAGAGGTTATTCCCGGTTTCTGTCCATGAATCGGTTGGAAAGTGTTTCTTTACATGTAAAATCAGTTTGCTGAGGGAAGAAGTGACTCAAATAGAGCACCTGAGTGTCCGCATATAGGTCCGTAAGGGAGATAATGCCGGTGGTGGGGTCTTGAGAGCGTATCAGAGACGAGAGAGAGACAGAAAATGAATTCTCACCGACGTCCGCAAACGCATAGAGGATATGCGTCAATGTCGAGGTAACGATGTCGGTTGGCTCTATGTCGATAGTAGTTTGAGACTGTAATGTGTTTCGAAGCTCGGTAACTCACGAAAGTTAGCCCCATAGATACCCCAGTTGGTGAAATATCCTGAAGCAAATAAACATGATTTGCCCAACCGGAAAACGACAAAAACGGACCCATTGAAACTTTGCCCGTGGCACGTTTATGAATTTCGTGAACAATCGGATGCTCATCTGTCTTGACTACATGCGCCGGAGCAGATACATTGGCTGGCCGCACCATGGTCGGGGTCGCGTGAACGACATTGAAAATTGTCCATGCCGTCAAGAAAATTACTCGTTTCAGCGAAGAAGCGGGCATAGTGAGAGGAGGGCTCGAGGCAGAGCTTGGGCAAACCGCAGAACAACTAGCTCGTCGCGCATTTTAAACCAGCACCCCAGGGGTTGGCGCCGGGGCCAACATATTCGTTAATTGAGAATAGAAGCAGGATAAGATCAAGCATATGGTCGAGATTCCCGAGACCGCCAGATTAGTGCAAAACTAACGGCTCGTGCCAGTGTCAGAAGGGAGCAAGCCACGCTGTGCTGATCCATTCGAAAGATTTCCGGTGTTGCTAAGACAAAAAATAAAGAGCACAAGGCGGTTCCATTTCAAGCGTTATCGGGTGGTGAATTGGGTGGAAAAAAGTCGGATACGGACTGGCTGTCGGATCAGCAGGGGTTACCGCGCAGGTGCATGTGAATAGCGAACAACCAGTACCTAATTTGACCGAGTTCACCGCGTTTGCTGACCTTCTCGTCGTGTTCGCATCGTAGATGCCAAGACAAGATTTCCATATTCGTCAAGCGAAGGTTGTTGTACCGTGTTGACAAAGTGTTCCGGCTCCGCTCCTCTCCCATTGCTATCGTTGTCGCATTTCGTGCTTGCATACGTTGGTCGTTTCCTCATAATATAAGGACCATATGGTATCCAGCCGCGCTCATTTTCTTGGTTCTGATCAAACGAAAGGAACTGGTCGTATGATACTGGGAAGAACTCGGGCTGATATACTCATCACGCGAACGGCACCGGTATCGAGGAAAGAAGGGGGCCGTCGCCGGTCTCCTACTTTTCACCACATCCAAAATTGCTATCTGCGTTTTGCCGTTTCGACGCCGTATTTCATTCTGACTGAAAGCTTTCTTTTGAAAGCGACCGAAGCAATCTGAATCGAGGAAGATAACGGCGTAGGAGTGCATGCACACATGCCAAGCCGAATCCGATCCGCCCTGCACGCAGTGTGGGTATGCCCCTTTCTTCCAATCAGCCTTGAGGCCTGACATAGGGTTATCCCCAACAAATGACTTTCAGAGCTCAGCCAAGACTAGCTTCCCTTTACCTGTCAGGGTACAACGGCCCGCCGTTCACCATCATCTGGTCTGGCCCGATGTTGATTTGTCCATTTCACAGTGTTCAAGACTCTGCTGGTAAGAAACTCTACCCTATAATTATTCGATAAGTAACAAATAATTCATGGGCGTGAATCCTTTCCCGGACCGTTGCTTATCTTGGACCAGCGCCCGACCCAATTTGCCATACGTGGACGATGAGGACGATGGAACTAATGAATTTCAAGCGCGCTATCCGATAAGTGCAACCTCAAGAAACGTTGTGAGATACATGTGGGTTGAACTGATCTTTAATTAACAGATCATAGGGCCTCTGCAAATAATAATTTACTGTTGCCCGCCGATTTGGTTCGGCCCTGATGTCGTAGAGCCTGGTCGATTTTCGATCAAAGCAATTCGGCTTCCGCTGGAAAAAAACAACATGATTGGGTTGCACACCAGTACATATTGCACTAATTCACGTTTGTTTGCTCAAGACTTTGGACAAGGCTTCCTGAGACGCCTCGATAGCGTCGTACTCGAGTATATAGGCTTGCAGCTCCTTCGCTATCATCCAAAAAAGGCGTCAGAGCAAGCTGAGGACAGAGCCAAGACACCCACATCGGAAGTATCTGCCGCGCTTGGAGGGATCTACAGCCTGAGAGATAGATTCAGCGCTCACAAAATCACCGCGCGGCTTGCAAAGTGATTGGTAAGTCTCGAGTCTGGACTGAATATCTTTTGCGTCCGTCCCAAGAGGAAACAAACAGCCTAGTGCACCGCCCTCCTCGACTGCCATTGCGGCACCTAGAGCAACAGAAAACCAATAAAAATGGATGCAAGACGGACACGGCTAGTAAGCAATACCTTGACCAAGGAAAGGAAATGTTGCATGAGCGGCGTCGCCCAGGATCGCGGCACGACCACGGGTCCAGGTCAGAAGTTCAGGCAGTGCCAATAATTTCCACCTGAGGAACGAGTTGCTCGGAGGAAGTTCGAGAACACGGCGAAAGTCAGCGTGAAAATCTTTAAACCGCTCAACGATTTCTTCTTGTGTGGCTTCCTGGCTCCATTCTACATGCCATCTCAGTGTCCTCCCGGTTCTATATGTTGCAAATGCACTCACCTGGATTGTCTTGTTCTGTGTCCGTGTATATAGCGACAAGATTCACCAGCTTCCCACCCTCACAGAGATTTAAGAAGAGTGCGCGGAATGGCTCTTCTTTGGCGAACACAAATCTACCGCCCGAAACACCCTGTGTTATCCATTCGAGCTGTGGTATGCCATCCATCTTTTCTGCATCAAATAGAGTGCGGAAGCAGGACCATCCGGACGACGGTGCCTTCTGGTTGTATCCCAAGATGCTACTACGAACAATGGACTGTGCGGGTTCAGCTCCAATACAAACAAAGTTCAGAGGGATCCCACCCCAATCCCATCGCAACCGAGTACAAGGTCGGCATGAATAACTTCCCGGTCGTCCAGGGTCAGAGTGGCCCCGTCAGGATCGCACGCAACGACTTTCTTTCCGATCCGAAGATCGACAGGTGTGCCTTCACCACTTTCCTCGAGTGCAAGTCGTCGAAGTTCGTTGGCAAGGTCTTGTCTATTGCAAAACACGCCCTGTAACATTTCAAATGTTCCAGTTTGACCTGAATGTTGGATACATCACATACCGGATCTTCCTGCGCTTCTGGCACCAGCCAACGCTGAGTATCGCCTTCGGTACTCTCAGAATCATATCCGATGAGCTAGGAGAACATTTTTCAACGGCCGCAAAATATGAAAATCGAAGTTGGGCGCACGCCACCAAACTCAACACCGCCTAGGTTTTCTATCGATGCGCCAAGATGCTTGAGAACGCGGAAGGCGTTAATCTGGATGCTGATGGAGCCAATGTCCGCTGGATTTTTGGTTGATTCAAATATCTGCTGGTGTTGATTAGAAAATGCGGGCGGATTAGACTGGAAAGCCTTGCCTGGACATAATGCCCTTTCCGTCTCAAAGAAATCGCCGCCGTAAGACCAGCGATTCCGGCCCCAACAATGGATATCCTCAGAGGCTCGTGCATGTTGTCACATCAGTCAATCTCGTTCAGTTAAATACGGCCTCTTCGTTTGTCAAAGAGGACATCGTATTTGCGGTAAAACGGGACGCTCGTGTGAAGCAGAACCTGGTATTTGTAAACAACTCAGTGTTCTGAGTTGTGGCGGTAAGTGCCAAGTGGACGGATAAATTATGCCATGTTCAAATACTGGTGACGAACAGTTCTGAGCAGAGGGAACGCCGGGCCCGCGGCCAACCTGCAGCACCTCGTCACATTCGGAAGCATCAGAGAGAAATAATGGTAAAGCCATTACCAACAGAAAAAGTCTGCAGTACGAGCTTAGCTATAGACGACTCGATGTGCCGTTGAGATTGCCGTTTCCCACGGTTGAACACGCTTCTTCACTTTCTTGTTCTTTTGTCCTGCGCATGAGTCTCTGTCAGTATCTCATGTGTGAAGAGTTCCCAATTCTACCTCTCGGACCTCAAGTTTCTTCAACGACGTTTGTTTCGCTCTCCACATAGATCTTCTTCCACCGTTCAAATACCGGTAGTTCAGTGCCACTCGTTGACGAGGAATCTTGATAGTCCTATGGAACAACATTAATGTTAGGTTGAGAAGAGAGATAGTTTGAAATTGGCTTGAACAGAGGATGCACCATAACCACGAGTTGCCTCTTTGAGCGTGTGTTGCTACCACCCCTCATTTGGAAGTAATTGACGTCGCTCCCGCCGCTCCACCGTGGTGCGTCTCTCGTGTTGCTCTCATGTCATTGACGGTGGATGTGGACAAGGCGCCCGCTCGAGATGCCTCCAATGAATCGCTATTTGCCGCCCTTGCCCGAATCTACTACGCGAACGAGTCCCATCGTCCAAAATCCCATTCTGGCAAGCTGAACAAATCCATCATCTCAGGCCCCGCATCCAGCTCCTTCGCGCATGTCGCACACATCGGCTATGCCGAGGACCAGGGCTTCCTCTCCACCGGCGTCGACCAGCCTGAAGAGTCGACGAAAATCGACGTCTTCGAGGGCGGCAGGTTGGACAAATCCATGATCTCAGGTCCCGCGTCCAACTCTCTTGTGCACGTTGCGCATATTGGCTACAACGAGGACCGGGGCTTCACGTCCACTGGCGTAGATCCTTCGTGGACGCACGCCCTCGGCCAGCCGGAAGACACGAGCGTTGAAATGGAAATCATGGCCGCCTCCACGAGCAGCATATTCGATAAATCCATCATCTCAGGCCCCGAAACCAACTCCTTCGCGCATGTGGCACATATAGGCTACAGCGACAGTCGGGGCTTCACCTCGACCGGTGTCGACCCGTGGTGGACAGATGCTCTCGACCGGCTTGAAGACACGAGCATTGAAAGGGAAATCGTCGCCATGATCGACGTTGTCCAGGCGGCGATCACAACGAAAGAGCCTAATAAACTGAACTCACCTGGGTCACGCAGCATGTCTCCCACCAGCCGCCGCACTTCGTCGTCTGCCATTTCCAGTACCGGCAGTTCGCAGGCTCGTCCCGCTGCTTCGACAGTCGGTCCGCACGTCCCACAATCGCGGTCACGCAAAATACCCCGCCCTCGCGCGCCGCTCACCCCGCCACAAAGACTACAAGTAGCCAGTTCCCGACCAGCACCCCAGCTCCCGGCACCCCGTCCTCCCCACCCTCGTCCCGTTGTCCGCGCAGCAACAATGCCGCGCCCCCTCCCACCTCTCAGTCCTCTTCCCCAACCTATAGGGCCGTCCCGGCCCCTTCATCACATACTTCGGCCCCTTCCCCGACCAGCACCGCCTCGCTCCTTCCCTTCCCGCGGCCCGGGTTTACCTCCGCGACGCACGGTCTGAGTCGACTGCAGGACAGTGGGGTCGACAAGCTTGACGTCAATCGTCTTTCTGAGACCAACCGTAGGTTTACTAAAGGCGGTGGTTTTATGTGTGCGTCCCGCAAGATGATAAGCCTATTTGAAAAAGCCAAGAAGGAGGTGGAGGTGGGATCTGTACATGTTGTTACTTTCACCATGCCTGTACGCCGCTCCGTGGCAAAGTTGCGCGCGTCGTATTTATTCTATAAGGGTGCTGTGGATGGAACAGGTGCTTTTCAGTTCAAGGTTAACTGCCCTCCATGTGGGCCAAATGGAGCGTCTCTAGTTTCCTTGCAATGCTGCGCGGCATATGCAGCAAATTTGGAGATCTTGTTGAAGAACAAAAACACACGGAATGCATCGATAATCGTGGAGGGGATCGCCCTCAGGTTTCCGTGCCATAGTGTTGGCGGTCTCGACGGCCCATCTGCAATAGAAAACGTTAGAAGGCCTTGAGATGAGAACTTGGAGAGAAAAAGAAGGAAGAACCGCGATCATGTGACCTGTCAACAGTCAGTCGCGTCTTGGTCGCGTCTCCGCGTTATCGTTTCCGGGAGCCCAGGCTTCCGGCTGCTACAGACCAGTGTGTAAGGAACTTGAATTACATTCTTGGCTAAATTTATGTTCTCCATGTACATTTCAACCCGAACTTTCGCTACCCCCTTCTTCCGCGCTCTTCAGAGGTCTTTGCAGATCTTCTGAGATCGATGCAGAATGACGTGGTTCTCTATGCACCCCTTGGTCAAAATCGAAATTCAAACCGCGAATAAACTCCGGAAATTGCCGTCCGAGGTTTAAAAGGGTCACAGCCACACTCATTCGTTCGTCAGCCTCTTGTCTCTTGACTCCCACCATCTCCCAACGAACTCTCCTCTGTCTTCCCCTCCCTCGCCTTGCGCTGTCACCGTTGCTGAGAGGGTCTTTGAGGTGCTGGTCAGAGGTGCGTTCAATGTGTGTTCAACTTCATCAATGGCGCCGACGCTGACGTTTTGGCTTGCTCGCCTTGGACAGAATCGCGTCTTCTGCTGAAGCTTTCGACTCCAATGCCTCAAGTACCCAAGCCGCAAGTCTTGAAGCCTCAAGACATCCCCCAAGTCTCCAACCCTCAAGTCGCTCAAGGCCTTCAAGCTTCAAGCACCAAGACCGCAGGTCCTCGCTTCAAGCCGCTCTCCCTCAAGTGTTTATTTCCAGTTTTCAAACCTCGCTGGGCGAGATTTTCAAGACGCACAAGGTGTGTCGTGTTGTTCTTCCTATCACCCTGACACTGACGTTTATTCGCTATATCTTGGTCGCCGTTAGCCAGTGTCTCTGGTTCAAGGCTTCGACGTCGACGCCTCAAGTTCAACGCTTCAACTTCAAGCCTTTGACTCCTCAAAACTCGTCTCACTGGCGCTGCGAGACTCACAACAAGCCATCAAGTATCAAGTTCAAGACGCCGCGAGCCTCGATGCAATACAAAACCTCAGTGGGAGACTGCTCAAGGCGTCTCGACGACTCAAGCTTCAAGTTCAACGCCTCAATGAATCAAGACGCATCAAGACTCAAGACATCCACAAATTTCAAGATTCAAGATCCAAGACGCTCAAGTCTTCAAGATTCAAGACTTCTCTCGCCTTGCGCTGTCATCGTCGCTGGGAGGGTCTCTAGTGTTGACTGGCAGAGGTGTGTTGCATTCAGCTCCTTCAATGGCTCCGACGCTGACGTTTTGGCTTGCTCGCCTTGGACAGAATCGCGTCTTTTGCTCAAGCGTTCAATTTCAATGTCTCAAGTCTCCAAGCCGCAAGTCTTCGAGCCTCAAGACACCCCCCAAGTCTCCAACCCTCAAGTCGCTCAAGGCCTTCAAGCTTCAAGCGCCAAGCACCTCAAGTGTTTATTTCCAGCTCAAGACTTCGCTGGGCGAGATTCGAGACGAGGTGTGTCGTGTTGTCCTTCCTATCACCATGGCGCTGACGTTCATCCGCTATATCTTGCTCGCCGTTGGCCTGTGTCTCTGGTTCAAGGCCTCGACGTCGACGCCTTAAGTTCAAGGCTTCAACTTCAAGCTTTTGACTCCTCAAAACTCACTGGCGCTGCGAGATTCACAACAAGCGATTACGTATCAAGTTCAAGACGCCGCAAGCCTCAAGGCAATACAAGACCTCAGTGGGAGACTGCTCAAGGCGCCTCGACGACTCAAGCTTCAAGTTCAACGCCTCAATGAATCAAGACGCACCAAGACCCAAGACATCCTCAGGATTCAAGATTCAAGATCCAAGACGCTCAAGTCTTCAAGATTCAAGAAGTCTCAAGTCTTCAACGCCTCAAGTCTTCAACGCCTCAAGTCTTCAACACCTCAAGTCTTCAAGCTTCAAGATACTTCAAGACCTCAGTGGGACACTGTTCAAGACATCTCAAGACTCAAGACACCTCAAGACTCAAGACGCCACACGACTCAAAATCTCAAGACTCAAGACCTCTAGACGCCTCAAGACGTCTCAAGATGCAGGATCTCAAGACTCAAGACCTCAAGACGCCTCAAGACCGCAAGAGCTGCTCCAGATTCAGGTACGCCCAACGGTAGGTCGTTTCCTTCCCGGGGATGGGTGCTAGCTCTGCTACACCCCCGTGCTCCCTTGTCGTGGGCCCCGGGCTCAGTACGCGCGCATTTGGCTTTGCTCA
This sequence comes from Mycena galopus ATCC 62051, assembly GCA_014925785.1. Taxonomy (NCBI): domain Eukaryota; kingdom Fungi; phylum Basidiomycota; class Agaricomycetes; order Agaricales; family Mycenaceae; genus Mycena; species Mycena galopus. The sequence goes on from WIQG01000030.1 coordinate 114,386, forward strand.
CCACTTGCGCGCGGAAGCCAAATGCACGTTTAAAACTTCATGTCTTTCTTCTTTTCTCTTTACTTATACTTTTCTCTTTCTCATTCCCGTTTTAAAACTTGTATCGATTATATCAATCCACTCGTTTCCTGCGACTCAAAACTGGCTGATTTGACCAAACGGATGCAAGTGACGGAAATTCACTACTCTATGTGCATGACAATCTTGCCTCGCCCTCTTGCGACGCTCAATAAACCTCGAGGAACAAATAGTGAAGTTTGTGCCTAAGAATCACATCGCGACCTGGTGGACGATGTTGAACCGTGGGAAACGAACTTGAAGATTCGCAAGGACGTATTCGACATGGCCTTTTGTAGTCAGACTCAACGAAGAAATTTCCCCGTACATACAACTCGTCACCGCGAAATCATGTCACTACGAATTTGTGCTTAAACTTCGGAAACCATTATTTTCTTTCTCCTGCCTGTTCAAGTCGCTATTTTCGCGGGGATAGGATCCACCAAGACATTTCGAGATGAGAAGTTGTGTGGGTGAAAACAAGAGGATGATTTTGAGTGCGCAGCGGTGACAACGTCGCAGTCTTTACATAAGCAGATGAACGTACTGCAGCTGAGTTGAAGATTCATCATCCTCCCGGTATCGAACGGTCCAGTGGGCATTATCGGTCCTACAGCCCAAATTCAGGGCCGGAGAACAGCTAAGTACACTTCATGCAACCGCCGATAACCGAGGAAATTGACGAAGGGTGCGGGAGAGGATGCAGTGAACGAAGGTGCGACATACAACGGGCAATGGGGCGGCGATGCGGTCGGACGTGCAACCAGAGATGGTTCGCGGATGGGAAATGCTCAAGCCATGAAAGAAAGAAAGAAGTATCGCGGATAGGATATGGTCGATGACTGAGCTGAGATTGGTTTTTGGACTATCGAGTATTGCGGTGAACAGTTTCTCCTGTCAATATATACAACGAGCTGGCGATGCGATGGTCCAATTTTTGTGGGCACGACCTACACAACAAATACATCCTAGCTGAACATCGGTCAGAGTTTGGACCGAATCCTGCTCACGCCGGTAGCTACAGCTCCTCCAACGGTGCTTGAGACGAGACGAGATAGATGCCAGCAGGTATGCCAAGTACCCCCATCGACTGGAGACCGGCGAAAGCGGATCCTGCCGCGACGTTCCCGATGCCAGACTGTATGCCCGCCGCGATGCTACCTGCGCACAGGTGAGCGACGAGAATAAGATAGGGAGGAGAACTAGGGTACTTACCTGCGGCAACGCCGCCTGACGTGAAGCCAGCAGCACCTAGGATAAGCGGAGGCATCACGACGCCCACGACGACCCCGCCTGTGACTATCGCAGCGGTGCGCTGGACCTGAGGGTCTTGTGCAGCTCTTTTGACGTCGTCCTTTGTGATTTTCGCAGCGCGGTCTTTGAGCGCTCGGGCGTTGGCGAGCCCTCGGATTGCTTGACGTTCTGCAAACGATGCGGCGACGGCAGCGTGCCCGGGAATGTTGTGCACCGCATTCATGGCCTCACTCTTGAGGACGGTATAGGCCTTCGTGCAGGCGACGGCTTCGGACGTAAGAAGTCAAACGAGGGACTGACGGTGGCTGGTAGAGCGCTACCAGTGGAGGCGGCCCCAACCTCGCTTGCGTGGGCGACAGCGCGACCGACACTCGGCCAGTCAACTTGAATCCTCGGGATGGACATGGTGGTTGGCTGAAGACAAGACTGTGAGGCTGTGGCAATTGGCGCACGCTTGCCAGGTTTAGAACAAGCTCACGAGTTTAGGTACCAATATAGAACCGATTTCGAAAACAAGACGCATACGAGGGTCAAACAAGGATAACAGGCATAAAAGCAATTATTTGCGAAGGTGTTGAAACATTGAAGCTGAAGCACTGCAGAGAGGCGAAGAGTGTGAGACGCGATGCGTGACGTCACCATTTCAGCTTGTTGTTCCCTGCCACCATGGCGCTCGGTGTTGAATACGAATGCAGTTACCTGGACTGGCGACAGCGAGCTTGCAACAGTCCTCTCTTCAGTGGAGCCCACGCAAAACACAAGCCTGGTTGATCTTCAGTTCATTACTACCCACTGAAGCTATGGAGTACGCACGAAACGCTAAACGTACTTTGGTTTCGTCTTCTACAAAGTGGCCCCGGCCGCGTCACATTACCGTACTTTCTTTCTTTCCACAACAACGTCTCTGGGATATACTAAGCTTCAAGTTCTGCATCGTCGGACTTGGAGCTTGATGGTTGTGCCGTTCTGAATCGTTATTCCTGCGCCACACTTGGAGCCACGATTTTACTGCCAGGTCATGTTTACGGAGCCATTCAAATAAACTTTGACCCTCAAATCTTCCGACGAGCATGCGATTTGAAAAAGGAGCTAAAGTCACGGATGTATCTCTAATCCCAATGCCTTGGACGAATCCCATTTCTTCGACGGCTCCAATGCCTTTGCCCCCAGCTGAAATCATAAAGCGCCAGGTGAAATCCACGACCCGGACTCTCCACGATGTCACCGCACTGACGACGCGACAGGCCAATGCCGCCTTCATAACACACGATTATCGCTCCGCTAATGCACTGTATACGTATGCGATGAACCTCGACCCGAATAAACCCCTCTACGTGCTGAACAGGGCCACATCGAACTTGAAACTGACCAAGTGAATTCAGTTGTTTTTGACCGAGGCATTCCTAATCATCGTCCCCACAGCTGGGAGGAAGCGGAGAAGGACGCCACTCTGGCACTGAGTCTGTTTCCCGCCGACGCCGCGCTAGGGCAGAAAGCGCTGTTTCGAAGATCTCGGGCTAGGAAGGCACAGGGAGACGACACGGGTGCTCAAGAAGGTGGAATCTAGTGCGAATGATAGCAAATGCGCGCACTGATCAATCAATTTTTTCAGACTTGAAAGCCTTTGTCGCTCGCGGGGGAAAGAAGCAGCTGGCAGATGCGGAAGCCCTCGCAGATCCCTTTTCAGCCAGTGCGCCTCCCGCGCCCATTGCCACGTCCCCGACCAATCAATTCTTCGAGGTCAAAGATACTGCGCTAATGGGAAAAGGCGCCTTCGCAACTCGTGCCTTTCATCGGGGCGATATGATTTTCGCAGAGAAACCTCTGATCTCGCTTCCCGAACACAGTGGTTATAACGCCGTTCTTTCCGCCGTTGAACGGTTATCGCCCAGTCACCTCGTTCAGTTTCTATCCCTGCAAAACTCTTACGACGGGAACCTCTTCATTGGCATTTACCGCACCAATTCGCTACCAGGCGGTCTTTGCATCACTGCCTCCCAATCCAACCATTCATGTGTCCCCAACGCTCGTTATTCGTGGCATGCAGATAGCGGTCGCTTGAGGGTCTTTGCATTGACCGAAATCGCCATTGGGGAGGAGATCTGCGTGTCGTACCTGGCAAGCCGGAACGTCTATGGTCGTACGCGCGACGAACGTCGTCGACGGATTGTTGGAAGCTTCAACTTTGTGTGCTCGTGCACTGCATGCACCCTCGACGGCGCGGCCCTCGAAGCCAGTGATGCCCGAAGGCGCGAAGTTTACGTTCTGTGGGAGACCATGACGAAGCACGATCCCAGATTCCAGGGCCAGCGCGTGCTTCGCGACGCCGTGCGAGCTATCCGTCTGCTGCAGGAAGAAGGATACGCGGCAGACGCCGATGACTTTGCCCAGGACGCGGCCGCCTTCTGTGCGATGCACTCCGACTGGGAATCTGCCAAGTACTGGGCCAAGTACTGTTATGATTGTAGGTGTGCGGAATTTGGAGTGGACAACGAACACTCCAGACGCGCCAAAGTGTTCTTTGATGATCCCCACAAGTGTGCGCAAGCCGGTATGTACTCCGGCCAAAAGTTTCCCGACCGCGTATAGTTTCCGTACAATACTTCCTTTCCTTGTCAATTAAAGCCTTCCTCACCTGACGGGGATTCCGTGAGGACTGCGACCTAAAAAAAAACGTCGAGGGTTTGTATGCATCCAGCGCAGCAGGGTTCGCAAGGAAACCAACGTCTTTGGGTCCGCCAGATTTTTTTTTGTGACTGTACAGCTGCATGTCGCACGGGGCAAACACGTGGTTCGCGAGAAAGAACTGGGCAGCCTCCCTCCAACTGGAATACCCTGGAAATATAGCAACTATGAGATCTGGGCCAAGTGTACTAACGATCCTTAAACTGACATGTACTTCTTACATTCAGTCTGCAGTGTGAACTCTGGACCTACCGCTGGTTTTTTGGGGGCTAACCTCGTCCTAGCCTTGGTCTGTCATTTCCTTTGAATGATCAAATGGTGCAGACAAACCATCAAAACCATCAGCCTCAGGTCGCAAGGCCTAACACGGATAGTGTACAATCCCAAACCAAGGTAATACTCGTCTCCACAGCCGCTTACATTCCAGTATTTTCCCTCGCCAGCGCCGCCGCAAACCCCAGTCCTCCTCAAGCCCGAGATGGCCAGGACGCCAGCAAGCACGCCGAGTTCCCCAGTGAAAAGGGATCCTGCGCCGACGTTCCCAACGCGTACGGCACCCGCGATGCTGTGCATGAGTTAACGATGAGGACAGATATGGCGAATGTGCTTGCTTACCTGAAGTCGAGAGTACCAGGATAAGGAGGGCGCACGTATGCAACCATCAAGATTCTATTACAAAAGTGAATACGACAAACGAGAATAGTGCTGGAGTAATGCGACATACCAACTCGAGACATGGGTGGTCCCGTCTGCCTTTTACGCTTCGAGAGAAATAAGCTCCCAGTGCATGAGATTTGCACGAGGTTGTGCACCAATATAGAATTCTGAACGCAGTTACGCGCAGAGCGGCGAACGGATCCATGATCGAACGGAGCGTGACTGTGAACTATAATGAGAAGCATGTTGGCGCAGTGACTTGAAAGTAGTGGTATGCCATTGGTAAAGCAAAGAGAGATGCGACGCGTCACGTTACCGTTCTTTCTTTCTTTTTCTCCGCACCACTAAACTTCGCTCAAAGGGTGATAGGGCTATTGAAAAAGAAAAACGGCGTGCAACTTTGAGAAACAAGCCTCAGAAATCCGGAAAGCCTGGGAAGCGTCCTTGGGGAGAGGGTTGGTGGCAGGAGGGCCTTCGACCACATACAGAGAGACGGCCGGTTTCGCATTTTCGAAAGACACCTTCGAATTTAGTCTAGAATCACCGTGCATTATGCGAGACAGAATTCTATTTTTCCAGTAACGGAATTATCCCTAGTGGTGCTCCTCGACAACAGTGGCCTCGCACGCCTCCAGGAAGGCCTCCGCGCCGCCGTCCGTAACTTCGGCGGCGTGGTGGTGGTCGGCCGATGGTGCTGCCGCTGCCTTCTCCGTAGTCTGGACGGGCTCGCTGGAATCGTACGCGGACAGTTCTGACGCAAGATCAGACGGAAGTGCTGGCGCCTTCGGGGTCGGGGGCAAGCTGTATGACTTGACCACGCCGACGTGTGCGTCTTTCGCCTATGAATCGACCTCAGTCCACAACGAGCGAAACTAGGGCACAATACGCACGGCCGGTGGTGCTTTGTACGCCTTTATTTCTTTGAGATAGAGGTCCTGGACAATATCTGTGGCCGTTTGGAATCCGAATCTAACCGGTCAAATGCAAAACCGACCTTTGCGTGCAGCAGCCGACGAGGAGAAAGCGCGGGAGCAGGAAACGGTGCGGGTCTATAGGTTCAATAAATGGAAGGTAAAAAAACGCGAATATAAGAGGACATACAGCGCCAACTGCTCTCCGCAGAATGGTCGACATTGCGGGTGCTGGTGAGAGGTGATGTGTGACACTGTGCGTGACACAGCTAACGCGTCAAACCGGCGGCGCGGCAAAAGTCCAGACACTTTCTTACAACCACCATGTTCTCCCGCCTCTCTGTCGTTCGTCGTCTCCCCCAGCTTACCGCAACCTCAAAGAGGTTCACCTCCAGCCTCAACGAGGGTTCAGTTGCCCGATCCAAGGGTTTCAGGTGATTTCATCGAGTTTCACGTTTGTATGTTATTCACGTCTGTTCACAGCGAGAAAGAGAAGGCGCACGAGAGTACAAATATCACCTTTCATTTTATTTCCATTCTCACGTTCCGCAGATGAATACGCCCGTCGCCAGGAGGCGCGGTCGCTCGAAAAGCTGAGAGCTGATGTGCGTCATAGCCTGGTCCATGTATGATGTTTGAATAATGCTCAAGTACACAGATCGAGAAGAAAAAGAGCGAGTTGGTAAGAATTGGTTAACGTTTGCTCGCTCGTCGGTATATTGACACTCCTGAAGGACCAACTGCAGGCGGAGCACGATGCGGAACTCAACAAGGTCCAGAAGTGAATAATGCCTTCAGCCACATCCGTCGCAATTGTTGTCCCGGACACTCTTGTATTAATAAATTTGTTTCCATCACCTCGAGGTCTCCATGCAAGGTCGCGTCGAATCTAGAACCTCCGTGGCCTGGGCCCTGGAAACTCGTTGACACCGTGCTACTGAATTTCTTGTCGCCTTCCGCAGACTTTGAAGGTCTCCCTCTACCTACGGCTTCCTTGACGGTCCAATAACGATGTAGGCCTTGGCAGGATGTGCGCCATCCCAAGGACCATGGGGTAGGAGGATGTATGATGTGCGGAATTTGGGGCGGACAACGAACACTCCAGACGCGCCAAGGTGTACTTTGACGATCCCCGTAAGTGTGTGCAAGCTGGCATGTTCGATCAAAAGTTTTCCGACCGCGTGTAGTTGTCCTGCAATACTTGCTTCGCTCGTCAATTAAGGCTTTCGAGTTTGACTGCGGCAAAGGGAGACTTGGAAAAAGTCCATTGCGGCCCCTCCTAAACCTTTTGACGCTTGTATGTAGTGGTCGTGAGCTGAGCGCAAGATTCGCTGGGAGAACCAGGGATTTTCGGGTTCATGGGGGGACGCGGGAGGGCTCCGGGCAGAGTGAGCGTGATGCCACGATGCCTTTGCTCCCGCCTTCTGCGATGCATTCTGATTGGAATCCGCCGATATATATCTCCAGTCGACGCCCAAGGGCACCGCGACAATCCTGCAACTTTGCTAAAGCGTGTAGAGCTTCCGTTTCCATTCAGGCCTGTCAGCAGTCAAGACGGACATACTGTCAGTTGAAGTCAGGTCCAGCCGACTCTCAGTCCCCGCCCTGCACTGTACCAACGATCGAATTGGAACTCGGCAAAGTCTTGTACGTATATAAAATATGTAATCTAAAAACCAAAACATTGGCGTTGTATACATTGTGAAGTCGTAGTCGTATTTGAGCACAGAAGGGGTTCAGAGTCTGGACTAAATCGCAAGAACAGCAAGTGGTCCGTAGTAGTGGTACAGTATGCAGTAGTGGGGAATTAAGCTCGTGTGCGCTCGGTCGTGTCTCTAGTTTTTTCGCAAGTTGGTTGCGTGTCGAACCGTATGCGGTAGTGCGACGGGTAAAAGTAAGTATCTTCACTGGTTGGCCAGTGTGGGTATCGTAAGAGTCAAAGTCAGAGTCATAACCAGTCAGAGTCAAATGGAACTTGGAAGGCAGACGCTTGTCCAAAATGCGTGTGTGAATGCAAAGGAAAGATGTCCATAGATCAGTCGATGAAAGAGAGATCAATACGAAAAGACCATCAGCCAAGGGTTCAGTACGATCTGTGAACGGGGAGCATGAGAATGAGGATGAAGACAGGGTTTAGGGCGGGTGTCTTACCGGGAAGAGAATGTGGCAGCCCGCGACGATACTGGGATGGGAAGAGAAAGTCAGCATACACGCACGTAGGACGTGAACAAAACGGAGAGGCTTACCACAAAGGGAATATCACTCCCCACGCTCCACCCCCAACGCGCCACTCCAGAGGAACCAAACTCGTGGAGGCCACGATGATCCCCGCGATAATGATGATAGCGGCGAGTAACGAGAACCAGAATCTGCGCGGGAGTATTAGTTGTGTTGCAAGGCACGGAGGATTTAAAGAAGACAAGACGCGGAGGATTTAACGCACCGTTTGAATATCTTCGGAATCTCCTTGAAGAAATTCGAGCGCTGCACCTCCTTGACGGTCGCGCTCCAGGTGATGTTCACGCTGAAGAGGTGCGCGAGGATCGCTTGGCTCACCTGAACAAAAGAGCACAAACAAAACATCAGAATCACACCGATAAGGAGGGCATCTCGGACTTACAGGAATACCCAGGCCGCCGAAGAAAAAGAAGCTGATTTGTTGCCAAGTGAGTCAGAAATGTGCGGAGGATCGCGAAGAACCGTGACAAAATGGAAACGGAAAACTCACAAGAACGGAATCCACATCAGGTTAACCAGGGCGCCACGTAGCTGCCGGTAGGTCAGTAAACTCGTTACGAATGAAGTCAATGGCACAGAGTCCACGGGGGGCGGGACTCACCAGCTCCTTGTTGCCCAGGCGGTACTCCAAGAGCGTGTATCCCACGGTGCCGGTGCCAAAGAAGACGGTCGTGCAGGCGAGCCAAATCTCGAAACTGGGGATGTAGAACCCGTCGACGGGGAACTCGAATCCGAGCAGCACGTAGTTGATCACACCGATGGTGACCGAGGCGGCGATTCCGTCTGTTAAACGTAGTATGAGTTTATAATCCATGCAATTGAATGAATAGGAAGAGGAGGACGATGAGGATAAGGGAAGAACGCACAATACGAAAACATGTAAGCCATCATCGAGATCTTGTAGTGCATCGGCGCGGCCTTACACCAGAGGAACTTGTGGATCTGGTGCGTGACGGGCCCGCGCCGCCACCACTGGACGAGCGGGTGGAAGAGCAGCTCGCTGCAGCCGTACGCGTATTTTTGCCAACGATTGAGTTCGTCATCGACCTGCGGCAGCGCGTCAGCGTCCGAAAAGTAAAAGGACAACAATGGGAAAATAAAAGAATAAAATGGAGAAGAGGGAATGGCGAGGGAAAGAGGAGATACGCACCGTAAGCGACACACCCTCCTTGAACCCGCCCTTGGAGTACGTCGCCCAGCGAATGATATACCCGCGCAGCAACAGCCGCAACGCCATGTCAAAGTCCTCCGACACGTTCGTCTCGGACCAGATTTTCTCTTTCCCGTCTGCGGGGTCGACGAACGCCGCATCCTGAATGGCCTTCCAGCGCAGGAACGCGTTGTGCCCCATGAAGGGCGCAACTTCGCCGTTGGCGCAGGCTGGACGGAAAAAATCAATTAGCATCTGCATCACCAAAAAAACAGGAAAAAGATGGAGACCCACCCATTGAGATACACCGATTGATCCTCCTTGTGAAATAGCTAATCCCGTTCTCGAAATAGTGGTGCGCAACCTGCATCACGTCGCTCTCGTGCTGCAAAATCGCCACCGTCGGGCACTCGCTCATCTCGCGCGCCGCGTCGCGCAGGCAGTCCTCCGGCACCACCGTGTCCGAGTCCACAATCAGTACATACTCGCCCAGCCGCGCCGACTTGCCGTTCGCCGCCCAGGGCCGCCACCTCCTTCCGCTCTCCTCGTACATCTCCTCGATCGCGAGGCCCAGCGCGCGCTCCTCGAGGTCCTCGCCGATACCGGGGCTGTCCCCGCCGGAAGAGAGGCCGTGCGCGAAGGGCGAGATGAGGGCGTGGTCGTCCCCTTCGCGGTTCTGGTACTGCATACCGTACATCCCGCTCCCGATATAACTCGCGCGTGACTCGCCCCCCGCGCTCGCGAGGCTCATGCGGTGGTGGTGCCCCGGCAGGCCCGCGTTCAGGTCGTCCGCTGCCGCCAGCTCCGCGAGCGTCGGCGTGTGTCCGTTCGCACTGGTGCCGTTCGTCGACGAGGGCAGCCCCGCGTTGGCAACGAGGCGCTCGAGGTGTTTTTCCGCCTTCAAGCTGAGCTCTAGCCCATAATTCATGTTGCTCGCCTTCTTGAAGCGCCCCGCTCGCCGGAACCCGCCCTCCTTATCTTCGTGGCGCGGCCGTGCGACCCACCCGATGTTGTGGTTCGCGTAGTACGCGAGGCGTTCGTCGCGGTCGGGCGCGGAGAGCAGCCGGAGGCCGTCGTCGTTGACGAAGATGGTGCTAGTGCCGCCCTGGCGCGCGTACGTCTGCATCGCCTTCTTGAGCGACTCAATGGACGGCGCAAGCACGGTCTGGAGGGACTCTTTGTACACGGGCATCTGGATGGTGATGTGCGGCAGCGCGTCGTCGACGGCTTTGTTCGGGCGCGGCTTGATGGCGGAGTAGTACTTTGAGTTTTGATGAAAGTGCGCGACGGGGCCGATGCTGGGCGTACATGAAAATTCAAAATTTAAATTTGAGAGAGGGAAGAGAAGGGCACGCACCACATGGTGATGTTCTGAATGAGCTGAAGACAGAAGAAGAGCGAGACACACCACAGCAGCGGGCACATCGCGCACAGCGCGAAGCGGATGAACGATCCGTCGAGGGACCACTCTTCCAGCAGCGTTTTCACACCCTGCCCAATAAAAACAAACGATAACCCTGCAGCCAGGCCGTTGTAGACCGGCGCGTAGAGCTTCGCCTCGCGGCGGTCGCGCAGGCCGCTCTCGACGTCGGGGCCGAGCGTTGTCGTGGTCACGCCGACTTTCTTCCCGTACCAGGTTCGCCGCACCTTGGTTTTGGTGAGCTTCTCGTTCGAGGGGTCCGGGTTCAGGCGCGTGGTCGCGCTGCTGCCGAGCGGGGTGGGCTTCTCAGGGTCGTACGGGCCGACTGGACGCGCAGGGAGCGAGGAGTTGTGCGAGAAGACGGAGCCGGCGAGGGAACCCGGGTTGGAGGAGAGGGGGCCGTTGGGGCGGGAACGCCAGAGGAGCTTGATGAGGCGGTCCTCGAAGTCATGGCACGTCGGGATGATGGCGTCGAGGGACTCGGACCAGACGACAAGCACGCGTTCGTCGCGCTATTCAAAAAATAAGGCTGATTTTACGCGGAAGGCAAAGGACGGCGCGTACAATGAATGCGGCGCACTGCTCCTTGTCGGCGTGCGGCAGGAGGAGCATCGTATCCAGAATCTGAATCCGCGTATTGGCGTCGACGTATATGTTTTTCTCGTCTGGAGAGCTGCACACGACCAGTGAGCCCACGAAGTTAGCTGGATAAAAAATACCTACACTTCTGCGAGGGCAGCATGTACCGCTGCGCTGCGCACTTTTACCGCGACCTGTGGATTGAGCGCAGCGACAGCAGTCTCAAACGGCTCGAGCGCAGGATTCTCGTAGGGAAAGACGCGGAATTCGGGGCCCGAGGTTTGACCTGCATTGTCAGTGAGATTTTTTTTACCCGCAGCAAGTGCAAGAGATATAATGACCAGTAGGGGTGTTGCCTCCGCTGCTGCTGCCACCATTGAAGTGCGAGCCGTCACTTACGCGGAGCGCGACACCAGAAGAGACGGACTCGTCGGGCCTGAACCAAGCGTCGCCCTGAGTCTGCTTGAACAGATAGTGCAGCAGTGCATCCCAGCGGTCGTAGTCCATGGACAAGGAATTTTTGTTGAACACAGAAACAGGCGGGGATTAAGACTGCGCGGATTGTGCGCACGACGTGCAGGCAGCCTGGCAGGGGAGACGGAGAGAACGAGAAGCCCTTGCTTCCCACACGGTTTGTAGTTATCCATCCCAAGAACGCGTCGAAAAAATGTGATGAAACGAGATAACGCGGTGTTCGGGGTCCCTTCTCGGCTAGCCACCACTTACCGCCGCGAATGAAAATCGGAAATAAAAAAAAATAGTGGGCGAATTGGATGTGTTGGGAAAGATATCTGCTCGCTGTCCCCAACGCGCTCGACGCTGTTAGGGGCGGCGAAAGAGCGTTTTTTGAGGGCGACACTGGATGACGTCACAAATCGGTCATCTTAGATGCCTTTTCGGGATGCTATTTGTGATGGCCGCTTCGCCCAGACCGCGGAACCGCATCTGCTCGCGATGCTCGCCTGCATGATTGCTCAAATGTCGCTACGCTCTGACGTCAAAACATACGTCAAAAACTTCCTTCTTCCATCGTTGCCATATCCCGGTTTTTTTTTCCCCTGTTGCATGATTCCGGTGGAGTATTGCCGCCAAGGACACATTACGACGGGTCAATTGTTTTGCCACCAGCTCGCCGTAAAGTCTATCAGATTCTATTCTTGCATTTGTATTGTATTGCATCAATAACGCCACATCGTCTATCTGCAGCTAAAGAGTACGCAAGAAAGTGTCCGTGCGTGCGTCCAACATGTATCGTATCGCATGTAAAAGTGGGGCGCGTGCAGTAAAGAGTCCGTCGTCAGTCCATCGGTATCAAAGGTGCGGGCCAAGCGCCCTGGGTATGTATGCAATGCGTGTGTGTCGGTGCGATGATATTCGTGTGTTGGGTCGTCCGTCATTTTTGTTACGGTCCGAAGGAGGTCTAACATTTTTTCCACATCTTCACCGAGTCGATCCTGAACGCCCCGTCCGCGGCATTCTGCGGCCACGTCGGGTACCACGAGCTCTGCGCCTTGTAGAACTCGTACATCGCGTCTGTGGGAAAAGTCCATGTCAGTCAAGGTTCCGAAGATTGAAGATTAAAGGTAGGGTAGCGAGCGAGAATGGTAGCGGCAAAAGGAACGCGGGAGAACGAGGCTAGGATAGGGGGCGAAGAGAAACACCAAAGTATCGTGAAGAGACGAGGAAACGAAACGCACTCAGCGAACTATCGAACCACGGCTTGTTCCCCACCCCGTCCGGGAACCACCCGCTCGTCCCGCCCACCGCGAGGTCGATGATGAGGTAGAAGGCTGCAGAAAAGCGTCAGTCCTCACTCATCTGCAGAGTAATAATGAGGCACTCACGCTTGTCGAACGGTCCGTTAATACTCGTGTACGGATCCGTTAGTGGGATCTCCGCCGAGCCGTTCTGCGCCGTCGAGGGGAAGCTGGCGCGCGTGTCAATTCAATGCATCTTGAAAACGAGAAAGAAAAAGAGACTCACCCCGCCCGATTCCAAAAGCTCTCCTTGTTAGTCTTGGTCGAGACCTCGAGCACGGTGTGTACGCGCGTGTCGACATAGAATCGCATCCACTCGTTGTCCCACTCCATGCCGTACGTGTGGAAGCCCTGGGTGCAACGAGCGTTGAGCAAAAAAAGAAAGAGCAAACAAACGAAACAACGCGCACCTGAGCAAAGTCCGACCGCTTCATGCTGTACCACCCGTACAGCAGTTTCACCACACTCGCGAGGGGCCCGTACTGGATCGTCGAGCGCACAAAGTTCGAGCCCTGCGCAGTGTACGACGGGCTATTCCCCCGTGCCTCCATGATGTCAATCTCGCCCGAAAGGGGCCACGTCCCTGTGTCTGGCAGCATCCAGATTGCGGGCCAGAGCCAGTCTCTGTGCGCGCGTGCATACAATTAGCTTTGAACTTATTTGCTGAATTTTTTTTAAAAAGGCGCACCCCTTCGGCAACTTCGCCACGACCTCAACGCGCCCATAGGTGATCGAAAAGTGGTTCTGCGTCGTGATGCGGGCGCTCATGACGGGGTTGATCACTTGGTCGACGCCGTTGCCCGAGCTGGTTTTTTTTTTAAATTAAAAAACGCCCTCGTGCGAAAAGAGAAACAACACTCACGCGGTACACGCCGTCGCGTTCGTCTGTGCCTCTGTACACGGATTAAGCGTCACCGACCCGCTCTGCACCGTCGACTCGCCAAGCCACGCAGACGTAAGCGTCGGCATAATATACAGCTCCCCGTCCTGCACATAGCTGTTGTTATCAAACGACGAAGCGATCTGGAACTCCGCGTTCCCGAACCCGCCCAGCTGCACCTCCCGCGTCCACGTATTCGTCAAATCAAACGTATTAAAGTCGTCGTCCAGCACGATGCACAGCTCGCTGTCGGTGAAGCGGTTCACGCCCTCCACGCCGAAGAAGCACAGTAGGCCGGCGCCAGCGAGGCCGGCAAGCATGCACGCGAAGGTAAGCCACCACGAGACGCGCGCGCGGGGAGCGGAGCGCTGCAGCCACGGTTTTTCGGCCTTTGTGAGCTTGGCGTCGAGGCGTGTGCTTGGGGCAGGTGCGGGTGCGGGCGGGAGCGCGAGGGCGAGCGCCGAGCCGGAGTGGGGCGTGGAGGGGAAGGCAGGGTAGGAGGGCGGCGCCCAGAGGGACGAGCTGGGGCGGGAGGCGGGGGAGAGGAACGGCGCGCGGAAGATTTGCGATGAGTTGCGGGGGAGCGCGCCTCCTCCTGCGGCAGGGGGAACGCCGCCGAGTTCTTGCATGGGGAGGCCCGCCTGACCGGCAGTGTACGCAGCGTTGAGAGCCGTCTGCGACGCGGTGGGGCGCATCATCGACGCAGCGGCGGAGTTGCGGTAAACATTGTTCGGGGGGCCCACCATGCCGCTGAGGGAGCCCGAAGAGGAGCTGTGCAGCGGGTCGCCGCCGACCATGAAAGGCGCGGCGGGCTGTGGGAGCATGGCGGCGTCGTGCGAGGTGTCGGACGGGCTGCGGGCGACAAGATGGTCGCCGCCGCTGGTCAAACTCTCGAACGAGCCCGAGCGGCGGCGCGGCGGGAGGGGGTCCGGGTTGCCTGGGTGTGCTAGTCGCAAAAAACGATGTTGAGAAAAATGAAAAAGAATCAAGATATGCGTACCCTGGAACGGAAACTGGAAGCTGCTCGGGGGCGGGCGGGTGCGGCTGGAGGCACGGCCGTGGGAGGCTTGGGGCGACGCAGGCGGCTCGTCAACGTCATTGTAGTACAGATTCGCGGCGTTCCAGGCTCCCGCGGAGGTCGGGGACAAGTCGTTGTCCTCTGCGCCTGCGCCGCCTACGGGCGCGTAGTCACGCTCCTGGTACACATAGCCTGCGCCGTTATCAGGGGCGTCAAAGGGATTAGAGTTGCGGCGGCGCCCAGGGATGGGGTAGGTGGGAGTGATTGGAGAGGTGGCACCCACGGCAGCGTAGCTGGAAGAAGAAGCCATGCCCGAACGACGGCGGGCCTGCTGTTGCGGGTGGGGGGCGCTCTCTTTGTCCGAGTCGGAGAAGGAGGACTCTGAGGCAGAACTGCGGCGCGAGTCTTGGCTCAAGAAGAACGGGCGCGGCGGGGAGAGCGGGGCGGCCTCTGAATTGTTCGTGAGCTGGACCGACTCTGTGGACTGGGCCGAGTTGCGATTGCGGGCTTGTTTTGTGAGTCGCGACATTGCGAAGCGTTAAGTAATTTTGTCAAGAAAACAAGGGCGCCGGGCAACTGTGCTAGTTGGCAAAAGACAAGGCAGATACGGGCCTGAAACGAGTGTGGAAAGGCGTGGCGGCCATTCTTGAGAAATCTTGTATCTTCGAATTCGCGATCGGGTAGTTGGATGGACCCCAGACACCAGTTGCAAAAAAATAATTGTTTCCGTCCAGCGTGGGTGCACGCATGTTGCTCATGACGGAGTTTGTGCGTCATTGAGGGTGTCGGCGAGATAAGCAATGCCGCCGTCGCAGCGACCAGATAGAGTGTGAATCCCGAGAAATTGTTTCGCCGTCAGCCACCCGAAAATGTTACCAGGTTAATCCTCTTGTACGTATCAGAATGCCGGACGAGTTCAGTAACTCCCTTTCAGGCCAAGACAGACAGGACGAAGCCTCGACCGCTCGAATTCGAACCGCGCGCTGACAGGCACGCATATGTTTGCCCATGTTATCTCCCAGACAAGACGGCGGTCTGCACAGCTATTCTGATGCGGTGATTGCCTCTGTCGCTCTGACTCTGCTCGTGGCTCTCGCGCGCGACGCCGACACCGGACAGACGTCTCGAACGCATCGAACCGGACTTTTTCCAACATTGCGAAACATTAAATTCGGGATTGAAATTGAACAACGGCCCAAGTCTCACGCACCATTGACCCGACGCCGTCCTTATCTATGACGCACCGGACGTCGCTATGTTGGGTCTTCCATTCTGCCTGCCATGTCGCGCCATCAACGTCTTTGATTTTTGTTGAAGCTCATCCCGAGAGCTGAGCAGCCCACCCGCAAACCTCCAAGAAATGAAATGCGCCCATAACTGTCCTTGCCATACTAAATGGGACCCTGCAAAAACGTTCTCTGGCTGAACATCCTTTGCCTCGCCTCGCGATTCCAGCGTATTCTATTCTTCTCAGAGCTGTCCCCCATGGAAAATAAAAGCCGGTGGAACGGAAACATCTCACCGTCCCTCCCCCGTCGGGCTGAGCACCCCTTATCTCGAGCTCGCCTCGGGATTGCGCTCCAAAGCTATTCTGATTCTGACAGCCGGCAACTCGCATTTTCACAATCTCAACCCCCCACTCATTTTCGCAGTATAGCTGTGGCATTTTCGGCGACACAGCGGCGTTTGTAGCCAGCCTAGCCCTCAGGCCTCAGTATCAGTATCTCTGCTATCTTGACTGACGTTCATAATCCTCGGTTTAGGGGGGGCGACCCTCGATCTCATATATCATAATCACGTTTTTGGCAAGACCGCAGTGACTCCAACTGACCCAGGAAGTCTTCCAATCTGTCTGCTCCGAGTGGTGCCTCGTCTCGTCCCCGATTTTCGTGCAAGCGCGACGGTCCTGACGGCTGGACAGCCCGCCCGCAGAAATCCACCACGGCCTTGACTGTCCTCCGAGGGCATCATGATCCAGATCTCAAAATAAAGACTGGTCGCCGTCCTGGACCGAACAATCGCCGCTTACTCCGACCACCGTGTTGCATTTTCACAGTCTCGACCACTGACTAAGACTCAGTTTCACGGCATCGCCACTCATATCGCCGATGAAACCCAACAACGCTATCCCATGCTAAAAGCCTTGCGGCAACACAGCGGCTCTGCTAGCCAGGCCTACTAGTATTTTCACCGCAAACAGTTTTGATTTCCCCTCTGGCGCGCTAATGAGCTAATGAACCGCAATTAATTATCAGGAAACGTTCAACGCGACTCATAAGACCGCTGCCACCGCGAAGGGAGTCGTATGTACGCACCTGAACCTTTTTTCTCCTCCCTCGACTTCTTCCTTCCTTCCAATTCATCCATTCATCCTCTCCTCTCTCTCCACCCCGACCAGGTACCGCACTAATTTTCAACATTACATCCATTCTCCGGCTTGGCTTCTTCATTTACTCCTATCGATACATCCACTAGGCCGCACATGAATTACGCGGCGCCGACTCGGAGTCAGATTCAATCAATCCAATTCGAGTTTGCGCTACATACCTACACGCCTCTATTCGCCCTTCTAACCCGACGGTACCTGCCTGCAACACAAACATGGAATGGAATGGAAGCAGTTGATATTCTTTTCTGCTGGATCTCCACCCTCACCCCTAACAAAGGATTGAATGAAACCTAATAGCAACTCTACTCCCCCAAGGCGAGCGCGTCAACCGGTACCGCTGGCGTTTTTTCCCTCCGTTCCCTACTACCTGCCACCTACCACGCTTGCGATCGGTGTCGGAGTCGTTTTGGCGTCACTAAGCGGAATTGTAACGCTAGTTCGATTTATCGCACCCACGAGGTTGAGCGGCTCGGATTCAGAATTATGTAGCTCCTTTCCTTGCGCCCTGCGGTTCAGTTGTGTTGGGGCGCCTGCCTTGCGAGGAAAGTCAGAGTCAATATTCAACGTATCGGATCGACAACTTCCCACGGTTGAACATCGTGACCCATTTGTGGAATGTTTATTTAAAAATGCACAAGTCTAGAAGGAACAGAATCGCAAGGGGTAGGGTAGGAGTATCTGGCGCTGAGAATTTGTCGAGAAACAAACGATTTACAGCCATGGCCATGTCACAGTAATTATAATAAATGGTTTCCCTGTGCGCATGTCTCAGCTTGGCTAATTCGGCGTCTTGCCCCGATTGTACCTTGAGTCAGGTCAAAGAAAATCATGAAACGATGTCAATCAATATAATCAGTACTACACTGAAAGCACAGAAACAAAGGGGGGGCGGAAGAAGGAAAGGAAAATGAAGTTGAGAACGCGATTTTCGAACGTGCATTTTGCTTCCGCGCCGCGCAAATGCCAAGCTGGCAAGGGCGGAACGTGTACTGAGCCTGGGGCCCACGACAAGGGAGTACGGTGGTGTAGAAACGTTAGCACCCATCCCCGGGAAGGAAACGGCCTACCGCTGGACGTACCTGAATCGAACACCTTTTAATCTTGATGAGATCTTGAGGCGTCTTGAGGCCTTGAAGCGTTTTGACTGAGAGACCTTGAGTCTTGCAGCGTTTTGAGAATCTTGCGCCATGTCTCACTGAGGTGTTAAAGAACCTTGGAGTTTCGAAGCTTGTGGCGTCTTGAGCAGTTTCCCACTGAGGTTTCGAATTGATGTATCTCGGAAGTCTTGAGTCTTGAGTATCTCCCTGAGCTCTTGAGCTCGAAGGCGTCTTGGGATAGTTTCCCACTGAGGTCTGGAGGTTTTGAAAGGAAACAGAAACGAATAAAATGAAGGAAGGAAGAGATACTCGATTGTTAAACATGCATGGCTATATCTCAACATGCTCTTCATCTCCCCTCCGTAGCCGATTATTCTGAAGTTTGCCAGCCCCGCCTCGTTGGCGCTGGATATCCGGAACGTTACCTTGCTCCATCTCGCTGTCCTGTTCTCAACGCAGACAGAGGGAAAAGGGCTATGGGCGGCCGACGCGTACCGATAAAATCAATGATATACTCGATCTGGCGAGAGGCGTTTCCAGACCGCACATTTTAATTATAGAGAACTTTGATTGGCCGCCCCGACCCAAGATCACACTAGAATTGGCCGCAAGCCAGAAGTTGCTCGAAACGTCCGAGAAACGGAGCTGGTTGCCCTGGAAAGGAATTATTATTGCCGACGTTCATCATGATTAGAGTCGTCCGAATATTGGTGGAAAATCCCCACCGGCCGTTTAGGCCAAGAATGCGATACTATTGGACGAATACAATTGAGATAATCGCATATAGTGATTTCCGGTGGACAGGGCGGTGAGTTGAGCTGGTGCTTGAAATCAAAGCTAGTAGAGGTTCGCTTATTCCCACGGTTCGACTTCAAGTATTCTACCAGCAAATAATAGAATTCGGATAACTTTCTGAGTTTTTATGATTCGTTGAATTCGGTCAGATCACATCCAGTTTGAATTTCGAGTCGCGGGCTATGGATACATTACAAACGGTAATGAGGAAAGGAAAAGAGAAAAACAAGGTTTTTTAACGTGCATTTGGCTTCCGCGCGCAAGTGGTAGGTAAAGCCAGATGCGCGCGTACTAAGCCCGGGGCCCACGGCAAGGGAGCACGAGGATGTAGCAAAGCTATCACCCATCCCCGGGAAGGAAACGACCTACCGTTGGACATACCTGAATCTGGAGCAGCTGTTGCGGTCTTGAGGCGTCTTGAGGTCTTGAGTCTTGAGATCCTGCATCTTGAGGCGTCTTGAGGCGTCTTGAGGTCTTGAATCTTGAGACTTTGAGTCTTGAGGCGTCTTGAGTCTTGAGGTGTCTTGAGTCTTGAGATGTCTTGAACAGTGTCCCACTGAGGTCTTGAAGTATCTTGAAGCTTGAAGACTTGAGGCGTTGAAGACTTGAGGCGTTGAAGACTTGAGGCGTTGAAGACTTGAGACTTCTTGAATCTTGAATCTTGAAGACTTGAGCGTCTTGGATCTTGAATCTTGAGGATGTCTTGAGTCTTGGAGCGTCTTGATTCATTGAGGCGTTGAACTTGAAGCTTGAGTCGTCGAGGCGCCTTGAGCAGTCTCCCACTGAGGTCTTGTATTGCCTTGAGGCTTGCGGCGTCTTGAACTTGATACGTAATCGCTTGTTGTGAATCTCGCAGCGCCAGTGAGACGAGTTTTGAGGAGTCAAAGGCTTGAACTTGAAGTCTTGAACTTGAGGCGTCGACGTCGAAGCCTTGAATAAGAGACACAGGCCAACGGCGAGCAAGATATAGCGGATGAACGTCAGCGCTATGGTGATAGGAAGGACAACACGACACACCTCGTCTCGAATCTCGCCCAACGAAGTCTTGAGCTGGAAATAAACACTTGAGGTGCTTGGCGCTTGAAGCTTGAAGGCCTTGAGCGACTTGATGGTTGGGGACTTGGGGGATGTCTTGAGGCTTGAAGACTTGCGGCTTGGAGACTTGAGACATTGAAGTTGAACGCTTGAGCAGAAGACGCGATTCTGTCCAAGGCGAGCAAGCCAAAACGTCAGCGTCGGAGCCATTGAAGGAGCTGAATGCAACACACCTCTGCCAGTCAACACTAGAGACCCTCCCAGTAACGATAACAGCGCAAGGCGAGAGAAGTCTTGAATCTTGAAGACTTGAGCGTCTTGGATCTAATCTTGAAATTTGTGGATGTCTTGAGTCTTGATGCGTCTTGATTCATTGAGGCGTTGAACTTGAAGCTTGAGTCGTCGAGGCGCCTTGAGCAGTCTCCCACTGAGGTCTTGTATCTTCAAGTCTTGGGTCTTCCCTTGAGGCTTGCGGTGTTCTGACCTTGATACTTGATGGCTTGTTGTGAGTCCCGTAGCGCCAACGAGACGAGTCTTGAGCAGTCAAAGGTTTGAAGTTGAAGCATTGAACTCGACGCGTCGACGTTGAAGTCTTGAACAAGAGACACTGGCTAATGGCGACCAAGATATAGCGAATGAACGTCAGCATCATGGTAATAGGAAGGACAACAGGACACACCTCGTCTTGAATCTCACCCAGTGAGGTTTGAACTGCGCTTGAGGGGGCTAGTGGCTTGAAGCGAGAACTTGCGGTCTTGGCGCTTGAAGCTCGAAGCCTTGAGCGACTTGGGGGTTAGAGACTTGGCGGGTGTCTTGAGGCTTGAGGCTTGAAGACTTGCGGCTTGGGTACTTGAGGCCTTGAAGTCGAAAGTTTCAGCAGAAGACGCGATTCTGTCCAAGGCGAGCAAGCCAAAACGTCAGCGTCGGCGCTATTGATGAAGTTGAACACACCTTGAACGCACCTCTGACCAGCACCTCAAAGATTCTCCCAGCAACGATGACAGCGCAAGGCGAGGGAGGGGAAAGCAGAGGAGAGTTCGTTGGGAGATGGTGGGAGTCAAGAGGCAAGAGGCTGACGGACGATCGAAGGTGGCTGTGACCCTTTTAAACCTGGGCGGCAACTTCCGGAGTTCATTCGCGCTTTTGAATTTCGGTTTTCACCAGACGTTAAAGTCGAGCCAGCGAACGACGTCATTCCGTGCTGATGTCATCGCGGAAGATCTGCAAGGAAATTCTCTGTGAAGGGCGCGGAGGAGGAGGGTAGCGAAAGTCCAAATGCAACAGCAGGAAATAGCCAAAGATAAGTATTAGCCCAATGAATCCACGTCTCCCAGACGACCTGGAGAAAATGTGAAGTCTGGGCTGACAGAGCCGGTATTTGCGAGACGCGACAAAACAATTGACAAAAATCGCGTCGAGTCACATGACCGCGACGGTGCGATCTGCCTTTGCCTCTGCCAATCATCTCGAAAAATCCTCTCGCGGCTGTCTTGCTCAGATGGGTACGCGGCAACGACACCGATTCACCTAAAATCACCATGGACAACCTCTACCCGCTAATTCCCTCGTTGTCCTCGACGAATTTTTGGACGAGACAGTTCAGTTGTCGCGTTAGCTGCAGTGAGAGGAAGTGACTCTGCCTATGGTGAAACGAGGCACGAGTAGGGAAGGTGAGGGAGGAAGGTTAGGAACGATTTCCAATCTAAAGCGCCAGGCCGCCGCCAGAAAGCGCCTGTCTCTAACACGCTGAACTCAATCTGGCATTGTGAGGAACCCACAAGTTGGAGCGCTCCCACGACATAACTAGCTTCTGCAGTTTCTGCAGTGGCATCGGCTCCTCGAATTTCCGCAATTGTTACAAACCCTTGTCGCGCCATTCTTTGACTTTTCTTGGTTGCGCTGGGTTTGCTTTGAGACTCTGGCGAAGTCCATGGATCAAGGAGGACCGTAGAGCTACGAGCGGGCGGGAGATGCTGGGCTTTGTACGGCCTTGACGTGACGACCTTCCTTGTCCTTCGCACCTAATTGCGCTATCTACACCATATATACAGCCGGATAAGTCGGCGCACTGCGGACATCCGAGTCGGGCATCCTCGCGCCGGCGAGGGAAATACTCCTTAGATCCGACCTCGGGTCTATGCGTCGAACTAGAAAACGACGTCATTCCGCGTCGATCTCACCGCGGAAGATCTGCAAAGAGCTCTGAAGAGCGGGGCAGCAGCGGTAAAAATCCAAGTTGAAATGTACACGGCAGAGAAGATAGAAACTGGCCAACGACATTGGCCAAGAAGGAATTTACCGACACTTGCCTGTGGCTGTGCAATTCTGGGCCCGAAAATGGTGGCGAGAAGACGTTGACAGCAGTCGCGTCCCTCGCCGCCTTGACGCTTTATGTCCAGACGGTTGTATAAGAGAGCCGCTCTTGCAAGGCTCTCGGAATTTCGACTGCAGAGAGATTCGCCGACGGTACGCTTCGTGTCATATTTGAAATTCATGCGAGTCTGCACTCAAAATGATCTTCTCATTCAGTGAGCCACAGAGTAGCGGGCTCCTGAGTCCTGATACACCCAGATCCTGCATGCATCTCGACGCGTTGAAGTCCCGCCATTGGTACCAAGCGGCGCTCGTCATTTCTGCTGGCCAGCCATAGCCTATACATATTGCGTGCGGCTATCTGTTGGCACTTTGTCTGTGTCGCCAGCTTTTGCTCGTCGAAAAAGGCTGGCCATAGGAACTCTGAGTCTCCTCGTCGGCATCACTCCCGGCGAAAAGGACCCTTGTCTGGCTGAAACGAATAATTCATACACATTCAGCACTATTGGCTTGTACATTGTATCTATATTGAACTCTCTTCAATAACCTGTTGATGGCCCGGCATATCTGAGTGATCTTTTCCCTTCCCCTTGTCTCGTAGGCGCTGCTCGTATTGCGCCATGACTCGAGGCCGAAGCGGGGTCTGCTCTAACGACAATAACCACTTGCCCTCGTCGTGTCGCGCCTTGATGATCGAGCGTCCCGTCTTCTCGTGCACAGACGCCCGGATGCTCTTGTAGATTCCCTGGCTCGGATAAGAAAATACAGCGACCGTCGCACCACTTGTCTTGACGAATGCATCCATGGTCCCCTTCCCAAGCCCTTTGACGAAGCCCATGGCCCCTTCTGCCTTTGCGCCTTTGTACGGCTGCACGACCAGATCTGCGACCCCTTCCGAAAAACCGAACAGGAATGTTTTCCCCGCCACGGCCATCCCGCTCTTCCAATCCTTGACGTGGCCATAGTCTTTCACTTCCTCCCCGTACATCTTGGGGACGTTGCGCAGGCCTTCGGTAAGGGCCACAGGAATATCGACGGCGGTTCCTCGCAAGCCGGACGTAAATACCGTGCCCATGCTCTTGCTTGATGCGGCTACCATTGCCCCTGCTGTACCAAACGGGCTTCGATCGACGCCTGCACCACTGAACTCCTGATACGGTTTCACGAAGATACCGGCAGTAGCATCGACCATTTCAGTAAACACGGCTGTGACAGCGGAGGAGCCCCCAGTAATTGGATCCCATCGACGGTTGTCGATACGAATCTTATTCGTGTTGTGCCTTTGGTCCCTTATCAGTATACTGCTAGCTGTGAGCAAAAATAAAACCTCACGGTTTCAAAGCCTTGCTGTCGACTTCCTTCTTCTGAACCAGCAGCTCGGCCGCCAGCTTGGACATGCGTAGCGTCTGTTTGCCTTTCTGGACCTTCCAGGCTGCTGGACGATCTGGCAGTATATCGCATTTCAGACGATCCAGCGGAAGATTCGCATGAAACGAGTCGACAGCCGTCTTGACCCCCGACTCTGCCTTCATCTTCTCGGCGATGCTTCTTGCAGCGGCAGCCGCCTCTGGTGTGAGGCAGAAGGCAATAGCGGTGGCAAGGGCCTTGACATTCAACTTTTTGTGAGGAATAGGCCTGGGCCCAGCACCTGCAGCGGCAACCATATTACCCCAGAACGGTTGACTGTGACGGTGGTAAGCTTTTCAAAGCTTGAATCGTCGAAAGAGAGTAGATAACCTACTCTCCAAAGAATGGCACGATTAGTGTCGGTTTTCCATTCAATAATCCGCACGCCGTGGTCCCAGCACCGCCATGATGCACCACCGCTGCAACATGCTGGAATAGCCACTCGTGTGGGCAATCGCCGAGATATAACACGTCGAGTAACGGTGGTCCATCGAGCTTGCTCCAGCCTCGCGAGACGATGGCACGAACTCCTGCTACGCGAACCGCTCCTACAACGACATTGCTCATGCGCGCCGGGTCGTCGATCACTATACTCCCAAAGCCAATGTAGACCGGCGGAGGGCCGGCTCGGAGGAAAGCATCGAGTTCAGGAGGAGGCGTGTAGTTCGGCGCTTCTCGGAAGAAAAATCCGCAGACGTCTAGCATCTTCAGTGTTTGGTTGACGAAGCGGAAATGCAACTTACCAACGTGGGGCGGCCAATCTACTGGTTTGGGGACAAGCGCGGGGGACCAACAGTAGGTGAATGGGATTTTGAGGGTTTCCGCAAGGGCTGGGCCTTCGGTTAACGGAACAGGTTCAAGGTCGAGTGAATGCCGCCACTTGTTAATCACATCCCCGAGTCTATTACTTGTTCGTCATCTTGTCGTCCGGGATTCGCTCCACTCACCCTTGCCACGTCAAGAACTCTACTATCCCATAGGACATGTAATTCGCGAGTCCAGGATCCGTACTGGTGTATTTGAGATTTGCCAATGGATGAGAAAAAGCCCTAGTGCTGGACCACGGCATTGTGAACATTAGGTGCACAGGAATCCCCAGAACCTGGGCGCAATGTATATGCGCAAAGCTCGGCGGATTCGCGATAATAGCCTCGGCAACGAAAGGGTCTTTGGAAACAATGTCTGGCTCTACGCAACTCCGCCAGCATCCCTCGAGCATTTCCATAACCATCTTGCGTTTTTGCTGGATATCCCCTCCTCGCAAACTTTTCATGCTGGGTATCAGCCCGGGGTTCTTGACCATGTACGCCATGAGCTCGGCCGGGTCCCCGCCGATCGGATAGAACTCGAGCCCCGACGTTCTGACAAAGTCCTTGAAAACATCGTGTGTAGCGAGGCGTACGCGATGCCCGTGCTTCTGGAGCTCGTTCCCAAGCGCGATGAACGGCTGAACATCCCCGCGACTGCCCACGACTTGGATGACGACGTTCAATTTAATCTTCCATTCCCGGCGCTCGAAATATTTGGATGCCGGTACAGAGGGCGGGGGGAGTGGCACAATGCTCGAGAGGGCTCTACCGAGCTTGGAATCGAAATCGAGATAAATGCGGCCGTCCTCTGGCTTACAATGAGAGGTGGAAATGCGTCAAACAATGCTGCGAACCTCCTACGGCCTCAGCTGCATTGTGGTCAATAAATTCTTGGCCCTCCTTGTCGGTAGGTAGTTGAAATGCTCCCCGTTCGTATGCTGGTGGCATGTTCGAAATATGTTCATGTCCAGACTGTATTGAGCCTGTGGATTGAAGGTTCTGCTGCCCCGATTTCAATACCATCGTCTCTGAAGAATATGGCGAGAGAAGGGCGAGGCGAATTACGACGAGCCAAAACTGCTGCGGGGCGTTGAAGAATTCGTCGATCCATTTTTAAGCCTTGCGCAGCTGTTTACACTGGTCCGAGAGAGAAGTCCGCAGCGAGAGAGAGCGAGGTGCTACTAGTCTCTCGTAGACAGACGCTACAAACATTTGCGCTCGTACCTCGCTTGTTTGTAAGGTGCTACGGCTGTACGGCTCTGCGGTGCTAAGTAGTCAGACATGTCGACAAATCCGTGATAGCTCCGACAGACATCCAATCGCCTTTGTCCTAGAAACGCCGTGTTTGCGCCGTGTTCAAGTATTTATTCAGGGACACGCTAGATCCTTCAACGGATAGGCAGTTGGCCTATTTACGGTCTAAAAATGGGTGGGAGATCCTCGTGTATTACAGCTAAGGGAGGAAGTGAAGCTTGATCCCATTCCTGTGGAATTTGAATCCCTCCGATGACCTTGGAATCCTACCTATAGTTCATAAGATATATACGGAAGAGCAAAAATATTCTGACCTCTGTGGTCGGAATCAAGACGAATGAGTTCGAAGTTGATCTCTGTTCCCACGGTTCAACGTCGGAAAAGGCAGGGCAATGATTCTCGGAAATAAAAGAATTCTGCATGGCTGGGCACTAAATCTCTCTTAAAGCGCCACGATATGGACAGTCAAGACTGCCATGCATACAGAGTACCGTAACATTAAGTTCAGATCAATCAGAATTTCAGTCCTGCCTTGCAAGAAAATCGTGATTCAGAATTATTATGATTCGATACAAGTAGTAGAAGCAGTATTACAATTTAGATTAGCGAAAAGGAAAGAAAACGGCAGAAAGAAACGAGAAATTTTAACGTGCATTTGGCTTCCGCGCGCAAGCGGTGGGTGAAGCCAAATGCGCGCGTACTAAGCCCGGGGCCCACGGCAAGGGAGCACGGGGTTGTAGCAATGCTAACACCCATCCCCAGGAAGAAAACGACCTACCGTTGAACATACCTGAATAAAATGCCTTGAGAACTTGAGGAGCTCTTGCGGTCTTAGGAGTCTTGAGTTGTCTTGACGTCTTGAGTCTTGAGACTTTAGATCTTGGGTCTTGGGGCGTCTTGAACTTGAAGTGTCTTGAGAGTCTTGCGCAGTGTCCCACCGAGGTCTTGAACTCTGAATCTTGAGGTCTCTTGAGCAGTTTCCCACTGAGGTCTTGCGGTATCTTGAAGTTGTGAAGCTTGAGGGATCTTGAGCATTGGAGTCTTGAGTCTTGAACGTTTTGAGCCTAGTCTTGAAGTGAGTCTTGACAGAGCTTGAGGGGCCTTGAGCAATCTCCCACTGAGGACTGCAGTCAATCGGCTTGATGCGAGGCCTTGAGGACTTGAAGCATGTCTTGAGGCTTGAGGACTTGCGTCACGGTGTCCTTGAGACTCCAAAGCGGCAAAAGACACGATTTTGACCAAGGCGAGCAAGACGGAACCAGTCAGCGTCGGCGCGACAGTGGAAGGACCAACACAACACACCTAGGACCAGCACCAGATACCCAGCGGTCAACAACAATGGCACAAGGCGAGGGAGGAGAAGGTAGAGAAGGATTTGGTGGGAGATGGTGGGAGTCGAGAGACAAGAGGCTGACGAACGCAGGAGTGTGGCTGTGTCCCTTTTGAACCTCGGACGGCAACTTCCGGAGCTTATACTCGTGGTTTAAATTTCGATTTTGACCAGGGGGGAGAGTGTAGGACTGGAGAACGACGGCATTCTGTGTTGGTGTCACCACATCCAGAAAGATCTGCAAAGAAACCTTTTGAAGTGAATTTGGAATGGGAATAGAAAGAAAAATAGCCTAAGAAATACGAGAAGGATAAAATCCACATAGCAGAAGCTGTGGGTTTGTCGCGGGAGTCACAGAAACGGTGGCCGCCTGACGCGACGAGGCATTGACAGCACACACATTGGATCACATGACCGCGACTCTTCTTCTCAGGCCGTCCTCCTGCTTTAACTCGTGGCGCGCACGACTACACCTTGCAACAATGTCAATACAAATCGTATCATACAATACGCGCGGAGGAACATATACTGTGGCAGGGTTTCTTCGACACCACCAGTGGCATGCGTCTCAAAAATCCTCACATTACATCCGTGAGCCAGTGACGAGACACCTTATTTGGATTTGGGCATGCCAGCCCTTGGTCTATGTGTCGCGCGTGCAGCATTCCTCATTCTTGGCTGTCCTCACGCTTGTGTTTGACATCCTGGCTTCAAAGTAGGTGAAATTACACTGTTTAAACTCGCGCTTTAATGTTTGTCGGCTCGCTGGAAAGCTGATGCACCATGATGGTGTCTAGAAAGCTCAAGGAGGACTAGGACTGCACGTACAGCGGTGCCTTGGCAGAGTCTCTAACGTCTGGTAACAGTGTCATCTCACCAAGGAGGACTAGGACTGCACGTACAGCGGTGTCTTGACAGAGTCTCCAACGTCTGGTAACAGTGTCATCTTGCCATCCTGCATAGCCTTGCCTTCATAGACTTGCTCGTTACATGGGGGTAGGTAATGCACCTGCGCTCTGTATGCCCTGGCTGCTTCACACACTTTGAATTTTGAAAATCGGAAGGATCGGAAGGATGTTCTGCTCAGGTCGCCAACTGTTAATTCGACAGCCCATGTGCCCGCCTACCTTGCGCCTCCATAACCAGCGCAGAGAATATGTTATGTCATAGACGTGCGTGGGCTCAAGTGAAGGACGGGGCCTGGGGGTACTCAGAGTCCACGGCTTGCAAGTCAACTTAGTCAAGAGCCTCACCTCACTGAAATAGTATTGGTGAATCACTCCGCCGCTGGCAATTGAACCGAAGCTTAACATTGAACTTCATATGTGCATGGCTTGTTATATGTTATCCACGAGACTGTTTATTGAGCTGGCAACAAGATACATAAAGTGTCTACAAATGCAGAAAGAACAAATGTAACCAACCGTGCGGTGGGTAATGGTGACTAGCGTGAAGGAAAATCCAAAAAGATAGACATAAAACATGCATGCATTAAGAGGGAATCGAACCCCCGGCGGGTCGAATCGACGATTACACGATTCGTTGGCAACGACCCAGGTTACCACTACCCCATTAATGCGTTGTTGTAGGAGCAATGGAGGCTTGTCTCTAGTTCAATGTCTGAGGCGGAACAGCGGATTCTCCAATGGCACCTTCTGTGCATAAATTCCTCGAGTCGCCCAGGCAAAGGTGCCGTCGTATGAGCCACATGATGATCATACTTGCGGTCAGCCTTCAGGCGACTTGCGTGAGGCCCACATGAATAGTTTGACAGTTGTGGCTATGCAAAGTGTGTGACCCGAGTGTCACTAGGTAAATTTCTTTCTCTTTGTCCACCACTCGACGCCAAAATGGTTCGTCTGCAGCCCTTTTTATCTTGTCCATTGCGTCAAGCATCGCCATACGATCCTCCTGCGCGTTCGAATGGTCGAATTCGCTGCAGAATGAAGTGGATTCGGAAATGGACTTGTGGATGTCGTTTCCGTCCAAATTTTCGCTTTTTTGTTCTGAAAGCCTGGTTTGTACCGAGAGCTGACTTTCTTGCCTGTGTAGCCGCCCAAGAAAGTCAAGGCCCCCAAGGAGGAAAACGTCGCCCTTGGGCCCCAAGTCGCGGTTCGTCTTTTGTTTCGTATCTGTTTTTCGACTCGTATTGAATTTGTTCATCCAGGAGGG
Source organism: Mycena galopus ATCC 62051 (assembly GCA_014925785.1). Taxonomy (NCBI): domain Eukaryota; kingdom Fungi; phylum Basidiomycota; class Agaricomycetes; order Agaricales; family Mycenaceae; genus Mycena; species Mycena galopus. Next base: position 143,593 of record WIQG01000030.1, read on the forward strand.
AACGGTCCGTCTCCTTTGCATTCTCCTTTCTCTTGTTCTAATTTCTGCGTGAACAGCCGGTGTGGGGTGTAGCTGTACGTTTTTGTTGCAAACCGGCACTCGTCCAATTCACTAACAAACTTGCGTTTTTCCAGCACATCTTCGCGTCCTTCAACGACACCTTCGTGCACGTCACCGATCTGTCCGGTTCTGAAACCGTCTCCCGCGTCACCGGCGGCATGAAGGTCAAGGCCGACCGCGACGAGTCCTCGCCCTACGCCGCCATGCTTGCCGCCCAGGATGTTGCCACCCGCTGCAAGGAGGCCGGCATCAACTCCCTGCACATCAAAATCCGCGCCACCGGCGGAACGGGCACCAAGACCCCTGGCCCCGGAGGACAGAGCGCCCTCCGCGCCCTTGCCCGTGCTGGCATGGCCATCGGCCGCATCGAGGATGTGACCCCCGTCCCGACGGATTGCACTCGCCGGAAGGTGTGTGTTTGGCCCGTGTTGAATGATACTTGCGTTAATGGTGTTCTTTCAGGGTGGTCGCCGCGGTCGTCGTCTCTGAGTCCGTAAAATACCGTTTGTATGTAGCTACATACACTCAATGTCGCCGCTCGACGCGCAGCAGGTGCATTTCCGTGCATCTGTCCCGTGGTCGTCACTTTTGAAACATTTGTGGTGAGCTTTTGGAGTTGAGGAGTACACTCGAAGACAAGTTCACGGAGCTGCTCGAGTTAAAGCGGAGGTACAAGCTGTCAAGAAGTTAAGGTGTGTCGATGAAAGTGGACCGCTCAAATAACGAAACCAGAATGCACATACAAGTCGTTGAATTGGATGTATCTCATCTAATTGTACAGCTTCTATCTAATCTACAGTGTTGAGTACATTTTTGGGGTGGTCGTAAAGTGACGAGGAGTCAACAAAGCAGCAACAGTCAAGTCGAAGAGAAACCGAAGCCGAACGAAAGGAAAAAAGGGGTCCAAATCGAAATCGAAGAAGGTTTTTTTCATGGTATTCATCTGCGGGATACCAGTCAGCGTCGAATTCAGCGCTCAAGAAAAGGTGGAAACACACCACTCAAGCCTCAACAGTGATCTGTCTCGGATGCACACGGTGCATTGCGGTGGGAGTTGGCGTTGCTGCAGGAGCAGCGCGCTTGTAGCGTCCCCCGCCAAATCCGTTTCCGCCACCGTTCCCGTTGGTGTCGTCGTCGCACGGCGTCTCGCTAGCTCCCGCGGACGTGGTGGTGGTGTGCGTCGAGGACGTCGTGGGTGTGGTTGTGTGCGTGGAGGACGTAGTTGGCGTGGCGCTGGAGGTAGTCATGTGCGTCGACGACGTGGTGGGCGTGGCAGATGAGGTGTGCACAGTCGACGAGGACGGAGATGGGGAGGACGAAGACGAAGACGCGGTGGTCGTGTGCGTCGAGGAAGTTGTGGGAGGGAAGCTGGAGTGTTCGCTCGAGGACGAGGGAACGGCGCTACTCGAGTGCACAGTGGAGGAGCTACTCGACGAGGATGGAGCCGCGCTGCTGGAGTGGGCGCTCGAGGAAGAAGAGGGAACCGCGCTGCTGGAGTGTGCGCTCGAGGACGAGGCCGTGGCGCTGCTGGAGTGTGCGCTCGAGGACGAGGCCGTGGCGCTGCTGGAGTGTTCGCTCGATGAGGACGGAGCCGTGCTGCTGGAATGAGCAGACGAGGAGGGGACCGCACTGCTAGAATGAGCAGATGAAGAGGCCGCGGTGCTAGAGTGCTCGCTGGAGGAGGGGCTAGCGCTGCTCGAGTGTTCTGCCGACGAGGAGGGCGCCGCGCTGCTGGGGTGTGCAGATGACAAGGAAGCTGCGCTGCTGGAATGAGCAGATGAGGAGGCCGCGCTACTAGAGTGTTCGCTCGACGAGGGGATCGCGCTACTCGAGTGCACTGCCGAGGAAGAAGCTGTACTGCTCGAGTGTTCACTCGACGAAGAGGGCGCCGCACTGCTGGAGTGTGCAGTGGACGAGGAGGAACTCGGATGTTCTGCCGATGAAGAACTAGGGTGCGCGCTCAACGAAGGAGCCGCGCTGCTGGAGTGCACGCTTGACGAGGAACTCGAGTGTTCTACCGAGGAAGATTCCGCACTGCTGGAATGGGCGCTCGAGGAGGGTGCCGCGCTGCTGGAGCGCGCAGTGGACGAGGAGGAACTGGAGTGTTCTGCAGAGGAAGAAACAGAGCTGCTAGGGTGCGCGCTCGACGAGGGGACTGGGCTGCTGGAGTGCACACTTGACGAGGAGCTCGAGTGCTCTGCTGACGAAGATGCCGCCGCACTGCTAGGATGGACAGATGACGAAGGAGTCGCGCTGCTAGAGTGTGCAGTGGACGAGGAGGAGCTCGAGTGCCCTGCACTTGAGGATGCCGAGCTGCTCGGATGTGCGCTCGAGGAGGAAGGAGCCGCGCTGCTGGAGTGCGCGCTGGACCAGGAACTCGAATGTTCTGTCGAGGAGGATTCCGCACTGCTAGAATGGGCGCTCAAGGGGGCCGTGCTGCTGGAGTGCACAGTGGAAGAGGAGCTCGAGTGCTCAGTGGACGACGAGGAGCTCGAGTGTGCCTCCGATGAAGAGCTAGCCGCGCTGCTCAAGTGCGCGCTTGAAGACGAGCTGCTTGGATGCACGGACGAGGAGGGTGCCGCGCTACTCGAGTGGGAGCTCGACGCGGAGGGAGCCGCACCGCTGGAGTGAGCAGAGGATGAGGATGCAGCGATACTGGAGTGGACGCTCGACGAGGAGGCAGCCGCGCTACTTGAATGCGCGCTCGAGGAGCTTGAGTGCTCGGCGGATGAAGATGCGGCACTACTAGAGTGGATGCTCGAAGAGGATGCGGCACTGTCAGAATGAACGGAGGACGAAGGCACCGCGCTGCTGGAGTGCACAGCAGATGACGAGTGCGCCGAAGATGACGATCCTACGCTGCTAGAATGAACAGAAGACGAGGAGGCCACGCTGCTCGAGTGAGCACTCGACGAGGAGCTTGAGTGGGCTGCGGACGAGGAGGTGGAACTGCTTTGGTGCGCGCTCGAAGAACTCGAATGAGCTGTCGAGGAAGATGAAGCGCTGCTAGACGACGAGCTCGAGTGCGCCACAGATGTCGAACTGCTGGGGTGGGCGGTCGAAGAGCTAAACGAAGAGGAGTGCACCGTGGAAGACGAGCTCGAGTGAGGTGCGGAAGTCGAGGAATGAGATACGCTGGCGCTCGAGAGCAACCCTAATAACACATCGTAAATAAATTTCGTGTAACAACAATGAAATCGACATACCATTTGAGCAATCAATTCCAACAGTGTCAAAGAGCGTCTTGCAGCAGGTCAGCAGTTGCTTGGATCCAGAGCTGCAAGAAATAAAGTCAGGAATAAGTACGTCAAATGATGAGTGGCTTACCAAGACTGAGATCCGTCGCTGGCGGTGGTAAGGGGAACACACATGATACCAATGTAGTCCCCAACGACGAGTGAGGACGAAACACCAGCATCACTCAGGCAGCTGCCGCCGTACGAACTGGTGGAGGACTCCAGACTGTCACAGCAGAATGTGGTCTGCCCTGTGCAAGATACAGAACCGAACGCTGAGACCGAGGCCACGCTTGAGCTGGCAGTACGCGAGACCGAGCTCGAAGGGGCCATAGAGCCAGTGCTGTGCGACGCCGAAGAAGAGCCACTTGGGGAAGAGTGCGAGGCCGAGGCAGACTCAGAGCCGTTTGAATGGGCGGCGGACGAAGAGCTGGCGCGCGAAGCAGATGCCGACGCAGAGCTACTCGCATGCGAAGCTGACGCGGAGCTGCTGGCATGCGAGGAGGAAGGAGCGGAGCCGCTTGAATGCGAAGATGAGGCAGAGCTACTCGCGTGCGACGCAGATGCCGACGATGAACTGCTAATGTGCGAGGCAGAAGATGCTGAGTTGTGCGATGCAGACGAAGATCCTAAAGCAAGAACGTCAGAAATATAAATTCGAACAAATTTCTCGTCACCAACCTTCGGTAATGCTAGCGTGAGACGCTGAGTAGCTGGCTTGTGAAGACGACGCAGAGCTCCCGGAGTGGGAAGCAGACGCTGAGGCGGAGCCGCTAGCACGGGACGCGGAGCTGCTAGAGGCATGTGAAGTCGAGGCCGAGCTGCTGGGGCGTGAAGCAGAGCTACTCAATTGCGAGGCTGACGAAGAGCTGCTTGTATGCGAAGCAGATGCCGATACCGACAAAGAGCTGCGTGAGGCCGAGCTGGCGTGAGAGGCTGACGCCGACGACGACGACGACGAGCGGAAAACGGAAGAGGATGCGAAACTACTGGCATGCACGGAACTGCTGGAATGCGAGACCGAAGAGGGGGAGCTGAGAGCGAAGGCCGACGACGTTGACGACGCATGGATCGAACTGCTCGCACTGGTAATGTGCGACGACGAGGACGAATGAGCCGAGGATGAAGAGGTCGGAACCGTAGACGAAGAGGACGGCGTGACTGCAAAAAGGCGTAAGTAAACTAGTATTTTATAACCGGAAAACAAGTAATTCACCTGCCGTGCAGTCTATACCAACGAGATCAGACCCAACAATATTCCCACAACATTCGGTCAATGAGTCAGTGGAACTACAGTGCGAGAATCAGCGAGGATGAAGTACCGACGGAAAAAAGGAACGCACCATGAGTCGCCAGATGCGGCAACACAATTTGTGGCGATCTTCTCCCCACAACTGGTTTTGGAGATACCAAGACCTGAGAGGATCGTCTCCCCGGCCGAGCTATCGGCGGACTCTAAGTTGGAGCAGCAGAAATTTGTCTTGGTCGCACACTGGAAGGGCACCGACGACGAACTGCTGACATGTGAAGCAGATACCGTGGAGCTGGCCGCCGAGGAAGAGCCGTGACCGCTGGACGAGGAACTAACGCGCGAGAACGACGCAGAGCTACTCAAGTGTGGGGTCGATGAAGACGATGCTGAAGCGCTTGAATGTGAAGCAGAGGACGCCGAGCTATGCGATGCAGACGAGGCTGTAACACAAAGAAACGTCAAAATAGACTCAAAGTATGTTTTATATCAATGCTCACCTGCTGAGGTGCTTTGTGATGCCGAGGACGAGCTGCCGGCATGCGACGCAGAAGCTGAAGAAGAGTGCGTTGAGGAAGCAGGGCTGCTAGAGTGCACCGACGAAGAGCTCGGTGTTGACGACGAGCTCATGTGTGAAGCCGATGCTGAAGATGAGTGGGCCGCAGAAGACGACGCAGAGCTGCTCGCGTGTGAAACAGGCGCTGACGCGGAACTACTGGAGTGCGAAGCAGAAGATGTGGTGTTGTGCGACGCCGACGAAGATACTGCTTACTCAATGTTAACAAAGGATATTCAAAAAAGATTTCTCGGTACTTACCTGCTGAGCTACTGTGCGACGCTGAGGGCGACGCGGAAGCCGACGAAACAGAGCTGGAGTGGGCGGCCGACGAAGAGCTGTGTACCCCAGACGAGCTACCCGACGCTGAGGATGAGTGGGCCGTAGACGACGAGATAGAGCTGCTTGTATGTACAGCAGACGCGGACGCAGAACTGCTTGCAGTGGAGGCAAAGGATATGGAATTATGGGACGCCGATGACGATACTGAAAACTACGTCAAATGCACGAACTCGGAATATCTTCATGAACACTCACCTGCGGAGCTACTGTGCGACGCCGAGGATGAACTGCTGGCATGCGGCGATGCAGAAGCAGACGACGAAGAGCGCGCTGAGGAAGCAGAACTGCTGGAGTGTACCGCCGATGGAGAACTTTGTGCGGCCGACGAAGATGCTGAAAATGAACGTGCCGCAGAAGACGACACCGAGCTACTCGAGCGCGAAGCTGACGCTGACGCGGAACTACTGGGATGCGCAGTAGAAGTCGTAGAGTTGTGTGATGCAGATGAGGATACTACAATGATTGTGTCAGACACAGGAACTCAGATATTCTTGATACCGGCTCACCTGCTGAGTTGCTGTTCGAGGCCGAAGATGAACTACGAGCGCTAGACGCGGAAGTCGACCAAGCAGAGCTGGTGGAGTGCGCAGCCGACGAAGAGCTCGAGTGTGCTGCCGAAGAAGCGCTGCTAGAGTGTGCGGCAGATGAAGCCGCAGACGATACTGAAGATGAGTGCGCGGACGACGAGAGAGAGCTGCTTGCATGCGAAGCAGGCGCGGAAACGGAACTGCTTGCATGTGAGGCGGAGGATGTGCCGTTGTGCGACGCTGACGATGACACTAGGACAAATATGTCAAACGCATGAACCATGATATCTTTTTGGACACCCACCTGCTGAGCTGCTGTGCGACGCCGAGGATGAATTGCTAGCAGACGATGCAGAAGCAGACGATGCCGAGTGCGCCGAGGACAGAGAGCTGCTTGAGTGCGCTGCCGACGAAGATGTCGGTGTGGACGACGAGCTCGAGTGTGAAGCCGATGCGGACGATGAGTGGGCCGCGGAAGACGAGCCGGAACTACTTGCATGTGAAGCAGACGCTGATGCGGAACTGCTTGCATGCGAGATGGAGGATGTCGAGCTGTGCGAAGCTGATGACGATATTATGAGAGTATTAGACACTTGAATTCGAGTAGTTTTCTCAAACACTCACCTGCCGAACTACTGTGTGAGGCCGAGGACAAACTGCTGGCGTGCGACGCAGAAGTCGACGAAGAGGAGTGCACTGATAAAGAGCTTTGTGAAGCCGGCGAAGAGGTACTTGCGCGCGACGCAGACGTTGATGCGGAGCTGCTTGCATGCGATGCAGAGGACGTGCCGTTGTGCGACGCAGAAGACGATACTGAATGAGTGTATTAGAGACTGCAACTCGAATGTTGCTTATAGACGCTCACCTGCGGAGCTGCTGTGCGACGCCGAGAACGAGCTGCTAGCAGGCGACGCGGAAGCCGACGAAGACAAGTGCACCGATGAAGAGCTTGGTGCAGCTGGCGAAGAACTACTTGTGTGGGAAGCAGACGCTGACGCAGAACTGCTCAGATGCGAGGCAGAGGATGTGGAACTGTGCGAAGCAGATGAGGATACTAAAACGAATGTGTCAAAGACATGAATTCAGGATATTTTGATAGGTGCTCACCTGCCGAGCTACTGTGTGACGCCGAGGACGAACTGCCGGCATGCGACGCAGAAGTGGACGGGTGTGCCGATGAAGAGCTTTGTGAAGCCGACGAAGAGCTACTCGCGTGCGAAGCGGACGCCGATGCAGAACTGCTCGAATGCAAAGTAGAGGATGTGAAGTTGTGTGACGCAGATGCGGATACTGAAACGAATGTGTCAAAGCCTTGGACTCGGAATATTTTGATAGGTACTCACCTGCCGAGCTACTGTGTGACGCCGAGGACGAGCTGTCATGCGACGCAGAAGCCGATGACGAAGAGCGCGCCAAGGAAGCAGAGTTGCTGGAGTGTACCGCCGATGGAGAGCTTTGTGCGGCCGACGAGGATGCTGAAGATGAACGGGCCGCAGAAGACGACACTGAGCTACTCGAGCGCGAAGCTGACGCTGACGCGGAACTGCTTGCATGCGAAGTAGACGCTGATGCGGAGCTGCTTGCATGTGAAATATGCGACGCAGACGATGACACTGGAACAAGTGGTCAAGTCAACAGCCGAATCAAAATACTTTGATGCACTCACCTGCGGCGCTGCTCTGCGACACAGAGGCACGAGCGCTATACGCAGAAGCCGACGAAGCAGAGCTGCTAGGGTGTGCAGCGGACGAAGCCGATGCCGAAGACGAGCGAGCTGTGGAAGATGCAGAGCTGTTCGAGTGCGAAGTAGACGCCGACGCGGAGCTGCTCGAATGGGGCACAGAGCCAGACGACGCCGAACTACTTACACGCGAAGCAGAGGACGCGGAGCTGTGCGACGCAGATGATGATGCTACAGGGGTACACATTATTAGAGGCGTACACTCGAAATAATTTATTGACACTAACCTGCGGAGCTGCTCGTATGCGCTGCGGAGGAGGATCCATGGCCACTGCTAGACGCCGAAGATTGAGGTGCAGAACTCGAGCGTGCGGACGAAGAGCTCGCCGACCCCGAGGATGATGTGGATCTGCTCGCAGGTGCTGATACAGAACTGCTGACATGCGAGCTGCTGGACTGCGCCGCCGACGAAGAGCTGGCCCGCGCAGACAATGCAGAGCTGCTCGAATGCGACGCAGACGCTGAATCAGAGCTGCTTGCGTGCGAGGCGGATGAAACAGAACTGTGCGACGCAGATGAAGATACTGAAAGAGATAATTAAACACATGAAACCAGAACAATTATTTTGACCACTGACCCGCTGAACTGATAACGTGCGACACTGAGGAAGACGCCCGGGCACTGCTGCTTGAACTCGAAGCCGACGACGATTGGGGCGCCGAACCGGAGTGAGCCGAGGATGCAGAGCTGCTTGACCGTGCTACAGATGAGGAGCTGTGTGTAGCAGACGAAGAGCTGGCGGCAGAGGCCGAAGCCGACGACGAGTGCGCGGAAAGACTCGGAGATGTGGAGCTGCTCAAACGTGAAGCCGATGAGCTTGCGTGCGAAGCTGATGCTGAAGACGAGGCAGAGCTGCTGACATGCGACGCAGAGAAGGCGCTGCTCAAGTGCGGGGCCGAGGAGGAGCTATGTGCGCTAGACGACCACGAGGAGCTCGAGCTAGACACAGGGGCCGAGGACGAGTGCGCCGACGAAGAAGATGCGGAGGTACTCGAATGCGAAGTCGACAAGGAGCCGGGTGCGCTGGACGAGCTCGCATGGGAAGGAACTGCAGACGACGAGTGGGCCGCAGAAGATGAGGCAAAACTGCTTATATGCGACGCAGAGGATGCACTGCTTGATTGTGAAGCCGACGATGAGCTGTGTGCGCCAGACGATGAACTGCCGACGGAGGCCGACGAGTGCGCTGAAGAAGATGCGGCGGAACTGCTTGCGTGCGAAGAAGATGCAGAGGAGCTGCCTACGTGCGAAGCAGAGGCGCTGCTCGAATGCGAAGCCGGCGAGGCGCTGCTCACATGCGACGCCGAAAAGCTCGCACTGGACGAAGAAGCCGACAGTGACAAGTGAGCAGAAGACGCGGTGGAGCTACCCGAGTGTGAAGCAGATGCAGCCGATGAGAAGCTGTGTGCGCTAGATGCCGAAGAGCTCGCACTGGACGCAAGAGTCGACGACGATGAGTGGGCAGAAGACGAGGCGGAGCTGCTTGCATGCGACGCTGAGGAGGCGCTGTTCGAATGCAACGCTGAAGAGCTCGCGCTGGACGCCGGAGCCGACGAGGAGGAGTGTATGCTGGACGCGGCGGAGCTACTCGAATGCCAAGCCGAATAACTCGCGCTGCTGGATGCGGGAGCCGACGAGCTGCGCGCGCTAGACGACGCGCTCGCGTGCGAAGCCGATACCGACGACTGGGCAGAAGACGCGGAGCTGCTTGCATGTGACGCTGAGGCGCTGCTCGAGTGCAAAGCTGAAGAACTCGCACTGCTGGATGCGGAAGCCAACGACGCGCTCGCGTGCGAAGCCGATACCGACGATGACTGGGCAGAAGACGAGGCGGCAGAGCTGCTTGCATGCGACGCAGACAAGGCGCTGCTCGAGTGCAAAGCTGAAGAACTCGCGCTGGATGCAGGAGCCGACGACGAAGAGCGTGCGCTCGCCGATGCCGACGACTGGATAGAAGACGAGACGATGGAGCTGCTTGCATGCGACACAGAGGAAGCGCTGCTTGAGTGCGAAGCCGACGCGGAGCTCGCGCTGGACGCCGGAGCTGACGACGACGAGTGGGGCACCGAAGACGACACCGAGCTGCTTGCGTGCGAAGACGATGCGGAGCTGCTCGCCGACGAAGAGCTGTGTACACTCGACGACGAAGAGCTCGCGCTGGACGCAGAAGCCGACGATGTCGAGTGGGCTGCAGAAGAGGAGCTACTGGCATGCGAAGCAGAACTGGAATGCGAGGCCGACGAGGAAGAGCCGGGAGCCGACGACGACGACGACGACGACGAACTAGAGACCGACGCCGACGACGCGGGCGTGCTGCGGGCCGAGCTGCTGCTTGCGCTGGTGCTGACGTGCGACGAGGACGATGAAGACGAGTGGGCCGAGGACGAAGAGGCGGGAACTGTAGACGAAGAGGACGGGGTGACTGCGAGACGGTTTCATTAAACTCAGGCATAAAAGCAAAACAAGGACCTCACCCGCCGCGCAGTTGATACCAACAAGATCAGACCCAACAATATTCCCGCAACATTGGGTCAGTGAGCCGGAGGAGCTGCAGCACAAGAATAAACAAAGACGAAATGCACAAGGAAACAATCGCGTACCAAGAGCCACCCGATGCAGCAACGCATCCCGTAGCGATCTGCTCTCCACAACTGCTTTGGGAGATACCAAGGCCGCTGAGGATATTCTTCGCGGTCGAACTATCGACGGACTCCAAGTTGGAACAGCAGAAATTTGTCTTGGCGGCGCATTGGAAGGGCACCGACGATGTTGTAGCCCGCTTTGGACCTGGGGAAGATTATATATAGTAAGTAAAACAATCCATAAGATAATAAAGTAAGAGGAGACCCACCCAAGCCAAAGCGCCTTCGGGGAGGGAGCGGTGGGAGGCCACGGGCAAAACGCTGAGCATTGGATTCACGGGGCGCGGCTTCGACGGCCGAGATGGCGAACGGGAGAGCGTACAAGAGGATCGCGGCCCTCATGTTAAGTAGGGTCGATTGCCACGAGACGTGCAATGCTGGACCGCAGAAACATGACTGGGCTTTATACTGAGCTGTGAGACCGAGAGGAGAGGAGACAGACATCCGCAGAACGATCCCGCGCGGGAGGATCGGTGTGCAGATTACTTCCGCGGTCGCAGACTCAGGAATGGCGCTGGCTATTATTGTAGAAGTGCTCCATAGGCGGGTGCGAGGGATAACAATTGTCTTTTTGAGAAGGAAACCACGAGAAGAAAATCAGTACAGCAAGGACGATCTTGGCTCAAAGCAGAGCCAAGTGAGACCCTTGAGCGCAGAACGGCAGAAAGTTCACAGATCTCAGACATTCGCAGAGAAAAGCGGCCCCGGACTGAGGCTAGGGCTGGGAATGGTTGGTAATGGCGGTGAGGCGAACAACGCGGAAACTGGGACGCGTATGCACACAAAACGATGCAAGGATTTTGAAAGCAAACATACGCGAGAGGGGACAGTCTACGCCTCAGCCGTCAGTGGGGCGGGAAATTCCTGCCTACCAGGATGTACGCGGTCGGACAACATGGTTCAGAACAGGTTTGCTTGCGGCAGGCGTCGCCGCCAAACAACCGCTTGTCGCCCAAACGGGAAATAATGGATTTTTTAACCACCCTCCCATCAGCTACAAAGTCCTGGCTATTCCTTTCACCAATAATAAGGCACGCACCATTATACCACGCAAAGCAAACAATGCTCTTGATCAACTGCGATCCAACTCAGTCTAAGTATATATTATCTACCATTACGCATCAACCCTTCGCAAATCTATCCAGCGCCGACGCCTTACGCGGCTCGCCCCCCGCAGCCTCCTTCGCCCTTGCCTTGCGCTCTTCGCGCTGCTTCTCCAGCTTCGCCCGAATCGCAACCGCCGTGGGATCAATCACGTTCTTTCGCTGCTTGCGCAGATACCGCTTTAAACTTTTGCCCTTCCCGCGCATCTTCTTTCGCTCCTTCTCCTCCTTCGTCAGCTTCGTCCCGTCCGGCGCGGTGTCATCCGGGTCCACGACGTCGCTTTCGTCCGCCTTGCCCTGCACGCGCAGCCGCTCCAGCCGTGGCAGCCTCGCGAACGGCATCTCCGTCCCCGGCGCGGGCTTGCCGTCGAACGTCGTCGTCGTCGAAAGTTTCGGCTCTGGTGCCAACGAGCCGATCAGCTCCGGGTCGAGCGTGATCATGTCTGGCTGGATCTGCGCGCCGTGTCAGATTGGTGCGAAAGATAACAGCAGAAGAGGTAAAACACAAACCTTGTCAAGCAGCGCCTTGACCTCCTTCTCGCGGCGCGCCTTTCGGTTCTCGAACGGATCCGCCTCGGCCGAATCGAAGTTAGGCTCGCCCACGCCAGGAACGAGCACGCTCGACAGCCCCGCCGCGTGCCCCACCGTCAGCACATCCTGGAACGGCGCGAAGCGCACACAAGTCAACGGTCGGTGCGGGATCGGGTGCGTGAGGTACAGCGGGGGCTGCGTCCTGCCATCCATCGGCTGCTGGATCGTCGGCGCCGTGTACACATTGACCGTCCCCCCGCTCGCCACCGCGAGCGCGCCGCGCTGGCTCCACTCGACCTCCGCCGCGCCGCCACGTGCGCTCCACTCGCGCACGGCGCCCTTCCAGTTGCGGCAGTCCCACACCTTGACGGCGCCGTCGCGGCCCGCGGTGGCCATGTAGCGCCCACCCGTGCTCGGGTCGACGGCGACGCTCGCGACGGGGCCGAGATGCGCGAGGAGCTGGACGGCAGGGTGCGGGAGGTTCGGCGTCCAGAGCGTGGTGCATCCGTTCTGGTGCCCTAGATGAATAACGGCGTTGTGGAGGTTTTGGGCCATGGCGCTGCAGGCACCAAATTTTGTGCGATGCTCGACGAGGAGCTGGCCTGTAGAAGTGTCTTGATATTTTAGGTAGCCGGCGTTGCCCTGCGTGTGTTTAGATGGAATTAAATTATTAACGGGAAGACATACAATGCTGGCGAGAAGCCAGTGGTATGGTAGAAACTCCAGGCGTGTGGGCTCAATGTGAGCCTTGAGACAGTGCAGCTCAACGCCGTCGCGGTCGTATATAAACACATATTTTTTCTGCGCGACGGCAAAGTGGGAGTGATCATGTAGGAACCTAGAAAATTTAATTATGGCTCGCACGGAGCTGGTTAAACGCACGTTATGTCGCGACAGGTCTCCTGCAGCTGCAGCTCTGCATGGAGTGTGCCAGTGAGCCAGTCGAACGTCGCTGCATGGCCCATGCTTCCGACGATTGCCAAATGTCTTCAGTCGAGTGAGCAGCAGTAATTTAATTATTCCCGACCCACCGACCTTCCATTTCGTGTGTACCGCGAGCGGTATGGCCCACCATCGAGCTTCCACTCTCTCCGCCCGCGCGCAGCGTCCTGGCCGGCCCCCTCCTCGATCTCTGTCTGCGAAACGCGCCATGTCCGTTCGAGATCTCCCTCCGCCTGCATGAGCCCCGCGTCGCCTGTGAGCAGCATCTCCGCATCTTCGAGCAGCGCCTTTGCGCGTGCAGTGTGAGTTGCATTGCGCACCAACTCTGTGCGCAATTTTTTGTTCGCAATGTGCTTGTGGGCGGGGACATTTAGGGCGAGATCGTTGTCTTGTAGCGACTTGGGGACTGCGGTGCGTTTTTTGAGGGAATCCGTAGTAGAGTCGTGAAATATTTTGCGCTTTTTCTGGCGCGGGCCCAGCGCGTCTGCTTTTGCAATGAGGGCGTCCATGTAAAAGATATATGTGGCGGTGCACCCAACATTTTTCCTCCCATCCCGCTTGTTCACAAAAAGCCATGTCGTCCGAGTACGATCTAACAAAGCGGATTATGCCCTACCTCGATCGCCATTTATCCTTTCCTCTGCTCGTTCACCTTTCCGAAACGAATCTGTTTTCCGTCAAGGACGTCCAAATCGCCCAGTATGAGCTCGCAAAGGGCACAAACATGCCCGACTACGCCGCGAACCTCTTTTCGCAGATATATCCCGACCAGGAGGTCCCCCACGGTATTCGAGCCGTTTTTTGGCCCCGAGTACCGCTGACGTTGCGCAGAATTTGAGGAAAAGCGCCAGAACACGTTGTTGACGCACCAGCGTCTTCAGGACGAGGCACAAGCTGTTCTGGATGTCATCGAGAATCCCGACGTGGCTCAGGCTCTGCGCCAAGACAAGGAGCAGAATCTGCAGTACCTGAAGGACAACTACAACGTCGGAAACCACTTTGTGTCTCTCTCGCGTGTGTCTCACTTTTTGTTCAGCTCACCCTCGACCAAATCACTGCTCTTTACCACTTTGGCCAATTCCAGTACTCATACGGGTGGGTAATCTTGTTACGTGTTGTTGTGTTTCTTGAATTCACGTCTTGTGCAGTAATTACAGCGGCGCAGCCGACTACCTGTACCATTTCCGCGTCCTCTCGACCGACAACGACCTCAACACCTCCGCTCAGTGGGGCAAGCTGGCTTCCGACATCCTCTCCGGCAAATGGGACGCCGCCCTCCAGGAGCTCGACACCCTCCGCGAGTCAATTGACTCACGATCCCTCCCCGGCCCCGCGCTGACCCAGCTGCACTCCCGCACATGGCTCCTCCACTGGTCCCTCTTCGTGTATTTCAACCACGAGCAGGGCCGCACCCTGCTCCTCGAGACGTTCCTCTCCCCCGTGTACCTCAACACAATCCAGACGTCCTGCCCCTGGGTCCTGCGCTACCTGGCCGCCGCCGCCGTCCTCGGCCGCGCGCCCCCCGCCGGCGCATCGCCCCGCGTGCGCAACGCGCTGCGCGAAGTGATCAAGGTCGTGCAGATGGAGGAGTACCAGTACCAGGACCCCGTCACCGCGTTCCTCAAGGAGCTCTATGTCGAATTTGACTTTGAAGCTGCGCAGCGTGAGCTCAGCCGCGCGGAGCATGTGCTGGCGGACGATTTCTTCCTCGGCGAGTTCTGCGCGGACTTTTTGGACAATGCGCGGTATTTGATCAGCGAGGCGTACTGCCGGACGCACCAGAAAATCGACATTCGGTGCGTATCCCCTCCGCTTTCCCACTTGATAGACATTGCGATTCACACGCCGCAGGGACCTCTCGGAGCGGCTGAACCTGTCCCCCGACGAGGGCGAGAAGTGGATCGTCAACCTTATCCGCGAGTCAAGGATGGGTGCCGACGCCAAAATTGACTTGGATAAGGTACGTCGCCGCTCCCATATTCTCCCCAGCACAAACCAATGAAACTCCGCAGAATGTAATCGAGATCTTCCGGCCCGCGGTGCCCGTGTACCAGACCGTCATTGACAAAACACGCGGGCTGCACCTACGCACGTCCGGGCTCGGGACTGCGATTTCGCGCATGGGTGTCGCCCCGCAGGGCGGCGAGGGCGCAGCGCCGGCGCCGGCGGTTGCGGTGCGGTAGTAGTCCTACTACTAGCCGAGGAGATCACGGTGCGGTAGTGCTAGCCTATTCTAGAATGCTGCGGTGCGATCTTACTAGAGATGCTGTACTGATATTTCGGCGAAGGATATAAAACTCAAAAGTATAGTTTGCGTAGCCGTAGCTATAGTTTAATGGCGCGTACTGTACAGCTGGCTTCTTTGGTGAAGGAAATATAGTCAGGACTTTGTAGCTGACGGTCAGAGGATGCCCTTTGGCCTCACTCCATTTGTACGCGGAAGAGTCAGCCCAAAGTCAGCTATGGAATTGATGTTATTTCCCGTTTGGGCCACGAGCGGTTGTTTGGCAGCAACGCCTGCTTCCTTAGAACCAACTTTGAACCCCAATTTCCACTACAGGTGCTGCCTTGCAATCCGTTCGAGATTTTGCGTGCGACTCCGAGTCCTTCCTACCACTTACCAAGTAAACATACGCGACCTAACTTCCGCGTTTTTCGCCTCGCCGCCATTCCCAAGTCTTACTCCCTGGCCGCCGTCTTCTGTGGATATTTGAGGTCTGGTCGATATCATCTCTACTGTGGACCCACACTCGGCCCATACTTCCCGTTACAAGGCTTCATTTCCGATCCCATCCGACAGCATCCGACCTGCCGCCCAGGGAGTGGATCTTTCAAGTTGTGTAGTGGCGCCGATACTTAGTAGCGCCCACACGAGTTTCTTCAAGAAGTCAACCGATCAAGCGCCAGTAAATTTAGACTAGAACAGCAAGGTGACCCTGTCGAGCTTTTAGGGTGGCTCTTGAATCACCTGCACAAGGACACTGGCACCACCAAACGAAAGAGCTCCAATATGTCCATTCTTGAACCTATTCCGCTCAACGATACGATCTTGGCGCTAGGTATCATTTTTACAACCTTCCAGGGTCAGCTCGGCGTGGAAAATCAACAGGCGCCTGCGCCGTTCTGATGCTGGTCAAAATGAAAAGCTCCGCTTGATATCGCCCGAGGTTCCTTCTCACATACGTCGTTGTCGTGAAACAGACTCATGATACCTCACCAGATATCGCATCCATGGTATCCCCATTTCTATGACTCGCAGTAGATCTCCCGCCGCCTCCACTGTTCCCGCATTCTGTGGGAAAAAAATATCATCCCCCAGGTCAGCATTTACTCCGTACTCGCAAAATACGGCGGACGGACTGCTCAGGGGAGCGCAATCTTCTGCCTTTCGCAATTCACTTCTTAACCCTTCAATCCGCCGGTCACTCAAGGTGATACCAATGCATCTCCCTCCATATATAATTCGCCACTTCAAACAATTTACCGAAAATGCGTTTTCCGGGATTGTACGTTCACCGGTCGTATTTTCTAAACTGACCTGACCCCTTGTGATGCCTTGATTGTGGATGCGACGCCTTCCAATTAACGGTTTAAGATCTCATTGCGACCCTGAGCCATGACGGCCACGGGTGACCGATTCATACTGGAAGTTATACGCCGCGGCCAGATGCGGGATAAATTCCTGTGTATCATCGTGAGGGACGGCAAGGGATCGAGGCTAGCGAGCTATACGTACAAGGAACGAGTGTGATCCATGGGTCTGTGGCAGGCACAACAAGGGACAAAGAGAACACAGCTTGGAAAGCCCATCTCCGAGTGGGTGGGGGAGAGAAATGGTTCATGATTCAAGATCTTACCGAGAAAGCGCAGGAGATGATATTCCTTGGGGAGATAGTGTCGCAAGTGGATACCACTTCCCTGTCGACGTCGCTTTCGAATAAACATCGCACCTAGATCTCGGAGCGAAGACCCAGTTAACCCAATGTCGATAAATAAATATACAAAATATGCTGCGTGTTCTTTCACACCTTCTGACAGTGACACAGGTAAACCTAGAAGCCACGTGCTCAGCCGTAGGCATTTTTGTCTTCAAATAATACCCTCTACGTCATTTTTTCTCCGCCTCGGAATCTTGACGGTGGAATCCGAACTCGCAGATCGTTCGGATATTTTGGTGCTTTCTCCCGCTTTCTCGGCTTTTGAACGCGTTCCGTCAGTTGTCGCGTGCGTATGGGGAACTAAATGAAATACCCATTTTTCAAATTCCCTAGCTTGGATTAGCGGCAAAAATGTGAGATGCCGGCTCCTAGATCCAATGAAGCTCATGCGCAATATCTAGTCGGAAAGAAAAGGGCTGACCCGCGCCCAAAACCAAATGAAACATTTATGCCCGGCTTGCGCATTACGTTTTGGAAGACGAAAATCCGAGTCAACCGTTAGTTTGTTTTCTAGGTCGCAAGACTCTGTAGCTCTGTTCAGATGTCGAGGACGTTGTAACCACTCGGTTGGAGCCTGTTGGAGCCGAGAACTTCGTGCCTCACCACGCGGGAAGGGATCAACGGATGGTGGCGGTAGTGGCAGTGCGAAAGGCAGGTTGATGGCTGCCGTAAAGATCCAAGGAGAAGGTAACTAAATATGGGTCAGTAGTTCAATGTCGCCGAACCAAAACCAAATTTTGGGGAACGCCCGTCCAAACGCCTCGCTCCACGGAGATTTCTGCGGAACATAGTCCCCAGGATCCAGACCATACCTCAGTCACTTGAGAGCGCTGTTTTTTTAACAACATTCCTTTTTCGCTCGGGTTTTGCTGCGGAAATAACTCCTTTCAGGTTTCAAACTCAGCGGCGTTGACCATCCGAGAACATTTTAAAAAACACAGATATCCATAAGCGTGAAGGTTATGTGCATAGTCTGAAGCGATGAGGTGAACATGGGTAATTATTAATTCAGAGCAAATTTCGGTCCTCGCACTCGAGAATTAGACACCCAGAGCCTGAAGAAAGGGTCAACGCCAGGTTGACAGCATAGTTGGCTGCTCACCACCAACGCTTGCTTCGCGGCCTCTATCTTAGCGGCAGCTTTTGAAGCGGCTACACCGGTGCCTATTTGTTGCAAGAGTTCAGAATACTGTAAAGCTTGGACCTGCTGTAATACCTTTGACCTCGCCGGACACTTGAAAGAACATGAAACATAGGATATGGTGGCGAAGGTTTTGCCTACCTTTGCACTCCACTGTCCACTTGGTTTCATGGGAAGGGCCATTGGAGGACTCGGCCCAGCTCATGGTGTGACTGGCTTGCTTGCTCTGAAAGTCTGAACCAAGATATTGAGAAAGGCACACGACAACGACGATGACTTGTGAATACAGTTGTTCAGCTGAGTAACGGGATCTACGGAACATGTTAACCGTGTAGCACAGCAAGACAAGTTGGAACCAGCATTACCGGCCATTTCGAAAAGGATAGGAAGCAGGTGGTTGCGGCGAGAGGATTTTAGTACAGAGCTCTGAAGCTTGCGTTCTTATATTTTTTTATCGGGCCGCCGTACACGGTGATAATCAGTGTGTCTATTCCGTCTTCAGATCTAGTGGCCAGTCGAATGGAGCGGGAAAAGGACCAGATGAGTACCATGATTTTTCGCCGCTCTGGCGGTATGGAGCGGGATAGCACACTGATACCGGGCTCCAATTTGTATCAGCGGAGGGCAACGAGGAAGCCATCGAGGTCTGTTTTCAGGTCGACTTTGGGAAAGAAGTCGTCGAGATGGGATGGAATAGGGCGACGTCATTCTCGAACGCAGTCGAGTTATATCAAAAAAATGACAGAATAGGCGTAGCAGAGCCAGAGATTCGTCGGGAGATTGAGATGGGGGAGTCAAATTTGGTACTCCTGGCCGAATTTCTGCGGCAGTCCATCAAACTAGCGTCTGTTAAGGGAATGAGGTGATGATGATGAGCGTCAAAGGTCCTCACTGTCGTGCCGCCCATCTGCTGTGATATTTTTAACTGACGTGTGAGCGAGAGACATGCAAGGGAGGCTCCGCGAAGCGCGCATAAATGGCCGGATTTTCCACGTTCAGTGAGAGGGCAGGCCGATTATTCCAACGTTGGAGTGCATGCCCGGAAGTAGAGATAGCCCGTGACCCGCCCCTCAGATACGCTAAACGACTTGTAGAAAGTTAGAAGAAATCGGTCCGCCAACCGAGATCTTCTTGTCATCGTAAAAGACTTGTGCAACCGATACGATATGGACTGATTTCTCTAAAATGCATCAAGATGGCATACGTGGAATCTGGACACGACACCTATGGGTCACTGTGGATCAGTCTGGCCGAAGATACTACGAACAGAACAAATTAAATCAATTGATGATTTGGACACACCACAGTCCCCGGAGCCTTCGGAGTTTCTGGTCGTCAGTCTGTTTCTTCAGTCAGACTTTCCAAAGCTTGCTTTGCGGCCACGTCTCTTGCGGTACGTTTCAGGGACCCCGTGCCTCTTCCTCGGACCTCACCAGAAACTAGGCAAGGGCGGCATTAATGGAAATATCCAGCGTTAGGTGAGCAGACATCTTCACTTTTACATATGCAAGTCCATGTCAGCGCGCTGCTGGGGCCAGAAGTGGACTCCTCCCAACTCATAGCTGCGAGCTGACCCTTTGACTGGAGATCTGTACCCAAAGTATCAAAGAAAATTGCTTAACCACGGGTCGCTGAGAGGCACAGTTGTTAAAGGCAACAGTTCCGTCATCTACAAAACCATATGAAGTAGGGAACAAAAGGGCACCACACAACTCGCCATTAGGCATGTCTTCTCGTTAGTCCGTCAAGTGTGCAACTTGATACTGACGCCAGCAGGGTCTTTTTATAAATGAAATCTGGCGCCGACCGAATATTCTCACGTACCCACTTCTTCCTTTCATTTAGTTAATTTAGTTATCAGCACGAGGATTTTTAACGGCTTGCTCCGAGGCGAAAGGTGCTCCTGAAACCAAAGATCTTGACGATACTGCTCCACGTGCTCCAGGCCAGAACGATTTCCAGATCTCAAGTCTGGAATGAAGTGTCTAGTTACGGGAATCGGACTCGAACGTGCCTGGAGGTGATCAGTATGTAGACGGCCCGAGAGAGACCTTAGGCCTCCGACATCATTGGAGATCATGACGGTGCGTCAAGCATTGTGCATCCAAGTCCACTAGTGATTCCCAGCGTTTAGGCACCACATGAGTCAGCGATCAGCCAATTGACTGTTGAGAAGTCGAAAGCGTGTCGAATGTGCCCTCATAGACCTTTGGACGATGGCGATTCTTTGAAAAGGTGACGTGACTGTCACAGGCGCGACTTTGCATTACTCAAATAGGACAACGTGATTCCCAAATTTAGATGATGGAGCCATTCGAACCATGTTCATCCACGTTCACACCATTCATGTTCGAGACAAATAAGTGCATCCGTCTTTTGTGTTCCAGTACTCATTTGAATCCCGGGGAGAGAAATTTTTCACCGCTTCGCGGCGTTGAGACTCGAGCTTGCATCGAGTCTGGCTGACAGAGCGGACTGGTAATTTATGTTCGCTACACTTGATCAGAAGTCAGAGGCAGACCTAACAGTACGATAATTCAACCCCAGGATTCGACGGGCTGAATATTAATCAGCTCTAATAGACATGAAAATTATTTCTCCCTCGATTCGGGATTTCAACCGTGGGACTTTTGGCAATGATTGCAATTGTTCAACGTTGAACTCCATTCACGCGACGCAACACAGTGTCAAGGCTTACATAAACTTTCTCAATATAATGAGCGTTTCCGGATGTTAGATGGACCACGCCGCAGAAATTACGGCAGCCTTTGAATTTAGCGGCTAGCGAGATGTACTAGGGGCTGGGAAGGGCACGAGTTTTCACTAGACCAAACGTAGCGCGTACTTTCAGAATTTAGTTCACGTTTAAACCCCTTAACGGGCCGCTGTGGGCGCAGAACGTGAGACTTACGTCTGGCAATTTGACCTGGAAAACAAGGCTTGAAATTTCGAGATTTGCAACAAAATGACAGCAACGAAACTGCGACGCCACAGTGACGGACAGGGGGTAGATTACGGTGTCCGAACACAGACGAATGGCGAAACGGAAAGAATTAGAAACTAGAAACTTTTACGGATGGCAAAGAAAATTATGAGATGACAATGGATGAAGAGCTGGCGTATTGTAGCTGACGGCAAGATGGAATTGGCTCAGTAACCTCGCCAGAGTCTAAGCTCTTAATTGCCCCAGAGCTATCAGCGCCTTCTTGGCCGCGTTTTCTTTGGCGGATCCTTGGGAACCACCGTTGTCACGGCCGTATTCTATATTATTCACTGAAAATGCCATCAGTCGACATGGATGGTTGAGGAGGGATGCGGGAAGGACGGCCATGAAACCAAAAGGTGAGTGCAGCTACGGTCACTCACCATATGCAATAGCCGTCCACTGCGGTCTGTCCTGGGGTCCGGTCCACGAAGTGTCATATCTGACTGCCATTCCCCACGCTTGCGCGACGTTGTTCAACCAAACTCTATATTCTAGTGGTTGAATACCTCAGCGTGGAATAGAGAGAGAGTTTTAGTAAGAACATACCGGGCATTGAAAGCACAGGAGGACTGAGGAAGCCATGAAAAATAAGACTCTGAATTTATATGGCAAGCGGTACGCGGTGTGTCCGTCCTCCGGGCAGTTGAGGTTGGAGAGCAGAGGCATTGCTACGGGGCTAACAGCTTGGGGAAAGCCCTAGTTTAGGCAAGAAACAAGTCCCCGATGTCGAGATGTCGAGGGAGATCCCTAAATTGAGCATGGCGATCCATGCTTATCTTTTACTTCGAGAAAACACTCACCGGCGACTCCCAATCCATTCCATTCTTCCGTTCACCAAGACCCTCTTGGTTCGTTTCTGTCATGGAGCAGCTCGAATATTTTGCAAATGCCCAAAAAAATGTGTGATGGTTTTCTTTCGCAGAGCCCGAAAAATTTAGATGACTATTGCGGATCTTCGAGCTGTTCGATACAGCGCCGAAGAAAGGGTCCATACCATATACCTCCAAGGGAGCAGAAATTCGGTTAAAACAAGGGACACCATTGCGAAACGGCGCATGTTTGATTTTTTTTTTCAGATGTGCACCGCTGTACGTACCTTGAAAATGAAGAACGGTGGTGGCTTTTGTTCCTACAATGGATCAATTGGCAGATAAGCGCGCGTAAAATTCACAATACACCTACATAACTTTACGCCCCGTGGGTCCTAAGTGAAATTGAACTAATCACAAAGCCACGTAGTTTGATTCGGCGAACGTTAAGTCTGAATTGTGCCGCAGAGACAGTCTGAAGCTGTAATGGGTTCGGGTGAGTCAAGATTTCGAAATATGTGCATCAGTAAAGCTCTGCATTCTCCGAGGAGCCTTGAAAATGACGCGATCACCGATAGTTGAATTTGGTTCGCGACGGCAACACGTAGACGCGAATTGAGCGCCTAGGTGCTTCGGTCCGAGAAAGCTCTGCAAATAAATATAGAAGGCCGCACATAAGAATATTTGGGTTTCGGCGCAGGCACTGCCGAAAGACACATGGTCCCTCCGAAATGAATTCCACCTTTCAGATACGTGCAACAATGACACAATATTCGTCTTCGAACTTGGACATCCTATGATTCTGAAAGAAACACGTCAATTTTCAATTCACACGAGATTTCTTGGGAATGATGCCTGTGGAGCTCGATTTTTTCCCCCATGTTCAGTCCTAGACCTGGACTCGAATATACAGTGGGGTGGCGAGGTGCGGTACTGAGTCATTCTACCGGCCCCCGAAGCCGGCTATCTTCCGCGGTCGACCCAATAAAAATTGGAACGGACGTCGGTATTGATCTGGACCCAATTGGCCATTTCCCAACACAGTTCACGGCGATATCATTCAGGAACTCATGTTTGAGGAGTGATAGTGAGTGGATTAAATCAGATCCACCTGTGGTTCGATGTTTTTCAATACGGAAACCTTGTCAGTTCCTGGTGTCGTCAGTTCTTAAACCCTGATAATCGGACAGTTCAGTATGGCGTCCAGTTGAATTTTGAACCGAGGAAAATATATTCCGAATGTGGATCGGAGTTTATGGCACACAAGTATGACAGCGAAACCTAGAGTAGTAGGTGGTGCGTTTAGTTTCACAGTGGACACAACGGAATACCAGTATAGTTAACAATCAAGACGATCACATGTTGCGGTCGAGGTCTCTGCGGAAGTTGAGAGGAAAGGAGAAAAGCAGTGCAGTCGGAAAATCAGCCGTCTTCGACGGTGTATTGACAGGGTGCGACGTTCCAGAGTCAGGAGAAGGTGGACTACGCACGCAGTAGGGCTGGACGAAAAGAAAATCGGGGCTAGGAAAGGAAGAAAGATGTATCACCGCGGCGGACACTTGGAACGTGTCCGGCTAGCTGCGGGCACAATCAAAGAGATGGTAGAGTCCAAATTCCGCTTGATCAACTTCACTCGAGACGATTAGCAAAGAGAAGGCGGTAAGTTTCGACTAACAAAAGAGAGCCACCTTGAGGAAAGGGACACAATTAGACCGCGTCAGACAAAAGTCCCAGCACAGCAACGAAAGCTCAAACCGGCGATGGCTAGTCAGGCCTCCAGAAAAATGAATGGATTGGGTTCGGATGTGTAGTATGGCTGATCAGATATCGATAATGGTCTTCTCCGTCCTAGACGGGAAATACCACATACACAGCTAGTTGCCCAGTACAGTCGGGAGCGCGTGGATGGTCGGAGCACTATCTCCGAGATCGCCAAAACTCAACCAACCAACAGATGACGTCGTCGAATCTCGGAGAATTTGGAAAACAAGCTGAACCGAGTTTTCCTGTCCCTGTTCAGGATTCGTGCGAGAGATTGCCCCGGTATGCAGGCTGGAGCTCACCTCGCGACGAAATATTGAGTCATAATGCAAGCCGTCGAGGAATATTACGGAAAACTCCGAAGAGAACAGAAAAGGTACGGTGACTGTACAAAATGTTGAGTGAGAATGCGAGCTGTCGTGAAAACCTAAGCGCTCGAAGTAATATCGGATTCCAGATCATCTGTGGACAGAAAAGGACCTCGAGCTGAGCTGATCCTCCAGTCGAGCGACTTCTCGACAAAGTGTTGGGTCATTATGGGTCATAAAGTAAGCCGTCGCGGAAAATGAGGGCCTTGAGGTAATATTGGATTTATCATCGGCGAATAGAAAAGGACCTCGACGTTTCAGCGACTTCTTGACAAAGTGTTAGGTAAGTCATTGTGGGTCATAATGAAAGCCGTCGCAGAACAAGGCTCTCGAAGGAATATCGGAGTGCCGATCATGAGCGAATAGAACAGGACCTCAAACTGTTTCTTCGTTTGCGAAGAATTGTAGGATTAGAATGCAAGCCGTCGTGGAAATAAGCCTCTCGAAATAATATTGGAGTTCCAGACCGAAAGCGGACAGGAAAAGACCTGCGACCGGTTCTCCGTTCCAGTCGAGCCAGTAATTTCGCGCAACAAAAGTCGCATGAGAATGTAAGCAGTCGCGTAACCCAGGTCCTCGAAGTAGAAAGTAGCACTGGAATTCCAGCCCGAAAGAGAACACCAAGGACCTCAAGTTATTTCTCTGTTTGCGAAAAAATGTTGAAAACCAGAGCCGAAGTCATATTGGAATTCCGTACGGAAAAAGAACAAAAAAGGACAGAAATAAAATGGAAATTTTCATCGTTGCACCAAGATGAGCGGCCGAATTGAGACGGATCAAAAGCAGCCGCAGCTTCTGTCTGTACCGAGAAAGTAGCTATGAGGATGCAGAACGTCGGCCCGGGAATCCGTAACAGACAGGTGCGCCGTCGTGTCGCCAGATAGATACGTTGAAATGAGTTGCACGTAGGCATCTACACAGATGATCACTTGATATTCGCGCCGCCCCCGAGAGGAGTGGATAGATGGAAATATGAACAGCCGCAGCTCCAGCTCCAGGAAAGACAGGCCGTGTGCGGGTCAGTGGCGTCGAGAAAGAAACTGCAAAGAGGTAAAGCAAAGCCAGGTCCGATCGAGAGGGACAGAGTGAGATTTGAAGTTGTTGACGAAGGATGGAATGTAATGAAAAGTCAAGAAAAACAGCGCCGGAAGAGAAGCAATTTTCAAAGAGGTGGGAACGAGGCAAAGTCCGGTCCTGATACGGCTGGATGGGGCTCGCCTGAGTTCATTGTGGGATGCAGTAGTTGTACAGGAACATGATCGCAGTGGGACCAACGGTGTCCGAGAGACCGGGATGTCGGCTGAGCTAGGAATCTCGGACCCAAAGAGACAGGTTTTGCGCCCTTCAACAGCTGGGACAAAGATAACGCTACTTGAAGTTGGAATCAGAAAAATGAACTGAGTCAGCTCTCGATACAGCTGCTCGGCTATCGATGTCAGAGTGGCGGAGTCCCGAAAAGTAGTACTGGTGTTCAGTGCAGACAATTCGCGCCTTTTCTTCAGAGCCGCATTTTGGGCAAGTCTCCACCGCATACTTTTAAAAGGCCCAAGACTTACCTGGCGCAGCTGCTAGGCTTTTTGAACTGACATCGGACGTCGCATTCGCGAAGAAGCGGTGGTCGCATGTACAGCTGCTCGGAGACCGATATTAATCTTCGGACTTTTGCAAAACAGAGTGCAAGGACGACGTCGGGTTACCCAAAGGTGGTCCTCACCGCCACTTCATTTTGGGTGTCTACCACTTTCGAAACTAGCCTGTGAGTTGGAATTATAGTACTTACCTCGCCGAGAATAGACTGCACACGGACCTTTAGATTGACTAGCGATAGAGATCAAGATGCCATGCGACGGGAGCGATTCCTCAGAACGCATCGTATTCGTCAACAACCTGTACTCCGTCGGCAGCGTCGTCACTGAGTCCCGACTACCCCACGCCTGTGGTAAATTGTCTGCCGTTCTTCCTCGGCAGCTGCTGCAGCCTTAGCGGCAGTATAAATCGCCCGTCTGCGAGCCCGGAAGTCGTTGCGATTAGGATGAAGCCGTCCATCGCTACTAGTAGTTCATGCCTCGATGCTATCGGCTATGCTCCTGTTCCCAGTTCTTGGCCCGACCAGTACCACATTCCACTTGGTTTGTCAAAGCGCCGTCTTTTCTTTGCCTTGGGGCAATTAGTACACTTTTCGCGGGTACGAGTTACGACACCTTCGACAGTAAGGCTCATTTTCATTTCCAGGATTATCTGTAGTGGTCAAGGACATTACACCCATTGCACAGCCTGAGTCCACAATGTTTTCCTGGTAGATTTGGAACATGCAGAGTAAGGTTGGCGCGTCGATGGGCTTCATTCTCGGTGACATCTCGTCTCTCGAGCACAGAGCTTACATATATCTCGGTTTAGATCCCATTGGTTTTCTCGGTGGGCCACGAATCCACGATGCGAGCACAACGGGTGCAAATGAAGTTTGGGACCCTGTTGGGATGTAGAGGTGGCATGGCCGGGTCAACGCGCTCACGTGTTCGAGCCGGTGGCACGGTCGCTTCCGCGTCACGACACTAGTACTTCCGGGACAATTGGTCTGTCCTGCGAGATTAAATTGTTACATTGTACTAAGTATCTGAAACATGTAATCAAATTTGTGATTGGGTGCAGAATTATGTCTCGTTTCCGCAGATGCAGAATCACTTCCTGAGCTACCTGGGCATTTTCTGCACCCAATCACAGACATTATTTGCAATCGGCATCAGGCCAGGGACGTTGGCAGCAGTCAAAGTACTATTCAAGTACTATTGATGGCTGCAAAGTACTGTGGTCCTTGAGTGGAAGAGAGGAATCCGTTCGGAGGAAATAGGTAGCGACACACCATAGCATCCCTTACGGTTACCGGAGCGGCGGGGCCACAGAAATGTTGGGGGGATACTGGATGTGGCCGGATGCGGGCGCAGTGGCGTTGTGAGCGCGCATAGGCACCAGGTCAAGCAAAGGTCAAGCCTGAAAACACCTTAACGACTTATCACGAGAAGAAAGAGAGACACTACCTTTTCACCACGATGTTAAGACCCCCGACTATGATATTGAGCGTGTTGATGACCTTGAATATGACTTGTCCTTGCAGCTGGTTAAACGCCCCAACGAGAGTGACCATGTCTGCGTTCATGGCTACGATTTGCTGCTGGGTTCTGTTACCACGTCTGTTAACCATGCACAAACACCGAGTTTGGGATATTGGTGGCAGTTTCTGCAGCCGCACTTGCGGGTTGGAACACGAGAGCTGGATTTGCGGGAACCGAATAAAGAAAAAAGTTCGGAGCAGCCTAATTTGGAATTGCCGGTTAATTAAGTACCACTTATCTTTCTGAGTGGTAGATAAGGGAGAAGGAGACGCAGTGATTTAGCGCCTAGCGCGCCTGTTCATGTTGATCTCGTTTACATACACGTGATCATCCTCTCCTGCTCTTCGCGTCCACGCGCCTCGACCGCCATCTCACTCATAGCCATCCCCTTACGCGTTTTCGAGCTCCTACCCACCCACGCCTGGTTGTACCGGTTGTCTCCTTATCCGAGACCGGTTCATCCAGCGCGTACTGGAGTGGGCCGTTTCCGCGGTCATTCCCGATTCGCAGCCACCTCTGCAGGAGTGTAGCCAGCTAAGCGCATCGGCCGCGGAGCGGCCCCTCCATCCGCACACCTTTCCTCCCTCATGAGCCTGTGCCATATATTTATCTCCTCACAGCGGCCGAAGGCCGCCTCTCCTTATTCTATCCTTGCATTCTGATACTCCGTTCACATCCATCCCTCCCATCACACATTCACGGAGTAGTCCGACTCTCCCTTATTTTCTTTTGCCTTTTTTCTGCAAGAATCTTGTGCTGGGCTCGTTAACGCGTGTCCCGCCTGCAGGATCGGCGCCTCCGTCGCCATAGACAGCACATTGTTCCAGACGGAGGTCTTCGGACGGGGTGGGTGGATTTGAGGAGGAGGTGCGCCGCCATTATTTACTATTATTTTCTTCTCGTTCCGCCCATCGTTCTTTTTTTTTTTTTTGAATCCGTGTTTTATTTCCTTTGTGCCTAGGGCATATGTTAGAAATAAGACTGTTTACTCCCCATCGTCCTACGCCCCCGCGCGGAGCATGTGCTAGCGAACGATTTCTTCCTCGGGGAGTTCTGCGCGGACTTTTTGGACAATGCGCGGTATTTGATCGGCGAGGCGTACTGCCGGACGCACCAGAAAATCGACATCCGGTGCGTATCCCCTCCACTTTCCCACTTCATAGACATTGCGATTCACACGCCGCAGGGACCTCTCGGAGCGGCTGAACCTGTCCCCCGACGAGGGCGAGAAGTGGATCGTCAACCTTATCCGCGAGTCAAGGATGGGTGCCGACGCCAAAATTGACTTGGATAAAGTACGTCGCAGTCTCTCCAGCACAAAAGTTAAAAACCAATGAAACTCCGCCGAATGTAATCGAGATCTTCTGACCCGCGGTGCCCGTGTACCAGACCGTCATTGACAAAACACGCGGACTGCACCTACGCACGTCCGGGCTCGGGACTGCGATTTCGCGCATGGGTGTCGGCGCCCCGCAGGGCGGCGAGGGCGCAGCGCCGACGCCGGCGGTCGCGGTGCGGTAGTAGTACTACTAGCCGAGGAGATCACGGTGCGGTAGTGCTAGCCTAGCCTAGAATGCTGCGGTGCGATCTTACTAGAGATGCTGTACTGATATTTCGGCGAAGGATATAAAACTCAAAAGTATAGTTTGCTTTGCGTAGCCGTAGCTATAGTTTAATGGCGCGTACTGTACAGCTGGCTTCTTTGGTGAAGGAAATATAGTCAGGACTTTGTAGCTGACGGTCAGAGGATGCCCTTTGGCCTCATTCCATTTGTACGCGGAAGAGTCAGCCCAAAGTCAGCTATGGAATTGATGTTATTTCCCGTTTGGGCCACGAGTGGTTGTTTGGCAGCAACGCAACTTTGAACCCCAATTTCCATTACAGGTGCTGCCTTGCAATCCGTTCGAGATTTTGCGTGCGACTCCGAGTCCTTCCTACCCCTTACCAAGTAAACATACGCGACCTAACTTCCGCGTTTTTCGCCTCGCCGCCATTCCCAAGTCTTACTCCCTGGCCGCCGTCTTCTGTGGATATTTGAGGTCTGGTCGATACCATGTCTACTGTGGACCCACATTCGGCCCATACTTCCCGTTACAAGGCTTCCTTTCCAATCCCATCCGACAGCATCCGACCTGCCGCCCAGGGAGTGGATCTTTCAAGTTGTGTAGTGGCGGCGATACTTAGTGGCGCCCACACGAGTTTCTTCAAGAAGCCAGCCGACCAAGCGCCGGTAAATTTAGACTAGAACAGCAAGGTGACCCTGCCGAGTTTTTAGGGTGGCTCTTGAATCACCTGCACAAGGACACTGGCTCCAAACGGCAGAGCTCCAGTATGTCCGGTCTTGAACTTATTCTGCTCAATGATACGATCTTGGCGCCAGGTATCATTTTTACAACCTTTCAGGGCCGGCTCCGCGTGGAAAATCAACAGGCGCCTGCGCCGTTCTGACGCTGGTGAAAATGAAAAGCACCGCTTTGATACCACCCGAGGTTACTTCTCACATACGTCGTTGTCGTGAAACAGACTCATGGTACCTCACCAGATATCGCATCCATGATATCCCATTTCTATTCCTTACAGTAGACCTCCCGCCGCCTCCGCTGTTCCAGAATTCTGTGGAAAAAATATCATTCTCCAGGTCAGCATTCGCTCCGTACTCGCAAAATACGTCGGACGGACCACTCAAGTGATCGCGATCTCCCTCCCTACGCAATTCACTTCTTAACCCCTCAATGGAGGAATCCGCCGGTCAATCAAGGCGATACAAATGCCAGCGTCTCCCTCCGTATATAATTCTCCACTTCAAACGATTTACCGAAAATGCGTTTTCCGGGATTGTACGTTCACCGGTGGTGTTTTCTAAACTGACCTGACCCCTTGTGTTGCCTTGATTAGATGTTGATGCAACGCCTTCAGGCGAATCAACGGTTTGCGATCTCATTGCGACCCTGAGCCATGACGGTCACTTGTAGATGACCGATTCATACTGGAAGTTATACGCCGCGGCCAGATGCGGGATAAATTCCTGTGGATGATCGTGAGGGACGGCAAGGGATCGAGGGTAGCGAGCTATACGAATGAATGTGATCCATGGGTCTGTGGCAGGCACAACAGGGGCCAAAGAGAACACAGTTTGAAATGCCCATCTCCGAGCTGGGGGGGTGAAAACGAGAAATGGTTCATGATTCAAGATCTTATCGTCGAGAAGGCGCAGAAGGAGATGATATTCCTTGGGGAGACAGTATCACAACTGGATGCTACTTCCCTGTCGAGTTACTTTCTAATAAACATCGCACCTAAATCAGGGAGCGAAGATTCAGGTCCCAGTTAACCCAATAAATATGCAAAATGTGGTCCGTGTTCTTTTGCACGTTCTGACACAGGTAAACCTGGAAGCCGCGCGCGCAGCCGTAGGCATTTTTGCCCGAATCTTCAAATAATACCTTTTCTATACCTCGGACTGGGTTCCCATCTTGACGGCGGAATCTGAACTCGCAGATCGTTCGGGTATTTCGGTGCTTTCTCCCGCTTTCTTGGCTTTTGAACGCATGTTCTGTCAGTTGTCGCGCGCGCCTATGAGGAACTAAATGAAATACCCATCTTTCAAATTCCCTAGCTTGGATTAGCGGCAAAAATGTGAGATGCCGGCTCCTAGATCCAACGAAACTCAGGCGCAATAAGTAAAGGGCTGACCCGACCCGCAACCAAAACCGAATGAAACATTTATGCCCGGCTTGCGCATTACGTTTTGGGAAGATGAGAATCCGAGTTGACGTTAGTTTGTTGCGAAGGCATCGAGGATGTTTCAACCACTCGGTTGGAGCCGACAACCTCGTGGCTCACCACGCGGGAAGGGATCAACGGATGGTGGCAGTAGTGGCAGTGCGAAAGGCAGGTTGATGGCTGCCGTAAAGATCCAAGGAGAAGGTAACCAAATATGGGTAAGTAGTTCAATGTCGCCGAACCAAAACCAAATTTTGGGGAACGCCCGTCCAAACGCCTCGCTCCACAGAGATTGCTGCGGAAAATAGTCCCCAGGATCCAGACTATACCTCACTTGAGAGCGCTGTTTTTTTAACAACTTTCCGTTTTCGCTCGTGTTTTTGCTGCGGAAATAACTCCTTTCAGGTTTCAAACTCAGCGGCGTTGACCATCCGAGAACATTTTAAAAAACAGAGGGATCCATAAACGTGAAGGTTATGTGCATAGTCTGAAGTGATAAGGTGAACATGAGTAATTATTAATTCAGAGCAAATTTCGCTCCTCGCACTCGAGAATTAGGCATCCAGAGCCTGAAGAAAGGGTCAACGCCAGGTTGACAGCAGAGTTGGCTCCTTACCTCCAACGCCTGCTTCGCGGCCTTTACCTTAGCGGCAGCTTTTGAAGCGGCTACACCGGTGCCTATTTTGTGGCAAGAGGTCAGAATATTGCAAAAGTTGGACCTGCTGTAATACCTTTGACCTCGCCGGACACTTGAAAGGAAAGAGCATGAAACATAGGATATGGTGGCGAAGGTTTTGCCTACCTTTGCACTCCACTGTCCACTTGGTTTCATGGGAAGGGCCGCTGGAGGACTCGGCCCAGCTCACGGTGTGACTGGCTTGCTTGCTCTGAAAGTCTGAACCAAGATATTGAGAAAGGCACACAATAACGACGACGACTTGTGAATACAGTTGTTCAGCTGAGTAACAGGATCTATGGAACATGTTAACCGTGTAGCACAGCAAGACAAGTTGGAACCAGCATTACCGGCCATTTCGAAAAGGATAGGAAGCAGGTGGTTGCGGCGAGAGGATTTTAGTACAGAGCTCTGAAGCTTGCGTTCTTATATTTTTTTATCGGGCCGCCGTACACGGTGATAATCAGTGTGTCTATTCTGTCTTCAGATCTAGTGGCCAGTCGAATGGAGCGGGAAAAGGACCTGATGAGTACCATGATTTTTCGCCGCTCTGGCGGTATGGAGCGGGATAGCACACTGATACCGGGCTCCAATTTGTATCAGCGGAGGGCAGCGAGGAAGCCATCGAGGTCTGTTTTCAGGCTGACTTTGGGAAAGAAGTCGTCGAGATGGGATGGAATACGGCGACGTCATTCTCGAAAGCGGTCGAGTTATATCAAAGAATGACAGAATAGGCGTAGCAAAGCCAGAGATTCGCCGGGAGATCGAGATGGCGAAGTCAACGTTGGTGTCCACTGGCCGAATTTCTGCGGCAGTCCATCAAACTAGCGCCTGTAGAGTGGAACGAGGTGATGATGATGAGCGTCAAAAGTCCTCACTGTCGTGTCGCCCATCTGCTGTGATGTTTTTGACTGACGTGTGAACGAGAGATATGTAAGGGAAAGCTCCGCGAAGCGCGCATAAATGGCCGGTTTCTCCACCTTCAGTGGGACGGCAGGCCGATTATCCCAACGTTGGAGTGCATGCCCGGAAGTAGAGATAGCCCGTCACCCGCCCCTCAGATACGCTAAACGACTTGTAGAAAGTTAGAAGAAATCGGTCCGCCAACCGAGACCTTCTTGTCATCGTAAAGGACTTGTGCAACCGATACGATATGGACTGATTTCTCTAAAATGTCTCAAGATGGTATACGTGGATTCTGGACACGGTACACCTGTGGGTCACTGTAGATCAGTCTGGCCGATGATACGGACGGAAAAAATTAATTGATGATTCGGATACACCACAGTCCCCGGAGCCTTCGGAGTTTCTGGTCGTCAGTCTGTTTCTTCAGTCAGACTTTCCAAAGCTTGCTTTGCGGCCACGTCTCTTGCGGTACGTTTCAGGGACCCTGTGCCTCTTCCTCGGACCTCACCAGAAACTAGGCAAGGGCGGCATTAATGGAAATATCCAGCGTTAGGTGAGCAGACATCTTCACTTTTACATATGCAAGTCCACGTCGGCGCGCCGCTGGGGCCAGAAGTGGACTCCTCCCAACTCATAGCTGCAAGCTGCCCCTTTGACTGGAGATCTGTACCCAAATTATCAAAGAAAATTGCATAACAGTGGGTCGTTGAGAGTCACAGTTGTTGAGGGCAACAGTTCCGTTATCTACAAAGCCATATCAAGTAGGGAATAAAAAGGCACCACACAACTCGCCATTAGGCATGTCTTCTTATGAGTCCGTGAAGAGTGCAACTTGACACTGACGCCAGCAGGGGCTTTTTATAAATGAAATCTGGCGCCGACCAAATATTCTCACGTACCCACTTCTTCCTTTCATTTAGTTAATTTAGTTATCAGCACGAGGGATTTTTAACGACTTGCTCCGAGCCGAAAGGTCAAAAGACTGCTCCTGGAACCAAAGACCTTGACGATACTGCTCCACGTGCTCCAGTCCAGAACGATTTGCAGATCTCAAGTTTGGAATGAAGTGTCTAGTTACGGGAATCGGACTCGAACGTGCCTGGAGGTGATCGCTACCCTGGTAAACGGCCCGAGACAGACCTTTGGCCTCCGACCTTGGAGATTGTGCATCCAATCCACCAGTGTGACCCCCAGCGTTCGGACACACGAGTCAGCGGTCAGATAATTGACTGTTGGGAAGTCGAAAGCGTGTCGAATGTGCCCTCTAGAGTCTCGACGTTGGACGATGGCCTACGATGGCGATTCCTGAGCGTCGGGTAATGTGATGGTCACATGCTCCATTGTCCAAATTTAGGAATTACGTTGTCCTATTTGGGGAATGCATCAAAGTCGCGCCATCATAGCATCATCGAACCATGTTAATTCACTATTCACGCACTATTCACGTTCACGACGTTCACTTGAATAATCTGCATCCGTCTTTTGCGTTCCAATACTCATTGGCAATTGGATCCCAGGGAGAAAATTTCCACCGCTTTGCGGCGGTTGGGACTGAGGCTTGCATCTCCGTTTGACAGAGCGGACTGATAATTTATGTTCGCTACACTTGACTACAAGTCAGAGGCAGACCTAACTGTACGATAATTCAGCCCCAGGGCTAGACGGGTTGAATAGTATTCTCTTCTTAGACATGAAAAGTTATTCCTACCATGCCCAATTCGGGATTTCAACCGTGGGACCTCAGTTGACACGGTTTCAAGGGTTACATAAGCATTATCACTCCTCAATCTCATGAGCACTGAGGGAAACACATCGCAGGTTCCCGGATCTCAGATGGACCACGCCGCAGAAAGTACGGCAGCCTTAGAATTTAGCGGCTAGCGAGATGTACTAAAAGGCTGGGAAGGGCACGAATTTTTACTAGACTGACGTAGCGCGTACTTCCAGACTGGAGTTCACCTTTAAACCCCATTTCACGGGCCGCTGTGGGCGCAGAATGTCCGTGAGACTTGCGTCTGGCAATTTGACTTGGAAAACAAGACTTGAAATTTCGAGATTTGCAACAAAATTACTTCAACGGAACTGCGACGCTACAGTAACGGGCAGGGGGGGGGTAGATACGGTCCGAACACAGAAGAATGACGAAACATAAAGAATTAGAAACTAGAAACTTTATAATGGTAGAGGAACACTGAAGGGCACAAAATTCTACGGATGGTGAAGAAAATTACGAGATGACAATAAGTGAAGAACTGGCGTATTGTGGCTGACCGCAAGATAGAATTGGCTCAGTAACCTCGCCAGAGTCTAAACTGGTTGCCCCAGAGCTATCAGCGCCCTCCTGGCCGCGTTTTCTTTGGCGAATCCTTGGGAACCACCGTTGTCACGGCCGTATTCTATATTATTCACTGAAATGCCATCAGTCGACACGGATGGTTGAGGAGGGATGTGGGGAAGACAGCCATGAAACGAAAAGGTGAGTGCAGCTACGGTCACTCACCATATGCAATAGCCGTCCACTGCGGTCTGTCCCGGGGTCCGGTCCACGAAGTTTCGTACGTGACTGCCATTCCCCACGCTTGCGCGAGGTTGTTCAACCTATTTCTATATTCTAGTGGTTGAATACCTCAGCGTGGAATATGGAGAGGGTTTTAGTAAGAACGTACCGGGCATTGAAAGCACAAGAGGACTGAGGAGGCATGAAAAATACGACTCTGAATTTATATGGCAAGCGGTACGCGGTGTGTCCGTCCTCCGGGCAGTTGAGGTTGGAGAGCAGAGGCATTGCTACGGGGCTAACAGCTTGGGGAAAGCCCTAGTTTAGGCAAGAGACAAGTCCCCGATGTCGAGATGTCGAGGGAGATCCCTAAATTGAGCATGGCGATCCATGCTTATCTTTTACTTCGAGAAAACACTCACCGGCGACTCCCAATCCATTCCATTCTTCCGTTCACCAAGACCCTCTTGGTTCGTTTCTGTCATGGAGCAGCTCGAATATTTTGCAAATGCCCAAAAAAATGTGTGATGGTTTTCTTTCGCAGAGCCCGAAAAATTTAGATGACTATTGCGGATCTTCGAGCTGTTCGATACAGCGCCGAAGAAAGGGTCCATACCATATACCTCCAAGGGAGCAGAAATTCGGTTAAAACAAGGGACACCATTGCGAAACGGCGCATGTTTGATTTTTTTTTTCAGATGTGCACCGCTGTACGTACCTTGAAAATGAAGAACGGTGGTGGCTTTTGTTCCTACAATGGATCAATTGGCAGATAAGCGCGCGTAAAATTCACAATACACCTACATAACTTTACGCCCCGTGGGTCCTAAGTGAAATTGAACTAATCACAAAGCCACGTAGTTTGATTCGGCGAACGTTAAGTCTGAATTGTGCCGCAGAGACAGTCTGAAGCTGTAATGGGTTCGGGTGAGTTAAGATTTCGAAATATGTGCATCAGTAAAGCTCTGCATTCTCCGAGGAGCCTTGAAAATGACGCGATCACCGATAGTTGAATTTGGTTCGCGACGGCAACACGTAGACGCGAATTGAGCGCCTAGGTGCTTCGGTCCGAGAAAGCTCTGCAAATAAATATAGAAGGCCGCACATAAGAATATTTGGGTTTCGGCGCAGGCACTGCCGAAAGACACATGGTCCCTCCGAAATGAATTCCACCTTTCAGATACGTGCAACAATGACACAATATTCGTCTTCGAACTTGGACATCCTATGAAAGAAACACGTCAATTTTCAATTCACACGAGATTTCTTGGGAATGATGCCTGTGGAGCTCGATTTTTTCCCCCATGTTCAGTCCTAGACCTGGACTCGAATATACAGTGGGGTGGCGAGGTGCGGTACTGAGTCATTCTACCGGCCCCCGAAGCCGGCTATCTTCCGCGGTCGACCCAATAAAAATTGGAACGGACGTCGGTATTGATCTGGACCCAATTGGCCATTTCCCAACACAGTTCACGGCGATATCATTCAGGAACTCATGTTTGAGGAGTGATAGTGAGTGGATTAAATCAGATCCACCTGTGGTTCGATGTTTTTCAATACGGAAACCTTGTCAGTTCCTGGTGTCGTCAGTTCTTAAACCCTGATAATCGGACAGTTCAGTATGGCGTCCAGTTGAATTTTGAACCGAGGAAAATATATTCCGAATGTGGATCGGAGTTTATGGCACACAAGTATGACAGCGAAACCTAGAGTAGTAGGTGGTGCGTTTAGTTTCACAGTGGACACAACGGAATACCAGTATAGTTAACAATCAAGACGATCACATGTTGCGGTCGAGGTCTCTGCGGAAGTTGAGAGGAAAGGAGGAAAGCAGCGCAGTCGGAAAATCAGCCGTCTTCGACGGTGTATTGACAGGGTGCGACGTTCCAGAGTCAGGAGAAGGTGGACTACGCACGCAGTAGGGCTGGACGAAAAGAAAATCGGGGCTAGGAAAGGAAGAAAGATGTATCACCGCGGCGGACACTTGGAACGTGTCCGACTAGCTGCGGACACAATCAAAGAGATGGTAGAGTCCAAATTCCGCTTGATCAACTTCACTCGAGACGATTTGCAAAGAGAAAGCGGTAAGTTTCGACTAACAAAAGAGAGCCACCTTGAGGAAAGGGACACAATTAGACCGCGTCAGACAAAAGTCCCAGCACAGCAACGAAAGCTCAAACCGGCGATGGCTAGTCAGGCCTCCAGAAAAATGAATGGATTGGGTTCGGATGTGTAGTAAGTATGGCTGATCAGATATCGATAATGGTCTTCTCCGTCGTAGACGGGAAATACCGCATACACAGCTAGTTACCCAGTAGAGACGCGTGGATGGTCGGAGCACTATCTCCGAGATCGCCGAAACTCAACCAACCAACAGATGACGTCGTTGAATCTCGGAGAATTTGGAAAACAAGCTGAACCGAGTTTTCCTGTCCCTTTTCAGGATTCGTGCTAGAGATTGCCCCGGTATGTAGGCTGGAGCTCACCTCGCGAGGAAATGTGGAGTCATAATGCAAGCCGTCGAGGAATATTACGGAAAACTCCGAAGAGAACAGAAAAGGTACGGTGACTATACAAAATGTTGAGTGAGAATGCGAGCTGTCGTGAAAACCTAAGCGCTCGAAGTAGTATCGGGTTCCAGATCATCTGCGGACAGAAAAGGACCTCGAGCTGAGCTGATCCTCCAGTCGAGCGACTTCTCGACAAAGTGTTGGGTCATTATGGGTCATAAAGTAAGCCGTCGCGGAAAATGAGGGCCTTGAGGTAATATTGGATTTATCATCGGCGAATAGAAAAGGACCTCGACGTTTCAGCGACTTCTTGACAAAGTGTTAGGTGGGTCATAATGAAAGCCGTCGCAGAACAAGGCTCCCGAAGGAATATCGGAGTGCCGATCATAAGCGAATAGAACAGGACCTCAAACTGTTTCTTCGTTTGCGAAGCATTGTTGGATTAAGATGCAAGCCGTCGTGGAAACAAGCCTCTCGAAATAATATTGGAGTTCCAGACCGAAAGCGGACAGAAAAGGACCTGCGGCCGGGTCTCCGGTCCAGTCGAGCCAGTAATTTCGTGCAACAAAAGTCGTATGAGAATGCAAGGAGTCGCATAACTCGGGTCCTCGAAGTAGGAAGTAGCATTGGAATTCCAGACCGAAAGAGACCACAAGGGACACAAAGGACTTGAAGTTGTTTCTCCGTTTACAAAAAAATGTTGAAAACTAGAGCCGAAGTAATATTGGAATTCCGCACGGAAAGAGAACAAAAAAGAACTTTACAAAGAAAGTAGCCATGGTTATGCAGAACTTCGGCCCGGGAATCCGTAACAGACAGGTGTGCCGCTGTATCGCCAGATAGATACGTTGAAAGGAGTTGAGCTCCAGCATCTAAACAGATAATAAGTGATATTTGCGCCTCCGGGAAAAGCGAATAGATGGAAATATCAAGAGCTGCAGTTCCAGCTTCGGGAAAGACAGGTCGTGTGCGGCGGAGGGAAGCGTCGCGTGCATTCCCGCAAGGTTGGAAAAGAAATTGCAAAGAGATAAAAGCAAAACCAAGTCCGATTGAGAGGGACAGATGGAGTTTGTCGTGATGGGCAGTGAGATTCGAAGTTGACGAAGGATGGAATGGAATGAAAAGACAAGAAAAACAACGCCGGAAGAGAAGCAATTTGCAAAGAGGCGAGAACGAGGCAAGGCCCGGTCCTGATATGGCTGGATGGAGATCACCTGAGTTCATGGTGGGATGCAGTAGTTGCACAGGAACATGGCCCGAATCGCAGTGGGACCAACGGTGTCCGAGAGACCGGGATGTCGGCTGAGCTGAGGAATCTCGGACCCAAAGAGATTTTGCGCCCCTCAACAGCTGGGGTAAAGACAGCCACATCGCAATTTTTTCCGCTACGTGAAGTGGAAGCTGCTGCTATCGATGTTGGAGGGGCAGAGTCCTGAAAAGTGGTACTGAAGTTTGGGATGTAGAGGTGGCATGGCGTGTCGAAGTCATCATGGTCTGTCTAGCCATCTTCTAATCAAATCAAATTACGCCGCCGCGGTTGTCTTTCGAGCCGTACTCTCGGCGTCCATGAGGCCTTTCTCGGTTTTTGAGGCTTTTTTTGTCGTCTTAATCATGGCCATGTACACTCTGCAATACACTATCCCCTCCAGCCCAATCCAACCCTCGTTCCATGCTGCCCAAGCCCCTCCACGCCAACACACTGGCAATCCAGCCACGCTAACCCAAGCCCATACTTCTATGGAAGGAAGGAAGGAAACTACGTCTGCTCCACAATCACCAACTTCTTCCTCTCTGCTTTCGGCTTGCCCTCCCCCGCGCGCGTGTGCTTCCTTCTCCGCTCCTCCTTGACCCGCTGCGCGTCGAGCATCGTGCGCTTGAGCTTGCCGGCTTGGTAGACTGGTTTCGGGATGTGGCGGCTCCTGGGATTTTACGTGAGTCAAGAGTTTTGGAAAGAAAGAAGAGAAAAGGGAAACGCACCTGACCACCTTCCCGACCTGCGCATCCATCTTCCACCGGTCCTTGAGGCTGTCGCGGTACTCGATCGCGGCACGCTCGCGCGCAGTCACCACGCCCAGGCGCTCCGCCGCCTTCGCCTTCCAGATGCGCAAGTTCCCGTCGTCCGAGCCGGACAGCACAAAGCGCGCGTCGGACGTGAATAGCGCGGACGAGACGCGCTGCATCCTTTTCGTATGATACACCTCGGGGCTGTGCCCGCGGCCCTCGGCCCAGATGCGCACGGTGCGGTCCCACCCGCCGCTGACGAACTCGAGCCCGGTGGGCGCCCAGTCGCACGACATGACGGCGGCGACGTGCCCTTTGTAGATTTGAGTTGGGGCGTCGAGGTGCCGGATGTCGAACGTGTAGAGGTTGTGGTCCTCTGAGGCGAGGAGCACGGTTGTGGGGAAGGTGGGGGACCAGGAGAGGGCGTTGGAGCTCATCTGCGAGATTAATGAATGGGAGCGGGTGAGACAACGAGAAATGCTACGTACCTGCATTACGACGCGCCGCTCGGCCTTTCCTGTGCGTATGTCGTATAGTGTGAAGGTGCGGTCGGATCCAATGCTCGCGAGGACGGAGGACTCGCTGAGGTTGAAGCGCACGGAGGTGATCGTTTCGGTCGAGGTGGGGAAGGTGAGATTGGATATTGGAAGGCTCCTGCAATAAACATGAGAAAGGCATATACGATTTTCGTGGGGCACACACTTTGTTTCGTCCCATATTTGAACAAGATTAGATGCAGTTGCGAAAAGTGGGTCGGAATTGTGGTGATCTATAGAACTGCACGGCGTTTAGTTATTAGAGGAATTCCCCAAGTACGAAGCACGCGTACTTGAAAGCAGATTTTCCTGCGAAAACTGTGACAGGTTGCGGGCTTTCGGTGTGCCCGTTCTCGAGGCTCCATAGCTTGATATTACGGTCCACACCGCAAGTGAACAAGCGACCTTCTCGCGAGAAACAGACGCCCGATACTTTGCCCTTGTGGGCCTGCGGTGCATGCAGCAACTGACTCCGCCGTGCCAGGTGGTGCACAATAACGCCTCCGTCCCAACTCCCGCTTGCGACCGTCGTAAGTGACCCAGGTTGTTTTGCTAGCACCTCTACCGCGTCGACATGGCCCTCTAGACTGGCAATGAAGGGTTTTGCGAACATGCGGTCCATTTTTGCAGCGTTCAGCGCGCGCGTGCGTTCGCGTGCGCGCGCAAAGGGGTGCATAAGAGGATCCAAGTTTCTTGAAGTAGGCGTAGGATCCCCTGGTCTTTGAGGAAGGTGTACCGCGGGATCATGTTGGAGGACCTGGATTTTCTGCACGAGAATGAGTGAGTATGAGGTGAAACGAAAGGATTAAAAAACAGAAACCATTTTATTGCGCCGGTCAAAGCGACGGCCCTGCAAAAGAAATGTTTGATTGCTCGTGTATCATTGAAATGCCACCGGGACATCCGTTGGAAGCTTTCTTGATGCGGCCTCGGTCTACACCCTCTCCCAAAGGTTCTGCCCACTCCCATAACGATGCAGCGACCTATAGGGATATTTTGCTCTTTGA
Organism: Mycena galopus ATCC 62051; assembly: GCA_014925785.1. Taxonomy (NCBI): domain Eukaryota; kingdom Fungi; phylum Basidiomycota; class Agaricomycetes; order Agaricales; family Mycenaceae; genus Mycena; species Mycena galopus. The sequence continues at coordinate 184,491 of WIQG01000030.1, forward strand.
AGAACGTCTAAAGACAACTGCAGCCAGCCTCCAGCGGCGAAAATCTCGTTACCAACGTCCGTTTTGAAGCGCTTCTTCTCAGTAACGTCGTCTGACGACACCAGTGTTTCTTTTCCAGCTACTTTTAATCATCGCGTTTCTACTAGCGGAGGTTCTTCTTCCCTCTAACATCTCTTTGTTCGAGATGACGTTACGACGCGTGCTGCCACAAGATACAAAAGTGCATGTACACCCCCATATCTCGATCGGCTTGTTGTTCGTAAGTGTAACAACGCTTGTCCTGTTTTTCGCAAGCGGAACGTATTCCGACAAAATTGCGTACGCGAACAAGTAGGTCTCATTGAGTCACCCTTCGTTATTCACAGACTCTTATTAGCTCCTTTCATCACAGGTATGTCCCGCACGCCAACCGCGCCCTACGAACCTTCAATATGCACTTGAACGTCCGCCCACCTCCCCTGCGCTCCAAGCTCTCCGTCAACCCCCTTTCATTCTTCAATCCCCGTCCCCCCGCCGAAGAGACCAGCACGCGTCCCTCCTCACCCGCAAAAACGCGCTCGTTTCCCTCTGCAACACTCCAACCAACAACAACCACGACCTCTGTCCCAATCCCGCCGATGCCTCCGACGACGAATCCCCGCGGCGAGCTGCGCTTCTCCTCCCGCGTCGACCGCGCGTTCCGCGAGGGTTACGAGCGGTACCGCGCCAGCTTTGAGCGCAAGCGGCAGCAGAAGCAGCTTGAACGTGAACATGGGCGGGGCTGGTTTGGTCTTGGGATTGTGCGAACTTTGAATTGGGGTCGGGATGCCCCGGCGACGGGCGTGTCGGGGTTCAGTGTAGCTCGTAGTAGTGCGCGCAGCGGAACGCCACCTTCGTCAGCGCCGTGGGAGAAAGGGAAGGGGACGGAAGGAAGCGGGTCTACGGTGGTGCGACGCCAGCGGAGTAGTGCGCTCGACAGAAGCTCGACTGTTCACTGATGGGCTTGGCTGAAGCTTGATGTTGAACTGAATAACGTCCACCGCACACAAGTCACCGAAAATGCCGAGATTGCTGCTAAATTGCCACCCAACGACAGGAAGCAAGCGAAGGAGTCCAATTTCCGCTGCAATCGCCATCCTTCACGAAGCGAGAAGGTAGCCAAGCAACTGACCGCTGGGGTGGTCTTCAAACAGCAGTCCTCGCACACGAGGGTGCTCCTGAAGTGGCGTGTGAGCTTCATATTCAGACCTGTAAAACAACTGGTCTGCTGCACTGCCGTCCGGGGCGGGTGGGGTGTCCTTCCCAAAAGGTGAGACGTCGTGCGAGAATTGCAGCTCGAAGCAATGGAAGGTACTTGCATGTGTAAGCAGGGGGACAGCTTAGGACCTGAGAATTAATTTGAAGTTGCATAAAGAATCCCTTGGGGAATATTTCTATACGTGTTCTTGGACACGAGTTGTGGTTCAGTGTCCATATTGTTGGAAGAGGTATAGTGTGCCTGTGAGCATTTTTTTTCCTTTTGTGCAAAGTTGAATCGCAAAATTTCGTGTTCCCACGGTTCAACATTAGGAGGCGACCCGGAGTAATCGTGAATTAACTTTCCTAGGCTGCTCAATTTACTACCCATCCGTTTCCCAAAGTTTTTAATCCCAGCGATGCGTTCAGGGCAACTTTATACACACATGGTACTGCAGGATCGGTCGAGTTTCCGCGATTCGCAGAATCCGTTCCAGCTTAATACAAATAACATCCAGTTTCGAGTTGCGAGGCACCAGTGAATTAAAGGAATCCATACGAAAATCACAAAGGGTAATGAGCGGAATGAAAACTAAAAGAGAGAGATAAACGGAGACAAGGAGAAGAAACAGCAAATTTTTAAACGTGCATTTGGCTTCCGCGCGCAAATGGTGGGAAGCCAAATGCGCGCGTACTAAGCCCGGGGCCCACGACAAGGGAGCACGAGGATGTAGCGAAGCTATCACCCATCCCCGGGAAGGAAACGACCTACCGTTGGACGCACCTGAATGAAACGTCTTGAGGGCTTGAGGAGGGCTTGAGGCGTCTTGATCAATTGAGGTCTTGAGGCCTTGAGGTGTCTTGAGGTCTTGAGGCGTCCTGAGAATCTTGCGCAGTGTCCCACTGAAGTCTTGGTTTGAGGCGTCTTGAACAGTTTCCTACTAGGGTCTCGAAGTATCTTGAAGCCTAGAGGCGAGTCTTCAGACGTCTTGATGTAACTTGGAGTCTGGTCTTGAGACGTCTTGAATATTGCGCAGCGTCCCACTGAGGTCTTGAACTTGAAGACTTGAGGCGTCTTGAGGCGTCTTGAGGCGTCTTGAGTAGCTTCCCACTGAGATCTTGGAGTATCTGGAGGTCCTGAGGCAGGTCTTTAGATGTCTTGAGGTATCTTGAAGTCTTGATGCGTCTTGAAGCTTGAAGAACTTGGGCGCCTTGCTGACAATCTCCCACTGAGGTCTTGGAGTCTTGAGTTTGAGGGGAATTTTGTATCTTGAGGCGTCTTGAAGCTCAAATAGTCTTGAAGTTCGAAGCATCTTGAGGCTTGAGGCGTCTTGAACTTTAGGCTCGACGGGTTGACGTGAATCCCGAAGCGCCAGTGCGAGACGAGCCTCAGACTTGACGATATATGAATGAACGCCAGCGTTAGCGTGATGGCCCGGGCAACACACCTTCGCACAGCGATTTTGAGTTTCGGACAATCAGCGAGGGTAGCGGTGTCGAGACGCTTGAGGCGAGGTGTCGAGGTCTTGACGCTTGAAGACTTGAGCGGCTTGAACCTCGAAGAAGCTTGAAGACTTAAGGCGCGGAATCTTGAGGCTTGAAGACTTGAGTGTCTTAAATCTGGACCCAGGAGACATTGAAGTCGAAGCTTTGAGTAGAAGACACGATTCTGTCCAAGGCGAGCAGGGCAAAACGTCAGCGTCGGCGCCCTTGAGGGAGTTGAACACGACGCACCTCTGACCAGCGCAAGAGACCCGGCCAACAGCGACAGTAGCGCACAGGGCGAGGTAGGGGAAGGGGAAAAAGGCAGAGGATTGTTGCTTGGGCCATGGTGGGAGTCAAGAGACAAGAGGCTGACGAACGAACGAAGGTGGCTGTGGCCCTTTTAAACTCTGAACGGCAACTTCCGGAGTTCATTCGTGCTTTCGAATTTCGTTTTCAGAAGAGGGTGCATCGAGCCCGAAAGCGACGTCATTTCTCGTCGATGTCACCACAGAAGATCTGCAAAGAAACCTTTGGAAGAGCACAGAGGAAGGATTCAGGAGAGTACTTAGTGAAAGTCCGAGTTGAGATGCATATAAAAAAAGGCATAAGCGGAGGAAAGACAATTCGTGGATGGATTGCTCTGTGGCAGGGGATGGCGCCGAAACGGTGATGGCGAGAATTTGGCGAGACGCGAAGACGCTGTCGGCCCAATGCTGGGTCACATGACCGCGTTTTCAACGAGCGTCTCCCACGGTTCCGTCAAGGAACCATCATGGCTCTATGTTGTCAAGCGTTTCCAGCTCGCGCTCATGGACCCCGGGTGGCTAATCACGAGCACTATTGCACCATAGCCCGCAGCATGACCACAGCCCGTAGCTCAGGATAAAAACTAGAAAGAAGACAGCACTAGGACTCCTTTGATGTCTCTGGTTGGTCTTTCGAGGGCGTCCCTTATTTTACTCGTCGGGGCTGTCTCTGTTTTCGGAACGACACAGCTTCCCTTTCACGTCGCCACTGACGTGGAGCGCAGCAGCTTTGTCAACGCGCCCGTCGACTCTGAATTTTACCGGTTCAAATGGCCCATTCGTAGAGTCGCCATAATCGGTGCAGGCGTAAGGTCTGTACTCCAACGGTGCTTCCCGAGTTCAAGTGTTGATGCGCACTGCAGTGGGCTGGTTGCGTACCGCGAGCTAGTCGATGCAGGTTTCGAACACGTTAAAATCTTTGAGAGGGATGCGATACCCGGTGGAATCTGGCATTACACTGATGATATTGAGGCGCCTATCTCGAACGACGACCCCAAAATCGCAGACTATGAGCCGTCGCTGCCGCCGCAGGGTGGTGCTATGCCTCTGGAAAGGTGGTACGCGGACGACAACGACAGCATGCCGACTACAGAACGGTAGAGGAGGCACCGGGCGCCTTGTGGGGTCTGGAAGTCGCTTACCTCGAACGTGCCGGCCGTTTTCATGCATGTACGGGTTCTCTAGCTGCCCCAGCGAAGAGAAATATTAGTTCAATGGTCTCCCTTACCCTCCTGGAACACCCTGGCGTGGGTTGCTTAAAATCCAGCGATGCGGTCAACTCATTTGCATACAGATCTCCCACAGGCGATGATCGTTCGCTACATCCGCTCAGCTTATTCCTTCTTCGGAATCAACAGCAACGACGAGAACCCCGACGTCTCGTACAGCGCGCGCGTCGAATTGGTCGAAAAACGGTTTGACGAACATGGGCACGAGCGAGGATGGAGGGTTACCTTGAAGAAATTCATTCGACTCGGACCCTCTTCTAGCAAGGAACGCTAGTGGACCGAGGATTTCGATGCCGTCGTTATCGCCACAGGAACACCCAACGCTCCCAACATTCCCGAGATCCCTGCGCTGGCAGAATGGTCCCGCCGTTTTCCTGAAAGCATCGTGCATTCTCAGGAATATCGCCATCCCGAGAAGTTCTCGACGGTCCTCATGGCTGGCGCCGGTGTAGGCTAATACGATAGAGCCTCCGTCAAATTCGCTGATCGATCTTTATGTCGACCAGCGCGACGGGAATATCAGCAGACATCCACCCCTTTGTCAAGCGAAACTATCTCTCTTCGCCTAAGGCTAAGTTTACTGAGATTTCCTACATCCACAAACTGACTATTTTACCAGCGCAGCCCGAGTTGGTCGGTTCTTTGCATCATCTTTTCCGGGACTCAAAAAAACAAATTCACAGATTCGACGACGCCCCTCGATTTCTGCAGTTGCTCCCTCATGATGTGCAGATAGTTGCTGGAATCCGACGATTCCACGCGTCGAACCGCACAATCCAGTTATCCGATGGAACGGTAAAAACCGCTATGATTGTGGCACGCGCGCAGCTCTGACATTTGCTCCCAGTTCTTGTGGACATCGACAACATCATCTTCGCGACCAGTTACCAGTACATTTCCCCCTTTTGCCTCAGTATCACAATTCTTCCATTGGATCTCTCGAGGAGGGACCTAAGGACCGCCCTCAGCCAATTGTGACGAACGGCTCGCTGTATCGCAATTTCATATACATCGAGGAACCCACTCTAGGTTTCATGAACAGTATGCGCCACGATACCGGTCGTTCCTCATTGCCTGACGTCAGACGGTGTATCTCGGTACGAATACGCGGTTCTTTGGCGAATATCTTGCTGTGGCCCTCGCCAGAGTTTGGGCCGGCACAACAAGGCTTCTGACCCAATCAGAGATGTGGAAAGCCTATCGCCAGGCCGTAGCCGAACGAGGCGGATACGAGAAAGGCGTGCTGTACTTCAGCAGGATGGGTGAGCTGCATCACCCCAGCGTTTAAGCATGCAAGCAAGCCTGATGAAATGGATCAGAGTACATCGGTTTCTTCTGCGCTTGGCTCAACGGCGCTGCTTTCGAATTTGGAGGGAAGACGGTATGGGTACCATGCTTTCTAGTTGTTTAGTTGCTCATATGCCAAAAGGTCAATGGCCTGAATCCTGAGTCGGCTTCAATAAGTTGCTCCATTTGACTTATTTTCCCCCAGCTTTGACGATACTATGAGAATTTTTATGAAGGCGCTTTTTGCACACCGGAATCCTGTGCGATTCCCTTCAAATAATGGTTCAGAAGGGTTTGTTACTAGTACAGCTGGCAGCGATTTAGATATTTTTGAGTTCCTGGATTACCTTGGGACATTGATGCTCAATTAGAGACGCAGAAGCAACGTGCTCTTTTCTTCTGGATGCCACTATCTTCTATACCTTGCCCGCACGGTCTCTATGCCATGTAAGGGCTCCACACGTCCACACTCAAGTCATCGCACACAAAAGAAAAGTACAACAGCGGATTGAATTATTTCGATCTATTCAAAACATATGTATGGCGACCATGGTATTGCAGTGGTGCTATCCCGTCTCTCTCTAATCTATGTCCATCTCCGACGGTCCCTGCGCCTCCGTCTCAGCCTTGGCGCCCTCAGCGGTAGGCTCCGGCGTGTCCTTGCCAGTCTTAGGCGTCTGCGTTCCTGGCGTGTTCGCGCCGCTCCCCGGAACGACAGGCGGCTTGGGCTTGGGCCTGGTCAAGATCGGCGTCGCGAAGTAAATCACCTCGTCCCGCTTCTTCCCAATCTCTGCGCTCTTCAGCACCGGCTCCACATTCTTCGGGCTCTCCGCCTGCCTTACGATCTGGTCCTCGAGCCACTTCTGCACGGTCGCGACGCGCTCGACGACGCTCGTCTTGTCCTTCTCGTCGATGTGGGCGTACTTCTCGTCGCCGGACGTCGCCTGCGCCATGTAGTTGTTGAGCGTCTCGCGCAACTGCGCGATCGCGCCCTGGCGCTTCTCAGACTCCTGGTAGCGGAACGTGATCGGGTCGCCGAGGACCTTGAGCGCGTCGAGGCGCGAAACGTACGCGGACTTGGTCGCGTCCTCGCCCTCCTCGGTGTACAGCCAATCCTCCGCCTCCTGCAGGGCGACGAGCAGCTTCGCCTTCTCGTCCGCCTGCGCAAACGGCATGTAACGTTCGTCGAGCTTGGCACGCATGTCGTAGACGTACTCCTCAAGCGCGTTTTTGCGGTCCTAGAAAACGAAAACACAATCAGCATTCGTTTGTTGATTTCATCGATGGGTGTACCTCGGTGTCCATGACGAGTTTGTCGGCGGCGTGCATGGCGTTCTCCGTCTCCCGCAGCGCCTCCACAGCAGCTTTGTCCATGGACGACGTCGACGCAATGAAGGCCACGTCCTTCTTCTTGACGCGCTTCTTCTTCTGGGGCGGCGGTGCCGCGCCGTCCGCCGCGGCGTCCACATCCATCGGTGCCGGCTCGTCCTTCTCCTCAATCTCCTCGACGTACGCGCTCTCGAAGGACATAATCCCGTGCTGGTTGATCCGCGTCTTCACCCGGACGCAAGTTGCCTCGCCCTTCGGGTCCGCGGGCACCTCCTTCACCGTAAGGCGCCCAACCCATGGGTTGATCCCGCCAGGCAGCCCAGACGGGTCCGCGTACACCGCCTCGAGGTCGAACGTCTCGCGGCGGTAGAACGACAGTACCTTCGTCGATGGGAGCTTGTCGCCCTGCTGGAACACTGTGAGCTCCGTGTCGTCCTCAGGGTCGGTGGGCGACGGCGCCCACTGCACGCGGATCGGGTAGTGCGTGATATCCTGCATGTGGAAGTCACGGACGCGGAAGACGGGCGAGAGCATGGCGCAGCAGAAGGTCGCGCCGCGGGCGATGGCCTCGTCCTGGTTGAGCGTGGTCGAGAGGACCTTGCCCGGGAAGACCTCCTGGATGCGCGCGCGGACAGCCGGGACACGGGTCGAACCGCCGATAAGCTCAATCGCATCGATTTCCTCGAGGGTGAGGCCAGAATCGGCGAGGACGCGCTGCACGGGTGCGACGATGCGGTCGAGGACGGATGAGATTAGGCTCTCGAGATCGTCCCGCGACAGCTTGGAAGATGCGTCGACATCGTTCATGATGGACTCGACATTTAACGGCGCCTCGGCGTTGGCAGAAAGCACTTTTTTCAGTTTTTCGCATCCGGCAGCGAGGCGGAAAGTCGCCTTGGGGTTGGACATGACATCGATCTTGTATTTCGCTTTGAATTGTTCAGAAAAGTGTTTCACAAGGGCGTAGTCGATATCGCGTCCGCCGATGTTCCGGTCATAGGCGGCGCTCTTGACGATGAGCTGGCCCTTGGAGAAGGCGACGACAGAAGCAGACAAACTCGAGTGGCCGACATCGACGAACACGACGTGTTTAGGGTTTTCTGGCTCTGGCAGCTCGGATTTGGTGATTCCGTAGCCGAGAGCGACGGCCGTTGTGTCGTTGATGAGCCGCAAAGGATTGAGACCAGCGATTGAAGCAGCATCGACAAGTGCTCGCCGCTGGATGTCAGTGTACCAGCCGGGCACCGCGATCACAACATCTGTGACGCCATTTTTGAGTTCATTGGCGGCGATGTCGCGTAGTTTGCCCAGGTACATGGCCACAAGCTGCGTTGCAGAAAAGGACTGCTTCTCCCCGACGTAATTTACCTGCAAATGTTGAATTTTTTTTCCATGGATCGGAGTTACCAATCGCGACGAACCTCAACACCAACAGTGCCTTTGACATCGACGAGGGTTGCGTTAAGGAACTTCTTTTCGACTTGTTGCACTTCAGGGTCAGCGAGGGTTCGGCCAAGTAGCCGCTTCAGGGAACCAACGGTATTCCTGAAGTTGGACGTCTCTTGCGTCTTTGCGGACTCGCCAATTGACCGCTGCTTGGGCCCGAAGGCGACGAGAGATCTAGGGGCTTGATTGAGGATCGAGGCAGACGAGAAACAGAAGATACACGCACGGTGTGGCGCGATTGGAGACTTCATTGGTGATGATATCGATACCTCGATGTCTCGCGACACCGATCTTTGCGAAAAAAAAGAAAGGTTAGGATTAGGACAAGGATGCGGGAGGAGGTGAAGCATACCTTGCTGTGAAGGGTTCCGAAATCGATACCGACGACGGCCATTAGAGGAAGAGGGAAAGTGTAAGTACTAGTCTATAGGCAAGCACGTTTTGGAGGCGAAAAGTTTTGACAGCCGGCCCAAATAAGGAAAAGCGATCATCCAGCGCGTTCCACCAACTTCCATAACATTCTTTCGGTTTCTCTGGCGTATAGCCGCGATCTTAACTGCTGTTGAATTGCTGTGAAATCAATGGTGGCACTTGGGCACCTCGAGGATGCTGTACATATTCTGCGGCACGCGCAATTTCCCATAAAAACGCGGTCATTGGCGAAATCAAAATCTTGGACAAAACACTACAGAGCTGGATATATCTATGATATATCGCCTGTATGGGCCACGAAGGCATGGAACTGTCGTGGTTTTCAGTCTCCGTCGCGCCACTCTATCTGGTGTCTGTGACTCGAGCACATAGCATACTTATATATAGTCTATAGTCTCGCGTACTTATCTCCCGGGTCGTTCATTTTTCCCTCAACACGCCACCCCAGGAACCTATATGGCCTGCTTACAAGGAAGAAAAAAAACGCGTGATATGGTCTGATAGGAGCCGAGCTGGACAATACGGCGACCGACGCTCTCGTGGTTTCTGGCCGCTCCAAAACTTGGTGGTCTGCAAATACTATCCTTGCGTGACGTTGTAGCTCACCCACCGCGGCCAAGGATCCCCCCCTGCTCAAAGAAACATCCGTGGTATCTCTGATTATGGACTGGCGAAGAAGATGTGAGTCGACACGGTGCGCATGACGCTCGAGCAACTTCTTGGTCTACGTTGGCAAACCATCTATGTCCCCCTGATCTCGCTGGCGCCCTTGTGGAACCTTCGCTCACTCAACGCCGCTGCAGCAATAGATACTTCCCCCCTCCCGCTCAAGGAAACGCGCATATCATCTGCTATTGGAGACTGGCTAAAGAGCTCTGACATTTTCGTCGTTCGTCTCTTGCGTCGAACAGTTTTTCGGTCTAGAACAGTTTTTCGGTCTATGCCGTGCAAACTATCTCAGGGACAGGGCGTAGTTCACTCCACTGACAGCTAACTGCAATATTCTGGTCCACTTCGATTCACATAGATGTGGAGCCGGAGAATCCCGGTTGCATTGAGAACGCCAGTACAACGTCATAAAGCTAGACGGCGCATCACCTCCCGAGCTGCCGTTTACTGCCGCACGCAATATCCAACCTTCACACGCTGCCAGAGCTCCACTCGTTGACGAAACGAAACGGTCTAGAATTTTGCAGTCAGCTGGAATGGACATGTAGAGAGAAAAAACGCGGTCTGACGTCGTCGGCAACCGTTCGCGGTCGTCAACGCTGCCGACCCTTGAGTCTCCGTCTGTCTCCTTGGGTCTCCGCAAAGTTCAAACTAATACTGCGCCTGCTTCGACAGTTCCGAGACCATCAGTTTCGTCGGCTAAGTCCCCACAACGGTCCGCTGTTCCGTCGTTCACGTCTGAGACTGCGTCGCCGCATTGGAACCAGCTCGTCCGAGCGGCGCGTGGGTGTTTTCAGTGCCCTTGACACTTTTTCTCGGCACGAATTTTTTAATAAATCTCGTTTTTTGGGGGGCAAGAAGGAAGCCATCGCGTGTTCCCGAATCGCCGATCAGTCTCATGATATGTCACTCGGGGAAATCCGTTATTTCGGGGCGCCTGGAAACATTTCCGAAACTTAAAGTTCCGGAAAGGGATCCAGGAATGCCGAAACCTTTCAGTTTCGGCAACAATTCCGGGAGAGCCGAAACTGAAAATTTCGGGTCGGCCGAAATTGATTCCGAAACTTTTCATTTCGGGGCGGCCGAAACTAATCGGCCCGACCCAGGGGTCTCCCGAAACTAAAAGTTCCTGGATTAGTTCCGGGAGAAGCCGGAACATTTGGTTTCGGAAACGGTTTCGGCCGACCCGAAACTTTTAGTTTCGGAACCTGTTTCTACACTCCCGGACCCATTCCAGAAACTTTTAGTTTCGGGAACGTTTCTAGGCGCCCTGATTCAACGGATTTCCCCGAGTGTGTAGAGTACCGAGGTCCGAGTACGGCTCTGACCATGGACGGTGGCCGTTTTTTCAGCTTTAGTGCCTGGGTAAGCTAGATCGGGAGTGGCGGCCCTGCTTTACCTGGCTTGATCAATTAGAGCAAAATAGTTAAACTGCCAAATTCGAATTGACACATGGATCGTCTCAATCCCTGCAAATACCGTTTCCGTGTCCTGCAGGTACATACGCCCCAGCCAAAACAAGGTACCCGTCATCCCTTTTCAATGCCACTCGGACCGGCCAGTTCATCTCCCTAGTGGCGGCCATCTCCGATTCTCTGTGCCTGCTTCCGACACACACACAGCAAAGACGAAATAGAAATCCGGAAATCCTCGATTTTTGTCCGGACACTTTTTATTTTCCCACGCTTTCTGAGGCTGCGAAAATCGCGTTTTCTAGCTTGGGGTCACTTTTGGGATTTTTGGGTCCGGAATTTTCCTCAATTTTTGTCCGGACAGCGGGCCCTAGGGTCCAAAGGGATTGTCAGGGGTCCTATTGCATCCCACTCGTACAGATACTGTCAATGCGAACACGTTGCCACGCGTCGCTTCCGCGCATGTTTTTCCTCAGGCAGTACATGTATACTTCCGCCGGCTATAGCTAATGATATTCCATTGATCAAACGTCTCAACCAACAAGGAGCTAGCTTTATATACCGCCTATCAACTTGACGTAAGTTTACGGATGCGATATGGAGGTAAGTGGCTTTTCAGGCTGTCGTGGTGCTCTCGAGGAGCCAACGAGGAGCCACCATGTCCGAGTCTCTGGCGGATTTCGTGGTCGGTCTGAACGACTTGGAGATGATCCGCCTTGTAAGCGGTACGTCGTTCGTCTTTACCACTGTTGAACTGTTCGTCTCATTCGAGAACAGCCGCCGGACTAGTGGTACGGCCCCGGGTTTTTCGATTCTTCCTTTGTTTTTGCTCAACTCTGCATAGATTTTGCTCTATGACCACCTTCTGACCCTCCCCGACGAGGTCCGGTACATTTGGCCCGCCCAACTCACGTCGAGCAAAGTTCTCTTCCTCGGAATGCGGTACATCGTTCCCTGGGTTATGATCGGCCACACCCTTCGTACGTTTCAGTCCTCGGCGCTCTCTCCGAATCCCAATTTCTGGTCCGTAGAAATTTCTGGAATTTCTCACATTCCGCTCCCTGACCCTGTATGCTTTCACTCACATTCTCATTGCACACTCTTAACATTTCGTTAGTTGTGAGCGCTCTTGATGTTATTTGAGTAGCCCTAATTTAAAGCTTGCACAAGCTGCAAAGCATGGTATAGCATCGCGGTGTGTCTGTCCTTCCATAACGATGGTCATGGGCTGAAGGAAATTACTTGACAGATCGTTCTAGGCTGGCTGACTCTGGGGATCAATGATTGTACCAATGTCCTTCGACGTAGACCGAACACATCTAACATTTTGGCAGGGCTTGTCCTCTTGCGGTTATGGGTTCTATGGGGTGGGCCCGTCAGCATTGTCCTTGCAAGTATCGGCTGATTCCTTCAAGACCGCAACCGCAGCTTCATCATCTGCACTCTTTTGGTGTTCCTTGTCGCGAACATATCGGTGCTGGTATTAAGCATAATTGACTTCGTCAAAATCATACGTACGTATGTCCTGTTCCTACCTTGAGAATGATTACTGAAATGCGCACTGGCAGCACGCCTGTATTTCGACCCAACGATCGCTGTGTGTGTACTTGACACTTCGCTCCACACCTTTCGGGTTCTCTGGTTGCCCGGGGTACGACTAGGATATCATCTTGCATGCAAGCCAGCACTGAATGCAGATTTATCGCAGCTATCATTCCAATGCGTAATGGTTTTGGGTATCGCCTGGAAGATCATGGCCCGCCCCCACATGTCGCTGAACCTCATCCGAGACGGGTATCTCTTTTTCTTGGTACGCTGCATCTCTGTTCCGCGATGACTGTTCTTCTAATTTAGTCCGGGTGAAGTTGCTATTCGGTAAACATCGGCTACAATACTAACTGGATGCGCTTTCTCACAACTCACAATAGCGAGCAACTTGTTAAACGCAATTTTTGTTCTTACCGCTCGGGTACGCGCTTCTCACTTTCCTAGTCCTTATACCTGCTTATTACTTGGCAAAGCCCACCCTGAACCTTGTCCTGGTCTTTTTTGTGCGTCTCCCGAAATTCTATTCCGCCGGACCTGAAGCTGAGAATCTCACAGATGTGGTGCTTGACGACGACGACGACATGCCGCATGATCCTCAGTCTGAGACGTTCGAGTTCTCGGGAGATCGCAGTTGATGAAGACCCTTACGGCGAGTGGCCATCATCAGCGACGCACCTCGAACTGGCGTGGGTCTGCGGGCAGTCGACGTCGACAACAAGAGAACGGTCACCCACGCCACGTTCTGGACTGTAGACAGAAAATCACACGCGAAAGCACACCGTCCGCTAAATTTAGAGCCAACCTAATATCACTGACATTGTACCTTTGTACAACAGAAGATGTACATAAATACGCTGACCTGCCCACATAATAGTGCGAGGGGCCTTAGTTGCGGGTCGGGTGAATGGCCCAAGACGTCAGAGTGCCAGACCCAACTTTGGCGAGAGCCACAGCAAATATTCACCCAAGTCCCAGGTGTTCGTATTGACGTTCACGGCTGACCGTCAGAAAATAAGGAATGTCCGGTATCATGGCACATACTGTTCAAGAAGCCTACACAAGCAGACGAGGCACGAGTCAAAGAAGGCTGAATGATGTGCGAGAGATTAACCTTGAGTGGTTCCTCAATGTACATGAAATAGAATGGGTGTGAGAGCCGTCCGTCACGATTGGCTGAGGGTGGTCCTCAGGTACCTTTGTGATACTGAGGCAACCAGGATAAAGTGGACTCGTAACCGGTCGCGAAGATGATGTTGTCGATGTCCGCAAGAAACTGGGAGCAAATGTCAGAGTCGCGCGGGCAAGTTATCCGATGCAACAGTAAAACCCGCTATCGTGCAGTTCGACGCGTGGAATCGCCGGGTTCCAGCAACTATCTGCACATCATGAGGGAGCAACTGCAGAAAATCGAGGGGCGTCGTAGAATCTGTGATCTTGTATCAGTCCCTGAAAAGATGATGTAAAGAACCGACCAACTCGGGCTGCGCTGGTATAATAGTCAGTTTGTGGATGTAGGAAATTCTGAGTAAACTTACGCGAAGAGAGAGATAGTTTCGCTTGACAAAGGGGTGGATGTCTGCTGATATTCCCGTCGCGCTGGTCTACATAAAGATCGGTCAGCGAATTTGACTGAGACTCCATCGTATTAGCGTACACCGGCGCCGACCATGAGGACCGATTTATTCGAGAACTTCTCGGGATGGCGATATTCCCGAGAATGCACGATGCTTCCAGGAAAACGGCGGGACCATTCTGCCAGCCCAGGGATCTCGGGAATGTTTAGAGCGTTAAATGTTCCCGTGGCGATAAAGACGGCATCGAAATCTTCGGTCCACCAGCGTTCCTTGCTGGAAGAGGGCCCAAGTCGAATGAATTTTTTCAAGGTGAGCCTCCATCTCGTTCCCATGTTCGTCAAACCATTTTTCGACGCGTGCTGTACGAGACGTCGGGGTTCTCGTCGTTGCAGTTGAGGAATAAGCTGAACGGATGTAGCGAATGATCATGGAGATCTGTCTGCAAATATCTCTGAATTTCACGTAACCCACGCCAGGAGGATAAGGGAGTCCATTGAACTAGGCCGCTATTAATATTGCTCTTCGCTGGGGACAGCTAGAGAACCCCTACATGCATGAAAACGGCCGGCACGTTCGAGTAAGCGACTCCTTCTAGACCCGATGAGGCAGATGAGGCACCTGGTGTCTCATCCACCGTTCGGTGGCCAGTATCAATGGTCCGCGTAGTACCGACTTTCAAGAGACAGGGCGCTCCCCTGCGGCGGCAGCGACGGCTCGTAGTCTGCGATCTTGGGATTCTCGTTCCGGATGGGCGCCTCAATCGATGTTTCGTCTGATCAATGTAATGCCAGATTCCTCTGGGTATCGCATCCCGCTTCAAAGATTTTAACGTATTCAAAACCTGCATCGACTAGCTCGCGGTACGCAACCAGCCCACTGCAGGACCGCGGCAATACTTGACAGAACTCAGAACTCGGGAAATACCGGTGAAGTACAGACCTCACGCCTGCGCCGACTTTGCGGATTGGGATTTTACTGGTAGAATTCAGAGTGCACTCACTCGGGGAAATCCGTTCGGGGCGCCCGGAAACGTTTTCGAAACTTAAATGCCGGGAGAGCCGAAACTAAAAATTTCGGGTCGGCCGAAATTGATTCCGAAACTTTTGATTTTTGGGCGGCCGAAACTAATCGGCCCGCCCCAGGGTCTGAAAGTTCCTGGATCAGTTCCGGGAGAAGCCGGAACTTTTGGAAACGGTTTCGGCCGACCCGAAACTAAAAGTTTCGGAACCCGTTTCTACATTCCCGGACCCATTCCAGAAACTTTTAGTTTCGGGAACGTTTCCAGGCGCCCTGATTCAACGGATTTCCCCGAGTGCCATCCCGGATTAGGTTTTGGGAATCCTGGGCATGCTAGAGGAGATCGAAAGCTCAAAGCTATGGCTACATCCGGGACCACCCTCCGACCTTTCCTCCAAATTCTTCGCGGAAGAGTACGACAAGATCGACTGGATGTGGCAAAGCACGCGCATAAATGGATATGTCCCATCCTTTTCTCACGAATTTTTATTTACCTACCGCTACCAGATCATGGCGTCCTGATGACGGACTCGGGAGCGGCTGCCAGGCGAAAATCTATCCTCTGGTGCACCTTTGCGATGGTACGTCGCGCGATTACAGCGTCTTACCGTCACGGTAAGCAGCGTGCACTATTTTCCTGTTGGTTGCTAAAAGTAATAATCAATAGGACGAGCTTGGTACTGGGTTAGCCACCCCCATCGATATCCTTCATCTCAATCTTGTGTCGAAGATATCATGGCGCGCATGTGTTTGTTTTCAGAAGGAGGATTTTACCCAGTCAAAATGGAGGTTGACTATCTTATCAAATACTCAAAAAGTACTCTCGACCTGGGAGTCGAACCCAGCTTTCGCGCCGGCAACTTCGGACGATGACAAGCGCGTGTACTAAACCGATATACAGACTTGTGCGCGCTCAAACGCGCTCAAATCTGACGCTTCACAAGGGCCTCTGGTTGCACTGACTTCCCACTTACATCCGAGTCTCGGTCAGACTCCGAATTTCGAAAGGAGTCCCACGGTCCGTTTCGATTTGAACTTCCCACGATGGTAATCCTTGGCAACCTGTAATTACCAACCCCAGAGTTGGACAAGTTACTACTGTTGCGAGTCAGATATTTCTTTGGGCGGCTTGTCACTGACCTGGTACACGCTTCGGAACGTCCTGTGGATACATATCACCGCGAGTAAGCGATGTAATCCGTCGCCATCCGGTTATGCAGGTCCGTTAAGGGTCCATCTCACGGCTTGCGCCCACGTTCTGCTCTTTGTGGGGCATCCCAGGACTCCCAAACACTCGACAATCCGGAATTTGCGGTCCAAGGTCAATCCTACAAAGCACAAATATTGGTTCGCATACACCAGTTGTTTACTGCGCTGCACAACGCCAAAGTCTTGGTGGGTCATCTTCGCGATCATCGGCGAGAACAGGCTAGAATATCACAAAATGACGAGCCCGCGTCAGTTGACCAGGTCGAAAATAGCGCAAGCATGGCTGGCCAATCAGAGTGTTCGATTTTGTAAGTATCGAACCCTGATCTGGGGTAGCGGCTATATAAGAACTGTCTTAATTATTCATCTCTCCACCTCTCCACTTCGTCCCATCTTTCTACAACAACCATGCCCTCGAAACAAGTTGCCAGCTTGGGTCCCGAGTCCCAGCACTACACCACGTCCAGTGGCGCGCCCGTCTCTGAACCATACGCGGCTCAGCGTCTCGGCGTCCAAGGCCCGCTTTTGTTGCAGGATTTCCACCTCATCGATAGCTTGGCTCACTTCGACAGTATGTCCCCTTACCCTCGAATCGATCTGCTCTAATCTGCTTGTTCTCTTGCAGGAGAGAGAATTCCCGAGCGTGTGGTACCCACAACTTGTCCCGATCGCGATCTATTCCTCACGGAATGTTCTAGGTCCACGCCAAGGGTGCAGGAGCCCACGGATACTTTGAGGTCACCGAGGATCTCAG
The DNA here is from genome assembly GCA_014925785.1 of Mycena galopus ATCC 62051. NCBI lineage: Eukaryota > Fungi > Basidiomycota > Agaricomycetes > Agaricales > Mycenaceae > Mycena > Mycena galopus. The sequence goes on from WIQG01000030.1 coordinate 201,402, forward strand.
CGATATCACTGACAACGCCCTGCTCGGCACCAAGGGTAAGAAGGTCAAGGCAACTGTCCGCTTCTCGACCGTCGGTGGTGAATCTGGCTCTGCCGACACCGCTCGCGATCCTCGTGGGTTCGCCATCAAGCTCCGTACGGAAGAAGGGGTGAGTTCGATTTCAAATTTAACGCTCGCTCGCACAGAGTGGCGCAGAGTTGAATTGATTGGGCAAGTGCCGAGGTGGCTCTGAACCTCCCATCGTCCTCCTTCGGACCTCATCTCCCATGCTTGTGGCCTTCATTCTGACGATTTCTGTTAGAACTTAGACTGGGTTTTTAACAACACCCCAGTGTTCTTTATCCGCGACCCGGCCAAATTCCCCCATTTCATCCACACGCAGAAGCGCGATCCTCAGACTCACCTGAAAGACGCTGATGCGTTCTGGGTATGTTTATCGGTGTCTTCGACGAGAAGATGAGTATCCTGATATCCGTCTAGGATTACCTCGGTCAGAACCCCGAATCCATCCACCAGATCATGATCCTCTTCAGCGACCGCGGCACTCCCGATGGCTACCACCGTATGCACGGCTACTCTGGCCACACTTTCAAGTGGTTCAAAAAGGACGGCTCCTTCGTTTATACTCAGGTGCACCTGCGTGTCGAGGGCGGCTTCAAAACTCTCAGCAACGCAGAGGCAGGCAAACTCGCCGGTGAAAACCCCGAATACGGCATCGAGAGTCTCTTCGAGGCGATTGAATCCGGCCATCCCCCCACATGGAATGTCTTTGTCCAGACCATGACGCCATCCCAGGCGGAGCAGTTCCGTTACAACATCCTCGATCTCACCAAGGTCTGGCCACACGGCGAATTCCCCCTGCGCCCCGTCGGCAAGCTCGTGCTCAACGAGAACCCGCAAAACTACTTTGCCGAGATTGAGCAGGCCGCATTCTCGCCGTCTCACCTCACCCCGTACATCGAGGCCAGCGCGGACCCCGTTCTCCAGTCGCGTCTCTTCTCGTACCCCGACACCCACCGCCACCGCCTCGGCACCAATTACCAACAGCTCCCCGTCAACGCCCCGATCGTTCCCGTTGCCAACTTCCAGCGTGACGGCCCCATGACATTCGTGTCGCAGGGCGCGCGCCCGAATTACCAGAGCTCGATCGTCCCGCTCAAATACCTCGGCGCACCCGGCACGCTCGAAGGTGGTGCCCGCGACTATGAGCGCGAAGCCAAGCACGAGACCTTTGTCGGCGCAGCCTTCCGCGACCTCAGCTTCATCACTGAGCGTACGTTACCTTCACCCTAGTGTGACTTGCAATGCTAATTTCGACCATTCAGTCGACTTTGAGCAGCCGCGCGCGATGTGGAGCAAGGTGTGGAACGACCAGCAGAGGGAGGCGTACGTCCAGAACGTCGCGGGTCACTTCAAGAACGTCAAGAGTGCCGAGGTCAAGGCGCGCCAGCGTACGTCCTTCTCTTCCATTTTGTTTCTTTCGCACTCCAACTTAATGACTTGCAGTGTCCGTGTGGGCTGCCGTCGACCAGTCGTTGTCCGACCGCATCGCCAAGGCCGTTGGGGCGCCGACGGTGAAGCCGCTTCAGGTCAGGCCAGCGAGCGAGGCCATCCGGTTCCGCGCAGAAATAGGTGTGCACACTTCCGCCAAATAAGGAACCACGGAGATGGATGAGCGCTTGAAGTGTTCAGGGTGGCAAGGTTGTGAAGAGAAACGCGTTACGAGCAGAGATGTATGTACAAAGAAAAAATAACAAGTTGTAACATTTTTGTCGAGTACTTCCGATCGTGCCTCCGATTTGGACTGCTCTCCGGGGAGTTCTTCCAAGGGTTGATTGAGTCAGCCGGTCGTATCGGTTCACGACATCGTCCTGCATTTGCCACCCACCCACTGCTGCCTGCGTCGAAAAAATGTAGTCTATCGATGCCTCGTACTCGCTCAATAAGGAAACCGGTCTGGTCAACCAGAGTATTGCGTTCAACCCGTGTCTAACCTCTACATTCGAAAGACTGACCTTCTCTGGATAGTCCGTTCTACATTTCTTTACGAGACTCAGACCGTTGCATACCATCCCTGTTTGTTTTGTCTGTCTGTCTCTTATTAGCTCTGGTGTAGTAGTAAGGCCACTTGAGTGATGTAATATGTCTTGATTGATCTTGCCTTTTACTTGAATGCATCAATGATGAGACCGAAATTGGGCTAAATCCTGTCAATGCGAAGAGCCTGCGACAATGACCCAGAAGACCATCGTTTGGCACCCGAGGAGTTTAGTCTGGCAGGAGTTGGTCCGTAAATAAATTGACTCGTCCGCTGAGCATCGGGTGTGTCCCTACTTGTTCCCCAAACTGCCTTTTTGGGGCACAAGTGTCGCGATGTTTGGCAGTGTTTGGCCCTGCGAAGTAGGTATTCAATCTTATTTAATAGCCCAGGAAAACTATGAGGATATATATTGAAGTCGATATACAGAAAGGAAATAACATCACTACGAAGCATGCCGCCGGTACTGAGCTGTTAAGGCGTGCGTAAGCCTATCAGTTTTCGTAGGAAGGAAGAATGAAACAAACTGACCGCCGACCATAGCATGGTCTCGCTCGTACGGCTCGAGCGTGACCTGCTCGAGGGGCTTAAACCGGCCCTCTTTTAATCTTTGCACCTCCGAGGCGAAGATGACGTCCGGCGGTGCGGTCGAGTCGATGCAGCTGGCTTTTATGGAGATGATGACGTGCCCGAGGTCCTTCAGGAAGCTCTCGGCGTTGCGGATGACGATACGCGCTTGGTCGGGCTGGGCGACGTCGGCGAAGATGACGTCGACGGTTGAGATGAGCATGCGGTATTTGTTAGGTAGCCGGGCGTCTTCGACGATTGCTGGAAGAGAGGGAAAAAAGTTAGCGTGGAAGGAGAAATGAAGGAGAGATGGGAGGCGTACGGATGACATTTGTGCGTTTTTTTGCCATGTTGATCAGGTCGCGACCTGACCGGGGGGAGAATTCAACGGCGTACACGACGCCTTCCTAGAAAAAAAAAATGAACACACGTACAAGGACAGAAGAAAAAAGACGAACAGGGCCAACGATATCGGCGACATGGCTAACACTCGTTCCGCTCGCAGCGCCGAGGTAGAGCACCTTCTTACCGGGTGCGATGAAAATGTCGTTCAGACCGTTGAGCACACCCGCTGCGAGTTTGCTCCGGAAGGGATTCCAGACGCGGTACTCGATCTTGGTGCCCTCGACGCCGCCCTCGATGGAGATGCGCTTTTCGCCGTAGACAGCCTCGCCGGGGACGAGGTTCTTGGTGACGAGCAGGTGCTCCTTGCCTTTTGCAATGAACACTCCGGCATGCTTGTGCGGCTCGAGCACGACGTTCGATCCGCCCCTTGCACCGCCGCGACCTCCACCACGGCCGCCTCGTGCGCCCCGTCCTCCCCGGTCGCCGCCTCGCCCACGTCCAATACCGCCGCCGCGCACACCTCCGCCTGTTATGTATGAGATTCAAAACGAATAATTCGAGCGAGTCAAAAAAAAGACGCACCCCGTCCTCCACCTCGGAATCCACCGCGGTCACCGCCGCCTCGTCCTCCTCTAAATCCTCCGCGATCTCCCCCGCCTCCGCGATCACCTCCTCGCCCGCCCCGCCCACCGCCGCGCCCACCAAATCCACCGCGTCCGCCTGAATCTCCTAGCCGCGAGATTTAGTATGAATTGGTGAAGAATGTAATGTTTTTGGACGAACCAAATGCCATTTTAATGAGAGCGGGAAACGCGAGCAACGACGGGGAAGTCAAGAAATTTTTGCAAAGTCAATGGCGTTTGAGTTCAACAAGTGTAACATTCGTTCGGCAATTGCGGCTTTACCCGCGCAACGATACCCACAGCTGCGTGCTGCGCGTCTACCCGCAATTGAATTCACAGCTTAGCGTTCACAGCTCTGCAGCCATGTCTCAGTCACCCATGATATCCATTCCCAAGAAGACCACAGAGGAGGTCGATTGGACCACCCCAATCCGCAATCTCATCGCACAATCCTATGGCGAGAGCCCCGATAACTACTCGGCCGAGTGCGCGTCGCTCCAGCGGTGTAGACAGGACGCTGTACGCGGTGCAGGAAGCGATATGACTGCCCGCGATCTGCTCTACAAATACTTTGGCCAGCTCGAGTTACTTGAACTGCGTTTCTCTGAGATTCGCGTCACTTTCCCTTGGCACGACGCGTTCACCAACAAGCTCACCACCCAGACATCCATCGCCTATGAAAAGGCCTCCATCCTCTTCCAGATCGCCTCCACACACTCGGCGATCGCGTCCTCCCAGAACCGCTCATCACCAGAAGGCCTCAAGCGCTCGTTCTACTACTTCCGCACCTGCGCCGGCATGCTCACGTATATCAACGAGAACTTTCTGCATGCGCCGTCCAAGGATTTGAGCAAGGAGGTCGTCAAGTTTCTTATCAATCTCATCCTCGCGCAGGCGACAGAGGTCTTCTGGGAAAAGTGTGTCGAGGAGAAGAAGCCGCCTGGGCTGACCTCCAAGATGGCATCGCAGGCCGCATCCATGTATACTACACTCTGCGAGGAGGTTAAGGAATTTATGGGCCAGAATATACTGGACAGACACTGGGTCACCCTCATTCAGGTACATAGATAAATATTCACTCTGTCGGCGCAGCTAATTTCGCCCTCAGATCAAGTCTAAATATTTGACTTCGCAAGCCCAGTACCACCGCTCCATCGCCGACACCGACGCTGGGACCTACGGTGATGCTTTGGCGCGGCTGACCTTGGCCGAGTCGCTAGCCAAAGAAGCTTTACGGCTGTGCGCTACGTTCACTCCGACCTTCACCCCGGCTACTTCCACCGCCCCGTCCTCCTCCACCCTCCCTGCAGATGCAGCCACCTCCATGTCCGCTCTCGCCAAGTCGCACCTCGCGCTCGTCAGCGACCGCCGCGCCGCCGCCGACCGCGAAAACGACCTCATCTACAACGCGATCCTGCCCTCCGCCGACACCCTCCCCCCAATCGAGACCAAGACGACGCTGACCATCGCCACGCCGATCCCGATCCAGGAGGTGTACGGCGCGCCCGACGTGCAAAAGACCATCGGCGCAGACTTTTTCGGGCGGCTCGTCCCGCTGAGCGTGCACGAGAGCGCGTCAGTGTACTCAGAGGAGAAAGCGAAGCTGGTGCGCGGGGAGGTCGAGCGCGCGGACACGGCTGAGGGCGAGGCGAAGAGCTTTCTCGACGGGCTGCACGTCGTGCAAGGGCTCGAACGCTTCCGCGCGATGTTGCAGGATAATGGCGACGCCGGCGTGCCTGCTGAGGTGTCAAGGTGGGCGGCGGACATTGCGTCGATCGAGGGACGCGAGAGCGTTGCGGCGTTGTTTTCGCAGCTCGAGAAGTTCAAGGGCGCGTTGAGGGCGGAGCTGGATCCGGGTAGCGGTATCGCTAGGGAGCTCGACGCGGAGAGCCGGGATTGCGAGATGATGCGGGTGCGGTATGAGCACAAGTGGACGCAGGCGCCAAGTGCGGGGCTGAGCAAGTCGCAGAGGCAGGTTCTGAAAACGCGTGTGCTCGCGATGGAGGAGGCGGCGCGGAGTGATGCGCAGGTCCAGGCACTTTGGGAGGGCGTGCGGCCAGACGTCGAGGTGCTTGCTACGGGCAAGGTTGAAGGCTTCTTTGCGAACCAGGAAGATAAAGGAAGTTTGTTGGATCTGTCGGAAGAGGCGGACAGGGCGGAGAGGGAGGAGAAGGAGAAGATCTCGGGCCTCGTTCGCGAAATTGAGGAGCGACTCTCGGCCCTCAGGAAGATTGAGAAGGAGCGAAACGAGGTTTTAAAGGATCTGAAGGAAAAGGTTCGTTTCTCTTTGCATCGCGGTATCGTAATTTAATTCTTGTTAGATTCAAACCGACGACGTTTCGCACCTCCTCCTTCTGAACCGGCGGAATACCGGGGTTGAGCCAACACTTTTTGCTGCTGAACTGGAAAAGTTCCGGCCGTATCAGCAACGGCTCGCGGCCACCATACACCACCAGGAGGTGGCCCTTCAGGATGTTGCGGCGCGCTGGAAAATGCTCAAGGATGCGACGGACTTTAGAAGTCCGGCACGCAAGTGGGACGAGAAAGAGAAGAAGCGAAAGGAGGGCGTGCGGAGGTTTGGACGGGCACGTGAGGGCTACGAGGAAGTCCGCGACGGTTTAGCGTCAGTATCTCCGTCTCGAGCTTGATTCACACCTCTCACTTTACACACAGGAAAGGCCTGACGTTCTACACCGAACTAACAGAGCTAACGACGAAGCTACGACGGGACGTCAAGGCTTTCGTGGCTGGGCGTATTGAAGAACGAGAGCGCCTCATCGCCAAGCTCGAAAGTGAGAAGCGGCTCACGCCTTCGGGTCCTCCTCCTCTCGCTGCGAGACCTCCGCAGTCCGGTCTGGAGTCTAGTTTCGGTGGAATGAATTTGGGAGGCTCACCAGCGCCACCACCTCAATGGCAATCGCCGGCTCAATCCCCTCAACAGCCGTATCCGCCTCCACCGCCGGCGCAGTATTCATCCCCACCCCCACCCCCGCAATCCTATCCCTCTGCCCCTCCCCCGCAATCCTATCCATCTGCCCCTCCCCCGCAATCCTATCCAGCTGCCCCTCCCCCGTCATCCCAGCCCCAGTACGCCTCATCGCCGCCGCCGCCGCCTCAGCAGCAGTATTACTCTCAACAGCAGCAGCCCCAACCGCCCTCCCGGCAGCAGTCCTTCCCGCCCCCGCCGCCCCAACCACAATACTCCCAGCCACAACAACACTCTTACGCGCCCTCACCGCCGCCTGCGCCCGCGCACGATCCGTACGCCAACCTCGGGATGTTCACGCCGACGTATTCCTCGCCCCCTCCACCCAAACCTGCATCCGCACCCCCGCCGTCGGGCGTTTCCTCGCCCCCGCCGCCCCCTCCGCAGCAGAACTCGTACGCTCCTTCCTACTCGCACTCTCAGCCGCCGCCGCCGCAGGGACAGGCCCAGTATAGCGGTGCCGGTGGGTATCAGTACCAGCAGCCACAACAGCAGCCTCCGCCTCAGCAGGGATTCGGCGGGTTCCCACCCCCGCCGCCCCCTGTGTCGTATCAGTATGGCGCGCCTCCCCAGCAACAGTACCAGCCGCAGGGACAGCAGGGACAGTATCGGGGATATTCACAAGGATAGGAATAGGAACACCGCTCATTGTTGTATTTTGCACGGATAAATTATAAACTTTGTAAGTACGGCGGTGTAGCGAACTGATTTTCTCAAAAGGTAATTCCTCGTTTGCCCTTGAAGAGAGGTTGCGCCAAAAGGGCCGGAATTAGACCAGACTTGAAATGGACGAGCAGAATCCCATCAGGCGACATGGTCCACCGTAGCAGGATAATATCATTAAGAACTGACGAAGACAAGATCACTTCTACGCTGCTTCCGCTCCTAATAGGTGCTGACGAGATAACCCAAGAAGTCAAAAACATCTATGTCGCTGCTAGCCGTACTAGCGGAAAACTCTTCCGGAAGATCTGAAGGGATTCGAACAGGATTCCGGTTGGCAAAAAACGCCTCCATGAAGATTCTCATAGTGCCTTTAAAGCTAGGGAATAGTTCAGACTAGAATCGATTAACTGATTGAAGCCGACTTACTCAGGATTCAGGCCATTGACCTGTTGGCACTTTAGCAACTAAACAGTTAGGAAGCAAGACACACATACCGTCTTTCCTCCAAATTCGAAAGCAGCGCCGTTGAGCCAAGCGCAGAAGAAATTGATGTACTCTGATCCATTTCATCAGGCTTGCTTGCATGCTTAAACGCTGGGATGATGCAACTCACCCAGCATGCTGAAGTACAGCAAGCCTTTCCCGTATCCACCCCTTTCAGCTACGGCTTGGCGATAGGCTTTCCACATCTCTGGCTGCGTTGGAAGCCTTGCTGTGCCAGACCAAACTCTGGCGAGAGCCACAGCAAAATATTCACCAAAGTCCCAGGTATTCGTATTGAGATTCACTGTTGACCGTCAGGAAATAAGGAACGACCGGTATCGTGGCACTTACTATTCATGAAACCTAAATAAACAGACAACGAGTCAAAAAGGGCTCAATGGTGTGCAAGAGACTAACCTAGAGTGGGTTCCTCAATATATATGAAATCGCGATACAGTGAACGGTAGTGTGAGCCGTCCGTCACAATTGGCTGGGGGTGATCCTTAGGTCCATCCTCGTGGGGTCCAATGGAAGAATTGTGATACTGAGGCAGAAAGGGGAAAGTGTACTGGTAACCGGTCGCGAAGATGATGTTGTCGATGTCCGCAAGAAACTGAGAGCAAGTATCAGAGCTGCGCGTGTGCCACGATCATAGCGGTTTGTACCGTTCCATCGGATAACTCGATCGTGCAGTTCGACGCGTGGAATCGTCGGATTCCAGCAACTATCTGCACATCATGAGGGAGCAGCTGCAGAAAATCGAGGGGCGTCGTCGAATCTGTGAATTTTTTTTTTTTTCAAGTCCCGGAAAAGATGATGCAAAGAACCGACCAACTCGGGCTGCGCTGGTCAAATAGTCAGTTTGTAGATGAAGGAAATTCTGAGTAGACTTACACGAAGAGAGAGATAGTTTCGCTTGACAAAGGGGTGGATGTCTGCTGATATTCCCGTCGCGCTGGTCTACATAAAGATCGGTCAGCGAATTTGACTGAGACTCCATCGTATTAGCGTACACCGGCGCCGACCATGAGGACCGATTTATTCGAGAACTTCTCGGGATGGCGATATTCCCGAGAATGCACGATGCTTCCAGGAAAACGGCGGGACCATTCTGCCAACCCAGGGATCTGGGGAATGTTGGGAGCGTTGAATGTTCCTGTGGCGATAACGACGGCATCGAAATCCTCGGTCCACCAGCGTTCCTTGCTAGAAGAGGGTCCGAGTCGAATGAATTTTTTCAAGGTGACCCTCCATCCTCGCTCGTTCCCATGTTCGTCAAACCGTTTTTCGATCAATTCGACGCGCGTGCTGTACGAGACGTCGGGGTTCTCGTCGTTGCTGTTGATTCCGAAGAAGGAATAAGCTGAGCGGATGTAGCGAACGATCATCGCCTGTGGGAGATCTGTATGCAGATGAGTTGGCTGCATCCCTGGATTTTAAGTGACCTACGCCAGGGTGTTCCAGGAGGGTAAGGGAGACCATTGAACTAGGCCGCTATTAATATTTCACTTCGCTTGGAACAGCTAGAGAACGCTTACATGCATGAAAACGGCCGGCACGTTCGAGGTAAGCGACTTCCAGACCCCATGAGGCGCCCGGTGTCTCCTCCACCGTTCTGTAGTCGGAATGCTGTCGTTGTGGTCCGCGTACCACCTTTCAAGAGGCAGAGAACTCCCCTGCGGCGGCAGCGAAGGTTCGTAGTCTGCAATCTTGGGGTCGTCATTCGGGATGGGCGCCTCGACCGGTGTCTCTTCAGTGTAATGCCAGATTCCACCGGGTATCGCGTCCCGCTCGAAAATTTTAACGTGCTCAAAACCTGCATCGACTAGCTCGCGATACGCTAGCAGCCCACTTCGGTCTCTCGTCAACACTGAAAGTCGAAAAGCAGCGTCGAAATATGGACCTTACGCCTGCGCCGATTATGGCGACTTTGCGGATGGGCCATTTGAATTGGTAAAATTCCGAGTCAGCTGGCGAGTTGACAAAGTTGCTGCGCTCCGCGTCAGTGGTGACGTGAAAGGGAACCTGTGTCGTCGCGGAAGTCCGTCTGAAAACAGAGACGGCAACGACGAGCCAAATAAGAGACCTGGAAAGACCGACCAGAGACATTCAGATTCCCAACAAGTGCTGAGGTTGAGATTCCACTTTACTTATCCTAGGCTGCGGGCTGCGATCAGTTATGGAGTGGCTGCGCATGAACTTCTTATCTTAAGTTATTGCCCTGTGATTGTGGTATTGTGTGATTGTTGATTTACCGGATGGGGACGGGCCTAATAAGGGAATTTTCGGCTGATGACGATCTCGCCCAAAATGGAAGCAAACCGTCAGTCGACCAAAAAAGGCATTTTTACAAACGCGCGCCTTCAACGGCGCATTTCAAAATAAATACCTTCTTTTCCTGGAGCAACTTAGACAAAATCTTGTACAACCGCTCATGCACATCATATTCACTGATCTCAATATTTGAGGATGATACAAATAATTTACGGTGGTGCGAATGGGCTGGGTATAGAGGCTTCGCCAGTAACTTGGCGGATGGAGAAATACGGAAAAGCATGCGCCATACACTGAACTCCACCCTCTTCAATCCCAAGAAGGGGACACCTGGTAGGAGTGGTTTCGATTCGTTCCGCTCGTGGGTTGTTGGGCCGGGCTCGACGGCGACCATGACGGCGACGTTGGACTGTAAGCAGGCGAGGCGGGAGCTGGAAAATGGTGTTAGGCAGCGGATAATTCAATGCACCATGAAACTCACAATACGCAGGCGCTAGCATTGGACGTCAATCGTCAATCGATCTGTTGAGACATGAAAGAAAAACATAAGAGACTTACAAGCCGGAGAGTACATCGGTGAGGTCGGAGCTAAATAAAGGCATGAACCGGGCGAACGTTAGAAATAGGAAGTCCGTACAGTATTTTGGAGAAGACGGCGAGGCCATCGGTGATGTTGGCGAAAGCTGCGCCGGAACTGAAAGTCAAGTCAGTAACGGATCCGAATGTGGTTGGATTTGACTCACAGGCTGTAAAAAGGAAGAGCAGACAAATTGGTTAGTGTAAGAACAGCTGTGAAAAAGGAAGACTTGCTTGGAGGGTCTGTCAAACATTGAGTGAGCAAAAGGACAGTGAGAGAACAAGACGAAACCACTTACATCGCGGAGACGCCGGACTGAACGAAGGACTCATTGGGGAATACCGCGGCGACGTGGGGCTGAACGAGGGAGACTGCGGACTATACCGTGGCGAAGTCGGGAAGAATGAAGGAGAGGTGGGGGAATACCGTGGGCTCGCTGGGGAATATCCCGGCGACGGTAAAATCATCGGCGACGTGGGGGAGTACGTCGGCGACATCGGTCCATGGCCACCACGGTCGTAGAACGGCGACGTGGCGTATGGCGACGTTCCGAAAGGCGATGTAGCGCCTCGAAAAGGCGACTGCGGTACATATCCCGGCGATATGGGTGAGTACATATTGGGTGAGCTGGGGCTGTACTGAGGTCCTGCGGGCGACATGCCGCCAGCAGTCGGGGTCGGACCCCATCCGGGCTGTAATGAGAAATTCGGGCCGTCATCTTCACACGCCAAAGGCGAGAACGACGCTTGATCTCCTCTGAAAGCGCCGTCTTGCCATACTGGCGAGTTCCAGTCGTAAGGAGTCATCGCGATTTGCCCTGGAGTCATTCCGCCACCAGCCTGTGCCGCCAACACAGACTGAACCGGCATTCGATTATCCACGATGGCATCTTCGAGCATGTCCATGTCGAGCGCGACTTCGAAGGCGCCCGTCCCCATGGGCGCCATCTGCCCGAACATGACGTTCTCTGCGATACCGTGACAATCATCCTTCTCGCCCACCGCCGCTGCCTCCATTAGAATTTCGACCGTCTCCTCAAAAGAGCATCGCATCAAAGCTCCTGTATCGGCGCGATTAATTCCATGACGAGTAATGGCCATGAGCGTCCCTCGATGCGTCATCAGGTCGCACAATAGGGCCAAGTGCCGATAATTGACGTAGGAACTATCGGACTCGATAACGTTACGAAGCTCTTTGAGGATCGCAGCGCGGGCAGCTTCGATGCCGAGGACGTTAAAGACCTCGACAGGACTGTTAGAGTAAGTCCGTTTGAAGTCGACGCCGTCGATACACATCACCGTCTTCAAATCGACACCCTCCGTCTCCAGCACCCATTCCCCCTTCTTGCGGACATTAATCCTACCGTCCTCCTCAGTCACGACCTTGTCGTACTGCAGGAGGAAAACCTTGCGAATATCCTTAACGCCGCGCAAGCTGACCGAATTCAACATGGTGTTCTCCAGTTGACGAAGGAAGACATCCTCCTCGACCGAACCCAGCCCATCGTCGTCCTTGTCGCTCCCTCCTAGCACTCGACAACGAATGATCAATTTGTTAGAGTTATCCTCGTTCCACATGACGAAGAGATCCGTTTTGAAGCTCTCTGAAATGCGGCGGGCGATGTAGTGCATGGTAAATTTCCCGACCACTTGCGTGCGATCGAGTTCCAGGCGAAGCAACCAAGGAGAGTGCAGATGAAGTTTTGATTTGACCTCCTCGTCTGGGATGTCGAAGAAGTCCTTAACGAATTCGACATCTTCCTGGATGAGCGTCGAGCTGGGGTCGGGGTCATACCAGATCTCGACCGCCGAGGTTACTGTCCGCAGCGACGTGTACTCGAGCTCATGTGCTACGTTCTGGGCGCGTATGACATCAGTGCAGATGTCGGGGTTGAGATAGACGCTGAGCGACGGAGTTTTGATGTTTGCGGCCACGTTAATGATCTCTTTCAGGCGCGGGACACCAAGGGTGACGTTCTTGCTCGCTACACCGGCGTAATGAAAGGTGTTAAGAGTCATCTGAGTCGCAGGCTCTCCGATGGACTGCGCCGCAAGAGTCCCGCACATCTCGCCCGGGTTCGCGATAGATTGGTTGAATTTGGACTCCACTTCGCCCATCACCCAGTCAAACGCCTCGCGATTTAGATGGTATTTTTCTAGTACGCATCGAGACGCGAATGTAGACCGAAGCTGCATTCGGAAACGCAGGATGGCGTTCTGCTGAGCCTCCTTGCTCAGAGGATCGTCCCCTCGAACTACAATCAGCCGCTCGCCGAGTTCCTTCACTGAATCGATAATGTAGGCGGGCTCCAGATCGCTGGGCTGTCGCTTGTCAATATGGAAGATTTGCCCGGCGTTCTGCACGATGCGCAGAAGATTCACAGGAAGGTAGAAGCTAGTGTTTGGTTGGCCTAGAGGGAAGATCCACTTGCGCATCAATTCTCGATCCGCTGCGAGCTGCGCGTATTCCTCGTCCAGCTTCGCCTGCAACTCTAGGGAGCTATCATCCAGCCCGAGCTGGAGCACACCGGCCCGAAACCCGTTCTTCTCGTCTGTAACATCTACTTTGTAGTCGTGCTCGAAGGTATAGTCCGTGCAAGCGAACGTGTCGACGTTTTGCTGTTCGATGAAAGCACCGTCCATGCCATCCTCGCCGTAAATAAACTGGATGAGATCGCCCAAGGAATTCCGCACGGTGCCATCGTAACACACCATGACGTCCTCGAGCGCCTTCACCAACCGCCGTTGGATATAACCAGTCTCGGCGGTCTTTATGGCGGTATCGATCAAACCTTCACGCCCTCCCATGGCATGGAAGAAGAACTCCTGCGGTGTCAAACCGCTTAGATACGAGTTCTCGACGAAGCCGCGTGCCTCCGGACTGAAATCGTCCTTGGCGAAGTGGGGCAGCGTCCGATGCCGGAAGCCGAAGGGTATACGACGACCCTCCACACTCTGCTGCCCCACACAGACCGACATCTGCGAGATGTTGATGAACGAACCCTTCGAACCCGCTACCACCATCTGCTTGACGTTATTGTCCTCCTTCAGGTTCTTCTCCGCGAATTGACCGCACTCGTCGCGGGCAACATTGAGCTCACGTTCTACCATCTTCTCGAAGGACTCTCGAATAGTCATACCCGGAGCGGCCTTGAGCCGATCCTGAGTAGCGGCCTCCATGATCTCGACGACTTTCGCTTTGCAGTCGGTAATTTTCTTCGTAATGAAGGACATGGTGCTGCGATCAGCGATCGTGTCACCGATACCGATGCTGAAGCCGTTGTGGAAAAGCCAAAAGTTGACCACCATCTGCAAACCGGAGAATAGCTGTCGCGTCGCTTCCGGTCCCCTTTCTCGAAAGACGATGTGGACGAGACCGCCCTGCGAGGCACCAACGATTTTCTTGTTTACGATCCCGAAGATGATCTCGCCGTTCTCGATGAGCATCCCGTCGTCAAATACAGGATTAGCTGTGTTGAGTTTGTTCTCGGGATTTCGGGTGATGTTTATACCGCGAGGGATGACAAGACTGAGAATCTGCTTGCCAGTCCACAGCGGCTTTGGCTTTAAAATGGCTGGGATTGGGACCGTGCCATCCCACTGCGGCACCCAAAGCAGGATGTTCTGGACTGCCTCCCAGTCCATGAACGTGTCTCGCAGGGTGAACTTTCGGATACCACAGAGCGTGTCCTGGACGATACCCATGACCGGCTTGTTGGCTTGTGGCGAAATGATCTATGGATAGGTTAGCCGGATGTCTCAAACAAGGTGGGTGCACCACTTGCCTGTCGAGGAACCCATGCAATCTGACTGAGCTCAGCTCGAGTCTCTTCGCTCTGGGGAACGCTAGGAGTAACAGGTGAGAACGCGAGCACCTCGGCATCAATGTCTCCTTACTGCATATTCATTTCGTCACCATCGAAATCGGCATTGTACGGTGGAGTAACGGAAAGGTTCAGGCGAAACGCTGGACAAAATGGGCACGGAAATATTATATAAACAGCAGCGAAACTTACTAGAGTAGGGCATCAGCTTTACCCGATGACTCATCATGCTCATTTTATGCAGACTGGGTTGTCGGTTGAATAAAACGAAGCTGAAAAGGGCCATGAGCATGGGCACGAAGGAAGAGATCCATAGACTTACTCTCCATCCTTCAGATGCCGCTCGACGATCCATCCGTATTGCAGGACGTCCGCGCGCTTAATGTACCGCAAGTCGATGCGCTCGCCCGTGTCTCGAACGATGAAACGAGCACCAGGGTACATTGTAGGACCATTGCGGACAAGCTCCTGAAGGTAACTGATGTTGTACGGCGTCACTGATATAGGATAAGAACTTGCTGACAGAAATTCAATGCAGGCACAAACCTCGCTCCGGGTACGTCAAATTCATGGCGATGCTTCGAGGCACTCCGACTTCATCCAGCTCCAGATTTGGATCGCCTGTGATCACAGTCCGAGCGGAGAAGTCGACACGCTTGCCCATGAGGTTGCCCCGCAGACGCCCTTCCTTGCCCTTTAACCGAGCACGGATAGACTTGACGGGACGACCAGACTTTTGCAGCGCCTGCGGGATACCGGCGATGTCGTTGTCCATATACGTTGCGACGTGAAACTGTTCGCCATCGTGAGCACACTACACAGTTTCCCCCTGCAGAGAATACGCACCTGAAGAAGTTGCTCATGTTCCGTGATGACATGGGCAGGAGAACCCTCGTTTTCACATCGTTGCACATTCGCCGAGGCCTTGATAATATCACCCAGTTTGTGGGTCAAATCGTCCTCGCTGCGCATGGCGCCACCGTCGACAGCAACACTGGGACGGACCGGGGGTGGAGGAACGGGCATGACCGTGAGGATCATCCATTCCGGACGCGCGTACTCTTCCGAGAGCCCAAGCATATGAAGGTCCTCGTCGGATATCTTTTTAAAAGTCGTGTATATGTCAGAAGGGCTGAGGATTTGCCTTTCAGGCTGTATCGACTTCATGTCCTGCACAACTCGTCAAAGACAGCAAGAAGAACAAGAAGACTACGAACATCGTCGTCATCCTTCGTCTTCTTGTATTGAGCAAAGAGTTTCAGGGCCTCCTTCCTGATCTGCGGCTGCACATAGCCACATCCCCCGTGGCCTTCCTTGGGCTCCTCGGCGTCCTCCGCAGTGTCATCCTTGGGATCATCTGGCTCGCAAACCATTTTGGTTTTGCAATGCGCCCAGACAACCGCCATACGATGTTTCGGTTCGCGGATGTGGCGAATTTTGTCCGCGAAATTGGGGTCGGACTTACATTCATGTAATTCAAGGCCAGTTCAAGAAAATTCAGAAGAAAAATACGCGGATAAAAACGTCAGCATGCGTTTCTACATTCAACAAAGGCGCACAACAACAACGAATGAAAGAACGAAGGAGTGAATAATCGCGTGAAAGTGCAAGCCAGACACGCCACGAGGGCGGTCGGCCACACGCCGCGGCGTGCACGGTTTTCGCACTCCTCGTTCGGCCCCCCATTTCACCACACAACCTCGTGTCCAGCCAGCACCAGGCTACCGACGCGGCGATCAAGCGATCGAAAACGCGCGCCGGCAATACCATGGGTAGCGGAACGCCTCGATGTTCGAGAAACTGACGCGGTGCGGGTTTGGGGTTCTCCACGACGTGGAGAGAGCCCCCAGAAATTTGGGATGGTGGGGGTGCGAAACGAGGAGAGGAAAGAGAGACGCGACTCACGAGATCTGCTTTAAGTTTCCCACAATGTATGCAGATGCACTCCAATATCTTCTTGACCTTCAAGATGAAGCCTGGGTAACATTAGCTGTGCAGCGAATGCTGCTGAAAGGTGGCACACCAGGATGAAACACAGGGCGCGCCAACTCAATGTGGCCAAAGTGGCCCGGGCATTCTGACATCCCTTCACCACACGTCTGGCACTTGAAGTTGCGGTCGATGGTGCCCATACGCGGATCCATGAGCCCGCCCATCTTGGGTTTGTGGGCAATTTCATCCATGACTTCGGGGTGCTCTATCTTGGCCACAGAGTATGCTTTCTAGATAAGGGGTGAAAGGTGCGTCAAACCGCTCGAGACGACAAACGCACGATTTCCTCCGGAGAAAGGATTCCAAACTGCACTTCCTTTACTTTGCGGATGGGGGCCGCCGAAAAGGCAAACTGATGGGCCAGCATGATGCGAGATACCGCGACAACGGTAATGAGCAAACTTGTTTCAAGGAAGCTAACAGATGCAGAACGTCAACAGAGGGTCGAGAGAGGCGCGTTCAGGCGGCGAGGACGACAAGGAGACTGGGTAGAGCTGAGTGTCGTGGGTGCCAAGTACAAGTAACAATATACATGCATCACCGCCCAGAATCCTTTTAACTCACCCGATAGATGCTATAGCGCTCATGATCAACCTCGGGCCCGATACACTGCCACTCTTGACCCTTGAGTCGAGAGCACATTACTCGGATGGGGGCTGTGTGCAATTGATGTCCTCGTAGTGGTGCAAGATACTACGACGACAAGGAGAGTGCTTTGCACCCAGTGAGCAGTGGAAAAGGGCCAAGGCCGACCAAGTTTTTCATCGAGACAGGGAGGGTCGGAAACATGAGCTGAAGTGACTGAGAGCGTGAAAAAAGAACAGAGAATGGCCACCCCTGGGAACATGGAGGGCGGCAAAAAGAGATGAGAGCGATGAAGGTCTTGAAGCTGCCTGTTATTCAGTGAGGGAGGTGCAGAAAGGAAGACGAGTGGCTGTGTAGATCAGATTGCGCAAATCTAATCTGCACTGCAGCCACCATCCATCCACTCGAAGTAGCTTGAAGCTCGCCAAGCCTGAGCTTGTATGTGAGCAACCGGGATAATATTAATAGGGAACAAGCTCCCTGATAAGCAGCAATTTTGACCCAAAAAAAACGAAAACGGGAACCAAAAGTGCGCGACTTTCTGTAGTCTTGGAGATTCTATTCATGTCCAGTTGAGCGAAAGGTCACCAACATGGCTATCAAGCCCGCGGCGAGATGCATCTGTGAACCGACGCACACAGCTCCCTCTCAACAAACCCTACGTTTGATTCAGCAATTGCGGCTTGCACTTGTTCTACCACGTCCGCACCTGCGCTGGCATGCTCACCTATATCAACGACAACTTTCTGCATGCCCCGTCCCAGATTCTAAACAAGGAATTCGTCAATCTCATCCTCGCGTAGGCAACAGAGGTCTTCTGGGGGAAAAGTCGAGGAGAAAAAAACCGGCCGGGCTGACCTCCAAGATGGCATCGCAGACGGCGTGCATGCTACGCTCTGTGAGGAGGTCAAAGAATCCATGGGCGCGGGGCTCAGCAAGTCGTCGAGGCAGGATTTGACGGCGCATGTCGCGATGCAGGAGACGGCGCGGAGTGATGGGCAGGTTCAGGCGCTTTTGGAGGACGTGCGGCCAGACGTCGAGGTACTTGTCATGGACGGGTTGAGGACTTCCAGGTTATTTCCCGTTTCCGTTGCGGCATCAGGGTTGTCGAATTCTTTTTAGATTCAAACTGACGATATCTTGCAGCTACTCCGTCTGAACTGGCGGAATATTGTTGCTGCCGAGCTGTAAAACATCCGGCCGTATATGGCTCGCCGCCACAGCGCTACCACACCCACCCAGAGGTGTTCCTTCAAGATTTTGCGGCGCTGGAAAATGCTCAAGGATGCGACGGGCTTCAGAAGCCCAGCGCGCAAGTGGGAGGAGAAAGAAGAAGCGAAAAAAGGACGTGCGGAGCTTTGGCGCGCGTGGGGGCTACGAGGAAGTCCGCGATGAAGTAGGGTCAGTGTGTTTGTCTCGATCTTGATTCACACTTTTGACTTTACGCACAGTGGGCCCAGTTTTGGTGGAATGAGCTTCAGCGCCGCCTCAACGGCAATCGCTGGCGCCTCAATCTCCTCAACAGTTGTCTCCACCTCCACCGCCAGCGCAGTATTCCTCACTGCCCTCGCAATCTCATCCTCCCCTCCTTCGCCGTCCCAGTCCCAATACGCCTCAGCAGCAATACTATTCGCAACCGCAGCAGCCCCAACCGCCGTTTTGGCAACACCCGCGCCGTCGCGCGTTTCCTCGCCCCCGCCGCAGCAGGGCTTGTACGCTCCTTCCTACTCGCGAACGGCGCCAGTACGCGGTAACGGGTATTAGTACCAGCAGCGACGGTTTCCCGCCCCCGCCGGGTGTCGTATCAGTATGGCGCACCTCCGCTGGCTGCCCCTCCACAGTAGCAGAGTACCGGCCGCTGGGACAGCAAAGACAGTACCGGGGACATTCACAAGGATAGAAACAGCGCTCATGGTTGTATGCTTGCACGGATAAATTATAAACTATGAAAGTACGTGTGTGACGAGCAGCGACGCGAATTTTCTTTTTTCAAAAGGTTGTAATTTTCAATTTCATCCTCCGAGCCGACCTCCCTCGTCTGCGCTTGAGACTCCGAGTCTACAGAGTCCCAGTCTGTCCGAATCGAAGCAATTTACGTGAATTCACGTGTAGCTGTCAGACACTCTTGACCCGGACCACCACTGTGAAATGGTGAGCCCTGCCATATTCTGCCAGTCTGTCTCTTATTGTCATTCTGTTCAGAGCCTGAAAACTTTTTCTCCTGAACTCTTGACGAGGATATTTCTCCAGCTCTCGTATAAATCCTTGCTTCGCGTGGGGGCTGTCTGCGTGCAGTGGAAGGCCATCGTTGAGAAGGATCCCCACCTCAGCGTGCAGGTGTTCAAGAGGCTCAGCAACGTGTATGTCGAGCCAGGTATGCGTAGTTGCACGTCGCAGGCCGTCATTGTTCACTAACGGGCGCGCGCTTCTAGGCTGCAAAGAACCTGCTTTTCGATCCGAATCCAGGTCAAGTTCGAGATTTAGCAAGGACCCCGTCAGGGTTCGTGTCTATTATACACATCTCGCGCGTTCAATAACCTGCTGTCGCAGCTCCACCCCGCGTTGAACGAAGTTTCGTATTCCATGGGCGACGATCTCGAGGACGTGACTTTCTACACTGGGAGCAACGACGGCGACTACCCTAAACTCTACAAGTTAGCGATCGCCAACGACTTCATCTCGATTCCTATGGTCAAGACCGCTAAACTCACAATACGAGGTGCCTTCCAAGTCAAGGTGAAGAATGCCAAAGGCATCAAGCTGGTTGATGTTTTCACCGCGATGGCAAAAGAGTTTGTTCGGTCCGTTTATTTGTTCTGACTGTATTTGATGACTTATTATTCAAGCTCGAGCGCTAAATTCACGACCAAAAGACACGGAACTATGACGAGGGCGGAGACCCTCGGGGATCATAGGTGAGTTGCTCATTCTCGCTCGTTTGTTGGGCTCACCGCGATCCATCACGCAGATTCTACGAGGGACTCGAGATGGTGATTAGAACTGGACTCGAGCTTTCGGCGGAGTTGTTCTTGGGCTCTTGAACGCTGTAGTTATTTTGCTTGTGGGCTCTGTTTCATGCCTTCACATCGCGCAACTTGTTTTCTTGGTGATTTTCTTGCATAGTCGTGGTATGTCGAATTTGATTTTCATACCAATGGGCTGTGGCTAAAGCCTCTCTCAGATTAACGCATTCTTGGTGTATTGAAACTGAATTAGATATCGGTCGAGAAAGTGATTCTGAGACCTAAAAATTATAATCTTCGACCTTCTTCATTAACAGGATCAACCCCGGCTCGGAATCCTTCGCCAGTTCTCCCTTCCGCAGCTACCCTAGTACCAGTACCAGTACCAATAGCAGGGATGGGGTGAGTAGAAGTTCGCCAGAGAGGGGACTTCTTGGCACGCATCCGCCTTGAAGTAATTTAATACGTGAATGTTACGTGCAGCCGTCTAAATCTCTTTGGCCGGAACGACCATGGTGAGCACCGCGATATGGCACCGCACCCCCCTCCCTTATCTTGCTTCAGAGTCTCAGGGAATTTCCTCCGGAACTCTTGACGAGGTTATTTCTCCACCTCTCGTATAAATCTTTGCTCCGCGTCCAGGCCGTCTGCGTGCAGTGGAACGCCATCGTCGCAAAGGATCCCCAGCTCAGCGTGCAAATGTTCAAGAAGCTCAGCACAGTCTATGTCGAGCCAGGTGTGTAGAGCTGCACATTAGACGCTGGTATTGAATCGCTCATGGACACTAGGCTGTAGCAAACCTTCTTTCCAACATGAATCCGGCCCCGGAACTTATGCACCCAACTCCGAGCCAGTCAGGGTACGATTCAGATGACGTGCTGGTCCACATTTCCTAATAACGTGCCACAGCTTCATCCCGCGCTGAATGAAGCTTCATATTATATGGGCAACGACCTCAAGAGCGTGACTTTTTATACAGGGAGTAACCGCGACTACCCTCAACTCTTCAATTTGGCGATCGCGAACGATTTCATCTCGATTCCCGTGGTCACCATGGTTAAAGTCGCCGTCCCTCGTAGAGGTTTAAACACCGTGGGAGGTTTCAAATTCAAAATAAAAAACCCCAAGGGTATCAAGTTGACCGATGTATTCGCTGCAATGCACAAGAAGTTTGTCGCTTTATTATTTCTATGGCCGCATTTAACGATTCTCAA
The DNA here is from genome assembly GCA_014925785.1 of Mycena galopus ATCC 62051. Classification (NCBI taxonomy): domain Eukaryota; kingdom Fungi; phylum Basidiomycota; class Agaricomycetes; order Agaricales; family Mycenaceae; genus Mycena; species Mycena galopus. Next base: position 222,538 of record WIQG01000030.1, read on the forward strand.
GCTCAAATATTCGAGATGTCTTAACCAGCGAAGGGATTATGGCGAGGGCCGAAGCTCTTGGGAACCATAGGCGAGTTGAGCTTCCTCGATGGTTTGCCGTGCTCATTTCCGCCATCACGCAGGTACTACGAAGGGTTTCAGACTGTAGCCAGAACCGGACTGGGGATCTCGGCGGAGCTATGGATGGGCTCTTGACACTTTCTTGTGGACTCTCTTTCTTGCGCGTTGTACTTGGTGGTTTGTGTGGTATATGTAGTCCGAGTTATAGTGTGCCGAACCTGAACTTTCGGGCCCGTTCGCCCGGTCTCATCTTGAAAGAGCCTGAAAAATCTTCATCATCAGCACACAAAATCTGGGCACTGATCACTAGTTTTCGCTGCTCGCCGTCGGAGAGGGAATTTTTCAAGTCTAAATTTGATCCCGACTTATGATCGACCCGAGTAAAAATTTCGAAGCTCACCAGAACGTCAAATCTTATCCGATTCCATTGATTTTTCGACCATTCGACGCGCTGAAGAGGGGGACAAGTGAGGCGGCGGCAAAAACGGGCTCAACACGTGCAAAAAGGGGCCTAACCGGGAATTGAACCCGGGACCTCACACAATAGGAGTTGCATAAGCAACCGGGATTACCCGAAGCGTGAATCATACGTCTAGACCATTAGGCCACGAGTAACAAGGGCCCATCAAGCCATAGACTAGAGAGGCGGACATTGGCACCTATGTATTCAATGGACGTGTCGAGCTTCTATAGCCAGTGAGAGGTCCCAGTTGTCAAGCATCTTCACTGCCCAAAGCGCAAACGAGATGCCTTTGCTGTCCAGAACCAGGGGTGCGGCTCGGCACACGAGCTAAGTAGTTTCTCCTTCCCAGGTAAGTTAAGAGTGTATTGATCGATCTACATCGCCAGCGAGCCAGTCAGCCACGAAAGGACACAGACAGCGAAAACTGTTGACAAACCGCATTAAACAACGCCGACTGGATCAGTGACTACGATGGCTCCTTGCGCGAGTGCCGAGGGGATGTAAAGACCCGCGAGAACGACTAAAGTGAGCATATTGAAGAAATGGAAGTGAATCAGGATGGGGGTGAGGGGAGAAAATATAAAATATATAGGCCTCAAACCTCACGTACGGTGCGACTGGCCATCGCGTAGCAAATATCAATCTAGGGTTCGTTTTGATTACCCGGTGTTTTGTCTTTTAAGAAGTAGCACAGGACGCAGCTACACGCTTCGTTGGCATAGAAGCGGGAAATGTCTCGGCCAGTTGGTAAAGAGTCAAGGCTTCCAAGAAACGTTATTTTTTCGATTTCGACTGCCGCCCTATCAAACGAAGACGATCAATGGGATGGCGCTTAACGTTCGGCGCTTGTTCGGCCCACTCCACCTGGGTTTTTCGTTAGCCTGGATCGATATATGAAGCTGGCCTTGGCACAAGTGGGGAGGGTAAACCATTGGGACCATGCATGTCCAGTAACAAAATTGATCACCACATCCACAAGTTCGTTGGTCAAGTCATGGTTGAAAAGAGAGAGCCACGAATTGCCTTTTTGAGCGTGTCGCTGCCCAATTTGGAAGTAATTCCGTGGAGTCGCCCTTTGCAAGCTGCCCTCATGCTGTCGAGGGTGAACGCGGACAAGGCCCCTGCGCGCGCCGCCTCCAATGAATCCCTCTTTGCCGCCCTTGCCCGTATCTACTACGCGCACGAGTCCCATCGTCCGAAATCCCACTCTGGCAAGCTGAACAAATCCATGGTTTCAGGCCCCACATCCAGCTCCTTCGCGCATGTTGCACACATTGGCTATGACGAGGGCCAGGGATTCGTCTCCACCGGTGTCGACCAGCTTGAAGAGTCGAAGAAAATCGACGTCAAGGACGTCGACTTCGAGGGCGGCAGGTTGGACAAATCCATAATCTCAGGCCTCGGGGCCGCGTCCAACTCTCTTGTGCACGCCGCGGATGACTGTTACAACGAAGACCATGGCTCCACTTCCACTCGCGTAGATCCTTGGACTGGGCGGCCGGAAGACACGAGTGTTGAAATGGCAATCATGGCTGCCTCCACGAGCAGCATATTCGATAAATCCCTCATCTCAGCCCCCGAACCCAATTCTTTCGCCCGTGTGGCACATATCGGTTACAGCGACAGGGAGGGCTTCACCTCCACCGGCGTCGACGCGACGTGGACAGATGCCCTCGGCCGGCTCGAAGACGCGAGCATTGAAAGGGAAATGGTTGCCAAGGACATCGACGTTGTCCAGACGCCGATCGCAACGAAAGAGCCTCATAAACCGAACTCCCCTGCGCCACGCAGCATGTCGAGCGGCCGCACTTCCTCGTCTGTGATTTCCGGTAGTCGCAGTTCGCACGCTCGCCCCATGGCACCAGCGGTACGCCCGTACATTCAACAACCGCGACCACGCCAGGCACCCCGCCCTCGCTCGGTCGCCCCGCCGCGAAGACCGCAAATAGCCAGTAGCCCCCGATCAACACTGCAGCTTCCGGCACCCTGCCCCCGTCCCGTTCTCCGCGCAGCGACGTCGCCGCGCTGTCCCCTTCCTCCCTCTACTCGCTTTCGTCCTCTTCCTCCACCTGCGAGGCCGTCCCGGCCCCTTCACCACATCCTTCGCCCTCTTCCTCGACCAGCGCCGCCTCGCTCCTTCCCTCCCCGTCGCCCGGGTCTACCGCCCCCGCGACGCACAATTTGAGTCGACTGCAGGACAATGGAGACTGGGTCACATACACGCTCGACCACGCTCGACCTCTGTTGCCTTTCTGCGACCAACGGGTTTACTGAAAGCAGTGATTTACATCTGTGCTACGCAAGGAGGGAAGCCTATTTAAGAAAGCCGAAGGAGGCGGAATCTGTCGGCACCTTCGCAGTACTCCGCGGTAAAGTCGTCGGTTGATAAGTACTGCATGCGGAGGAGGCGCGTCGTCGGTATTTATTATGTAGGTGATGATGCTGTGAATGACACAACTGCGCATATTGTATCAGTTGGCCACCCTCCATGGCGGCCCAAGATAGAGTGTCTCTCGAATTTTTCTTGCAAACTTTATATATACGGCTCTGTGGGCCGACAGATTTTCTGAGTCAAGAACAGAAAAAACCACATAATGCTCGCGGGGAGTCATCGTCCTGCGGTTTACGTCGGCGGCTGATCTGCGACAGCAAGAGTCAAAAAGGACGTGGAGAAGATTTCGAGATCATTCAACTTTTCACTTGACTTTTCGAGGTAGATGAACCGCGGTCATGTGACCAGACGCGACTGCCGTCAGCCGTTTCGTCGCGTCTCGCGGATACCGTTCCCGTCAGCCCGGAATCCACATTTTCTCCACGCCGTCTAAGAGGGACGTGGATTTCATTGAGCCAATACTTTGGGCCATTTTCTGCTGTTGCATTTGGACTTTCGCTATCCCCTCCTCCGCGCTCTTCACAGAGATTTTCCCTGATCTTCCGCGGTGACACCGACGCGCGGAATGACGTCGCTTTATTTCGACGCACTCCCTTGGTTAAAATCGAAATTCAAAGCACGAATGAACTCCGGAAGTTGCCGTTCAGGTTTAAAAGGGTCACAGCCACCTTCGATCGTCCGTCAGCCTCTTGCCTCTTGACTCCCACCATCTCCCAACGAACTCTCCTTTGTATTCCCCTCCCTCGCCTTGCGCTGTCGCTATTGCTGGGAGGGTCTTTGAGGTGCTGGTCAGAGGTGTGTTCAAGGTGAGTTCAACTTCATCAATGGCGCCGATGCTGACGTTTTGGCTTGCTCGCCTTGGACAGAATCGCGTCTTCTGCTGAAGCTTTCGACTTCAAGGCCTCAGGTACCCAAGCCGCAAGTCTTCAAGCCTCAAGCCTCAAGAGTCAAGACACCCGCCAAGTCTCTAACCCCCCAGTCGCTCAAGGCTTCGAGCTTCAAGCGCCAAGACCGCAAGTCCTCGCTTCAAGCCACTAGCCACCTCAATTGCAATTCAAACCTCACTGGGCGAGATTGAAGACGAGGTGTGTCCTGTTGTCCTTCCTATTACCATGACGCTGACGTTCATTCGCTATATCTTGGTCGCCGTTAGCCAGTGTCTCTTGTTCAAGGCTTCAACGTCGACGCGTCGAGTTCAATGCTTCAACTTCAAACCTTTGACTGCTCAAGACTCGTCTCGTTGGCGCTACGGGACTCACAACAAGCCATCAAGTATCACGGTCAGAACGCCGCAAGCCTCAAGGCAAGACCCAAGACTTGAAGATACAAGACCTCAGTGGGAGACTGCTCAAGGCGCCTCGACGACTCAAGTTTCAAGTTCAACGCCTCAATGAATCAAGACGCATCAAGACTCAAGACATCCACAAATTTCAAGATTCAAGATTCAAGATCCAAGACGCTCAAGTCTTCAAGATTCAAGACTTCTCTCGCCTTGCGCTGTCATCGTTGTTGGGAGGGTCTCTAGTGTTGACTGGCAGAGGTGTGTTGCATCCAGCTCCTTCAATGGCCCTGACGCTGACGTTTTGGCTTGCTCGCCTTGGACAGAATCCCGTCTTCTGCTCAAGCGTTCAACTTCAATGTCTCAAGTCTCCAAGCCGCAAGTCTTCAAGCCTCAAGACACCCCCCAAGTCCCCAACCATCAAGTCGCTCAAGGCCTTCAAGCTTCAAGCGCCAAGCACCTCAAGTGTTTATTTCCAGCTCAAGACTTCGCTGGGCGAGATTCGAGACGAGGTGTGTCGTGTTGTTCTTCCTATCACCATGGCGCTGACGTTCATCCGCTATATCTTGCTCGCCGTTGGCCTGTGTCTCTTATTCAAGGCTTCGACGTCGACGCCTCAAGTTCAAGACTTCAACTTCAAGCGATTACGTATCAAGTTCAAGATGCCGCAAGCCTCAAGGCAATACAAGACCTCGGTGGGAGACTACTCAAGGCGCCTCGACGACTCAAGCTTCAAATTCAACGCCTCAAGGAATCAAGACGCACCAAGACCCAAGACATCCTCAAGATTCAAGATTCAAGATTCAAGATCCAAGACGCTCAAGTCTTCAAGATTCAAGATTCAAGACGTCTCAAGTCTTCAACGCCTCAAGTCTTCAAGCTTCAAGATACTTCAAGACCTTAGTGGGACACTGTTCAAGACATCTCAAGACTCAAGACACCTCAAGATTCAAGACGCCTCAAGACTCAAAATCTCAAGACTCAAGACCTCAAGACGCCTCAAGATGCAAGATCTCAAGACTCAAGACCTCAAGACGCCTCAAGACCGCAAGAGCTGCTCCAGATTCAGGTACGTCCAACGGTAGGTCTTTTCCTTCCCGGGGATGGGTGATAGCTTTGCTACACCCCCGTGCTCCCTTGCCGTGGGCCCCGGGCTTAGTACGCGCGCACCTGGCTTTACCCACCACTTGCGCGCGGAAGCCAAATGCACGTTAAAAACCTTGTTTTTCTCTTTTCCTTTCCTCGATTACCGTTTGTAATGTATCCCTAGCTCACAACTCGAAATTCAAACTGGATGTGATCTGACCGAATTCAGCGAATCATAAAAACTCGGGCGATCCTGCAGTACAGCGTTGCTGGCCGTTTCGGGACGTTTTATGAAGCCAGAGAGAAAGTATAATTCTATTATTTGCTGCTAGAATACTCGCTCCTAGCTTGAAGTCGAACCGTGGGAACCTCTACTAGCCTTGATTTCAACCACCAGCTCAACTCACCGCCCCGTCCACCGGAAATCACTATGTACGATGATCTCAATTGTATTCGTCCAATAGTATCGCATTCTTGGTCTAAACAGCCGGCGGGGATTTTACACCAATATTCGGACGACTCTAATCATGATGAACGTCATGAACATTGGCAATAATAATTCCTTTCCAGGGCAACCTGCTCCGTTTCTCGAACGTCTCGAGCAACTTCTGGCTTTCGGCCAATTCTAGTGCGATCTTGGGTTGGGGCGGCCAATCAAAGTTCTCTATAATCGAGTATATCATTGATTTTATCGGTGCGCGTCGGCCGCCCATAGCCCTTTTCCTTCTGTCTGCATCGAGAGCAGGACAGCGAGATGGAGCGAGGTAACGTCCCGGACGTTCAGTGCCGATGAGGCGGGGCTGGCAAACTTCAGAATAATCGGCCGGAGGGGAGACGAAGAGCGTGTTGAGATATGTGTGGCTAGAGTAGAGCCCTGGTATGGGGTTAAATACAAATCTAACCACCAGGTCGGGAAGGATAGTGTTGAAGGCGTAAGAAGGGCGGGCGCTGTCGTAGTATTCGAAAGTAGCTTCCACCTTGCTTGCAGCATCTAAGTAATGAGTACTGAGGAAGAGAAAAAAACGTACAGGTTAGTGGGCGAGAGCGAATTGAGCGCTGGCCGGCCCGGGATGGTAGCTAAAAGCAAACCGCGAAATGATGGCAGCAATGCTCTTTTGGAAACCTGATTGCCATATTGGGCGATGCACCAAACGTTTGACTAGTCGACCACCCAAGCGAACGCGAGTCAGCGTAAGGGTATGATATACCATACCAAAATTACCTCTGAAGCGCGTCGCCTGTCTAGCAGGAATGTCGGGCACCGTGTAGCACTAACATTGCTCTGTATTGAATACATCTTTGAATCCTTTATAAAATTAAGTGTCCGTTTTATTCTTCGCGGCTTGTCAAGTCATGTCAAGGTGAGTAAACACCATCATCACGAATTCTCACTAAATTGGAAGGTACTCAAGCGAGGCTGGGCGATACCTGGTGAGCCCAGCGTAACATGCCCGGGGATGCCTCCCGAGGCAGGATTGTCACTGGGCTTGAACGCCAATGCATCGATGATAGCCTCCAGTCCCTTGTTGCCGCCCAGTCTCGCCACCTCGTCCCGTATCTGCTTTTCCAAGTTAATCAAGACAGAACGAGTGTACGAGAACGATTGCGTGTGCTTGTCGAGATATGAAATAGCATGGATCTTGAGGGTCGGTGTTCGTGGACGCTTCTGAAGCGTATCTGCAAACGCGGGATATAGAATGAGCTGGAGGTTGACATAGGCATTGAAATAGAAAACGCACTTAGGACCTGCCGATTGGTCTTATCCGCATTGATCCCGTGGACGATGGGAAATGAGAATTTCCCCTCGGTCAGATCCTCTGCGAAACCTTTGTTCGATGTGTACTAAAAATCCGAGTGAATTCGGAGGGGAATACGGAGAAAGCTTGTAGAAAACCCGCCTCTCCGCTCTGCAGATTCATGTAGTCATCCCTGATCTGGAAATGCACGCCGATGAGGTTCACCAAAGGCACGTAGTCACTGCATTCGTTATCATCGTGAGCCCAAGGTCTTCTCCGGCTTGAGGTTTGTGGCTCACATGTCGAGATTCGTGGTCCCGCACGCCATCAAGAGCTTGATCCCAATTCGAAGGAGTCCGCCGGTTTCTAAACGGCCAATTCAGGCTGCGGATCATGTCTTTATTTCAGGAAACTCACTATCGTTGACCATACCGACATATTGGTCCTCACTCGGGCACATAAGAGAGTCTCGCCACAGTAGCTCGAGGCCCTGGCCGCGGTGCAGCGTTATAAGTTCCGCTTAATAAGACGAAAACCATAGTTTACTGGCGGCGCGCTCTGGAAAGAAACGCCCCAGACGCACATGTGATGATAGAAACGAGCTCCATCTGCGAAGGGGCCGCATCGGGGCCCGAGAGCATGCGCAGCTCCTGGTACGCGAGGAAGTACACGTAGTTTGCTGTGTTGATGGTCTGCGGAATGCCGTAGATCTTGTGCGCGACTTGACGTCGGCGCAGTCAATCCATGAGCTAAGGAGCGCGCATCGAAGTCACCTGGGGCTCCGCGGCGCAGCTGAGAGTCATCTTCTATGTCGTCTATCCTGTGGGCGCCAGACAAGATGATTAAGCGCCTGTGGTATACGCAGAGCTGCGCACGCACATGAGACTTGCGTTGTGCAGCATACTCACGACCTTGGCTATGATTTTGAGCTTGTCCTCGGGTACGTTGATCCACAGGTTGAATGCGGCCATGAGCTGCGTCCGGATATCCTTCCCTGGATTCGAGATGATATACGAGAACGGTTCCAATACGGCCTGGCGCAGCACATGAACGAACAGCACACGACTGTCGGGATGGAGTTCAATACCGCTTCATCTTGGGGTGACCAAGAGGATTCGCCAGACAAGCGAGCCAGAAAGTTGTCGTAGGATGAGGCAGACATAAGCGGTGTGGATGCGCAGCGGGGGCTCTGACCCTTTATCAAGGTTGTCGAAACCTGTTATTTAACTGTTAACAGTCAAGTGCCGCGGCGCAGCCGGCCCTCACTGATAGAGGCCGGTGGGGAGGCGTCTCTAATTAGAGCAGCGAATAGGGTCAGCGCCTCGAAGTTTATGTGCGGCGTTCCTTTCAAGGTGCGAGTTCAAGAGGTCAAAAGTAGAAATGCATCGCTCGAAATCGATGGAGGTGTCACAGCAAGTCTAAATTTCTACTGTATACGAGTTCATTCATTGACTCTGTTCGCATGTAATTCCGATATCGACGGGGTAAAATACAAGGGGATGGATAAAACGAGTTTAGAGGTGATGTGTGCGACGATGAGTGAAAGGAAGACAGAAATGCAGCAACGGAAAGCGACAGCAAACGACGAAGAAAAATAGTAATATTGCAGGTGGATATCGATATGAGGGATGCCGAGCGATTAGGGGAGGGGGAGGGTAGGGTGGAGGTGCAGGTAAGAGTACAACGTGTAACGGAAACCGAGGACGTGTAATGGAGAACAGAACCGGGAGAAGAACCAGGGAGTGGCGGATTGGATGATCGATATAATGATTCATAATGGTAGGAAGTTTTCGGTTCTTTCTTTATAGACGCAACGTCCATCGGCGAGTTCGCCCCCAAAGAACAACAACTGTCTTGGTGCTCAGAGGTAGCATGCATGCTGCATTTTTGACAACGGTCCACGTTTCTCCGTCCAGGCGGCAACCCGAGGCGTGTCGGCCGACAGAGGTGTTACAACAGTGCGCGCGCCGAGGCGGAGCACTATTCCCACAAACGGGCAGACAACCTCCAAAGAGAGCGAGGGTGAGCGTCGACGGCATGCAGTGCACCCACGCAACGCACCTAGATCTTTTCATCCTCCCACCCCTACCCCGCGCGCCCAAAACTCGACCCACTTCCCACAAACGCGCCTTCCACCGGCGCTATACGTCGACGTAGACCAACACCGGCTCCCCGACGCCCTCGATCTCGGGGATGACGCATTTGAGATCGAACGCCTTCGCGAGAACGATCTTGAAGATTTTCTGCACGTTTATTGACGCTGAAGTTGAGCAGAATATCAGCGACGCGTGCATCGCTCGGGCGAATCGTTTGGCCTGAGTGTGCCTGTCAGTTCGGTCACAATGAGATGAAGGTGCATGGCACGCACCTGCTTTGTTATCTCTTCTTGTTCGTCTCGCGGAAAGGTGGCGAATTGGTCGAATTTCGTTCCAATTAAGAAGGGAATGGCAGTCTGGGGCAGCAAGTGAGTGGACGGCTGAGTGAAACGATGGGCGCAACACGCGCGCGCACCTTATTGAAACCCCTGGCCTGCCGATACCACTCTTTCACGGAATTTAGCGTTGACTTTCGTGAAAGGTCGAACATGAATAATATGGCGACGGCATCGTTACAGACGAGAGGCAGCATGTTGACAAACTCGCGCTGGCCGCCGAGATCCCATATGGAAAACGTAATGGTTGTCCGTCGGACAGAGATGGTCTTTTCCATGAAATTGACACCTGTGATCGAATCGTTGAGGGAGAGTTGCCAACAATAAAGGGATGAGCCAGACACACCCAGCGTCTGGATATAATCCTCATCGAAACTGCCCTCGACATATTTGACCATCAGACTCGTCTTGCCTATCTGCGAGTCGCCCACCATCCCTACTTTGATGACGACACTGTGAATGCAAATGAGCGGGTGTTAAACGCCACATTGACAGTGATGATTTGGCTTGGGCTTTAGAGAGTCGAATCACGACAAAAAATCGGATTCGATTCTGCTCGGACTTTGCACGATGAAATCGGCTGATCAGCGCAAGAATCGAGGATCTCGACGGGAGCATTGCCTGATCGAAATTCGAATCGGCCCAAAGTCAACCTGGCTCGAAGCCACAGCTTGGCGGATTGCCGCCCTGCGCTCAGACCCACAGGTTGTCGGATTGCCGCCCTGCCGCCACGAGGCCACCACGCTTGCCTCGGCTGCGCCCAACACCAGAGGCACTAAACACTTTCCCTGTGTTCGTGCACTTCCAGATCCCCAGCGGAATCTCTGCGGGGGCGGCCGAGCAATACTGCTCGTAGGAGTGTAATGGGCCTCGACACCTGGCACACGCTCCCTGCCACCGCTCCAACCAAGTAGATTTCGACAGACCATCGCTACATGGTAACCAAGACACCACTGTTGGACAAGGCAACGCACCTGTTCTTCTCGTCGTTATTTTCGAGGGACGGGTGAGGATTCAGCCCGCTGGGACCTGCAGCAGCCGGAGATGAGGTTGACGGAGTCGCCGAGGCGGACGAAGATGCCATGATGTACGCGATCGAAAGTACAGAGGCGAATTATATGACAGACGGGTCCTTGGAACCGTTAGAGAGCGTGGATGGAGGAGATTCCCGTCGGACGTGAGATAGGCGCCGAGACGAGTAGGAGAAAGGGAAAAGGGGGGCGAAAGAGGGAGAAGGAGAGAAAAGAGAGAGACGCGTGGCCGAGGTGTGCTACGGCTTGGGTGCGCTGGCGGTGGATGCCTGGCCCACGAGAAATTGGAGCAGGCCAAGTGTGTGCACTGTGCACCGTCGGAGTCCTGAGGAAATCGTAAACCTGAACGCCGTAGCCAGACAAGTCAAAACAACTCCGGGTACTCAACCAGCCCACTCATGTCCCCTTCAAACCCTCGAAACCACTGCTGCAACTCGAATATGAGCCAAGGTACCGTGTGCATCCTGGATACCAGAAAAGCCAAGTAAAAAGCAATCAACCGAACACCATCCGGCAACTCTCAAATCAAGCCAAAAATGCTTCAAGCTTTGCCCTTCTTCGGAGCTTACGGATTTTTGAAAACATATCATTAGCTCTATGACGCACCCTTTCTATGTATATTCGTTCTGCTGGCATTCGGGGCCATTTCTACCGCTCGACTTCGGGCTTACGTGTCTCAAACCCGTGGTTGCGCTCTTTCTCTCATTTTATTATGTTCAATGATTATTGAATTGGTTGACCAGCTGCCGTGCCTGCTCATGGGATCTTGGGTCCTTTGACACTTCGATTTCCGGCGTTTCATTTGCCTTCAGTTTAGGTTTCGTCCACCACCGCAAGCGGAAATAGGTCGGTACTTTCTCGCATACGCTACACTTGCAACGGCTCTCTTGACGCATCTTGATGGCTTGCCTCACGCGCCATTTGATGGCGGCTCGAATATATTGCCTCCATGAACCGCCCCAATTTTTCCGTGTCCACATGTTATAAACCGACCGCTCTCACTCCGACTTGTATCCGTTACTCGTGTACACTGTTGTCCTCGGATGGATCTGTGCCGTTGCTGGGGTACATCGTGATAGCTCAGATTCAACGGCAGCCTTTGCCTTCGGAGCTTCTTCGCATCGACGGAGATGCTTAAAATGCAACGGTAAGAATTAAACATTTGAGCTCCTCGCCTCTAGCCCGTCGCGATGCTTCTGCGCCTGTCTTTGGGTGTTTTTCCCTTTGTGGGCCGCGGTAGGTTGAACTCGGGAACGTTACGACAAGACCTCAATCTCATACTTGACATAGCGCTCGCCCAAGTGGCCGCAGAATTCACCGATCCTGACAATGGAATAACTTTCTGGGGTGTCACGGACGTTGTCAGCGACGTGACTTGGTGAGATCTCTGAGCGCCGAGGATTGGACTGGAATTCACCACCGTCGCAGGGGTTATGTTTTCCCCCCGTAATGGTGTTCCGAAACCACGGATTGGAATAAACCACTAATTTCGACTGAGCATAGACTGGCAACATCCGGCCCAAACCCCACTGAATACATCGGAACCATCATTTCCCCGCTCGCCAACATGTGGAGCGGATACGCTCTGTCCGGTTCCATGATTGACAGTCTCCTTGTCGCTGCCTGGCCAAACAACGGCGAAATCGTGTTTACCACGCGATATGCTACGTACGTCGCAACTGAAATTGTTTTTCGGTCCTGAGCTTACTGTTCATTAGCACCAACGTTCTCCCCGAGTACGCATGATTTCTTTTCTTCGCGTCAATAGTTGGCCAACATCTATGTAGCGTCTACTCTGGTCCCGTGATCACGACTCTCTCTACTGGCACTTATGTCAATTCCACGCATTGGAAATGGGTTTACCGATGCCAAAACTGCACAAGTATTTCTATTTATTTTCCGTGACGAACTACGTTAACCCGCATTTGTTATACAGCCTGGGTAGACGGCGGAAGCATCGATGTGAGCTCCGCGGGAGCCGTGCCCGCTTGGTCAGTGCACCTGGATTCAGGATGTTATTTTATCAACAAAATATTCATCGTAGGTGTACCTCCACGATTGCCGTCGACACCCCATCCGATCCGGGGACATCTATGGTGCAACACACGAATTGTCAGTATTATTTTTACAAACCATCTGCCGCGTTTTAACTCGGGCTTTAGTTGGATTCTACTTCTTCCCGTTTGCTGAAGCCCATGTGTCCGCCTCTGTGTACGCCAACTGGGCTGCAGGAGGAACCGGTGGAGGTAAGCAGGGCGGTGGGGGTCTTTGCCGCTATTATTAAATCCAACGCAGGAACAACAACTACCAGTTCGACGACGACTACGACAACATCCGTAGCGCCACCAACAGCAACGGTGAGATTCAATTAAATACGCTGTAACAGTGTAAACCTCACTCTTCTTTCCCTCAAAGGCCACTCCGTAAGAATGTTTCTCTCATATATCAATGTGATTGTTGAATTTCTTCCTATATAGAGTCGACTATATCATCGTAGGCTCTGGGCCGGGAGGGATCATTACTGCCGATCGTATATCGCAGGCCGGCAAGTCTGTGCTACTGCTCGAACGTGGAGGTCCGAGTACATGGCAGACTGGAGGCAGATACCAAGCCCCGTAAGCTTTATTTCGCTTTTCATCCAGTTCGAATCAAACTTATATTAAATTCAACAGATGGGCAGCGGGAACCAATGTAACCCATCTCTTGTTGCAGCCTTGTAATATGTGATAATATTTCAACAGCTCACAAAATTCGACGTACCTGGACTATTCGAGTCCATGTTTACCGATCCAAACGACTTTTGGTGGTGCAAGGACATCGACGTGTTTGCAGGCTGCTTGGTCGGAGGGGGCGGATGTCCGTCATTTTTTCGATTCACTCCCTGTGGTCGATGCTAACCACCGCACCTCTTCTAGCCGTCAACGGCGCGTACGTGAACCAAAAACAGTTAAATTCTTCCATTTGATATTCAAACCGCAGTCTTTACTGGCTTCCCTCGGATGAGGACTTCTCTACCGCCTCTGGCTGGCCGGAGGAGTGGACAAATCATCAGCCATACACGGCCGCACTGGCAGCTCGACTCCCTCCTACCGATCACCCGTCAACGGACGGCCAGCGATACCTGGAACAGGTGTCAACCGTGGTCGCTGACATGCTCATTCCTCAAGGCTATCGAAATGTAACTATCAACGATAACCCAGACTCCAAGGACCATATTTATGGTTCGTTTTCCTTCTTTTATTCGTACATTGTTGTGAAATTCAACTTGCCAATATTCAGGTTACGCCGCATATGACGTGAGTGTGTATTGTTTTCAAAATCAGTTCCCATCTCATCGTTTTCTTCCAGTTTATCAACGGCAAACGAGGTGGGCCAGTCGCGACATATCTGCAGACCGCCCTCGCACGCCCGAACTTCCAACTGAAATTGGACACGTACGTGTGGAACGTCATCCGAAATGGCTCAACAATCACCGGTGTCAAAACGAACGACACAACTGTCGCGGGGGGGATTTATCCACTGAAACCCAATGGTCGGGTCATCCTCGCTGCAGGGTCCTACGGGAGCGCGCGCATCCTCTACCGCAGCGGAATTGGTCCGCCGGTGCGTTGGTCTTCGATGACCGCCGTTTTTATTTTGTACAAATAATGTCCCAGGACATGATCGCCTACGTGGAAGGCGACCCAGTTGCTGGCCCGCTGCTTCCGTCGCCGTCCCAGTACATCAACCTTCCAGTCGGGTACAACGTGAGTAGTTCAAACATCTTATTTAGCTCTGTTAGATACGAGATTGACCGAGCCATGGACCGCAGGTGTCGGACAACCCGTCTATCAATGTACGTACCTTCTCCACGTTCCCTGGAATTGCCTACTAATGACCGCTTTAGTTGGTGTTTACTCACCCATCAGTGTGCGCCTCTATAATTTCAATTTTTACCTCCAAGCTTTGAACTCGTGGATACTACGCAGTAACTCGTATGATAACTGGGCAGACGTATTTACGCCCGGCCCTCCTGCGGCTGATGCTGCTCAGTATATCGCACATCAATCCGGCGTCATGGCACAAGCGTCCCCCAGGTGCGGCACTTGATAGATCTTTCCTTCGTCAGTGCCCTAAGAGCTGGCAGGCTCAACTTCTGGTCGGCACTCGGCGCAAGTGACGGGTCAACGCAATGGGTATGAACCCGTTCTCAAATCATTCTAAACATGAAATTTCAATTCATATCACAGATGCAAGGCACCGCTCGCCCAGGCGCTGCCTCCGTCACAACCGTCTACCCATATAATGCAACGTACGTTCTATTTTCTGTTGTTTTTGTCTCTGCTGATACCACGCTCCTCGTAGTCAAATGTTCACAATAACAGCGTATTTGTGCGTGTAGAAGTCGGCCCATCCGGTATCTGTTTCAATTATATTTCAACAGGTCCGCAGGACTTAAATCTCGCGGCCGGATTGGCATCAACGCCGCCCTCACCGGATTGCCTATCGTCAATCCGTGGTTTGTCAACCCAATCGACAAATCGACCCTCTTAACAGGTCTCCACAACATCGTGTCAACCATGTCGCAAGGTACTCGGTCTCGCAAATTTTATTGCGGCACAATTGATTCACTCACCATCACCAGTTCCGGGGTTGCAAATGATTACCCCTGATAACACCACGACCATGGAGGCATATGGTAGGGTCCCTTGCACTCTTTTTGCCCGCTCACTAACCCGATTTTCAAATAGTCAACAGTTACGATCCGGTCAGTGTCTTACAGTTCATATTTGAACAATGCTCATCGAATTCGCAGTCTACCATGGACTCCAACCACTGGGTAGGATCGAACATCATTGGACCCGCGGGCTCCGGTGTCGTGGACGTGAACACCAAGGTTTACAACACGAACAATTTGTTCATCGTCGATGCCTCCATCGTCCCTACACTACCGTTCGGAAACCCGCACGGTCTAATCATGTCGATGGCTGAGCAGGCGTCGGCCAAGATATTGGCATTGGCTGGCGGCCCTTGAATCGTGGATTCAATCTGTACTCTATATTTGAAAGCCATTCTCCGTCCACAGCGGCGACTTCCTCACTTGAATGAATTGATAGCTGGCATAAGATTGAAGGGCTATATACGCACCTTGGAAAATGACTACGCAAATATTCGGAATATTCGACGCCTAATTTCTGGAAGGTTCAAAAAGCAACTCTCCCACGGTTGAACATCAAAGCCCTTTGATGAGAATTCGGGTTGGAAAAGCGAACAGTCCAGGGTTCGTGCTGGGTGTCATGAACTCTTTGCGGGATTTCGGGCTGATGATGGCATTTATTACTCGCACAGAAACCCAATGAAAGTAGGACCTCTGCCTGAAAAAAATACATGACGCTCAAAAGCTACAACGTATATTATTATGAGAAAAACGGAGGTTCGAGACCGTGAGGCACTTCCTTGTATCATGTTAGAAAATAATCGTGAATAATACAGGCGGTAGAAAAGTGATGAGCGAAAAAAAAAAAAAAAAATTTAACGTGCATTTGGCTTCCGCGCGCAAGTGGTAAGTAAAGCCAAATGCGCGCGTACTAAGCCCGGGGCCCACGGCAAGGGAGCACGGGGGTGTAGCAGAGCTGGCACCCATCCCCGGGAAGGAAACGACCTACCGTTGGACGTACCTGAATCTGGAGCAGCTCTTGCGGTCTTAAGGCGTCTTGAGGTCTTGAGTCTTGAGATCTCGAGTCTTGAGGCGTCTTAAGTCTTGAGGTGTCTTGAATCTTGAAGTGTCTTGAGTCTTGAGATGTCTTGAGCAGTGTCCCACTGAGGTCTTGAAGTATCTTGAAGCTTGAAGACTTGAGCATTGAAGACTTGAGGCGTCTTGAATCTTGGATCTTCAAGGCTTGAGCGTCTTGGATCTTGAATCTTGAATTTTGAGAATGTCTTGAGCCTTGATGCGTCTTGATTCCTTGAGGCGTTGAACTTGAAGCTTGAGTCGTCAAGGCGCCTTGCGCAGTCTCCCACTGAGGTCTTGTATTTCCTTGAGGCTTGCGGCCGCTTGAACTTGATACTTGATGGCTTGTTTTGAATCTCACAGCGCCCGCGAATCGAGTCTTGACTAGTCAAAGGCTTGAAGTTGAGGCGTTGAAGCCGAGGGGTCGACGTCGAAGCTTTGAATAAGAGACACTGGCTAACGGCGAGCAAGATATAGCGGATGAACGTCAGCGTAATGGTGATAGGAAGGACAAAACGACACACCTCGTCTTGAATCGAAGTCTTGAACTGGAAATAAACACTTAAGGTGCTAGCGGCTTGCAGCAAAGACTTGCGGTCTTGGCGCTTGAAGCTTGAAGGCCTTGAGTGACTTGAGGGTTGGAGACTTGGGGGGTGTCTTGAGGCTTGAAGACTTGCGGCTTGAAGACTTGAGGCATTGAAGTCAAACGTTTGAGTAGAAGGCGCGATTCTGTCCAAGGCGAGCAAGCCAAAACGTCAGCGTCGGGGCCATTGAAGGAGCTGGATGCAGCACACCTTAGATCAGCACCAGAGATCCTCCCAGCAACGATGACAGCGCAGGGCGAGGGAAGTATTGAATCTTGAATCTTGAAGACTTGACCGTCTTGAATCTTGAAATTTGTGGATGTCTTGAGTCTTGATGCGTCTTGATTCCTTGAGGTGTTGAACTTGAAACTTGAGTCGTCGAGGCGCCTTGAACAGTCTCCCACTGAGGTCTTGTATTGCATCGAGGCTTGCGGCGTCTTGAACTTGATACTTGATGGCTTGTTGTAAATCTCGCAGCGCCAGCGAGACGAGTCTTGACTAGCCAAAGGCTTGAAGTTGAAGCGTTGAAGTCGAGGGGTCGACGTCGAAGCTTTGAACAAGAGAACGGCGAGCATGATATAGCGAACAAACGTCAGCGGCAGGGTGATAGGAAGGACAACACGACACACCTTGTGCGTCTTGAATCTCGCCCAGCGAAGTTTGAACTGGAAATAAACACTTGAGGGAGAGCGGCTTGAGGCGAGGAGCTGCGGTCTTGGCGCTTGAAGGCTTGAGCGGCTTGACGCTTAGAGACTTGAGGGGTGTCTTGAGGCTTGAGGCTTGAAACCTTGCAGCTTGGGTACTTGAGGCATTGAAGTCGAAAGTTTCAGCAGAAGACGCGATTCTGTCCAAGGCGAGCAAGCCAAAACGTCAGCGTCGGCGCCATTGATGAAGTTGAACACACCTTGAACGCACCTCTGACCAGCACCTCAAAGACCCTCCCAGCAACGGTGACAGCACAAGGCGAGGGAGGGGAATACAGAGGAGAGTTCGTTGGGAGATGGTGGGAGTCAAGAGGCAAGAGGCTGACGGACGATCGAAGGTGGCTGTGACCCTTTTAAACCTGAACGGCAACTTCCGGAGTTCATTCGTGCTTTGAATTTCGATTTTGACCAAGGGAGCACGTCGAAATAAAGCGACGTCATTCCGCGCGTCGGTGTCACCGCGTAAGATCTGCAAAGACCTCTCTTAAGAGCGCGGAGTCGTGGAGGAAGGTTGTGAAAGTCCAGGTTGAGATACAACAAAGAATATAAAAACGACATGAGAGGCGGAGGAAATTTTAATTCGTTGATGGAATCAAATAGTTGCAGCGGGAAGGCGCTGAAACAGTCGTAGCGAAAAGTTGACGAGACGCGCAGAGATCTCGACAGCTGTCAGGTAGGGTCACATGACCGCGTTCTCCTCCGCGTCGTCCGGCCGAGTATGCGCCCCACAACAAGAAGTCACTCATGCCCCATGTCAACACGGTCTGCCCAAGGATGGACCAATTTTGTTCACCTTGACTTTGACCTATTCAACTCAGAGGTAGTCGCAGAGCATTCATGACGAACATCCTACAAGGGCATAGCGAACGGAGCGCAATTCCTATTCAGTTGTCCTTTGCATGAGTAGCTGACTTCCGCTCCCTGGAATGTAGATCCAGGTCAATTAACGTGAAACGAATAGGATGAGACGAATCCTCGTGAGTTCCTCAGCCGAAACGGGGTTCCTTTTTTAGTTGCTGTCAAGACTCTGGTGAATCATGGCGCCGCTTTTGCGACGAACAAGTGTTGAACATGATTATCCTGGCTGTGCCTTTCTGTCCAATTTTCCTGAAACCAACCTGGAGCAGCCTAGAGCGGTAGAAAAGAGGACAGGCCCGCACAAAACTTAGCGAAAAGTTTCCCGAGAATCAACCGAGAATTGACAAAACTTGAACGAACGACAAAATACAGGCGCTGTTTTTGAGGTCGTGCATTCTGCTGGTGCGCTGAAATGGGTGAAATCCTGTTGTAAATTCGCCATCTCTCTGCGCAACGATGCATGTGGAACTCGAGTGTTGCGGCGAATGATTGACAAACGAACGGTCGTCAGGGGTGCCACATCAAAATTTGATCCAAAGCTTCTTGCGATCTCCCCTCTCTTACCTTCCACTCTTTTTGTTTGTATCTCGACACGATGGCTTTTTCATCTGTAGGCAAGAAGAAGGCGGCCGCCCACGGTGCGTCCTGTCGAGGTTCCCTTCAAAAAATTGCTTAAATCCGAATTCTTTCCAGTTTTCATCCTCTTCATAAATATCATTGTGCTCGCCCTCTCCGCCTCGGTCAACGCATACCAGGAGTACTTCTGTGCGCTCACTTGACCCACGTTTTTCGCTGGGCGCTCACCTCTAACCAGTCATGGCTGATCGCTTCCCATTCATCCTTTCCATCATAACTTTCGTCGTGCTCGGACTGATGTGCGTTGCGCTCTGGTTTGCCGAGACTACAAATTGACAGCGCGCAGGACCATTGCCGACGTCGCCACCACAAACTCGTATACCGCTCGTCCGCAATTCGAGATCGGCGTGTTCTCAGTCTTGAGTATCCTTTGGTTGGGTGCGTCGTATCAATTCCGTCGAGATATCCGACTTACCTGCGCACGCCCAGCCTTCAACGCTTTCTCTACTTCCCGCTGGAACAGCGTGCCGTTGAGCTGTGGCGGGATTCCTAGCGGTGCGCCAAACTCCTCCGAATACGCCCTATCTAATTTACGGCTGTAGACTACCCGGACGTGGCCCAATGGTGCCATGAACTCGGCGCCCTGCGCGTCTTCGTCTGGATCGAGTGGTTGACTAGTACGTTTTCGCTTGTGGTCCTCAACCAAGTGCTCACAGAATGCGCCCAGTCCTCTTCACCACCGTAATCACCTTGCGCTACGCAGTCACTCAGGCCAACCGCGGCAACAAGCACATCTACGACGGGCCCCTCTCGCGCTACGAGCCTACCCGGCACACCTTCGCCACCAACGTCTCCTCCGACTACTACTAAGTGCTTTCGTGGCGCATGCACCCGACGATGGCTGGCGGACCGAATGTTTGCGATTTACGATTCAGGAGGGATTGGAATCTGCTGGCCCGGTCCCTTGAATGATCCCTTCTGGGGCAGTTTACGACTCGCTCTTTAAATCTTTTGAATGTATACCCCCGTTTCCCTGCTCGGTGAGCAGGTGTCTGCACTTCTTTGAGACTAAGTGGTGGGCGCTGTTGGGCGCACCGCGCCGCCCGCAAGAGAAATGCTCAAAGTCAATGAATTGTATGGGCGGACTTCCCGACCACGAGTGTCCGTGCTCAGGTTGGTTGGCGTCATTCCGGTCCACTCAATTGAGACGAACACAGCCCCAAATTGCCTTTTCAAGCTTTGAATGTTTTGGATCATCGCGGACGCCACACTACCCTGGCCACACTCGTCGTTCCGTCTGTCGTGGGTCCAACACCACCGCCTTCGGTCAATTGAGTTGCAGTATATATATCAAGTCTACATATATTATGGGTTCTGTTTCAATCATCATTCTTGCCTCTCCATCGTCGTGCGATACGTCTCGGACTGGTTCCATTCCACCAGTGTGTGTGTTGTTGCATTTTCCTTGCAGTCGGAGGCCCCGAAATTTACGTGTCTGGATAGATACGAAGCGCGTACCAGCCGATATGGGCAACGCAGGCCAGTCTAGCGTGGAATCAAGTGGCGAACGCGGCGGTCAGAATACGCCACAATACATGCACATCCTGGTTCCCATTGATGGCACGCTTGCCGTATTTCCCGAAGACACATATGATGGATTACCGCGCATCCGATGTCTGGAACATGGGTCGGATGAGGAGAGTGACGACGAGGAAGACGAAGAGGTGGCTTGGGAACCAGAATTTGAAGCCGATGGAGACAGATTCGACGAGGACTACCATGAAGTCAGGGTGCACGCCGCCCTGGATCCCCAAGCCAAGTTTGCGTCGTTTCCTCACGTAAATCACCAAAGACAGTTGGAGGATCGGAGCACGAGGATTTGCAAGCCGGAAGCATCTGAAAAATCACCATCTGTGGCGAAGGCAATGTCAGAGTGGAAAGCAGACCGAGATGGGTTCAACTTGGATTATGATACGGGCAGCACACATTGGGTCCTTGGGGAGGTAACCATCTCCAAAGACGACATGGAAAAGCTGGTGGCGCGTTACGATCCAGATGGGAACAAGACGGCCGTCGAGAGGAATCCTGTGAGTAGCCAAATTTTGATGAAAATCATTCCTCACCAGGAAAATGCAGGGAAAAGGGCGTTCTCCACGACCAAGTTTCATTTGTGGGAAGGACGGATGTGGGAAGACGTTCAGCCGCGCCTATTGTAGGGAACGGCACGAGCGCATCCATCGTGGCGAGAAGTGGGTCTGCCAATGGCCAGGGTGTACCACAAAGGTGCATTCAAGGAAGGATTCTTTGCTGCGACATATTGCAAGGATGCATCCAGAAGGACAGCGATAGACTGAAATCTAGAGGGATTTCTCAGAAGCAGGTCCGTCGTCTAGTCATTTCAATAGCGGAGCTTGACTTTCGGACAGCAAAGACCTCGCCCGTACGCGTTTTCATTCGAAATCGTTTACGCCAGTGGGGAATTTAATTTGTAGAACTTTTTGCCTTCGTTTCTTTGTGTAATAGATCTAGATTGGCAGAGGGAGTTCGAAACTGTGGACTCGGGGTACATACGTGACTATCTTCAGATATCACGCCCAGTAGACTAGAGAGGCTGAAACGAGCCTAGGTACATTGTAACTTAGCCAGTGATAGTAGCGGTCAGGTAGCAGTTGAAGTAGTCTTCGGAGTTTGAATCGCACGGCTTAGGCAAACAGAAATTTCTCTGTCCGCTACCAAAATGGCCCAACCACGCGTAGGAATATGGGCCGCAGAAGCAGACGATATGGAGGACGACCTCCAAGACATGTCTCTCGGAAGCTATGCACAAAGCGGCCACTACGATGATAGTCCGTATTCGTGGCAATACCTTCTGACGCCGTGTGTAACAAAATTCGTTTAGCATTCTTCCAGCAGCCCCAAATCGATGAAGCCACGCTAATGGCAATGCAGCAACATATGGCGCAGCAGGCTGCCTTTGCGCAGATCCCGGATGTGGTCAAAGGCGTACGTGCAAATTTTAACTGCTTGTCATGTTCTACCTTCTGACATTTGCGCTGTAGTTCATTGTGCATTTCCACCAAGCTGTACTCGATAATAACTTGGCCGAGATCACGGTTGCGTACGAGAGTGGTTGGAACAAGTACACGGAAAAGTTCTATTCAAGAACAGAATGGCCCGAAGCAGAGATCATTGCTCCCCTTGTAAACGACGGTACGTGTTCCCAGTCTAGCTTTGCTGCCCAGCACAAGTCGCGCTTTGCACGACTGTTCCAAATGACCTGGTCTTGAAGAAACTAAACTGATTATCTTCCTAGATCCCATTTTCCTGATTCTCTACCGAGAATTGTACTACCGCCACGTCTACTCGCGGCTGCAGCCCAATATCGATGACCGCTTCCATTCTTACGAAAACAGCTGCGAGTTGTTCAACTACTTGCTCAGTGAGCGTTGTGTTTCCCGTTTAGTTGGGAAGTTAAAATTATCCCCGTCCAGACTCGGAGGGACCTGTGCAACTGGAGCTCCCGGAGCAATGGCTGTGGGATATCATCGACGAGTTCATCTACCAGTTCCAGGTGTTTTGCACCTGGCGGTCGAAAGTAAAATCCAAAACGGACGACGAGCTCGGCATGCTCGCAGACGGTGGTCCGGTCAGTGCTTTCTTTATTTCCTTTCCCGCTGCGTTTTCATCGCGTAACACAGGTCTGGAGCTCGTACAGCGTCCTGAACGTCCTGTACTCCCTGATCCAAAAATCCAAGATAAACGAGTACATCGTCGCCCACCAGGCCGGGAAGACTCCCGAAGAAATCGCGTTAGTGTTCCCGCATTGCCGCGGATGTTATTGAAGCCATAGCAGGGAGATCGTCGGCGAGTATGGCACCCGACCTCTGTACCGGCACCTCGGATATTTCAGCATTATCGGTCTCTTACGAGTCCACGTCCTCCTCGGTGACTTTACCTTGGCTCTCAAGGTCATGGAGAAGGTGGAGCTGAATCAAAAGGTACGCTCCAGTTGTTGTGAAGATTGAGTATCCCTCTGACCCCGATTGTCAACCAGTCCCCCTATACGCGCGTTACGGCGTGCACCGTGGCCACGTACTACTACGTCGGCTTCTGCTACATCATGCTCCGGCGCTACCCAGATGCCATCCGCACCTTTGTGTCCATATTGAACTGGATAATGCGGATGCGGCAATACCATACTCGGAGTTACCAGTACGACCAGGTAGGTGTTTTTGGTTTCTGGTTCCATGTATTATGCTCACCCCTGTTATAGATCAGTAAAACGGCGGACAGGATGTACGCCCTATTTGCTATCTGCAACGCTCTTTCCCCGAGCCGACTGGATGACAATATCGCCAACATATCGAAGGAGCGATACGGTGAGCAATTCGCCAAAATGGCGCGCGGGCAGTAAGTTTGATTTGTATTTATCTTGTCTTCATGCTAACCGTTTGCTTAGGGAGGACGCCATTCCGGCGTTCAAAGAGCTCTTCTTGTACGCGTGCCCTAAATTCATCAACGCCAATGCCCCTCCGTACGACGACCCCATTGCCCTCGGCGCCCTTCTCGCCCCAGCATCCCCCGACCCATCATCGCCCGAGTTCGAATCATCGCTCGCGGACCCCGCCCAGCGACACTTGAGCCTCCTGCTCTCCGATGTCGTGGCGTACACCCCCGTCCCGACGCTGCGCAGCTTCCTGAAGCTGTACACGAGTCTCGGCGCGAAGAAGCTGGCGAACTTCCTCGATGCGGACGAGGAGGAGATGGTGCAGCAGCTGATGGTGATGAAGCAGGCGAGCCGGAGCGTCACGCATGTCAGCGGCGGCAAGGGTCTCTTGGACGGCCAGACGGCGTCGACGAGCGACCTTAATTTCGTCATCGATGAGGTTTTTTTTTAGTTCTCATCAATCATCAACTGCTGACGGACGCCATGCAGAACATGGTGCACATCGCCGAGTCGACGGTTGGGCGGCGGTACGCAGGATGGTTCATCAAGAACACGGAGCGCACACAGAAGCTGTACGACGACTTGAAGAACCAGCCGCTGCCCCCCGCTCCCAAAAACGCGGCATCGTCGGCTCCGACTGCCGCGGTTTCGGTGGATGCCAAAGCGGTTAAGACGGGACCACCGAAGGTAGCATGGGGAGGTGTGAAGGCGGCGTAGACCATGTTGTTTCCAGAGTGTAGTT
Source organism: Mycena galopus ATCC 62051 (assembly GCA_014925785.1). Taxonomy (NCBI): domain Eukaryota; kingdom Fungi; phylum Basidiomycota; class Agaricomycetes; order Agaricales; family Mycenaceae; genus Mycena; species Mycena galopus. Next base: position 246,637 of record WIQG01000030.1, read on the forward strand.
CCAATGTGAGGTTTTGTTGATGCTACTCAGGATGAGGATAACATTTCCCGAGCTCCGCAGGGAGCTCCGAAACGGCGTTCATGAAAAAACTGCGATCTGCTTCATGTCACCATTCTGAGCTGATTCTAAGTATTCTCCCCCGAACTTTGTATACACAAACCACGCAAAGCTAGTGGTTGGTTTTGGCAGCTTGCTGCGCATGTGTCCCCAGACTGCGCATGTGTCAGGAATGTGCTACAATAGCTCCCACATGCCGTCCTCCGCAGGCTGCATAAATCGTTCTAGTGTGATTTCCGGAGACCAGCACTATGATCGTGAATAATACAGCTTCCCGCGCGTCCGAAAGCTCCATGGACTCAGACGAACCGACATATCTCACTGACGCGCCCCCGGCATACGACCGAGGGACGTTCCAACCACCGGCGGACAAGGAGTTCATTGACAAGAACGCAGCCGTCGGAGGTCAGTAGCGCGGTCGCTTTTACGGTGTCCCCATTCTTAACATGGAGAACAGACGACGGCCGCATTGAACTCGATTTCGATTCTAAGCTCGGCAGAGCGCTCGCGAGCATCGTTCCTCACCCGCCACCATACATACCGAAATACAGCTTTCTGGAACGACGGGATTGGCGTATAAAGCTCAACATCGTCATCCAAGTCGTGGGCAGTCGCGGAGATGTCCAGCCGTTCATCGCGCTCGGGAACGAGCTCCAGAAACACGGCCATCGCGTACGCCTCGCCACGCACGATGTATTCGAGGACTTTGTCAGAACGGCGAGGCTCGAGTTCTATCCCATCGGCGGGGACCCCGCTGAGCTCATGGCCTACATGGTCAGGAACCCGGGACTCATACCCGGAATAAAAAGCCTGCGGGCGGGCGACGTCCAGCGAAAACGCGCGATGGTCACGCAAATGCTCGAGGGATGCTGGCGGAGCTGTGTGGAACCGGGCTTAGATTCTGGCGCTCCCTTCGTCGCCGAGGCAATTATCGCGAACCCTCCGAGTTTCGCGCATATACATTGTGCTCAGGCGCTGGGGATTCCCGTGCATCTTGTGTCTACCATGCCGTGGACTAGCACTCGGGCGTTTCCGCATCCGTTGGCGAATCTTCGGTATACCCGCACGGATCCCGCATTCGCGAACTATATTTCGTATGGAATAGTGGAATTCTTAACATGGCAAGCGTGAGTGAGTTCCTTTGAATATTGGGAAAACGCGCTGAATCATCTTTGGTAACAGTCTCGGTGATTTAGTCAACAAATGGCGGTACTCGCTTGACCTGGACCCTGTTCCTCTCACCGAAGGCCCAGCTCTTGCGGAAACCCTCAAAATCCCTTTTACATACTGTTGGTCTCCGGCACTTGTCCCCAAACCCATGGATTGGCCGGCCCACATGGGTCAGTCGAATATTTGCTTCGTTTAATTAAATGCTGAGCATTTTAGACGTCTGCGGATTTTTCTTCCGCGAAGCCCCAGACTACACGCCTCCTCCTGAACTCGATGATTTCCTACGCGCCGGTCCTCCGCCCGTCTACATTGGGTTTGGGAGTATAGTGATCGACGATCCAAGCCGCATGAGCGCTATTGTCCTGGGGGCGGTTCGGAAAGTAGGAGTTCGTGCCATTGTTTCTCGAGGCTGGAGCAAGCTCGAAGGACCACCGCTGCCGGACGTGCTATATCTCGGTGACTGCCCCCACGAGTGGCTATTCCAGCACGTTGCAGCAGTGGTGCATCATGGAGGTGCTGGGACTACTGCTTGCGGATTGTCGAATGGAAAGCCCACAACAATCGTGCCGTTCTTTGGAGAGTGAGTTATCAAGGTCGGCCTGCGCTCGGGCTAACCGCTATCGAATAGTTAACCGTTCTGGGGCAACATGGTTGCCGCCGCTGGTGCTGGGCCCAAGCCTATTCCTCACAAAAAATTAGATGTAAAAACGCTTGCCACCGCCATCGCATTCTGTCTCACACCAGAGGCCGCCGCCGCCGCAAGAACCATCGGGGACAAGATGAGAGCAGAATCGGGGATCAAAGCAGCCGTCGACTCATTTCACGCCAATCTTCCTCTGGACCGTTTGAAGTGCGACATATTGCCCGACCGCCCCGCTGTCTGGAAGATTCAGAGGGGCCGGGGAAAAAAATCCGACTGTCCAAGCTCGCTGCGGAAGTGTTGATAAACAATTCGGAATTTGACCGCAAGGCCCTAAAAACGTGAGGAATTATCTTTACGAGGATGCGGATAGTGCTGATGAAAAGCCAAAGTCACGAGACGAAGAAAATCCGTATTGACAATCGCCGTTGGGATCCAGTCACCGGGGGCTCCTCTGCTGCGACTGCCACGATCACTGACATGGTCGACGCTGCGGCCGGCATCTTCGTGAAACCGTACCAGGAGTTCAGGCGCTCGAATTCCGGTGCTCCTGCACTCTCCAACCTCGAAAGCAACAAAGGCGAGGGGTCCAGTAAAGGCGTTTCAGCTTCCCCACCGAGCCCAGTCGTCCGCGCCACTATCCATGAGCAAATTGACGGCGGCGACCGCGTTGAGAGCGACGAGCCCCAGAGAACTAGCTCTACTGCAGTTCGTAGCCCAGGTCGATTGAAGAAGAGCCCGGCCGGACGGAATCACAAAGGGGAAGGATCCAGTGGCAGCGCCGCAGCATTCCCCAACAACGATAGCTCTCCTGCAGTGCGTTCCCCCGGCCGATTGAGAAAGAATCCAGCCAGAACCGATGGATCTGGTAGCAACCCTGTCGCTGCCCCTGGGAACGACATCTCGACTCCGGTTCGTAACCCGGGTCGGCTGAGGAAGAGCCCACTCGGCCACGAAGATAAACAGGAGGGCTCTAGTAGCAACATAGTGCCCGCCCGTCGGAGCGCGATGTCGACTGCAGGTGCGATGGTCGCTGCATCGGGCAAAAGTGCGGCTACGATCCTCACGGCGGGCTTGAAAGGAACCGGAGTCGATATCCCTGTGGCCTTTACCGAAGGCTTGCGCAACGTCCCCAAGATGTATGGCGAGGAAGTGAAGGACTATGGTCGCGTCAAGGACTGGAAGAGCGGGATGCTTGTCGCGGGAAAGACATTACTATTCGGTCTCCCAGAAGGACTCGCCGATCTGGTCGTGCAGCCGTACAAAGGCGCAAGGGCAGACGGGGCGACCGGGTTCGCAAAGGGCGTAGGGAAGGGCACCGCAGATGCATTCATCAAAGCCACTGCTGCGACGGTGGGTCTAGTGGTTTATCCCACCCAAGGGTTGTACAAGAGCTACCAAGCATCAGTTCATGACAAAACGGTGAAGTTGATCACAAAGTCAAAACACGATGAGGGGAAGTGGCTAGTATCGCTGGAACATGGTTTGCTTCCCGCTCGGGTCATTGCCGTGTACGATGAACTTGCACGAGACAAGGGAAAGGGCAGAAAAGGTGCTCCTAATCCGCGACGACAAGACACTTTCGGTATCTACGAACCCGCTGAAGATCAAGCCGAGAAGGGTGCCCCCACCCCGCCGCCTAAAGACACGAAGGATTCTAAGACTCGGGGAGACTTTGATTAGAATACGATGCGAGGTAGAACAGCTCACGAACCGTCTAGTGAAAAAAACCCACATTCGAAACAGAGACAGCTTTGTATATTAGTACACCCTGGGCCACGTAAGGAAAGGTGAACGGATGGATATTGCGCATCGAAAGGCTCTGTTACCACTCTCGTTCGAGTAGAAATCGTCCGGGAGTACCATGGGTCGTAGAGAAAGGGCGTGAAATCTCATTCTCGCCGAGTTGGTATGCCAGCTCGCCGCTGCTCGCGTACTTATAACTTGATTGCATTGGATGTTTGGGACACACCGTTGGCCAATTTGAATATTTTGCCAATTGACGTGCTTCATCGATCCTCAAGGAGGTCGTTGAAAAGATGCAGCAATAATCGACGTCGAGCCAAAGTTTGTTGGGATCCACTTGGGATCCACGATCGAGAAGGTCGTCGCGGTCATGTGACGCGACGCGACATTTCAACCATTTCGTCGCGTCTCGCGAATACCATTTCTACCAGCCCGGACTTCTTTTTTGCTCCCGCTACCAGAGAGCGACGTAGATTTCAATCTCGGTCAATATCTTTGGCCATTTTTAGATTCTCTGCCGTTGCATTTGTAGTCAGTTTGTACCTTCCTCCGCGACTCCGCCGTCTCAAGAGAGGTCTTTGCAGATCTTACGCGGTGACATCGACGCGTGGAATGACGTCGCTTCATTTCGACGCATTCCCTTGGTCAAAATCGAAATTCAAAGCACGAATGAACTCCGGAAGTTGCCGTTCAGGTTTAAAAGGGTCACAGTCACTTTCGATCGTCCGTCAGCCTCTTGACTCTTGACTCCCACCATCTCCCAACGAACTCTCCTCTGTCTTCCCCGCCCTCGCCTTGCGCTTTCACCGTTACTGGGAGGGTCTTCGAGGTGCTGGTCAGAGGTGCGTTCAAGGTGTGTTCAACTTCATCAATGGCGCCGACGCTGACGTTCTGGCTTGCTCGCCTTGGACAGAATCGCGTCTTCTGCTGAAGCTTTCGACTTCAAGGCCTCAAGTACCCAAGCCACAAGTCTTCAAGCCTCAAGCCTCAAGACACCCGCCAAGTCTCTAACCCCCAAGTCGCTCAAGGCTTCCAGCTTCAAACGCCAAGACCGCAAGTCCTCGCTTTAAACCACTAGCCCCCTCAAGTGCAGTTCAAACCTCACTGGGCGAGATTCAAGACGAAGGTGTGTCGTGTTGTTCTTCCCATCACCCTGACGCTGACGTTCATTCGCTATATCTTAGTCGCCGTTAGCCAGTGTCTCTTGTTCAAGGCTTCGACGTCGACGCCTCAAGTTCAACGCTTCAACTTCAATCCTTTGACTGCTCAAGACTTGTCTCGCTGGCGCTGCGAGATTCACAACAAGCCATCAAGTATCAAGTTCAAGACGCCGCAAGCCTCGATGCAATACAAGACCTCAGTGGGAGACTGCTCAAGGCGCCTCGACGACTCAAGTTTCAAGTTCAACGCCTCAAGGAACCAAGACGCATCAAGACTCAAGACATCCACAAATTTCAAGATTCAAGACGCTCAAGTCTTCAAGATTCAAGATTCAATACTTCCCTCGCCTTGCGCTGTCATCGTTGCTGGGAGGGTCTCTGGTGCTGATCTAAGGTGTGTTGCATCCAGCTCCTTCAATGGCCCCGACGCTGACGTTTTGGCTTGCTCGCCTTGGACAGAATCGCGTCTTCTACTCAAGCGTTTGACTTCAATCCCTCAAGTCTCCAAGCCGCAAGTCTTCAAGCCTCAAGACACCCCCAAGTCTCCGACCCTCAAGTCACTCAAGGCCTTCAAGCTTCAAGCGCCAAGACCGCAAGTCTTTGCTGCAAGCCGCTAGCACCTCAAGTGTTTATTTCCAGTTCAAGACTTCGCTGGGCGAGATTCAAGACGAGGTGTGTCGTTTTGTCCTTCCTATCACCATTACGCTGACGTTCATCCGCTATATCTTGATCGCCGTTGGCCTGTGTCTCTTGTTCAAGGCTGCGACCTCGACGCCTCAAGTTCAAGACTTCAACTTCAAGCCTTTGACTCCTCAAAACTCGTCTCACTGTCACTGCAAGATTCACAACAAGCGATTACGTATCAAGTTCAAGACGCCGCAAGCCTCGATGCAATACAAGACCTCAGTGGGAGACTGCTCAAGGCGCCTCTACGACTCAAGCTTCAAGTTCAACGCCAATATTCAAGACGCATCAAGATTCAAGACGCGCGCCTCAAGTCTTCAAGCTTCAAGATACTTCAAGACCTCGGTGGGAAACTGCTCAAGATGCCTCAAGCCTTCAAGCTTCAAGCTCAAGGCCTCAGTGGGACACTGCTCAAGATACACCAAGACTCAAGACGCCTCAAGACTCGAGATCTCAAGACTCAAGACCTCAAGACGCCTCAAGACCGCAAGAGCTGCTCCAGATTCAGGTACGCCCAACGGTAGGTCGTTTCCTTCCCGGGGATGGGTGATAGCCTTGCTACACCCCCGTGCTCCCTTGCCGTGGGCCCCGGGCTTAGTACGCGCGCGCTTGGCTTTACCCACCATTTGCGCGCGGAAGCCAAATGCACGTTAAATTTTTCCGTTTTTTCTTTCTTTCTCCTTTTCATCTTTTACTATGGCTCTACCGTTTGTGATTTTTGTCGTAAATTAATTCACTGGTGTCTTGTAACTTGAAACTGGATGTGTTTTACAGTAAGCTGAATTCAAACTGTTCAGACTCTGCGATTGAAAACGGGAAACGAAGGGTCAAGTCGACAGCTTAAGAAACCAAATTCACCATCACTAAGAACGGAGAAGGGCGCGGTGCGCGCTAAAACTAGGCGCGAGGAGTAGAGGTCGCGTGCGGGGGCGATGATCCTCCTCGCGATGTTGCGTCGTCTGGAGAGGATGAACCGTGGGAACACTGAGAACGTTCTTCGGTGAGTGCTGAAATTGGGGCTGAGAATTCGACCAGGGATACTAGGGCCGCACGCGTCTCGCCTAAATTTTCAACCAAAAAACTGCGATACCTGTGAATATTGCTAAATACGTTTATTTTTTTGAAGAGGGAGATTCGAGGGAGGAGCTTGAACTTCCACCCACGTAGAAGGAAGGATGCACATGAATACCTGTAAACAATCCGCTTCGAAACAAATTGCTGATGTATTCGTGAAAGACAATGCGAAATAAAATCGCTGGTCGTTCCCCTCCTTACAGTCACTCGCCGTAATTTCATCCTTGAAAATCGAGCGTTTGTGTTGAGATTTTGAATGTCCATTGGGCACTACTAGTACGCGGCCCTGGACAATGTCGGCGGAGAGTTCGATAATCAAAGGGTTATAGCTGTCTCAGACCATGGAGACAGACAGAAAGATGATATGTGGAGTTGTTGCATGCGGGACGACCCTGGAAGTGTAGCGAAATAACAGTCTCATCGCGGGGGGATTGTCACCGTACAGAACACCAGGTTGCGCGACGACCATGCTAGTAGCGAGCAATATCCTTGATTAGAACTGAGCGAAAAGCAAAGCAAAGGGACGACAGAAAGTCGTATGCCAGATTGATGCCAGACAAGAAGTGAGGAAGGTGATGAATCTTTGGAGGAAAGCGGGGCTGAGGAGAACTCTCTAGTATACGTGATTCTGAGCGACTGTCTTCAGATATCACGCCCGGTAGAAGGAGAACGGCGTACGGACAAAGAAAGTCGTGGTCGTAGAGACTTGAGAGGCTTCCAAATCCGCAACCAAAGAGTGAAAAATAATGATAATCGAGAGAAGAATTGATTCCACCCAGAAAATCCCGCGGAAGATATTCAGAAGGGCAGAAAATGAAATTACTAGCGGATGAGAACCAAAATTTTGAGATCAGTGATCGGTCGGCGAAGTCCGAAGACAAGGCGCGGGTACGTCACCCGACGGCTTGGTCAGGAAATTTGTAACCTCACCTCTTCTCAGCTACCACCTCGTCGTTGGCTTGTGGACGAGAACCAGCGAAAAAAGGACATCTCGCAAATCGCGCGTCCTTGAAAATTGCGCGTCGATGAATCGGTTGGGCCAAGGTCTGCGAAATTGGGCCCTGGCGGCGAGCAGCGCGCGGTCTGTTGCGAGTACCAGCCGCGTCACCCTCGATTCTCGCCATTTTTCTTTGTCAAGAGCTGCCTTTGCTCGGCCAACACGCTCGGTGCAGTATCCGCGATGGATTAATTCAAAAGGTGGCGCAGACGACCCAGTTGACATTCCCGCAACGGAGGATGTACGGTTAGACGCACCAGAGGACGAGTCACCTGGAGATGCTGCTTCGAGTTCGTCGTCCTCGTCCGATTCTGCGCCGCCAGCATCCTCTGGCGGCGACAGTTCGGACGGCCCACCACCGCCGAAGGATCCACCGCCCCCTGCGCCAATACAGGGCTCTATTGCTAAACAATCGGTCCCGGAGGTCTACCCACATGTTCTCGCTCTCCCTATCGCTCGAAGGCCTCTATTTCCCGGATTTTACAAGGCAGTGGTCGTCCGCAATCCAGAAGTTGTGGCCGCAATAAAAGACATGGTCAAGCGCGGACAGCCTTACCTCGGTGCATTTCTGCTCAAGGATGAGAACACCGACAGCGATGTCATCACGGACATAAACTCAGTCCACCCTGTCGGCGTCTTTGCCCAAATAACTAGTGTCTTTACCGCCACTGGTCGCGGCGAGGACGAGGCAGAGGAGGGTCTCACTGCCGTGCTCTACCCACACCGTCGCATCATGATTACGGACCTACTCAAAGCCGGTGTGGCCAAGGTCGAGACGGTATCCCCAGAACACCCGCAGACCGTGACCCCGCCGCCGTCCCCCGAGCCCCTTCCAGTTGTGGAGAACAAGCCTCCGCCACCCGGTAAGACTTGGTCGATTTGCTCCCAGCCGCCACTCATTAATCTGCCGCAGGACCTGTCCAGACGTCTTTTCTGCACTCCCATCCGATCTCCATTGTCGCCGTCGAGAACCTCACGACGCTGCCATACAACAAGGACGACCAGCACGTCCGCGCCTTCATGAGCGAGATCATCTCCGTGTTCAAGGACATCGCCCAACTCAACCCCATGTTCCGCGACCAGATCACCAACTTCACCATGAACCAGGTCACTTCGAGCATCTTCGATGAGCCGGACAAGCTGGCCGATTTTGCCGCCGCTGTCTCGACCGGGGAGGTGCGCGAGCTGCAAGACGTACTTGAGAGCCTGGAGGTCACCGACCGCCTGCGCAAAGCGCTACTGGTGCTCAAGAAGGAGCTAATTAACGCGCAGCTACAGAGCAAGCTTGCGCGCGACGTTGACAGCAAGATCGCGAAACGGCAACGGGAGTACTATCTTATGGAGCAGCTCAAGGGCATCAAAAAGGAGCTTGGAATGGAGTCGGATGGGAAGGATCGCCTGTTGGATAAGTTCCGTGAGCGCGCGGCAGCGCTGCGTATGCCCGAGGCTGTGAGGAAGGTCTTCGACGAGGAGCTGAGCAAGCTTGCGGGGTTGGAGCCCGCCGCTTCCGAGGCGAACGTGACGCGCAATTATCTCGAGTGGCTCACGCAGGTACGTGCCTTCTCATACATATACCTGCATCTGTATTGACCACGGCATACAATAGATTCCCTGGGGCCAACACTCACGCGAGAACTTCTCCATTTCGCACGCGCAGACGGTCCTCGACGAGGACCACTACGGCCTCACCGACGTCAAGTCCCGCATCCTCGAGTTCCTCGCAGTCGGGAAGCTGCGCGGCACCGTCCAAGGCAAAATCATCTGCCTCGTCGGCCCGCCCGGCGTCGGCAAGACCTCTATCGGCAAGTCCATCGCGCGCGCGCTCGACCGGCAGTTCTTCCGCTTCTCTGTTGGTGGGCTCGCAGACGTCGCAGAAATCAAGGGGCACCGGAGGACGTATGTGGGAGCGCTGCCCGGGAAGATCATCCAGGCGCTGAAGCGGGTGGGGACGGAGAACCCGCTCGTGCTGATCGACGAGGTGGATAAGATTGGGAGAGGTGTTAATGGGGACCCTTCTAGCGCGCTGCTCGAGATGCTCGACCCGGAGCAGAATAATGCCTTCCTTGATCACTAGTGCGTCTGTCTTTTCTTGTTCTGCACCCGCTAACTGCCGCCGTAGCATGGACGTCCCCGTCGACCTTTCACGCGTGCTCTTCGTGTGCACAGCGAACAATCTCGACACGATCCCCGCGCCACTGCTCGACCGCATGGAGGTGCTCGAGGTGAGCGGGTACGTCTCGGAGGAGAAGGCGCAGATCGCGAGCCGGTATCTCGGCCCGCAAGCCAAAGACGCCTCGGGCCTAAAGGACGCGGACGTGCTGCTCGATGCGCGTGCGGTGGACGTGCTGATCAGGTATTACTGCCGCGAGAGCGGGGTGCGGAACTTGAAGAAGCATATTGAGAAGGTGGGCGTGTCACCTTGGCATTGTATGCTGTTGTATGCTAAGTGTTCCGTAGATCTATCGCAAAGCAGCGCTGCGGCTCGTGCAAGACTTGGGTGAGGACGTGTTTCCCGAGCCCGTTGCAGCGGAGACGACGACGGACAAATCTGTTGAGTCGCAGGAACCGCCGAGCAACGAGCCCGTCTCCGCTGAGGTCGAGGATGCTACTACTACTGCTTCCACCGACACCAACACCGACGCCGACGACACATCCGCAGCGCCATCAGCTGAGCGCAAGCCCGTGACGACGCAGGAGCGCCCTCCCCTGCCGATCCCTGCGTCGGTGCATGTCCGTATCACGCCAGAGAACCTGAAGGACTACGTGGGCCCGCCGGTTTACCAGAAGGACCGGTTATACGTGCGGGCGCCGCCGCCGGGTGTCAGCACGGGGCTGGGATACTTGGGCAATGGGTCGGGCGCGGTCATGCCCGTTGAGGTTATTGTGCGTCCACTTCCTTTCTCCCTTCTCTTCCCACCCTGCTCTCAGCTATGGAGTCTCATCAACTAATATTATGACAGAGCATGCCCGGGAAAGGCGGACTGCAGCTGACAGGCAAACTCGGCGAGGTCATCCGCGAGAGCGCGCATATCAGCTTGAGCTGGGTCAAAAGCCACGCGGAAGAGCTCGGGATCACCACCACCGGTGCTAACGGCGAGTCGGTCAACTTCCTGGACTCGCGCGACATCCATGTGCACATGCCCGAGGGGAGCATCGGCAAAGAGGGCCCGAGCGCGGGGACGGCGATCGTTTCGGCGTTCGTGTCGCTCTTTACGAAAACTAAAATCAGCCCCGACATCGGTGAGTCTGCCTGCATTCAATCCTATCTCTTTACCGCTTGAATTCGTACTGATTCTATTTTTTGCGCGCGCAGCGATGACGGGGGAGATCTCACTCGTTGGGCAGGTGCTCCCAGTCGGCGGACTGAAGGAGAAGATCCTCGCGGCGCACCGGGCGGGGATCACCACGATCATCGCGCCTGGCGCGAATCGGGCGGATATCGAGGAGAATGTGCCCGACAGCGTGAAGGAGGGGATCCGCTTCGTGTATGTGGAGGATGTACGGGAGGTGCTGCATGAGGTGTTCCGCGGTGAACCTATCGTGGAGCGGTGGCGCGAGACGCTTCCTGTGATGGAGCGCGAGATCGAGGTGAAGCCCGTCGCAGAGGGTGAAGCGGGCCAGTGAGCGTACGTACGTACGTACTTGCACCGGACGGAAACTAATCTAGAGGCTTCGCTCTTCTCCGCTTTCGTATTCGTATATTTAGCCAAACATTGTATTTTACCGACATAGTACACCTGAACCCAACTCATATTTTGTATCGCTAAGCTCGCAAGTCGGGTGGTGGAGGGATGGGTGTTGTACCATTGCACTGCATAGACCCGAGGTCGGGTCCAAGGAGTATTTCCCTCGCCGGCGCGAGGATGCCCGACTCGGATGTCCGCAGTGCGCCGACTTATCCGGCTGTATATATGGTCTAGATAGCGCAATTAGGCGCGAAGGACAAGGAAGGTCGTCACGTCAAGGCCGTACAAAGCCCAGCATCTCCCGCCCGCTCGTAGCTCTGCGGTCCTCCTTGATCCATGGACTTCGCCAGAGTCTCAAAGTAAACCCAGCGCAACCAAGAAATTAAAGAATGGCGCGACAAGGGTTTGTAACAATTGCGGAAATTCGAGGAGCCGATCCCACTGCAGACATTGCAGAAGCTCAGTAGTTGTGTCGGGGGAGCGCTCCAACTTGTGGGTTCTTCACATGCCAGATCGAGTGCAGCATGTTAGAGACAGGCGTTTCTGGCGGCGGCCTGGCGCTTTAGATTGGAAACCGTTCTCAACCTTCCTCCCTCACCTTCCCTAATCGTTCCTCGTTCGTGCAAAAACTGATTTTATTTTAACAGCTCGCCATAGGCATAGTCACTTCCTCCGCAGCTAACGTGACAACTGAACTGTCTCGTCCAAAAATTCGTCGAAAACAACGAGGGAATTAGCGGGTAGAGGTTGTCCATGGTGATTTTAGGTGAGTCGGTGTCGTTGCCGCGTACCCATCTGAGCAAGACAGCCGCGAGAGGATTTTTCGAGATGATTGGCAGAGGCAGGGCACTGGGCAGATCGCACCCCCCCTGCCGCCCAAACTTTTTCGCCCCCCCACTCCAATGTTATCTTTACTATCCCCGCTCAAAGACCCCCCTACTGCACACCACCACAATTTCTCGGCCTTGGCCACCGCGTCTTAGTAGTTAGTTTACTTGTTGCGGTATATAAATGCAGAAACCAAAAAAAATCGCGGTCATGTGACTCGACGCGATTTGTGTCAATTGTTTTGTCGCGTCTCGCAAATACCGGCTCCGTCAGCCCAGACTTCACATTTTCTCCACGTCGTCTGGGAGAGACGTGGATTCATTGGGCTAATACTTATCTTTGGCTATTTCCTGCTGTTGCATTTGGACTTTCGCTACCCCCCTCCTCCGCGCCTTTCACAGAGAATTTCCTTGCAGATCTTCCGCGATGACATCAGCACGGAATGACGTCGTTCGCTGGCTCGACTTTAACGTCTGGTGAAAACCGAAATTCAAAAGCGCGAATGAACTCCGGAAGTTGCCGCTCAGGTTTAAAAGGGTCACAGCCACCTTCGATCGTTCGTCAGCCTCTTGCCTCTTGACTCCCACCATCTCCCAACCAAACCCTCCTCTGCTTTCCCCTCCCTCGCCTTGCGCTGTCACCGTTGCTGAGAGGATCTTTGAGGTGCTGGTCAGAGGTGCGTTCAAGGTGTGTTCAACTTCATCAATGGCGCCGACGCTGACGTTTTGGCTTGCTCGCCTTGGACAGAATCGCGTCTTCTGCTGAAACTTTCGACTTCAAGGCCTCAAGTACCCAAGCCGCAAGTCTTCAAGCCTCAAGCCTCAAGACATCCGCCAAGTCTCTAACCCCCAAGTCGCTCAAGGCTTCGAGCTTCAAGCGCCAAGACCGCAAGTCCTCGCTTCAAGCCACTAGCCCCCTCAAGTGCAATTCAAACCTCACTGGGCGAGATTGAAGACGAGGTGTGTCCTGTTGTCCTTCCTATTACCATGACGCTGACGTTCATTCGCTATATCTTGGTCGCCGTTAGCCAGTGTCTCTTGTTCAAGGCTTCAACGTCGACGCGTCGAGTTCAATGCTTCAACTTCAAGCCTTTGACTGCTCAAGACTCGTCTCGTTGGCGCTACGGGACTCACAACAAGCCATCAAGTATCACGTTCAAGACGCCGCAAGCCTCAAGGCAAGACCCAAGACTTGAAAATACAAGACCTCAGTGGGAGACTGCTCAAGGCGCCTCGACGACTCAAGCTTCAAGTTCAACGCCTCAATGAATCAAGACGCATCAAGACTCAAGACATCCACAAATATCAAGATTCAAGATCCAAGACGCTCAAGTCTTCAAGATTCAAGACTTCTCTCGCCTTGCGCTGTTATCGTTGCTGGGAGGGTCTCTAGTGTTGACTGGCAGAGGTGTGTTGCATCCAGCTCCTTCAATGACCCTGACGCTGACGTTTTGGCTTGCTCGCCTTGGACAGAATCGCGTCTTCTGCTCAAGCGTTCAACTTCAATGTCTCAAGTCTCCAAGCCGCAAGTATTTAAGCCTCAAGACACCCCCCAAGTCCCCAACCATCAAGTCGCTCAAGGCCTTCAAGCTTCAAGCGCCAAGCACCTCGAGTGTTTATTTCCAGCTCAAGACTTCGCTGGGCGAGATTCGAGACGAGGTGTGTCGTGTTGTCCTTCCTATCACCATGGCGCTGACGTTCATCCGCTATATCTTGCTCGCCGTTGGCCTGTGTCTCTTATTCAAGGCTTCGACGTCGACGCCTCAAGTTCAAGACTTCAGCTTCAAGCGATTATGTATCAAGTTCAAGATGCCGCAAGCCTCAAGGCAATACAAGACCTCGGTGGGAGACTACTCAAGGCGCTTCGACGACTCAAGCTTCAAGTTCAACGCCTCAAGGAATCAAGACGCACCAAGACCCAAGACATCCTCAGGATTCAAGATTCAAGATTCAAGATCCAAGACGCTCAAGTCTTCAAGATTCAAGATTCAAGACGTCTCAAGTCTTCAACGCCTCAAGTCTTCAACGCCTAAGTCTTCAAGCTTCAAGATACTTCAAGACCTTGGTGGGACACTGTTCAAGACATCTCAAGACTCAAGACACCTCAAGATTCAAGGCGCCTCAAGACTCAAAATCTCAAGACTCAAGACCTCAAGACGCCTCAAGATGCAAGATCTCAAGACTCAAAGACCTCAAGACGCCTCAAGACCGCAAGAGCTGTTCCAGATTCAGGTTCGTCCAACGGTAGGTCGTTTCCTTCCCGGGGATGGGTGATAGCTTTGCTACATCCTCGTGCTCCCTTGCCGTGGGCCCCGGGCTTAGTACGCGCGCATCTGGCTTTACTTACCACTTGCGCGCGGAAGCCAAATGCACGTTCAAAAAATTTCTTCTTCTTTTCTTACTCATCACTGTTCCCTTTTGTCTTATCATCGTTTCCAAATGTTTATATTGAATTACAATTTGATACTCTTCCACCAAACAAGTCGTTTACTTGGTCTGGATCTGTAAGCGAATTTAGGCTTGAATTTACCTGGACGCGATCCCGGGTACTGCATGTGTATCACAGTCTCCCCTGGTCATCTAAAACCGTTTCATGAAGCTTAGGAGAACTTTTCAGGCAAGCAGGACTTTCTTACTTTATTTTTAAAAGATTAGTTTGGCTTTCCAATGTTGAACCGTGGGAAACGGAAGTTCCCTCACAAGTTCAAACTTCAATTTTAAACTCGAGCAAGTCTTGATTGCGACCACAGGCAGTCGATTATCCCCCAAAGAGCGCAGATACTTATTTTTGTCACACCGATGTTTCCGCGAACAATGAGGGACACAAGTTGGAAAGATTTTGATACTAAAATATAATCAGAATGGATCCTCCATGTTATGCACGAGGATCTTCCACGCGTTTGAAAGGTAGATTAAAATTTAAACAAGGCAGAAGGAATTGAATGGAGTATCCAGAGCATGAAACTTGTACACTTCTTCCTCGACAAGATTTCCTGTCGCACCAGCAGTCTGGTACTCACTCGTTCCGATTTTTCCCAATTGAAGTCGAAAGCTCTCGAAGATATGGTGAATAAATCACCCCTCCCAATAAGTTTGAATAACCGGAGCCTGGAGGACGCTAAGAATTTGATTGCTCTGGAAGCCAAGTCGGTTTAACCCCCGCCATTAAATCACCAGTGGGAAGTACCACTTAAAAAAGCGGTTCCGTTCCTCGAGAGATTGCGAAAGGCGATTCTGGCCGTCGAAAATTGACGAGAAAAGGCGCAAGCTCCAGCTCGACAAAAGTGTTATTTACTCGTATTTAGCGATCGTATCTTGGCACGTGTTCGCGTTTCTATTTTCGAAAACGTAAAGCCGCAACGATTTTGCACGTCGTGGGCGACGACGGTGGGCCTGATGCGACTTGCACGAGCCTTCTCCAGCTCAACGTGTCGCGCGCGCCAGGCTTTTTTCTCGACCCCAGACGAAAAGGGATCTTCCAAGCGGAAGGCTTTCTTAGCTGCCCGCAAAAGAACTGCTCCCAACGTTAACGCATGGCTCGTCAGAGATGGCAAGATTATCCGAAGTGTATGTCCATTATTCCGCCGTCGGCTTCCGTTGAGAGTCTTCAGATCTTTCACTGTCAAACCAACGAACTAGACCGTCTGCGGTCCGAATGTGCTCGTCGTATCGAGGCTGCACTGGCCACATTGCAGGATCCTGCGTCTTTTCAAGTCAAAGATCTAACCTTTGAGAAGATAATGCAAGTGCCAACAATCAGGTACCCCTCTGAACTCGCTTTGATTGTTAGCAAACTTCCGCGCTGCGCCCTCGCATTATTCGATTCACTGGTATTACCAGGATCTCCAAAATCCATCCGGTATTCCACCCGATACGCCCCCAAAAGCAATTCCACCAATACACAATCCCAGGCGAGTTTTTCGCGTACCCCCGACGATAAAGGTTCCTTATAACTCTGCAGCCTTGTCGCGAAAGCTCTGTCGAAAGCTGGCTTCACTGGCACATTCCTTCATAACGACCAACGATTCGGTGTAAAATCGAATGAGAAACGGCTCACTGGCCAACCATTCGGCGTAAAATCGGACGGGAAACAACCTTGGCCGCACTATACTCACATACCTTATGGTGGATTCATTTATCCGCCGCGACTTCACATCGACGCCGACTCCAAACTCGGAGGCGCCGTGACTCTCACTTTACCCGGTGCTACAGTCCAGCCACTCTACAATTTTTTCCAATGGTTTCACAAATCTAACGAGGAGTTCCAAGTAATGCATGAGTTGGTCACTATTTGGGCGCGCTCTCACAACATTGGGTTGAGCCCGCAAGCGACTGCGTTGATGGTCATATCCACGATGCAAAGCGAAGTGCGTGCAGTAATCATTAGTGCCGCCCGCCTCTATCTCATTCATACTTTGTCCAAAGAACGGCTCTTTCATAGATGGACTGTTTGGAGGTGGTTGGGCTGACGTTGAGTATCGGAGAGACACCATTAGCAATTGGAGTCGAATGGTTAGTTCTGTCGATATCAACTTCATCGAAGTCCAACCGTTGCCCCCCGCTCTTGTTCCAGTGCAGTTCGCACATTTTTTCCGGTAAGTTCCCTGCTTCCTTTGAACCTCCAAATACTGAGGGGCTGCGTCAAGCCACTGGAGGAATCGACTCGCCGAATCGCGCTCTTATGCCTTTTCCGTTCGCCAGGGTCGGGATAATCAGCTCATACCCCGTGAATATCCATTCGTGAAACTCAATCAAACTCAAGCCAACGGCTACCGATTCCCTAAGGCGAACATTACTGATCCCGTGAGAAATTTCCCGCCATGGAGCCACGAGCGTCTTGTCATCCAGGATCCGTTCCTGGTTACACATGTACGTGTCGACTGCTCTCGACCTGGCCTGAAAAACTTATTGGGCTTCCATCTAGAACCATGCCGCGTCCCTCTCGAAACAAATGGTTGTCGAACTCCAGGGTCAGATCCACCAAACGAACCGCTTTCTCATCGAGGGACGTCCATTATGCTCGATGTATGGGACACACGCCACACCACCCGGCTCAGATGCGGAGGCCAAGATACTCGCGAAACCCCAAGCGTATTCTGCGGCCCTTGGTTTATTGGAACAGGATAGGGTTCCGGCAGCGTATAGGATGGAGGTCGCATTCGCAAACAACCCAGAAATACGCGATCATATTTCTCCTGACCCAAGAGGCCCCACATGGGGCTCTCGAAGGTGGTTCCATGCGTCTAGTGTCTCTCCAGGAAGGAAAAAGCCTTTTAAAAACGTCTCGTGATTCACTGCGATATATTTTCTCGGTGCTGATACTCTTTTACCCAGCGAATGACACCCCCGAAGCCCATTAAGGAGCAAGATCCGGCGGAGTATCAGGAAGCGGTGAGCTTGGGTGTTTCAGGAGGTCCATTGCCTGACCATACTCAAGTGGGGTCTCAATTCTCCGGTCCACAAACCTTCTGTAGGCTTTTTGGTGCTGCATGCTAATTCATATTAATTTATCTTGAAAGTTTTGGCGCCCTGCGCCTGTTAGAGAACCTCTGACACTGCCGACGAACTCTTCTGCTATGCACCCTGTCATGCATGTACCAGCAACAGAGGCTACGAACTTGGTTCCCCCTGTGCGAGCGACTAAAGCAGGTATTGCGTATAAAAGCATGTTGTCAAGACGGCAAGGTTTCCACACCACTGCGTATTGCGCAGCTCGCGGCGCGCGCGCACCGCCCCCGGAGGACTCGGAGACGCAGCCCAGCCTGGCCATTGATGCAAGCTATCTTTACCTTTCTCTCTTAGTCCTTGCTTATCCTGCGCCTAACAGGCCAGCGTGCTCGCTTCACGCAACCAGACGCTGTTTGCGGTGCAAGATGCCATCCAAAAGGGTTTTGGCCAAGAATATAAAGTGGAGATATTTGGCAGCACCCGCTATGGCGTCTCTTCCGCGAACAGCGACCTCGACATGGTCGTCCTGGTATGTCGTGTTCCTGTTTTGTTGGGCACTCCCTAAAGGTTTTTGTAGGATCCATACCAGCCTTACGGTGCTGCACCTGGGTATGAGTGGGATCCTGCCCGCAAAATGGGTTGTTCGTTTGTTCCCGCGGCTACTGAAATGCGATTCTGACTAAACGTATATCCAGCCATCTATGACATGGGGTACTCCGGCTTTTCTGATTACTGCTTTCTATGGCTAAGTGGTTCACAGGAAGGTCGCCAAGAAGCTCCGAAAGGCGGGTTTCTGGATTTTCGAGACCCTCCCCACCGCTTCTGTGCCCATAGGCACGTCCAGTTTGGTCCTTTCTTCTCTTATACTCACTTGCGGCCTATCAGTGAAATTCACAGACCGCAACACTGGGCATGATGTCGATCTCAACATCAACGACAGGCTTGGTGTACTCAATTCGGACCTCATTAAACGCTACTGTGAACTAAACCCCGTTCTCATCCCCATGATTCGATACATCAAGTTGTGGGCGAAACCGCTTGGTCTCAACAGTCCTGGCCGGAAGGCTAGGAACATGCCCGTGACCTTCAGTAGTTATGCATTGAGCATGTTGACCATTGGGTTTTTGCAGGTCGGTCTTGCCGATACTACCGCCGATTCCTCTGTAGACTGAGTCCATTGGATTTAGTACCGGGGATTATTGCCGAATCTTCAGGCAGACCTGCCGCCTCTTGAGCCTGGCAAACTCATGGGCACATTCTGGCTACGGAAACCCAGAATCATGTGTTGTGATGTGCGATACAGCATGGGACATGGGTGGACGCCTCCAGAAGACCCACCGGTGCATCAGTTGATGCAAGAATGGTTCCAGTGAGCTAACGAGGTCGTCTAGCGAACGAGTTGCTAATCAGCGGGCAGATTCTATGGTCAAGACTTCAACTACAAAGACGAGATGATCAGTATTCGACAAGGTGGACGTATTCCGCGTCCACCCCGTGTGCCCGACCGCGTTTCAGAGACTTTCACAGGCGTGTTCTGGAATATCGATCCCTTCATCCGAAGTAAGGTACCGAATTCCCTGATCTTGAAGTCTTTCATAATATCTTGACGCTGTTGCAGAACATCACACAAAACATTGCCCGCTTTACCCTGTCTCGCTTCGTCAAGTTGTGTGGCGAGATGGCCTCGAAGGAGGAGTTTCGGCGGGGCGTACTACCGCGTCTACCGCCTCCGCGTGCTCGACAAGAGAAACAAATCGGCGGCGGGCTGGATGACTTGATGCCGCCCGCAGAAATGCGGCGGGCTGAATTCACTTGGGTACCTAAAGACGGGTTTCCGTCGGCTTGGACGAAGAACAAGCTGAACACCATGAAGAAGCGGAAGCTGTCCCAAGCAGAACAACGCAAGCAGGCCGAGAGAGCGCAGCGCGTCCCTCCGCCCGACCCGGACGCCAATTGGGTTCCATTCGAGGACGCGGTTCCATTTGGTTGGAACAATGCTCAGCAGACGTCGACAGCGCCGGCCAACACTCCGGAAAAGGCATCACCCGTCGATGAAGGCGTGCGCGAGGAAGGCGCTCCGCCACCGCCTGACACATCAAAGTTGGACTACGATCCAACGCTTCGATTTGACGAGTTTGGGCGCTACATGGCGCCTAAACCACGACGAAAAGTCGAGCCAGAAGAACCTGAAGAGGACCAAATAGGATTTGGACTGCGATAATGATGCGCTGTGAGTAGACGACGTCGCGAGTGAGCTGTAGCCGTATCCACTGTACATTAATAATTAATCAGTCTGTCTCCTCCAGAACACTGGGCGACTGATCGGTAATTGGTGTGATGATCCAACACCCAGGTCGTTGGCACGCGCAAACAGCATCGTGCCTCCTCCGCCTCTTCACGCCTGACGCGCAAATCTCTTCGACCCGTACACCCGCGCCCCCCTTCTCCACTATCTCCTCTGCTTTTGCCTTATAGTCGTCTTCCCACCGGCTGGCCAGCAATCTCAGACGACTGCGCGCCGCGCGCCCATCAACAGGGACGATCTCTTAGATGCTCAACAGCCGCTATCTAAAAATGCGCGCAAGATGAGCGCCCAGTGTTCCTGCGACTCCAAGTCAAGTCAGCGGAGCGCAGAGAGGATATCCAAAGTCGCGTAATAGCTGCGTACCAACAGTCGCGCCGCGACCTACATACTCGAGACAGGCTACCCGGTCGCTTGCGCCAATCAAAATGAAACGGCCCCACGAGAATGGCATGCGAAGACTAACGCTTCCAGCGATGGCTTGGTGTAACAGATGCGTTCAGCACTGGAAATCGAGCCACAGGAACCGGACCAGATAGGCTTTGGAGTTGGATACTTGACGATGGGCTGTGAAGTGGACGACTGTAGCCGTATCCTGTACATTAATACATTAATTATGCAAAGAACAGTCTATCTATTCCGGAACATGGCGATAGACAGCGTAGACTGGGCGACTACAGCTGCGCGATAAATTTAGTGATGATCATTACTAAGCCCAGCCTTACACTTGTACTCCCAACACCAAAGTCGCTGGCGGCACTCTGCACGCTCCTCTGTACCACCATATCCCATAGAACATACAGCCATGTCCTCTTGGAAGCTAGGTTCCTCAAAAAGTGGGTCGCAGTCTTACCAATCACCCCCGTATTCACGTCTGCCCAGAAACGAAGGATACTAAGGAGAATGGCGTTGTTTCGAGATCTGTTACGCCAATCCCATCGCGCCCCACCACCCCCAAGGCTGGCGACCAGTTCAGGAATGGTATGCTCACCATCCGCATCTTTTCTGGTGAGCCTCCAAAACAATCTTGTCTGGTTGCACCTTAATTCCGGCGCCTTCAGGACGCGGGCTATCTCTTCCCCCCGATGTGCCCGTGCCAGATGCCATCCAGAAGGCTTTAAGCAGCCCCCCACCCAGAAAACCGAATAATCGCGAAAGTATGCAACGCAAGCGATATCTCCCCTACGTCGTCCTGGAATTCGACAAAAACGAAATTCTCATTGATGCAATGGACGGCGACCTCTCGAGTCCAGTGTGGAACTACCGGGCTCATTTGTCCGTGTCTAATTCCATGTTTCTCCATTTCGCTCGGCTCACGGCGATACAGCGATGTGTCCCGCATTTCCAACGTGTCTGTGTCCGCGTATCTGCGGACAGATGCCGCTGTGCAGGGCCAGGATGATATGGGCAATGATCTGCTCATGGCGCGAGTAGACTTGACGCCCACTTTGGAAGGCCAAGCAAGTACCCTTTTCTGTGTGCACAGCAAGTTTCTGACTGACGGTGCAGTACGTGTCGGATAAATGGTACGCCGCGACCAACGGCACGGCCTCCTTCCACCTCAAGATCGATTTCCGACCGACCCGCGACGAACCGCTGACCATCGAGGCGTTCGACCTCCTCAAAGTTATCGGCAAGGGCAGTTTCGGGAAGGTTATGCAAGTCCGGAAAAAGGACACGCAGCGGATATACGCTTTGAAGACTATTCGGAAGGCCCACATCGCCCAACGTCCTGGAGAAATTACCCACATCCTCGCCGAGCGCACGGTGCTCGCCCTCGTTAACAACCCCTTCATTGTTCCCCTCAAGTTCTCGTTCCAAAATCCCGACAAACTCTACCTAGTGATGTCGTTCGTCAACGGCGGAGAGCTTTTTTATCACCTTCAACGGGAGGGTAAATTTGACCAAGATCGGAGTCGTTTCTATGCGGCAGAGCTGCTCTGCGCGCTTGAGCATCTCCATGGCTTCAACGTCGTTTATCGGTACGTTCCTCCCGCTCTCTCCCCGCTTAGCATCTATTTATTTTTTCCCGAAAGTGACTTGAAGCCTGAGAACATTCTACTGGACTACACCGGGCACATCGCGCTCTGTGATTTTGGTATGTCGCAGACTGCGTTTCACAGTCTAATGTTGATGTTATTTTACTAGGTCTGTGTAAATTGAACATGTCGGAAACGGAAAAGACCAACAGTACGTTCCCAGACTCGGTTGCTGACCGGCGCTGACTTTTTTCCGATCAGCATTCTGTGGCACACCGGAATACATTGCGCCCGAGCTTCTGGAAAGCCAGGGATACACCAAGACGGTCGACTGGTGGACACTCGGCGTCCTTCTCTACGAGATGATGGTTGGTCCCTTCGCAGTATCATCCTCGGGTGCTAAACAATGCCATCCAGACCGGGCTGCCCCCCTTCTACGATGAGAACGTCAACACGATGTATCAGCGCATCCTCACGGACCCACTCAACTTCCCGCTTGACATGCCCACGGAGGCGCGTAGCGTCATGACGGGGTTGCTACAGCGCGACCCTTCGAAACGACTTGGCGCGCGTGGAAGCGAGGAAATCAAGAAGCACCCCTTTTTCTCGAAGATTGACTGGCACCGGTGCGTCCTTGCTATCCCTTCTGTTCTTGGCGCGTTCTGAATTCCTTCTTCAGGCTGCTCGCGAAGAAGTATCCTACGCCTTTCAAGCCCAGCGTCGTGCGTTATCTTCGGTTTCTAAGCTATACCATGCTGACGCGTCTCCAAACTAGGAATCTGTGCTGGACGTGGCAAACTTCGACCCGGACTTTACGAACGAGCTGCCGCAGGACTCGGTCGTCGCGGACTCGGCGCTCTCCGAGACCGTGCAGGACCAGTTCCGGGGGTTCACGTACAACCCGGCGAACGAGCACCTCAGCGAGAGTGTCAGCTATCCCAGTGGAATGGCGTAGGGGTTCGTGTATATGATTTTTGGTATTAGCAGGGACAAACTTTCTTTGCTTCTGGTGCCGTAGTGTCGCCACATTCAGATTCTGTATGCCTCGTTTTCCGAAACTCCGTTTGTTGTATCTACAGCAGCGATTCTCCACCAAACTTCACCGATACCCAACTGTCGAATTTGTTTGTCATTTAACATGTTGTATGTAGCACTTTGCTTTGGACGGTTTAAATTTCTGGACAATGTTATCTTATCTAATCTTGGATCGTTTTATTGATCAGCGCGCACGAGCCGCTCCTTGATGCGGCCTGAAGCGGGCCCGAGGTTGAGAACCGTTTCCGTCACGCGCAACGCGACCTGACCTCTCCGGACCGTTATGCACCTGCACGCCGTCAATCCCATCTCGAAATCACCATGGCCTCGAGCCTTCTATTCCCCGAGGAACTTCCACATGTGCAGGTGGCACGGCCTCAAAATCTCTTCGATGGGTCAGGTTTCTGTTCGACCCTCCTGGTGGCAGATTTGCTCTGCTCCCTCGTAATGTGGACAAAAACTGCATTGTTCAACGCTGCGTTGGCGTCAGTCGCTGTCGGCGCGCCTGCAGGCTTCCCCTCAAGCGGTAATGGCTTGTGGTACACCACCCCAGGTGTCCTTTGGTCCACGAACTATCTACCGGTTGGCAATGGCTATCTTGCTGGTACGGCTTGCAGGCGCGACGCGAATCGTTTGAACTGAGACCAGAGTAATTAGCCATGACGCCTGGAGGCGCTGCCCAAGAAATAATGCAGCTGAACATCGAGTCGCTGTGGGCCGGAGGGCCGTTTCAAGATCCTGTTCGTATTCCAACATCAAATCATGTCGCGAGGCATTGAAGGCATAATCCAGACCTACAACGGCGGAAATAAACTAGCCAACGAAACAGTCCAAGTGGCGACTGCAATGCAGCAGTATCGTCAAGGAATTTGGGTCAGCCCCACAGGGGACATTGACAGTACGGTTCATCTTTCTAAACGTGAAGAGGGGTCTCATACATTCTTGCAGATGTCGACACGCTCACCACGGATGCGGGAGCTTATGGTCTGCTATAAAGAATTCGCGTTTCTTCTCTTAATACGTCATGTAGGTTCTTATGTCGGCGCTGGATACTTGGTGTCAAATCTGAATGTCGAAGGCGCTATGTCGAATTACGGGCGATGGCTGGATCTGGACCAGAGCATCGCGCGCGTTACATGGACTCAAGCTGGCTCCGATTTCACTCGGTAAACACACTTTCGTCCTTTGAAACACTGCATTCACCGTCTGTCACACCCAGCGAAACCTTTTGCTCGAACCCAACTGAGGCATGCTCACACCATATTTCTGTCTCCAAAGGCACTCTCCCCGCGTCCTCCTTCGCGTTCTCCTCCGCGCTTGAGGACCAGCTTCCAACACCCAACATTACATGTTTGGACGCCAGCACGCTCCGGGTCCGAGGCACCGCTGGCACCCCAGGCATGATTTACGAGATACTTGGCCGCGTCCGCAGTACCGGCGGAAAAGTTGCCTGCACGCCTTTGCCTGTCCCTACTGGTACACCGGTCAATGCGACTGTCTCCGTCACAGGTCCGGCCACGGAGGCGTGGATCTCGTGGGTGGGCGGGACAGAGTTCAACCAAGATGCGGGCGACGCCGCGCACGATTTCTCGTTCCAAGGCCCGGATCCGCACGCCGCTGTCCTCGCCCTCATCTCAGGCAGCCCGTCGACGGCGAGCTATACTTCACTCAGGTCGCAGCACTTTGCCGACGTCAAGGAGGCGATCGGGGCGTTTACGCTGGATCTAGGACAGACGGCAGATTTGACGAAGAGTACGGATGTACTCATTAACGCCTATGAGACGAATGTTGGGAATCCCTACATCGAGGCGCGCTTTTTCTTATTCCTTGAGGAACTGATGCTCACTCGTCAGCAGTGGCTCATGTTTAACTACGGACGTTACATGCTCGGAAGTAGCTCACGCGGAGCCCTCCCCGCGCAGTTGCAGGGAAAGTGGGCGCTAGATATCTCCAATCCGTGGTCAGCAGGTACGTTCTGTTCTCTTTAGCGTCACCGCCCCTTCTGATTGGCTGTTCTTCAGACTACCGTAAGTCGCCCCGGACATGTGCCGATTCTGCTGTTGACTTAACGGCTGGAAATAGACTCGAATATCAATATCCAGATGAACTACTGGAGCGCGGAGATGTCCAATTTGGACGTTACGGCGCCGTTGTTCACTTATTTCGAGGTCCTTTCCCTCTCAGTTCACGGTGATCTTGATTGACTGGCTGCTTCTGTAGAAAAATTGGGCCCCGAGAGGTGCATATACAGCTCAGGTTTTGTACAATATTTCGCGAGGATGGGTGACCCACGACGAGGTATGATTTTGGCCCGCATCAGACCAATCCAGCGTATCTGAGTGCACCTGTAGATGAATGTTAGCTCTCCCACCAATAACCAACGAGAGTATTTGCCTGACTTTCGCCTGATAGATCTTCGGCCACACCGGTATGAAAGAGGCCGACGGCAGTGCCGAATGGGCGAACTATCCTGGTTCGTACAGTCCCACCCACCTTTCCGGAGGTTTCCTGATCGTCTTTCTCGTGCAGAGTCCGCCGTGTGGATGGTAGGCGCCATGACCGTGACTCCCTCTTAGAAATGAACTTATAAATTGCTTGAGATGATTCACGTCTGGGATCACTTCGACTACACTAACGACGTTGCGTGGTGGCAAGCCCAGGGCTGGCCCTTGATCAAAGTGATTACCTCTGTGCTCTCTCATAAAATCCCGCTCATTACTCTTCACCTCATAGGGTGTCGCGAGCTTCCACTTGGACAAGCTCATCCCGGATCTCCGCTTCAACGACGGGACTCTGGTTGTCAGTCCGTGCAACTCGCCCGAGCAGCCGCCTATCACGCTCGGTGCGTCAGCGGAGAACGAACGATCGGTTGATAACTAAATGAAGATCGGTATAGGATGTGCACATGCGCAGCAACTTATCTGGCAGCTCTTTAACGCGGTCGAGAAGGGGTTCAATGCTTCCGGTGACACGGACACAGCGTTCCTCGAAGGTATATTGGTCCGCATTCGTCCTGTCCGGAAACCATTGATCCGTATTTAGAGGTGCGCACGAAACGCGATGCAATGGACAAGGGCCTTCGCATTGGTTCTTGGGGCCAATTACAAGAATGGAAAGTCGACCAAGACCAGCAGAACGATACCCATCGCCATCTCTCGCACATGATCGGTCTATATCCTGGCTATGCGATCACGAACTATGAGCCTGCTATCCAGGGCGATTTGTTGCTCCTTAATGGTACCCGAACCACGTATACGAAGACGGAAGTTATCGACGCTGCGACCACCAGCTTGATCCACCGCGGCAATGGGACAGGACCTGACGCCGATTCAGGATGGGAGAAGATGTGTACGTTTGACCTTCTCTCGCATTGGAACATGGAAAATATTCACCCTCCGTCTCAGGGCGCGCGGCCTGCTGGGCGCAACTCCAGAATTCGACGCAATTTTACTTCGAGTTGACGGTCTGCTATCTATCTTCTCTAGTTCTCGTGCTGAGCTTACTCCCATCTCGATACGCAGTACGGCATCTTCGAAAACTTTGGCGACAATCTCTTCAGTCTGTACGATCCATTCGACCCCGACCCCATATTCCAGATCGACGCGAACTTGGGTCTCCCCGGTGCGATCTTGGTGAGCTGGGATCGACTTCTGTCCTATATATGTTAAATGAACGCCATCCTAGAACGCCCTTTTGCAGGCCCCAGATGTCGCTACCTACGCGACCCCCCTTGTCATCACACTGCTGCCTGCGCTTCCTGCACAGTGGCCCACGGGCTCAATGAAGGGCGCGCGGACGCGGGGTGGAATCACAATGAATCTGGAGTGGGCGGCCGGGAAGCCCACCACTGTGTCCCTGACAGTTGCCCCGGATGTGGTGCCCCGACCGGTGCAGATCGTTTTCGATGGAAAAGTCGTAGCTTCGTTTACGACGAGCTCTGGGCTGAGAAAAACTCTGACGAGCTTTTGATTCGAATTTTTGTATTCGATGTACTGGTAGTCTACCAAAAAATTGTGGTTTGTTCGGCCAAGACCGAAGTAGTTCAATGGTCCCCACGTGGATGACGAGAGATTTGCACGGATTCATAATCATTCATTGACATCGGATCAAAGTCCCTACACTGCCACTATTTCATTAATCTTCAATTGGCTCTTGAGAATCCACATTCAATGTTCAGATGGCGACTTGACCAGAGAAAATCCAACCAGACCTCCTCAAGAGAACTCTGCTCCTTGGGATTTCATAGAGTTTAATATTCGAGACGACACAGAGGTTGCAACGGATTTGAGCTACCGATCCACCGACGCGCGCACATCCGACGGTTCGCACTGAAATAGATTTATCCGCAGGGCTGCGGAGATATTTTAGGTGGAGCAGGTTCAATGAAGTCACGTGGATCTAAAAATACCCAGGGGGGTTCGGACTGCTTCTCTATAATTACTCACACCACCTCGCCACATCACGCTCATTTATCGCCTCTATTTCTCTAAATGTCCTCCAAATTCCGAAGGACATACAACGAATCGGCCACTCAGCAACTTTTGACCCCCGAGTCGCCGGATTGGGTGCGTTTTGAACGTCTGGGAAATCCGTGTTATTTATGCAGTCCCAGGAATCGCCGAGTCAGTCTCCGAGGCAAAGTGGTATAGCTGACAAGGTGTGCATATTTCTCCTCGGTCGTATATCGTCTTACACTGTGCAGTACTCTCTATCCCCGGATCCGACGCAATGGGGGTCCAATCTGTCTCCCAACCTCGTTGAGCCAGACGACTATTTGCACAATCCAGAGGTGAAAGGCGGAAAATTCGTGGACCACACCCCATTTTCCTTCTCCACAAGAGCACTATACAACATCGGATGTCTTGTCGTTCTTTCCCTCGCAATCTTTTCGCTTTTGTAAGATCAGACCTCAAGTTTTCGAGATCCAGTGCGGCTTACTCGTGGATAGCATAGGATACCCGGTCCTCACCTTTGTTAAGGGGACTTTCCTTTCAACGCTCGTTACCGGAGTTAATGTGAACGCCACCGGCCAGGTGCGTTCATGAACGAACTCAAAGTCTTTGTTTTCTCTTTGACCTCGATGAAAGGTGCCTTCCATTGGAAATTTCGGACTTATAGACCAAGACACACCCGCTGATGCATATACCATCACCTCCCTCCACAGTGGCCAAGAAATGAAGCTTGTGTTTTCGGATGAGTTCAACATGGACGGGCGCAGTTTTTATCCAGGTGACTAGACTCCCCCCACTTACTCGTCGTAAGGTCTGACCCCCCCGACGGTGATGATCCATTTTGGGAAGCGGTGTGAAGATTTTTTCTTCTTTGGATGCGGTGCGTTACGCTCATGTTCATATCGCTTTCTGCGGTTTCCAGGGATCTTCATTATTGGCAAGTGAGTCGGAGATTTTATCTCGCTACTATTTTTGCTCATTCGGAAACAGACCAACAACATGGAATGGTACGACCCAGCAGCCGTGACCACTGCGAATGGCTCGCTGCAAATCACACTCTCTGCAAAGCAGACCCACGGTCTGGACTACCAAGGCGGTGAGTTTCACTTGCAGCCCGAAGAAGAAAATTACTCATTCTATCCCAGGGCTGGTGACATCCTGGCAAGTCTTATGGCCTACCTGCTTGCTATTTCTTGCTAACGCTCGACATAAGGAACAAATTTTGTTTCACTGGTTAGTGGTGTCTTGCATTTCCATCACAATGCATTTGCTGAACTTTTCAGGCGGCATGCTGGTGGCCGCCGCCACATTGCCCGGGACAAACAATATCCTTGGCCTGTGGCCGGCATTCTGGTCGATGTAAGCGGATTCAGGTGCGGGAGATTTTGTACTTATTTTATCCGCAGGGGGAATTTAGGGCGCGCCGGATATGGAGCGAGTCTTGACGGCACATGGGTAAGCGCTCGAAGCCTATATAAATATAGGGTGGCTCATTATCCCGGGTATCAGCCATATACGTACGATAGTTGCGACGTCGGCACAGTCAAGAATCAAACACTGAACGGTCAGCCTGAAATTGCGACAACCAGCGGTGACACCAATGAGCCATATAACGGCGAGCTATCGTACCTCGGCGGACAAAGACTTTCTCGTTGCACATGTCCGGGAGAATCGCATCCTGGGCCAATACACTCGGATGGGACCTATGTTGGACGATCGGCGCCAGAGATCGACGTTTTCGGTTCGTGGTTCCACTGTCGTATTTCTGTGAATCGAATCTCATTCTTTTCTTCTGGCTTTCAGAAGCGCAGGTGCGACTTCTCTGGTTCAATTTTTTTTCCAGCTGATTTACTAACATCAAGTATCCTTTACTTGTAGATCCTCGGCACAGGTGGGGCGGTCTCTCAGTCAGGGCAATGGGCGCCCTTCAACGCGTACGCGCTGCTGAAAAGATCCCTTGTCAACTCACATATGTTTCGTACATGAACAGGGCGTACGTCTGGTTGAACACCTCGGACAATCTGATTATCCCAAATCTCGAAAACTCTACGCTCAACACCTATACTGGTGGTGCATACCAACAAGCAACCTCGGTCGTAACCCTAACGAACCAGCAATGCTATGAATTGATCGACAACTGCTTCTCCGTGTACGGTTTTGAGGTGCGGCGTTTCTTTTCAAACAGTGTGGTTGCGTTTGATGTTAACCTGTTTAAAGTATCAACCCGGTTTGTTTAGCATCTCTCAATATATACTCACCTTGCATAGCACTCACCCTTATTTGCTATTCAGGATTTGAAAATGCGGTAAGCCTTACTCATTCGCTGACTTTCCTTTTGCCGTTTCTGACATTCATTGAAGTACATCTCTTGGATTGCAGATGACGCGATTGCTTGGACTCTGAACGTCGCAGGTATGGCCGCCGATACGCAGACCCAGATTGGCGCACGGCCTGTGCCTCAAGAACCGATGGTGGATACCATTTTCTTCCTGCGCCTGATCATATTTGATCTTCTTTCGCCAGTACATTCTCGCCAACCTGGGCATGAGTACTAACTTCGGGACCGGTCCGTGAAGAATTTTCTCTAAAATTGAGGGTGATAAGAGGCTGATATACACCCCGAAGTTGATCTTGCTCACCTCACGTTCCCAACTACTCTTAAGTTGGATTACGTTCGGGTTTACCAATACCCGGACTCGATAAACATTGGGTGCGATCCCCCTGATTTTCCAACCGCGGCCTACATCAATGCGTGAGTGTGGTTCAAAACAATGAGTGTGAATCCAAATGCGCTGACACTTGTTGTAGCTACAGCGAGGTAACGGTTGTCTATGAAGTCCCGGAGAATTTACTCACTATTCGTTTTCCCACGTCCAGGCCTACACAAGTGGGTTCAATAATTTAGATCGAACTCGCGTTCTCGATTTTGACTCCATTTCAGATCCTAATCTGACTACATGGGTTGACGGTGAGTTTTTACTTTAGGCGTTGCAGGCCTCAGGGTTCATTGACTTCGGTGCTTCATAGATTATGGTCAGACTGTTCCGAAGAATTCATTCTTGGGTCAGTGTTGAGTGGTCGACAAACTTCGTCGTGGCTGGCACTGCCACCAGCAATGGCTCACGGGTACGGTGCGGCAGCGGCAAATATTTCCCAGTGCTTGCGTTCGTTGGCTTGTAAATAGACACCTTCGCTCGGAATCGCGTCCAATACTTGGATAATACGCAGAGGCTGATTGGATTATGACTCGGAGGGGAAGTATACCTATACATGGATTAGCTGATTCAGATGTATTCGATCGTTCACTGTTTCCTGAGCAAAAGCGGTGGAAAGGTTAGGAACGTTGGTTGGTAAAGTTCAGGACATGAGCGAGTCGAACCGGGTACTATCGAAGGGGTACCTTTGCAAAAGTCGGTACCTTTGCAAAAAATTGATCTATCCTTCGCAATTTTGAGTCAAATGCCTTGAAATAATGATATGTTTATATGTCCTAGATGAGCCTTCCTATGTGGTTTCTGGAGCTGACGACGTGGATGGGAGTCCAAAGGAAAATCGAGAGTCGATTTTTGATGGAATCCATCAGAAATGATGGTCTGCCAATTTGGCGGGCCATCATTTTTGCAAAGGTGGCGTTTTGAGGTTTTCGACTCGGCAACCTCATGGCTTCCTCTACAGGCCACCAATATGCCTGAAATACTCAAGTGAGGGATTCATATGTATGGCTCCGTAGATCCCAAAATTTGTAGAAATCCGGGGTGAGATGCTCACACACAATGCCCATCAAAAATATTTTGCAAAGGTACCCCTTCGATAGTACACACGGCTCTACATGGCTGACCATATCGATGACACACTTCTCACGCTCGCCTTGAACTTGGGTCTCATCCCAAATAATGTGCTCCGCTTCCGCCTTAGAGACCTTGACTTTCAAGAATGTTCCAGCCAGTGATTTGGAACAGGCTACAGAAATTGAGATCCAAGGTAGGACTTGTGTAGAGAGCTTTCATTAATTTCAATTCCCTTGCTCAAATAGGTTTCCCTCCGGACGAGGCAGCGACGTTAGAAGGATTCCAGTAGGGTCCTTCCCTCTTCATAAATCCCATCTGAAAGGGACAGACTTCGCCAGAGTCTTGCGGAAGATCTTTTCCTTGGCGCGTACATCGATCATCAGCTAGTTGGCTATGTCTGCTCGACACTTTCTCCCGATACTTCGTTGACACATGAATCTATGTCTAAGCACATACCAGGCGCTTCCTCGATCTGCATCCACTCGGTGTGCGTTTCTCCTCCCTGGCGAAGACAAGGAATCGCCTTGAAGCTTCTGCGCGAATACATTACGCGCCTAGAAAAAGCTCCAGAGAAATACGAGCGTATTCTCTTAATAACCCACGAAAAACTTCGGCAATTCTACGAGACAGCTGGTTTCGAATGGGTGGGCCCCAGTGCTGTCGTACATGGCTCTCTGCCATGGTATGAGATGCGCATCGTCTTGGGATTGCCATCTGCGTTCGGTACCAAGTCCACTTCACCAGCGGTTTTTGAAGCCTTGCAACGACCCTCGAGTCGTAATCCCGCTCCACAGCCGCTTACTTCATTCCCTGGGGGCATAGCAGAAGTATCTCTCAATGAGTCCAATGCTCTTGTCAATAAATTCGACCTCCTTTGCCCTCGCAGTGACTGTGGAAGTGTGATACTCAAGCGTGGTGTCGCCAAATTCATGGAGGCAACGAGTGTTCAGGTCGGTGCCTTTATTCATGGCTCGGGTTCGTGTTGAAATACGGTGTTCAGTTGGAACCAGCAAATCATGCTGGCAATCCTCTGTTACCGACCCTCCCTCAACCGCCCGCCGTAGCTCAATGGTGGCTCGTCACGCCGTCTGCTATGGAGTTTGAAAACATCGGTTTCTCGCATGCTGTCGAGTCGTTCGGTATCTGCGTCAGTTTTGATTAATAAGTTGGAGGTTGATCTGGTTTCACGTTCAGGCGAGAAAATGAAACTACTGGCGTGCGCCGAATGCGATTTGGGACCCGTTGGATGGTGCAAGGAGGGTGGAACGGAATTTTGGCTTGCCTGCTCAAGAGTCGGTTATAGGATCTGAGGCGAGTCGCCTACAGACCGTTTTTTTTCCGTAGACCTTATTTGTGGCTCGAGCTGGATCCGCTGTCTGATTCATGACAAATGAAGATATGTGGCTAGTAGTATCCAGTTTTGGTGTTCGAACGGTCTATACAACGCGACCCAAAGTCCCAGACAGCCCACCCCGCACGCGGTGTGCCATATCTATGGTGGTGCACTACCAATGATGGATTTATGGCGAAGGGTAACAACACGAGCCGAGGTGCTCAGTGTCTTGGTCGGATCGAGAGGGAACACATTGCTAGTGGCGGTGGTGGGGAGTTCCATCAGGGTGGAAAGCGATCTGTGAAGAACCTGTAAGCACAAGGAGACGAAACGGTGAGCGCGAACGTACCAGATGCAAGTGTAGAGGGTGCAGGCGACGCGGGGCTCCTCCACAGGCTCCCGAGCGACTTCAACGACCTCAGCTACTGGGGCAGCGGAGACGGTCATAGCAACTGAAGGGATGGGGTAAGTTTTTTGGACTGAGCAAATGAAGAGATGACTAACTGCACGCGACCACAAAAGCGAGAGCAAATTTAAACTGCATGATGATGCTGATGATGATGGAGGGATAGTTCGATCGTGTTTAGAGAACAAAAAGAGGCAAGCTGCTTTGGGGAGAACAATAAGGACCAGCCGAGCTTTATAAAATGACTTTCACAAGCGCAGACCCTGAAATGGATTTTAACAAGCAACATCCTCGTTTTGGCAATGGCCTTGTTTCGCTTGCGGGCGGTCGTAGCAACAATCTGCCATATTTTGGACAGCTTGAGTAGATTCTCAAGAAAATCATAACGGGTTGTCCGAATTAGGATGGGATTTCCGAATTAGGATGTACTTCACAGGCCAGGCAGAAGAATCCGGGGTAATGACGCTGGGCGGCCTGGGCCTCACAAACGAATGGCTGAATGCGTTTAATATCGAAGACGAATTTTTATCAGCTGGTGGCACGGTGACGGCGGCGGAGCCTCGCTTGCGCGGTGAACAAAATATTCTTCCCCAGAAATCACAATCAAGCCTGCCCCAAGGAATGGGTCGTGAGCGACGTGGATCTGTGGCCCACCCCAGATTGAAGAAGCATTAGCAGCAAAGTCCATCCACCGGAGCAGACGAGATTGATAGGACGCAAGCGCCCTGGACGAGTCGGAAGCTGGGAAAAGATAGAATGGCGCCGGGAAGCTTAAGGGCTGGGTGATTACTTCACCGATTGGAGTGCTGTAATAGAGCTCAAGTCCGATGTAAAATTTACGGTCGTCCGCACCAGGCAACTGCGATGTCCACGGATAGATAATTGACCGGTGTTATTCGCAATATAGTAGTCGGGAAGCAGATCTCGGCGCAATACGACTGGGCCGACATTTGCAGGGCGAAGTCACTGTCGAAGGACACACTGAATCCACGGAACACGTTCGAAAGAGTGTCTCCAACTCTACTTGATTGAAGTTGAGAGCGGCTCGCAGCAAAAAGTTGTTGCGCCGATCATGATCGGTTCCTTTACGCGCGGTAACTTCCGTAAAGGCTTGCTCTCACTTGGGTCCTAAGTACTGACCGTCCGGCGCGCTTGCTCGACTTTTTTTTTGCTCCGAGTCGAAGCCGCGCTATGCCATTAGTTTCCAAAAGGTGCGCATGCGCCAGCACCCCGGTCATCTGAGTCCTCGATCGCTGATGTTTTCAGGATTTGAGTCAGCGACGCCTACAGCTACCCAGTTCATAATGACAACTGTCTGCGAGTATTGCTCAGAATACTGGCTGTGATCGAAATATTGGACCGAGGCGGAATGACTCAGAGGATCTGGACTTTCGCCACATTGTCAAATCCGCCGCGGCTTAGCCTCTCCACCGGCGTACAATCCGAGGTGGCCTACACTTCCTTGATGAGGATCGTAGACGACTTGACTTCCGGAGAAATTCAATTTCGAGTGTGCTGAATTATGCAGAGGGACGGTTCATTCTCCATATCCTCGTGAACTTTGCGAACAATGTGAATGATGCCAGTGCGACGGAGGACTCGTCCAGGACGGAAGTGTGATGGAAATTCCGAATCTCTCAAGGTGCACACATTTCATGCTCTGGATACTCCTAATTCAACCTGTACGCATCCCTCCAAACGTGCGAACGAGCTCGTCATCATAACTTCAATCCCTCAAACTTCTACGTTTATGGAAACATCCATGTAGTGCAAAGAAGTATCTGCGCCTTTCGGGGGATCACCGGCTGCCTGTGATCGTAATCAAGACTTGGTGTTCAAAACTGAAGTTAGAACGTGT
The DNA here is from genome assembly GCA_014925785.1 of Mycena galopus ATCC 62051. Taxonomy (NCBI): domain Eukaryota; kingdom Fungi; phylum Basidiomycota; class Agaricomycetes; order Agaricales; family Mycenaceae; genus Mycena; species Mycena galopus. The sequence goes on from WIQG01000030.1 coordinate 281,278, forward strand.
GGGCGAAATTCCGTTTCCCACAGTTCAACAATCTAAATAAAGTTCGGCTTGCCCTCAAATTTCGCCCGAGCTTCATAGAACGGTTCGAGATGACCAGGGGAGGCTGTGATACACATGGAGTACCGCAGGATTGCGTTCAGGCAGATTCGGGGCGATTTATTCCGTGAAAGAATATCAAATCGTAATTCAATATAAGCATTTAGAAACGGTATGTAATAAGACGAATGGAAACAGCAATGAGCAAAGAGCCAACAATAAAGAGAAAAGGAGAAAAATCGCCAGTTTTTAAACGTGCATTTGGCTTCCGCGCACAAATGGTGGGTAAAACCAAGTGCGCGCGTACTAAGCCCGGGGCCCACGGCAAGGGAGCACGAGGATGTAGCAAAGCTATCACCCATCCCCGGGAAGGAAACGACCTACCGCTGGACGTACCTGGATCTAAAGCAGCAGCTCTTGCGGTCTTGAGGCGTCTTGAGATCTTCAGTCTTGAGATCTTCAGTCTTGTGGCGCCTTGAGTCTTGAGGTCTCTTGAGCAGTATCCCACTGAGGTCTTGAGCTTGAAGACTTGAGGCATCTTGAGCAGTTTCCCACTGAGGTCTTGAAGTATCTTGAAGCTTGAAGACTTGAGGCGCGCGTCTCGAATCTTGATGCGTCTTGAATCTTGGCGTTAAATTTGAAGCTTGAGTCGTCGAGGCGCTTGAGACTGAGGTCTTATATCTTCAACTTGTCTTGGGTCTTGCCTTGAGGCTTGCGGCGTCTTGAACTTGATACTTGATGGCTTGTTGTGAATCTCGCAGCGCCAGCGAGACGAGTCTTGAGGAGCCAAAGGCTTGAAGTTGAAGCGTTGAACTTGAGGCGTCGACGTCGAAGCCTTGAACAAGAGACACGGGCTAACGGCGACCAAGATATAGCGAATGAACGTCAGCGTCAGGGTGATAGGAAGGACAACACGACACACCTTCGTCTTGAATCTCGCCCAGTAAGGTTTGAACTGCACTTGAGGCTAGTGGCTTGAAGCGAGGACTTGCGGTCTTGGCGCTTGAAGCTCGAAGCCTTGAGCGACTTGGGGGTTAGAGACTTGGCGGGTGTCGTGAGACTTGAGGCTTCAAGACTTGCGGCTTGGGTACTTGAGGCCTTGAAGTCAAAAGATTCAGTAGAAGACGCGATTCTGTCCAAGGCGAGCAAGCCAAAACGTCAGCGTCGGCGCCATTGATGAAGTTGAACACACCTTGAACGCACCTCTGACCAGCACCTCAAAGACTCTCCCAGCAACGATGACAGCGCAAGGCGAAGGAGGGGAAGACAGAGGAGAGTTCGTTGGGAGATGGTGGGAGTCAAGAGGCAAGAGGCTGACGGACGATCGAAGGTGGCTGTGACCCTTTTAAACCTGGGCGGCAACTTCCGGAGTTCATTCGCGCTTTTGAATTTCGGTTTTCACCAGACGTTAAAGTCGAACCAACGAACGACGTCATTCCGCGTTGATGTCACCCGCGGAAGATCTGCAAGGAAATTCTCTTTAAAGATCGGCGAAGAAACCTAGTGAAAAATGTCACAACAGGAGGGAAGGTGAAAATGGCCCACGGCATTGACCGAATTAAAACTTATTGCGAATTAGTAGCGGTAATTTTGGGCTCGTGCGGAAACGGTGGTTGCGCGAGACACGTTGACTTGCAGTCGCGTCGGTCACATGACCGCGATTCTTCTCAGGAAGAGGCAAGACAAACGACTTAGACATCCCGAAACGCGTCTTTTCACCTCAAAATTTGGTAGGGAAAATGTTTTGTATGTTCGACGAACTCCTCATTTACTTCCATGGAAGTTTTTGAATTTCTCAAGTTCTCCCGCGGAAACAAAACGTGTCTGATAATTTTTAAAAAAAGGCATTCTGACGGCGGAGTACGACCTTTTTCTGACTGAAAAGCCTAGGGCCGCATCTGAGATCTGAGCCCTCTGAGTGCAAGTGGGAACCAACACACGACAGTCAACGATTACGTGATGAGGCGTGATCTTCACGTCTATAAGTACAAACAAGTTCGTGACTTTTCTCATCTCTTCTGCATCTCCAATGCCTCCCTCAAGACCAGCGTCTCTCTCTCGGACGTCCTCCATGACGAGCACGGGCGCCAGCACGTCCTCTGACGACCTTTACGCGACCTTCATAAACGAGTCCACCGACGCAATGACGAGGCGCACTCGAAAACGATTCACGAACGCGCAGCTTATGATGCTCGAGCAGCTTTTCCACCAAAACTCCCACCCGTCGCGGGAGCAGCGCGAAGCAGTCGCGCGGTCTGCGAATATGTTCGTCTCGCGTTTACCACCGTGGCGTCGCGTCTAACGCGTTTTTTTTTCGCTCTCAATAGGGAAGTCAAATCCGTCACAATTTGGTTTCAGAACAAGAGACAGACAGAGAGAAGAATGACCCTTGCGAGCGATGGTGGCCGCACCTTACCCCCTGTAATCATCCACAACAGCCATGGCAGCTATCCTCGCGTACCCTCTCCCATTCCGTCCCCTTCCGTGGCCAGCAGCGTGTCTTCAGGATCCACCACCTCGACGTCAGCCTCCAGGCGCCCCTCCTTAGACTGCGTCGCGTCCAGGTCGGAGCTGCGGGCGCCTGCGCCACGTACACCTTCTCGCCGCCACAACCCACACGCGCCACTCTGGGAGAATATGGCCTCCTCTCCCGTCGGTCCAATGTTCAGCCCCCCTGCACACGACTACGTCGAATTCGGGCAGGACCAGCGCACACGTACCCTCGAGTGGGCATGTGCGCGCCGTCGACTCAAGGGCAAGGCGGAGCGTGGCTTGACCCTCCCTAGTCTCATGAGCGACGACGAGGACACGGACGTGGATCTCGACGAGGCTGTCACGCCGCCGAGCACCTGGGGTGACGGCGACGCGCGTTGGACTACGAACACCGGGAGAGACATAGCGAAAAGCGAGGGTCAGAGGGCCATGGTGGCGCCTGCGGAGCCGGACGACGACACCATGAAGGCGGCACTCGCTTTGTGCGGACTCATGCGCGGATAATCCGCACGCAGCGGCGCGAGCGTTGGAGGTCGGGGGCGCTCGCAGGGTGTACAAAAGGAAATCTTTTAACATTAAAAATTGTTTATAGTGCAATTCCTCTTTTACAGCGGTACTAAATACACAAGGATGCTGCGCGAAACACGCTGCCGTGGTTTTCACGTCACGGCAGCGTGTTTCGCGCCCAGTCCTTGTGTAAGCGGTGCAATAGGCCGCAGGTCTCTCCTCTCCTCCAGTCTTCCCCTTCGAAGCTCCTAGGTCCTCCAAGAGAACGTCCATGATCTGTTAATCGTGACATGGCGCTTCGGATCTTTGTTCCCGCCTTTTTCATATGTGGAGTGATACATCGACGGGTGCTTTGTGCTAGCCGCTTGGTCCGCGGTCTGGCCTTAAGACGAGGAGACGCGTTGACGACGCGACGCGTTGATTAATGATCAAATGCCATTGCCGTCGGCGGCCAGCGGGCTGTATGTATAGGATATGTTTATATTTTTTTTTAGAGGTCGGTTCCTCCATTCGTCTTTTGTGGCCCACGGAATGGGTACCTATGTACATATATTCTGCTGATGTGTATTTCTTTTCGCAACAAACATTCTGAGTGTCTCTCCGACTTTCTCCAACGGGCTAGTGGGTGGGGAAAGAACGACTACGTCGGTCTGCGGGCGTTGAAAGCGCGCAAGCGCTAGACAGCGCAAAGACAGCGCCAAAAGGTGCCACGGCTACTGATCCTCCACATAAAACCTGGAGAGAAAAGACATTTGAGAAGATTTGATCATGGTTTGACTGGTCTTTGAATAAAACGTCTTTTACAGTTAAATACTTGACTTCGAAGGCAGCCGGACGGCGTTAGACGGCATTGTACCGTGATTTCGAGGAACCAGTGTGCCTGTAGTACGCGGTTGGCAGGCAGAATTGTCCATACGCCCATGGACCATTATTCTACGCCCAAAAAAAAAGAGAAACAGGACCCGAGACTCGAAAGTTGCCGTCCATAAGGGTCTGAAGCTGCAGGCTCTTTACCCTATTCTTCCTAGTCAGACCAATTTTCTCGTTGACAGGCGGAGATGGGGGAAAAACTGTTTACGGCTTTACCTTGCTTTAGCCTGCTAGACCAGGCTAGACCTTGCTTTATCATCCATGAAAATTCAGGTCCAATAAATCAAAATTTATGCGTCGGCACTCCTATGCACATGCGTGCCGTCGGGGAGTGTCTGTGAGTTGCTCCAACTCTGCCCTTGCCTTCAACAAACGAGTTCGCAATGTTGAAGCTGACTTGGGGTCCGGAGGGACTCCCGCTAAGCTCTTGCCTAATATTAGAATCTAGTAGCAGGGCTGCAGCGCGGCCCATGGAATGAGAGCTAATTAAGGCCCACCATTAGCTTACCAAATGGCCGCCGCAAATTAGCAGCGGCCCTGAGCGGTTACCATAATAGGTTGTTATGGACAGAAGTATCTCAAATTTCAGCATGTGACAAGACGTCCAGTGGCTTAAAAAGGGAATTTGAGGCTGTGTCTTCCCTCCTTTCACCATGACCATCGAATTGCCGCAAGAGCTCATCGAGGAGATCCTGGACCATCTTGATTCAGACTCTCTGAAGCATTGCTCCCTCGTATGCTGGGCATGGGTTTTCCGCGCTAGATCGCTTCTTTTCCGAAAATGCAACCTTAACCCAAAGAGCGTTCTTGCCTTCCGCGACCTTCTACGGTCGCCGAGTTGCACTTTCGCAGACCACTTTCGCAGCATACGTGCCACAAAAAGGCATGGAAACCGAAACGACCACGTTTTCGACGAAATTGCGGCGGATTTTGTGGGCATTCGCGAGCTCAGCTTGATGCTCACCTGCGGGGTCGATGAATATGCATTTTATTGCACCGGATTCATCGCGGCCTTCCCGCATGTCACTCGCCTCACTCTCACCTTCCTAAACGACTGCGTAGAGGATTTTTCTGTGCCGCTCATCGACATGATATGCCTCTTCCCTGCCTTGCAGGCGCTGGACATACAATACCTCTTCGGGAAGATAGCGGATTCCCCTCCGACCGCGGTGCCTCCCCCGGGACTGCACTCTGTAAAACTCACCACAGACTCGGCCGGGCCAATTCTGTCGTGGCTGAACAGGTCCAATCATCTCCCGAACGTGGACTCGGTTAGCCTCCAGTATCTTCAGAACAATGATGTGTCCATTGTGCGCTCGGCGATGCAGCGGCTCGGTCGCTCGCTCCGCCATCTGGAAATAGCGCTTATTCGGACACCACCATCCCCCGGTGCGTACATACACCTACCGTCGTTCTCCCCGCGATTAAGTATTAAAATCGCCACTGCAGTTGACGTCTCAACCGTCTTTGACCTCACACTCCATCCGAATCTCCAAACACTGACCATCATCGACGATCCCTTTCAACCCGTTGGCCCCTGCCAGTTCTTTCGGCTCATAGGGAGCCTCACCGCCCCGAAGCTCGAGCGGCTTTCGCTGTGCCTTGATCTATTGCTCTACCAGAAATTGCCAGCTTGGGGACCGCTCGACTCATTATTAGCCTCACCGCGATTTCCGAATCTGCGGAGCGTTGCGGTCGGCTGTACCAAACATCTGATTTCGTTCAACCACGATAACCACGATAACCACGATTATCTGTGTACATCGCTGCCTTTGCTCGTGGCTTCCAAGGGGTTGCGGATGGAATGGTAGATTGCATTAGGTGCGGGCCCGTGGCTTTGGGGTTTGCGGACAGAGCGGTAGGTTAATTCGGGTTTGGTTTTGCTACTCACCATGATGCTTGCTGCAACATCAAGCCTGGGAGCCATAGCTCCTCGCTGCGATTTCCGAATCTGCGTCGAGCTCGGTTCAACCACGATATTTATCATCTCTGAAAATATTTATTCGCGCATCGCCGTGGTCGCAGAAGCTTCTAGGTAAATCAGGGTTCGTTTTCGCTCAATCCATCAGTCGCCATGATACTTACTACGATGAATCAGAATCCGGGACTGCAATAGAATGAAATCAAGTACATAGTATCTTGCTGAAAATAAATTAGACATGGACTGCGTACCTCTCACGAAACCACCACTGAACCCAACGCCGACACAACCTCCCCGTCAATTGTAGCGGGGTGACCAATGACAGGACTAGGAAGAATGAGCGGACCACATCAGGGCGAACGATGTGACCTCACTTCTTGGAACGACGTTTACGAGGTCGAATTCGAATCGGCACCAGATATTTTGTGTAACGAGGACCAAAAGAGAGGTAGGTTTGCGTACGAAATGGGCTTGGTAGTATCCGCATCGATGGAGAGCTGAACGATAACAGTTTGTGAAAATTAAATTTCAGCTCAAGCTGCTTGTGATACCGAGATGAGCTGCAAGGAATGGCGTCGCTGTTGATTCGGCCCCAGAAGATTTAGATCCCAGCAATGCGGCAGGTTTGTTTCGTGGGTTGCGAGTTTACTCTGTATATTACCCACAGACATGATTCTCGACGGCAGAATCTAGAGGCGCGCAAAAGAGCTCCCATATCCGGGCCAAGGGCCCCGGGGGAGCGCGGAGGCCCAAGAAAGCCTCGAGGTTTCGGAACGTTCCAGATGTCGCAGCCAAGGTCGTCCTGAGTGGTGCGGCGAACGAGCCAGGGAATAAAAGGTAGCTTTTGGCGCGCGGGCCCTGAGGAGCATCGCCAGCGGCAGCCGCCGTTGTCGACAAGTTCACAAGTCCTTATGCTCAGCACATGGACATAGTCTTCTGTGCTGCATTTACAGATGGTACGGAGGACCGACCTGGCGCAAGTGTATGCATGCCGCCGATGGCCCTGTCGGGTGGCACCGCATACACAAAAGCTCTTGGCTCTCTGGCTACGGTGGCCCTCTGCGTAGCGAGAACCTCTCGGAGGATCGTAGGTCAGTCGGCGTCGTTGCCCAAGAAAAAGTTAAAATGTCGGTGTCGGCAGAATAGGAGTAATAGAGTAATAGGCGCCGTGGACGAGACCCCTTATTCCAGAACGATATTGACTCGGAGGTCGCCTATGTAAGTACTACTAGTAGCAGTAGCAGACCGCCCAAACCAAGAGAGGTTGTCGAATTCTAGATGGTGGTTCAAGCTCAAGAGTAAGCACATACTTTCACAGGGGTCGGTGGCTGTGAACCCCTGCTTCTCGCCGCCATGTCGACTCAATCCAAATCCAAATCCATCGCCCTCCTCGTGTGTGATACGCTCCCGCCCTCCGTCGTCTCGGCGCACGGCGCCTACCCCGTCCTTTTCACCGCCCTCCTGCACGCCGCGGGCGCCGCGCTCGGCATCGCCGACATCGCCGACAAGTGCAAGCTGGACGCGTACGACGTCGGGCACGAGATGGTGTACCCGAGCGAGGCCCAGCTGGATGGATACGACGGGGTGTTGATCACTGGGTCGAGTGAGTGCTAGTCTGCTATTTGTTGTTCGTTGTCCGTTATCCGTTATCTGGTATCCCGTACATCCTGTATGGATTGGGATTTGAATTTAGATTGGGAGGCAGCGACTGACGTGCGTAGCTAGAGGCGTCGGCGTACATGGACATTCCGTGGATAAATAAGCTCGTGGAGTGGACGGCGCGCGTCGCGACGGAGAGACCTAGCCTCAAGATCGTAGGTGCGCGCGACGTCTAGTTTTAGATTTTTGGGGGCTGCTCACACCACACGATATACTCGCAGGCATCTGCTTCGGGCACCAAATCATCGCGCGCGCGTTGGGCGGGCGGTGCGTGCCAAACGACGGGAAGTGGGAGGTTGGCCCGACGCCCGTGGCGCTGACCGCTCTCGGGAAGGAGGTGTTCGGTCTTGAGTCGGACCTCGTAAGTGACTGCGAATTCCATCCCCTGCACGCCATCTCCAGCCTCATCCAATCTCATCTCGTTTCATTATTGACCGGACCGCACGGCGCAGTACATCCAAGAAATGCACCAGGACCACGTCCCCGAGGTGCCGCCCTCGTTCCACCTCCTCGGCTCCACCGCCGTCTCGGTGAACCAGGGCATGGTCCGCTTCCATAACCACAACCCACCGTCGCCCGTCGCGCTCGCCGACATCAACATCTTCACGGTCCAGGGCCACCCGGAGTTCAGCGAGCCGATCGTGAACAAGCTAACTTCGCTGCGCAAGGAGCAGGGGATCATTGGCCCCGATGTCGCGGCTGATGCGGAAAGGCGCGCGCATTGGCGGAATGACGGAGTCGGGGTTGTGGGGAAGGCGATATTAGGTGTCTTCGGCGTCGTATGATTAGGATATGGGATACGGCTGAATAGGCTGCAGCATGAGCGTGTATGCTGCAGATAAGGAAGGATAGATTAATAAATGTGTGTGTATGTACATGACCTGATAGATGGATGGATGCGCAGATGAGGCAGGCTAATATACACTCTCCGAGGTAGATAGAGGAAATTGGATGAATGCAATCTTGTCATGTTTTGAAGACGATAATCAGGACCAGGAGAACAAGTATCAGCGTTCCGATTGTTACAGCCGAGCCTAGAAACAAAGGTGGGTCAGCGCCTCAACATTAAATTAACGGAAGGGCATACCGTTATTCTTCGCGCCCTTGGCAACTCTATCAAGCCGTCGCCGTGCGCCGCTGAGGAGCGTGTCCGTGTGCCCGAGGTCGGTGTCCAGCTCCTCGAGCAGCCCCGTGTGCACCTCGAGCTCGTCGTTTATCTGGAGCGAGATATCCCGTTGCCGGTTGATCGAGTGCGACAGCATGTCGAGCTGGCTGTCTTGTTCTGCGTGCGCCCAAAAGAAAAAGCCAAATGAATAACCTCAGACGGAATTTGAAGGTCAATGAACAACGCACGGTCCATGAGCAGCCGCTGCGTCTGCAGCATGTCCTCCGGCCCCGCTTCGGGATCGTCCGTATAGGGCGTGTATACCGGCTCCGAGGGCGGCGACGGAATCAGCTTCACAGGCGGGCGCTCGGACTCGAGGCTGCGGCGTAGTCAGTCAGTCGGTCGTAGTTTGACGCGCGCCGCAGTGCACAGTAAACACCGGAAACAAACCTCTCCACGCCGTCGTCCTCCCCCGCGCCCAGCATGGCGCGCATCCTTTCATGCTGCTTCCTCAAGAGCCCCACCGCCTCTGACCGGCCCTCCTTGGCCTCGAGCGCGAGTATGCCGGACCGTAGCGAGTTGAGGTTTTGTGTGATTTGGGGGAGGTGCAGGTTGTTGGGCTTGGAGGGTGCGTCGGTGGTGTAGGAGGGGAGCGTCTGTAGCCGCTGCCGCTCGAGGAGGAGGGAGAGCGTTTGCGTCGATATTGAGGTTAGTTTTGCAAGAGACATCGTTGCAGCGAACAGAGTGGATTTGTTTGCGCGGTGATATATTTCGAGGATGTCGGCTGCGCGGGCCGGCCCTCCTTTCTCTCCGCCTCAATGTTCAGTTCAAGATTCTTTGGTCTGCCACACCTTGGGTCAAAGTTGCCACTGAAATCTAGGGACCACCCTTGCTTTGAGGAGTCCTCATTTGCCAAATGGCCGACCCACTCAGCCTTCCGAGTCGACGAGCCGCCAGTGGAACTCCGTCTGGCACTTCAAATAGCTTCAAATCCCTTCCGAGTTGCGCTGTCTGGACTCTCCATGGCGCATTGGAACATATGACTTTGTCCAGCCCGAGACGGCTTCAAATCCATCGGCTTCATTGAGTACAGTGCACTTTCTGGGCAACGCTGGATCTGGGAATCCGAGTCTTGTTCCACCCAGTAACTTGTCAGTGCCGGGCTCTGCTAGTGAACTAGATATCGAATTCCCTTGGCCGGTATATCGACTCTGTGAGACTCTAAAGGATTGTTCAGGGGTTTTTGCCGTAAATTCTCAAGCTAAAAAGATCGGACGAGCGTTGTATGCCCCAAGATCTGCCAATTTCAATGCAAAAATCGATTCTGACCTCCGCCCTTGCCCTGTTGCTCTACAGAACGTATTCAACGTTTTGTCTGTTCCTTCTCGGGCGTTATATACTAGGAGAAGCTGGTTGGATGGCGAGGCCCTCAAACGAATCTCTGACCTTGAATATCTGGAGACTATCGAGCGTCCACTTCAAACCCACTTGAACTACTCCCTGCCCTTCCACCGTAATGGCGTACATGTGCAGTTCTATCCAGTCCGAGACGTCTCCCAATCCAGCAACGCGTGTCTCCTGGTCGAGTCCAGCAGTGCCATGAATCTGAGCAACGTTGGATCTGGACTGAATTTTGTCCTGTTTGGTTCGCTTAGGAAATTGCCGCTGCTAGTCTGAGTCTGCGCCGATGAAGTGGACGTCGGGTTTACATCAAATCGAATTCGGACTGAACACGGAATGCCAATACGTGTACCTCCCTGGACTCGGAGCACCCTACGATCCCGTAATTGCAATCGCATGCCTGGCAGTTGTCCTGGAATCACAAAAGGTCGCTTTTATTGTAATCCTGCTGAATACGCAACCTCGGCCGGTTGTCGCTAGCTACTCCTCTCTAAGCAACTTGCATTTTGATTTCTCGTACCTTATTGCCTGGAAATGACTAGCATCAGCGCGCTAACTCGTCTTGGAATTGAATTGACTCGACCTTGGCTCCATTTCCTCGTCGAAAGATGGCAGCTGAAACTGTGTGACGATTGATGTCGGCACGACTTTCGCTTGGACCACTCAATCAGGGGGCTCGGACCGGAGGCAATAGCGCCACCTCGAGAGTGAGTCCACAGGCGTCCACAGTGTGTCTGTTATTGTCCCACGCTTGAACATTTCCGGAACTCGCTAGCCCCATTCCCTCGTCCACAGCATTCTAATTTGGCGAACAAATCATGCGAGTCGGTGGCGGCTCAACAAGGAATCTTTCCTAACGAGGCTGGAGAACCTCAGGCACTGTAGGCGAGCTCTGTCGGACACAATTATGACCCGGGAATTAAATTTGACACAGAAGATCTTTCAACCGCGTTCAAACCTGTTCAAGTTCAATTTTGAAAGTACACTTGGCATATGCAGTGGCGACATGAACAGAATCGTCTCCCCACCTGCGTCCCCATGGAAAATGAAAGTAAAACAATTGCGGTGAAGTCAAACAACGATTCCCATATCCGGACTCGGCTTGTGGCCACGCGGATACCGTCCGACCTTCTCAAATCCGTCGTTGCTTGGTCTCGTCATCTTTCCTTTCTACGCATTCACCCTTCGGTCTGACTCAAAACCAATGGCCACCGATCGTACCAGGTCTTTCCCCGGCTCGCTTTGACCGCCATCAATTCACCGCTTAACGCATTGGTGCGCACATCCGCGGGAATCTATCCTTGGCTCCTCTCCGCCGCTTGAATTCCAGACGAGTCGGCGAGTCATTGACTCTGCTCTGCCGGGGAAATGCAACATGTTGCATTACGAGACTTATCGAGAATAGGTGCTATAAGAATGGGCGCCACACCGATGTTTGAACAACCGCAATCTCAATCTCACTCTTACACTCGACTTGCACTCTGATTGGTATTATAAATGCTCTGCATTAACCCGCAACTGCTGTGAGCCACCTCGATTTTGCACATTGTCTCTGAATCTTATGTCTGTTGGTACAGGAGCCTCACTAAAGAGGATGTGGCTACGCCGCCTGCTGCTTCCTTCGACTGGCCGCCGCTGTTCACTGGAGCGGACGGCTCCGATCCCTGTCCCAACCTCTATTGGAATTCGTGGGCTGCGGACCTCGTTCAACCGGACACGGACGACACCTCGTCTTGGTTCTCCTATCCTAGCCAAATGGACACAGATTTCTTGTGCACCAGCGACGACAACGGCCTTCCGAGTGATCTTCTGTGGTTGGAAAGTGACTTCTCGAGCTCCGACTCTGAAGATTCTTCTTCTTCGTCATACTCATCGCCGAGCCAGTCCTCATCGCCATCCCCTCACACTGCTTCTCAAGATTTGCCGTTCCCCGCATTTTCACCGTTCTCTCATGAAGGCCAAGACGGCGAAGCACAGTTTGATGGCTTGTCGGCGATGGGGTTTACATTCGAGGGCCTTCAGACCGACGACTTCTTTCTGAGGGAAGGATTGTTCGGGGGCGTCGAACAGCTTTCTCCTTCCTACCCCGCATCCGAGTCGACGTCTCCCTTCTACCCCTCGTCCGAGTCGGACAGTACGCTGGACGATGCCCTACGTTTCTTTGATTGCGAGGACTACAACAACTTGGATTGCGCTTCGACTGGTGCCAAAAATCAAGGTGAGCCAGTGGACGTTGCTCCGGCACATAATACTAGTAGCTGACGGTGAACTATTACAGAAGATTTGACTCTGTCGTTTGCACCTTTTCCCAGCACCACATCCTATCCCCCAGTCGCAAACAACCATGAAGACGACGAGTCAGCGGACACCGCGTCGGTTCCGTCATTTGCACCTCTTTCAAGCGCCACGTCCTATCCGCCAGTCGCAAACAACCACGAGGACGACGAATCAGGGGACACAGCGTCCTCATCCACACCCCAGCTGTGTCGCCCAACTTCAAAATCGATTCGGAGTGCCAGGGTACGGACTCCATATCGACCTGGCCGCGTCCAGTGCTGGTGCGGAAGGTGGCTCAGTCGAGCAAATGACATACCTCGCCATTTAAAAACGCGCGCGCACGGCGGGGAGAGGGTCAAGTGCAAAAGGTGTGGGGATGACATTAGCCGTGAAGATGCCATGAAGCGGCACCGGGAGAGCCAGAAATGCCGTGCAGCTCACCAAGCCCAGAAAAAGAGGAGATGAAAGATGATCTGCCGGGCCGTTAGGTCAAATTACGTGTACTTAGGACCAATAGAGAACGGTTTACTTGTACTATTTATTCTCGTGAGATTTGTACTTTTTGTGTGTCGGTTCTAAGAATTCCAAGTACTCTGCTGACTTGATTTGCTTCCTCCGCTTCTTTTTTTTTTGAACCACCTGGTCACGCTTTTCAACCGTAGGAAATGATGGGTAGCTGTGTTGGCGTCTTCTGTCGTTCAACTTCGTGGTTGTCGAGTCCCGCAACAATTGTAGAAGACAAAAGACTAATCAAGGTGGACACAACAGATGGCACCCGAGGCGCCCTCAGGCTGATCATCAATTTTTGTTGTTTCGGCGGAAAAGAACAAGTACAAGTCATCTTGATAATGATTCGAATTGTTGGCCGAGTCATCCTCAGTCCGCCAGAGTATAAAAGGCCGGCTCCCTCCCCACAAGTCTATCCTCATTCTGTCTCAAACGCATTGCGACGATCCCCGGCCCATTCCGCTACTACACCAAATTTCAAGAACTTCTCGCCACCGGCCAATGTCGCACGGGTTCCCATCTAGTTCAGCGCAGAGACCACACAACTCGAGTTGCGCTCTTCCCCACAATGGCGCAAAATTGGATTTATTTTCGGAACAGCACTTTCCGCCGTTGGGGTCACCCTCGCCTGCGAACAGCAGGCATTCTCGGATGAGCGGCCCAATACACAATGAAAATTCGCCGCATAGCCTGCAACAGGAGGAGGGCAAGAAGAACACGCGAGACAAAATGGACAGCTATGAAGTGCGGAAAACACACACGTATGTATTTCCCATTGGCCACAAAGGAATGTTGATCATAATGACAGCAACCAATGACAACCATAGCCATGAAACAAGGGAGGCCGAAGCGTGCCTCTTCCTGCCTCGAGTGCTTTTCAGCGTCAAGAAACACCGGAAAATCGTGTGGCTCTACTGGAGGAATTGAACCAAAAGCGTGCGCAAAGAGAGAAAGAGAGACGGGAGAGGCGGAACACGAGGAATGGATTGGTGGAACTATGTTTGGACCTTTAGCTCCTCCTGTTGCAATCGAACGGTTGAACCCTCTTATCCTGTTGCTTAAGAAGTTCATACCGGTTCTGAGTTTTGAGTCAATGTACCTCCTTCCTGTCGACTGCAGCCGCTGAACAAGGAACCTTTCGTAATGCGGATGGAGAAATTGGAGAGAGACTTTCAGCCAAAATTATGGCCCTGAAAATCGAACCGAAGCACCCCTTGTTGTAGTCTCTCGCAGACAGCCGCTTCAACAGTTTTGATCTCGTACCTCGCCTTGTTGAATACTTTTTTCGTCCTTGACACACAGCAATTGCCATATCTGGAATCAAGCTGTGGCAACGCGTCATTCAATACCGGCTGACCTTGTATAATCCATTAATGTTCCTTGATCCAAACATCTTTTCAGGTAGAACCACCCACCGAGAGCACTATATTTATGCCATCCCCGTGTTTAGACTTAGCATCTCCGTTTCCGGGGCGTCGTGCCCTTTGATAGAAGCCCATTGGTATTTTGATTTCTTCCATAAAGATCTTGATCTTGCTCAATGTTGGTCATGGATCGAAGAGTCATTGATCACCTGCGGGGAAAAATGCAACCCGTTACTATAATTTAACGTAGTACAAAAGCCAAGACGCCACACCGACTTTTTCCCCGGAAGCCCCCGCATTTCCATCCTGCACTCAACCAAAAATTCCATTCTCCATCTCTTATGTTGACCCAATGAAACGGTGGGGTGGCCGCCGTTCTCGACATTGCCTATCACTCTTATTCCTGGCGCCCCAGGCACACTGAATGGTACCTTGCTAGAACCTCCGTACTATTCATTGCCTCTCAACATGTGTTCCTACTGTTTCGAAGGGAGGAGCCCACTGATAAAAGAACAATAAATTCTACCGACAGGACAGAGAAGCAGGCAACCAATAGGCCTGGCACACTGCGCTGCAAATGCGGAAGTAAGAGCTGAAACGACGCATGGAGACAAGTCTGACGCACAATGATGGAGTACATGTACAGTGCGATCTGTAATTCCAAATACGCCTTGAAACCCATAAGGAGAGCCAGAGATGTCGGCAAGCTCGAGAGAGAAATATCCGAGTTTGTTGCTTTGCTTGGAACCAGGGCACTACTTTACTTATGTTTCTGCTAGTCAAAACAATTGTATAATGTATAACCGATGTATTCGCCGTACTTTTGTGATTATATAGGGTTCAGTGGTTGTAACAATCGTCTCTTGTAGTCCGAAACAAAATGGTTGAAACCAAGTCAAACATCAATTGCCATATCGGGCGTGGCGTTCTCGCCGTCTTCATCCAATGACCAGACTTTTTTGTCTTGTTCATTATGCGTCACTATGCGCTTGTTCTCTGTGTTATGGAGGCGGTATGACCTCCTCTTTTATGCTTCTGTCTTTCAACCCAACCATGCTATCTACACTTTTCTCCTCAGCTAGAAAGCCTTTCAGGGGATTACGTGTAACTTCAGGGCCTGTTGCTTGAATATTTATCATCTTTTGCCTGGCTGCGTTGGACCCTTATTTTATATCCCTAGTAAGTGTGCAACAGCCCATTTCAACCACCTTCCTTATTGGGCGACCGGTGTTGAGCTTTAGATTTACGTCAATATATTAGCGATCATTAGGCCTCAGCCTTCGGCAATGACTCTCACATTGGAGCACAAGTAAGGAGTCATTTTTATATGATGTGCCACCACTATTGTCGAACTCAGGGTCCAACCTGTACCGCGTTATCGGGTCACAACAAGTCAGAACGGAGGTGTCTTCTGCCATGTGGTGGCGACCTCCGCGATTTTGGTGGCGAGGCAGGTGTATAAATACCTAAAAGATCGTGGGTTTACCATCACTCAACGACTCACCAGATCTACCATTTCTTCGTTGTCATATCCCAGCCCCCACCGTGAGTGCATCTCATTTGAAGATTTCCGTCTTTGCTCAAGTTATAACACTACAGAAACCATGTCTGAAGGAAACCTTCAACCTGTTCCGGCCAATACCCTGGTTACTGATCCAGAAGATCGACTTCTCGCTGTGGCGTGCGTATGTTGTACCCTTGAGCTCAAGAACCTCTGACCATTTGTTGACAGGAACCCGCTAATGGAGGAAGCAATGGAGAAGGCAGCGAAAAAGGGAGTGAGAAGTGTTGTGAATCCTCCCGTCCCGATGGACGAATTGAAAAAGAATACCTTCAACAAGATAAAAATCCTGAAGAACACGATGGATATGCTCCTCGACATGGAGACTCTCTTTGTGGCGCTCTCCCCAGACATCTTCGTGGCGCTCCCCTCAGACACCTTCGTGGCACTCCCCGCAGACACAAAAGCTGGCCTCGCAGATGTTGTAACTGCCCTTGCCTATGAAACGGAGACTTGCCTGCGTCGTATTTTGGCTTTTTTCGGAAACATTGAAAACCCCGAAACCTGCGAAGCGTACGCACATCGGGCTATTGAGCCAAATCGTCCCTGACTTCTGAACAGGATGAAGACATTAGAGGCGGCGATGAACATTCTGGCCGAGGCTCTCGATCCGGAGGGAATTGCCGACCTCTTCAAAATATGCGAAAACTTAACCATGCTGATCAACGGAATAAATGGTCGGGGTATGACTGATGTAGAAATGGAGCCGCTTCTCGTACAGATGGATCATCTCGTAAATAAACCGGGGACAGACATGAAGACTCTTCTCAAAGAGATGGTGGATGTCCTCAGAAACTTCGAGAGCCGCACATCTGCTCAAGTTCAATTTGAATGGCCCGTGCGTATGTTGAGTACGCTACCAATAATATCTCTGACTCCCAGGTAATACTAGAAGGAGACCAACATGACGGTGTGAATGGAGATACTTCGCGTAGGTACTGTATAAAATGGACATTCTCACCGGCTTATCTCCCGTATGAGGATGTGTATAAGAACATAAATCCAACCTGGCCTCGTAATGTCTGGTAGAATGGAAACGAGTACTTTGTTCTCTTTCGGGCCAGAAAAAGAAACAAAAACACAGTCATGGGTAGCTCCGAGGAGTTCCCATTTTGCGTCATGTTTAGCAAATACTCCGACTCTGACTCCAATATCTAAACGGCACATTTCAACCACACCTTCCTCATCACGCAGAGATCTACGGTCACTTTGCGGGATAGCAAGCAGATATATCGCGAGCTGTAAACCTGAGGAGCAGGATTCAGCCATACCGGTGACCTTCCTTATCAGGCCAGTAGCGTCGAACTGGGAGTCAAATTGTAACATGGTGTAGTCATCAAATCAGAGTAGTAGCCATCTTCATCACTTCGTTACTTCGCTTATTTCGCTTATTTTCGTGAAACCTTGTCACTTTGATCGCATTTAGTGAAATTTCGTTACTTCTGATGATTTTCTGTGAAAGTTCGTCATTTTAACTCAGCACGTTCCAAAACCCGGAAGCATCGGCCATCAGTGTTCCTTCAGCACAAGGCCGGGCGGGTTTTTTTATATAGATACCTTACCCCAACACTAACTGCTAACCTTAACCCCTAACCACTAACCACTAACCACTGACCACTAACCACTAACCTCTAACCACCCTAACCACCTAACCCAAACCTAACCAGCTATGCTCGGCACACTGCTGATACCCATCACTTCATGATGTGCCAAGCAGTTGCCGTGTATCAAACAACTCACGAACTTCCTCAAAAACATGCTAATGTGACAAACATTCACAGGTTCTGTTACATCCCGTACCACCTGGTACCTCCTCTGGCGGAATCCGGCTTATCGGCTTATTACGCCACCTGGCTTATCACCATACTCCGCCACTATGCCGGACTTCCTCCGGTTCATATTCTCCGATCCGCCGGTCTTCAGACTAGCGTCCGGCCTTTGGCTGAAGACGGGTTTTCATGCAATGAAGTATTCTGAGCGTTTCCCGTTTATCCGCCTTCGCGTGGATCTCCACATGCTTCCCATCTACACGCCCCATGCATTGTTCCCCATCCGTATGTTCCCTTGTACTCGCTTCAAGGCTATGTTCTCCATTTGCTATATTCCTTGTACTTCCCGATTCATAATTAGATCCGGCTTTAGTATTTAAACCCCGTATCTACCAGCTTGTACTTTAGATTAGTTATTAACGTCTTTGGACTCATCGTTCATTGTCTAAGTCGTTCTCCATCCTACGGCCTTGTTCACTTCGGCCATCCGGCTCTTCATCCACTTCGCCGGCTGGTAGTCTAGCTCGCCCAGCACCTCTGTGGCGTTAGCGTCCCCCATGTCCGTTCATCTTCGGCTTTCGGCATTCCTACGCCGACCAGCTTTCTTATTCCGACTGGCTTTCATATCCCAGCCGGCTTATCTGGCATAGCTTTTCCCCGCGGCTTGGTATATAACAGGTTCCCATCAAAGTCACGAAGATTCCCGAACTTAAGCGAAGTAATGAAGTGATGAAAATGGCGTGGACTCATCAAATCAGAAAATTGTGGGCCACAACAGTGAGACCAGCTGTGAATGCATAGACGTACATCGGACACCTAGAAGGTCATGACGAAAAGCCGCAGTGCGGCAATTAAAGGGCACCGCTACCTCTAATGAATATGTACCTCCTCACCCTCCGAGGGATCAGGGCCGTCTAGCTCAGTTGGTGGGAGCGTCGTGCTAATAACGCGAAGGTCTTGGGTTCGATCCCCACGATGGCCATCACCATAATTCCTCGGAGTTTTTTTGCCGCAGTTCCTTCGTGTGTTTCTCCAATTCATTTATCAATCCAAAAAGTACTTCCATACCCTTCCGCTTTCAAACTCTTCATGCATCTCGTTGAATGGGAACACTTGAGGGTATCAAGTCAAAGGATGGACTCATGTCTCACAAATAAAGATTATAATGGTTGGTTTTTACTACATGGCATGCTGTAAAAATGGAGTTTATGCAGTATGCATGCACAGTTATAATTATCAGGCCAGGTGGTCATTGGAAGAATCCGAGCACGCCTCAGGATAATATGTGGAGTGGCTGACAGCGCTCCTGAGATGTCAGGATCTGGGTGCAGAGGATAGTTCTGCCTCCCATGATCTGAAGATAATTTATATAATGCAGTTGAATACGAGACAGGTAATTGTTTTGGAAGTGGCAATATATTGTGCCATATATCGCAATCATCGCTTGGTGCTTGGCATGCAATTGCGAAACTTTCCTTCAACCACATTGAAACTCATATGGTAACAAATATCTGAAGTCCAATCACCTTTTGAACCCACCTCGATAGGCGTTGAAGTTTTGATTTGGACTTATGTAATTGACACATTTGTTATGCGCTGTGTACGGCGTCAATGACTCGGTACTGGATACTCTATTATTGGGAGATTGATCGTGTCGTGTGCCAGTGCTGGAGTCACCGTACTATTGATTCCTGATCGTGAACACGTTGTACTCCGGTCAGATCCACCTAAGTATTAGTACTAGCCATGTACCGGTATCACTTGCCTTGTCCGGGTATGGCCACTCCTGGCTAATTTTGAAGTGTCTTTTTCATGCTGTAAAACAATCGTTGGACCAGGATTGGCGATGTCAGTTACTTGAATAACTACGGTCCGCAATACAACACTTCAATGATCTCCCACTGACGGCATGCAGTAGCTTTCGAACAAGTCCAAGATGGAAGCTTGGGCACTGACCACACAGAGTCCGTCTACAGGGAGAACACATGGCTCCAGGACATCGTCCACACTGCACAATGCGTGCTGAGGAAGCAAAATCAGGATGCTGTCCATCAAGAGGAAATAATGCACAGGGCAGGCGATGGGTGCACCGGGACTCTGGATGGAGTCATATCTGGTAGGGACATAGACACTACAATAGTGTCTATACAGTGTGTGTGTGTGTGTGCAAGGGCATGCAGTAAATTTCAAACAGGTCCGAGAAGATGGAAGCTTGAGAGTCCGTCTACAGTGAGGTGGCATGGTTCCAGGACATTTTGCGTACCGCACAAAATGTGCTGAGGAAGCAAAATTAGCGGACGAGATCTGGGCATAAAGAATGTCCGGTGGCGAATTCAACCACGCCCTTTGGTGTGTACAGAGATCGCTGATAATGGCCACGGTGCATCAGGAAAACTGCAAGTTACTAGGGGCACTATGGAGCACTAGGCGAGTGCTAGGCGAACTAGGCGAGTGCTAGGCGAGCTTCCATAGTGCCCCTAGTAACTTGCAGTTTTCCTGATGTGCAGCTGAACAAGTAGTCACTTGCCAGATTGGGTTGTAGCCCTGTTCAATTCCACTAGAGTCATCGTGGCGCTCAGGGGTGAAATGGTCTGGGGAGTCAGAACATATACATTTTGTGATCGTGTATTTGCAGGAAACTGGTGTGGCGAGCTTCAGATATACGTCAGTGGCAGCGAGGAAGTGTTTAAATAGCTGGGGTCTGGTTTGTATCATGGTACCATTTATCAAGAAACCACTACCATTCAACCAAGAGCTGAACCTGCCCTCTGTCATATCTCTCTACATTAAGGTACGGGTGGAATGCTGGTTGTACAGGGAACTACTGGACATGAATCATCACATAGACGTGCTCGGCTTTTGTGAACAATGTCGAACCAAGAAATAATCGGAAGGAGTTGGAACTCCACTTTGGAATCTCAACTCTGATCTTGGAATATGTTGATGTGGCCAAGCCTCTCAATCCAAGCCCAAACACCAAAGACAAGGAAGATTTTTGCAAGTATCTGGCATTCAAGACCAGAGGGAAACTCTCGACAAACGGTACGAGGCTGTGCCGCGCCTGAGGGAGAAAAGGGCCGGAGATTATTTTGCCGATATCACGTCCATGGTCCGCAACACTCCCGCTGAGGCGTTCTCGAGCGTTGGCCAAAGGTGTGGCCATTATAATGTGTTAGCAGATAGACGGCGAGCTCGCGCTGTCATACGGATAAAAATCGGACACGCAGATAGCATAGGCATACACGCAGATACGTCGAATATTAGCTAGCACATAGCTTGTAGTTTCTCTTTTCTTTCTTGTAGTTATATTGTGTTGCTACTAGCATTCTTTTAGTTACATTCAGGAGCGCTCGTACTTGGGTTAAATAGTTCCGTACTTGAGTCGTCTTCCCTCAGACTTTGTATTACTATTGTGCGCGAAGACTAAGGTGATTCGTCTCTCATTTACTTATTGTTCTTATGCTCACATCCACATTAGTTATTATTCTCTGGGTGAATAAAGGCTTCGTATCACTCTTGTGTGCGAAGACTAAGTTATTATTCTCTAGTCGACTCTCGCGCACTATTGTCTCGCTCTTACATAATGATCTTTCATGCTTGCTGAAAGTAAGGACTTTCTCTGTAGGAGCATGAGTATTCATCTCCAATGCCGCCGCCGCCGCCTCTTATGACTCCGCAGTGCGCATGTCGTTGGATGTCACTGAATTTTTCTGATTATCTGTGAGCAGGTCCCGCCTTAGGCCGCAACCAATTTGCGTCCACGTACTGGCCGATAACAGTCCTGTGTGGACCAGATTACTGCCAAAACCATAAATGTGGAGGATATTTCCGCCTTCCGCGATCCCGAATCCATTAAATATGAATCCTCGTAACTGTTTTTGAGGGCAATGTATTTGTTTATGTCAAGAAATATCCAGAGTCCAATCACCAAGTACGGCACTTTTGAACCAACCTTCCTTATCGGGCGACAGGCGTTGAAGTTTCGATTGGAGTCACGTAATTGAGGCGTTCGTTTTGTTTTTGAATGTGTGGTGTGTGTGGCGTCAATGAATCGGACACTATATCATTCAGAAATAAAAGGAGCTACACGCCAGTGCTAGAGTCATTGTGCTATTTATTCCTAATTGTGAACACGTTGTGGTCCTGTCAGAATCTGCTAGTACTCACACATTGCCTTGTCCGGGTGTGGCCACACCCGGCTAATTTTGAAGTGTTCGTTTATGCTGTGAAACCGTGGTGGCGGGCTTGGCGAGGGCATGTACTTAAATAGCTACGGTCTTGTTTGAGGTCCGCAATACAACACTTCGTTCATTTCCACCGCCCCAAATCCGAAGCCTTTCGCTGCCCACAACCTACGACACACAAAGATGGACCTGTACGTGCGTTACATGAAACCGAGTTTATGCCGGCTAAGTAGGCCGCTACAGACGCTTGATGGCTCGGTCGAACTGCAGCGAGTTGGAAATGCTTGAGCTTGAGCGTGAGATGTGCGTGTGTCTCTTACTGCGGGCGAAGCAATTGCTAATAACTGGCGAGCAGTTGGCTCACCTTGGTCCAACTTGAACAAGAGCGTACAGCCAATATCCTCCGGAGAAGAAGGCGAGAGGCGGGAGCCATCGCTCTGATGTGCAGTTTTGCCCAGAAGTACAGAATGAGGTGGGCTGAGATCAGCCCAGACATGGACAAGACACTCGTCGAAGAGGTGACAAGAGAGGTTGCGCGTATGGCAGACCTGGCAGAGAAAGCGCGACCGACCGGACAGACCAACGCTGCCAGGGCATACAAGTGGAAAAACCGGGATGGCACAGATTTGGCGCGACCTTCATGGATATAATTGTATTCTGCAGTACAAGGTCACTCTGACTTACCTTCTGTCGATTCAAGTAGTCCCATATCGGGTCACCGTTTGTGGGCTCCCTTGTAATTTTGTGGGCGTACGCGCGGCGAGAACACTTGGTGTGGCCAGCCTTTGGCGTACGTCAGCGTCCGCGAGTGCATAATAGCCACGTTTTGTTAGAGTTTTGAATAACAGTCCCGTCCTCCCCTTGCTGTGTGGCCAGGCCCGCTCCCGCGGTTACACCGCTCTTGCACTTACACAACCCCTTCGAATTCCTCCTCCGCATCAGGTCAGCGCTCCGCATTGGGATGAGTGTTTGCTTCCTGAAAGTCGGGACACCACAGCAGCTTTGAATTTGTTACGCAATGGCCTCAACGGAAAGCAAGCATTCGTATACAAGCGGAGAATGACGAACTTGTTGGCTGTGTGTATTGGACCATATGATCCCTGCTCACCTGTCAGTAGGGCCAGGACCGGAAATATCGACAGCGAAGGACAAGAACTACTGGAACGAGTGGGAAAGCGTCTCCAACCAGATACGGAATGTCGCCTCCACGTCCATCTCGGGATGGCATGGCACATACAATGGTGTTCCGCTGTTGGATGATCTGCTTCGCAAGTGTAGTGGTGATATCTTGCGCGAGCGGGAAGGCCGACATCGAGCAACGCAAAGACAGTGTCTGGATCGATATCGATTCGACATAAGATCAAAACATATGGAACCGGAAGTCACCGGATGGATTCAATGCGGTCGGACCCAGTGAACACAGGGTTAAGCGTCGACGCCGGCGAGAAAATGGGTAGGAGGGGCCTGAGAGCTCCAGAAAGCCGGGCGAGGGCGTCCAGACCGCCGTTGGAAATGGAGGAGGACGATCCAAAGACGGTCAGGTTGAATCGTCAAGAGTCAGAATAAGTAGTACATACTTTTTTACATTATCGTTCAGATAAAGTGAAGAAAAGTTTTCGTTGAGGTGTGGCTGCTATTGATGCGCGGAACTCAGAACCAGGGATAAAAATCATTTGAGCAGGAAGGGGCGGTCGGCCGGGTGCGCTGGGATCAGTTTACAGGGTTTCCTGAAAATAATGGCAACAACGATTTTTTTCCCCCGCGCTTCCCAATTTGGAATTTCCAAATGAAGCAGTCGCGGGTTCGATTCCTGGATGTAGTGTATTTTTATTTTGCATTTTTTTTTGCGGTTTCTGACCAAAATTTGAAGCTATTTCAAGCCGAAATGTGCCAAATTATTATCTCATTCTGAAGTAATATGACTATCAAGAGTGTGCTGGTCCCTAGGGCTCGGAATCTAAGTAGAAAACGTGGCTCAGCATTATAGTCTTAGAGCTATAGAATTTTTTAGAAGGATAGCACAGTCGACATTTCCCCTAAGTAGATACGGAGGACAGCTTCTGAATGGCCACTTAGGGACTGCACAAAGTCCCGTAGAACCTGAAATCAGTACATCAATAGTATGCACAGTGGAATCCTAATGCCAATAACCTGTAAGATTGATATTATGGTAGAAACCCCTGTACACATTGAATGCAGTAGCAATAATGATGGTTTTATTCGGGTTTGTGTTCACTCATTTTTTTCGGTGGCAAATACCACTTGGAAACACTTTTGACCTGGTTTCAACTGATTTGAGGCAGGGGTGTGCTGGCCTTTCAAAGGAATCCTGGATGGTTGGGGTGTTAGAATCAAGTATATGGTCTTATTTTTACTCCAGTCTCCAGCCCCCATCCGCAGTCACAGACTGGATCTACGGCTTGTTGTATGGTATATACTATCATTATAGTTCTTTTGATGGGCTTCATTCACACGCCATACATAGTTGTGCCCGGACCTCTTCAAAAAAAGTGATAGTGGAAAGAAAAGGTAATTTTGGCTCTTACACATTCCACATTTCAGCTACTCAACTTCACCGGAGTATGTTTGAAATTGTTCCATAAAGTAGTAACGGCTGAGAATCGAACGCGCGACCGCTTCATTTGGAATTTCCAAATTGGGAAGTGCGGAGAAAAAAAATCGCTGTTGCCATTATTTTCAGGAAACCCTGTAAGAACCACTGCCACCGAAGTTTTCCTCGTTCTGATTTTTGCAAGGCGTGCGACGGTGCGGCGTGCGCAGATGGCAGATTCATTGCGCTCAGAGTCCGGGTCGCAAGCGAATCAGGTCGACCGTCCAGGACGACTCGGAGGATGTCGTGATTGGTTCCAAGCCGGATCCGGAGTACGTAACCTTGATCCTCACCATGAAATGCACCACGACAACGACACATTGCCCCAGCCTGTCCTTGATCCAAAGCAACTCGGAAGACGACTAGAACAACACTGGCGGACAGCATGGAATTTGCAGAAACTCTGAAACAGCTACCTGTACCTTGCGGAATAACCCCTTTACCGGACGACCTGGTGCAAATGGCACGAGACGCACCGTTCTTCCAGGGCGTGGACGTGGGCGTGGACTCGCCACGGAAGACGACGAGTTGTTTGACGAGGAGAGGATTTGAGTATACTACAGGCGATTTTGGCTCGCCTGGACGCTGGGTGCGGTAGGCGCGCTGAAAGCAATGCATGAGGCCAATACGTGAGTGGTTTTTTTACGCTCCACGCTCCTTGTCGACCTTCTCTTCTTTCACTCTTTTTCCTTCTTTGTCTGTTCTGTGGAGTTGAGGGGGAGTGTTCTTTGTCTTGTTCAAGTCCCTACGTCGCGTGTTACCTCTCGGCCCCGTTACTTTCCTGCCATTCATACTCTCCTAGTCCATGGCCACAGGACTATTTTTTCTTCTTTCGCGCCGGCTTATTCCGCCTCCTACTTCGGCACGGATCGAAAGTGTACGCCGGCGAGCTTCGCACCGCTGTTTCGTCCGGTTTGCAGAGCCAAGACATGGGGCAGTGCTGTGAGGGACGCGCACATTGGCACGCACACCCGCTTGGATACGCTGCGCGGGCAACAGCCGTACATGCGGAGCCCCCGAGGATGCAGCCAAGGATACCGCAGATGATATTCGAGGTGGTGTGCCGCCCTTGAGTCGTGCGAGCTCAGGCCAACTGGTTTGCAATATGGGGTATGGCTTGATGTGATTCACGACCGAGCGATTCGACGTGTAACAAAAAAACCAACGCGGAAATTCCTGGTTTGGTAACCTATGTTTGAATCGCCCTTGAAATTGAAGGGCTCGCGGCCGTCTATCGGCGTTGGAAATTGCACGACTTTTCTCTGATAAAACCGGCAAACATCAATTCCTATATCGGGTGTGGCGTCCTGGCCTTGTTCCAATGGCTGCACCGTTTTTTGTTTTGTTCATTCCATTGTGATTATGGGCTTGTTCTGCGTGTTGCTACAGTATCCTTGTTTTTTCTCTTTATACATCCTCTTCAGCAAACTTCTCAAACACCGTGTGACTGCTTTTCTCTCAAGCCTCTGAGAAATCCCACATCTAGATCTATCGATATCGCCGCTGACATGACTGAGTTAATGTTTTGCCTCCATATTTCACTTCAGCGGTGCTCATTACTCCCAAGACTTTCCCGAACCGAGTCGTCTGAGGTGTTTGACGCACTGCAAACAACTATATCAAACTTGCCTCCCAATAGCCCCGGAACGTCTATGCAGGAGTCAGTGTTTTCGTGACTGTTTTATGTTGCGGTACTCATCGTTTTGAAGACCCCTCGGTATAATTAAATCAACGGCCTTCGAAATGGCCGCCTCGCAGCAAGCGGCAAACATGTTTGACCAGTGGTTGATACCAGAGATTATGTCTGGTGACGACCTCGAACCACATTCTGGTGCGAGGGACCTACCATTGGTTCCTCCCGCAGACGACGCAGAAGAATGAGGAATGGTGCCAACCCAGCCGTCGTCGCCGGTTCTGAGTGTTCCCGAGCCGACGCGAAAGGGAAAGAGGAGGACATTCCCAGAATTCGAATGGGATTTCGCTCAGCCAAGCTCCAAACGACTGCGACTGGAGTCGCATAATCACCCCGAAGCCTCGGGATCTCGTCAAGCTGGGCCACTGCAACGGTCATGTTCGCGAGAGATTCGGAGTCAGTTTGATTCCTTCCCTCGAAATTTCGAACCACCGCCATTCGATTTCGGAATATCCAGACTTTATCAAAAAATTGGAGAAGGCTTTTTTAACTAATTAAACAGTTCTGAAACTCACAACCATGGTCTACGGGCGCATAAACGAAGGCCCCCGGCATATGCGGTTAGAACTCCGATCCGAAATCGTTTCCATACCTCGGATTTGGCTGCACATCTGTACGCATTGCACCTAAGTGAGCTCCCGCGGCTATTACAACATTACGTGGGCCCCTCTTAGGCCACTTATTTCGTAGCTGGTCAACGTACCTAAGAGGTGCGCCTCTTGCGGAGGCACCAAGGAACGTGAGGTAAAAGAGAACATTCTTGGCAGGTGCCATCAATCAGTGGCACTGCAGTGCCCAATTTGGCCACCGACGGCTCCTTCCTGCTACTTACCGGCACCGCTGGTCGTTGTTCCTCGTGCCTCCTCCCTTGCAAATACCAACGGGGTTCTTTTTTTCACATAATTTCAACCTCTATCTGTGTTCTGGGGCCTCTATCTGTGCACTGCGCGCCTCCGCCTCCGACTTTTTACTGCCTCCGCGGCGCCGCCTCTGCGCTGCAGCTGTTCCGTGGCTCATCCCTGGGTCTATCTGACTGGGCTTTGTCTGCCTTATGGGAGCCTCCGTCTCTCCTTCTCTTTCCCGGCCTCCAATCTCCTAGAAACCCGCAAATAATATCAATAGTGAAATATAGGGCTTCGAATTCATGCAACAGTAGGGCCGACTACGACTAGGACGAGGCTGTGAACTTCAAAGTGAGTATGTACCCTTTTAGAGCCGGGCCCGTTCCGCTTCCAGCAGTGCCGCCGGCACCGGCGTCCACAACCGCCGACGCACGTCTGTCTGAATGTATGTACGGCCAAAAACTCTGTTTGTGGCTTGTTCCTGCCCTTGTTGATGCCCCTTCGACCTTTTGAAACATGTTGTGCTGCTCCTAGTTTCATTGCTGTCCCCCTTGTAACCGTCCGCCTCCTGCAGCGTCTCTGCCGCCTTGCGCCTACCGCCCCCGCTCTTTTTTGCGCCTGTAACGCTGCGCGCTACCATCGATTTGCCCCCCGTATACTGTCCATTTGCAGCTACTCCCATCTGCGTGCACCCCACCGTTCGGCGCCGCCCTGCCTCCTTTGATCAACCAGGCCCCTGTGTGCTCGTGTACGCTCGTTGACGCCGCTTGCGACCGAGGGCGTCGTGTGCGCCTCTGCACAGTGCAGACATCTAAACATGGTCTCGGACACCTCCGTGGTGCTGCCCTACACGCCTCCTTCATATTTACTGCTCTCGCTGCTCGTGCTTCCTCTCACGCCAGCGCAAGAGTGAAACCCCGCGACTGGGGGCGGTAAACGGATGATATGTGTGGGACATGAGTATATACTGCGTCCAGCATGGCTCCACACCCTGGCAAAGATATTATCCAGCTTTCTCGCAGAATGCGCGTAGCTGATGGTCACCCAGGAGAATGAGAATGTGGTGGCTGCGGAGAGCGATTGAGAGGCTAGGAGAGACTACTCAGTGAATCTCTGAAGTTGAGGAGAAGCATTGAACCTGCTGCAGCCGATATCAGGAGAACTGGAGTCGGAGTTGAGCCAGGCCAAACTCGGATCCCAGACTGGGTGTACGGCGGCACCGTCGTGCTCAGGGGAGTCGCCCTATTGGTCTTTTCAGTCCACAATCTTGGACATGTAACCTCCAACTTCAATATGCCATTTTCTGATATTCCCCCTGTTTGAATATTTGTGCCCCAAGGTGCTGAATTGATACCATCGAGTCATTTAATACATCTAGAAAGGTTATTAGAACATGAATGAAGACTTACACAATGTAGAAAAAATATATGGTTATGACCATGAAAGTTAGGATGGGCACGGTCAGTTCTAATAGGGAACTATGTTCAACTTCCTCGCTTTTCATGCACCGCATTTTTACAGCTGTAAATACCACGGTATTTAGTTATAAGATGAATGGAGCGAACAAGGGCTTTAATTTGAGCCACCAAACTTGATATTCCGTCAAGTATTGGGTGAGTATGAAATTGTTTTTCCCTCGTCGACGTTTAAATGTGATGTGATTGGTCGATCAATGTTCGGCCCGGTCCCAGCCGTGCCTCCGACGACGCTACCATCCAAGCACCTCTCTGGTATCTCTCAACTCAAATCAAGACAGTTGATATAGCTGACACATATATTTCATCAGGAGTTGGAATATAAAGGATACCAATGTAATAGCATGTTGGTGGAGGCAACATAGGTGTAGTGGAGGCGACACGAAGGCCTCCCACGGACCACTAGGCGCAAAAGGAGCCATCGGCGGGGTCCCCGATATCACTGAAGCCTAAAATCCACAGCATTTTTGCTGCACTAAGACTCGTCCACCTCAACCATTTTGTGTCAGTGTTGCGGCGGCCTACGGGGGCGCATCATGCCTCGTGTGTTCACTCTTCACCATTAGGCGCCCAGGGACCAGGGATGTGAGCGTTTAAGAGGTGCGCATGAACACGCAGAAGGGCTGAAGAGCATGCCGGGTGTAACGAGGTGCCAAGGAGTACTGGGAGGCCCTACAAAGCCACTGCAGGGTCGGCCGCATTGGAGAAAGCGAAGGCGGGGACACCAAGAAGCATCTGACGAGAACCATTCCAAGGAGTCAGCAGCGGCAAAGGTGAGGAGGTGCGAAGCGGGTGCGGTACGGCAGCATCCGCGGCGCCCCCGAAAGCATTGCAGACGGGGCAGGGTCGACACCATCATTGATTATCTGTGTCGTAGTTGAGCGGGTTCTGAGGACCGACGAGCACTAGTGGAGGGGTTTACACGGGCATTGACGGTGCGAAGGGGCCCGATGCGGCGCCGTGGAAGGTGCAATAAAATGTGGTGGAAGCGGCGGCATTCAAGCACGCACGCACCGCAAAGCACTGATGGAATGTCGTGATTAGTGTAGCTGCACGAGACCCATAGACTAAACGAGCACGGTGGATGGCGCCGCGGTGCTGCCTAAAGTCCCGTGGATGAGGGTTTTCTATAGTTTCCGGACCAGGGGGGCCGAGTTGGACGTCGAAAGGAGCCCCAGAGAAGCATATATAATACCCAGTTCCTCTTGGCAAGGGATGGGGCGCGTGGAACGGCCAGAGCACAGTGGCGGAGGCCGTAAGGAGGCAGAGGCAGAGGCACCCACTTCCCAGATAAGGGCCCCAGAACACGAACAGAAATTACCATTATGTAGACAAATATACCTGTTGATATTCGCAAGAGAGTCGGCACAAGGAACAATGACAGCGCAGCGATGCTGGTAGGAAGGAGCCGGCGGTGGCCAAATTGGGCACTGTAGTGCCACTGATTGATGGCACCTGCCAAGAAGATTCTATTTTACCTCGTGCCTCCGCGAGAGGCGCACCTCTTAGGTACGTTGACCAGCTACGAAATAAGTGCCTAAGAGGGGCCCACGTAATGACATGTAATATGCCGCGGGAGCTCACTTAGGTGACGCATTGTGATCAGGTGCGCTGTTTTTCCTTGTTTTTCCTCGAGTTTCGTCTGCATTCCGGATCGGACTTTCAAGCACGAGAAAATCCATTTTGGGGGTAAAATAGTGCGAAATCTGTGGTTTGCGATCATTTTCCTCCCCGAGCCAGTGATGGGCCAAACGTTCGGGATTTTGTTTCCATCCGCCGCGCCGCCACAACCCCTTTCGGCTTTCAATCTTGGTTATTTCCAGAGGATTTCTGGTTTTCAAATTGTCAGGTTTTCAGGGTGGCCGCCGCATGTTCGTGCAGTCTCCGTTACGGCTGGCGCCACGGCCGATGGCTCTATAAGACTGCATCTCGTACCCATGTTTGGACGACCCAGTCTCAGTCTCGCATTCACAATCTCACCCATTTACCATGTCTTCCAACATTGGGTGAAGCCGCCGAACTTGAGAGTTTGAAAATTGCTAATCTTGCGCGACGATACGTTCAGTGACGACGCCCCTCCATTCAGTGAGTCGGACGCCGATGCGCATGCTACTGTGTTTCCGTCGCCGCCCCCGTCTGGATTCTGGTTCTCGAGCAATGGCGTGCTCAACTGGGCCCCTGGAATGGATGGACTCCACCTCGACACTGGTCCTTCTTATCCTTGGCTCGACGCGAATCTGTGGGCCAACAACTTCTCCAATCCGAGCCTCGTGAATGTTCCCACTGGTGGCGACCATAACGGCATGTCTGGCGATGTTCCACAAATGAACCGCGTCAGTTCCTATGCTTCATTTTCATTTTCGCCAAGCCAACCTCTACGCCATGGACTCACACCGTTTCCCAGAATTTACCATCCACGGAATTTGTACCAACCGCTCCGAGCGGCCAGGAAGGCGACCGACAGTCGATGTTCCCATTTGAGGGCTTTCAGACCGACGAGCGTGTGCGAAGTAAGAGATTGTTCGGAAGCTTCGAGCATTCTTCTGTTTCTTCCTCCAACTACATGGATTCCGCTTCGACCGGTGAACGTGAGCCCATTGACGCTCCGCTGATCATATATTAGCTGACCTTGAACTATTACAGAATTTTCAAACCCCACATCCTATCCGCCCGGCGCAAGCAACCATGCACACGACAAGTCGGCGAACACCCAACTGCGTCGGCCGACTGCCAGGACGCAGGCCGAACATAAACCTGGCGCCGTTCAGTGCGATCAATGCGGAACGTGGGTTAGTCGGCCGAAGGATCTTCCGCGCCATAAGCGCGGGCATGCGGGCGGCCAGAAGGTCCAGTGCGGAAGGTGTGGGGTTGAGATTAGCCGTCAAGATGCTCTGAAGCGACACCAGAAGAGCGCGAAATGTCAGGCGAATGTAATGTCAGGATAGCTCAGGAATGTACTTCAAGTTGTGGTCGGTTGTTGTTTTATTCAAGAGTTACCCCGGATTAGATAGAATACACTGGTACGAGACAAGGGATCACAGATGTGGTCGGCTGGCGCGCCGTTCGAAAACGAGTCAAGTGTGGTTGGAATTCCAGGTCGCGGTGCGGGACCAAGTCCGAAAGCTAGACAATACAAGGCATGAACGAGGAGGCCAAACGGTGCAGATGTCTGATATCCGGCCAGAGTGCCGTCGAATGACGGACGAGATCAGAGCAAAAAAAAATACCGAAGGGCCAAAATATTATTGACCAGTCGTCCGGAAATTAAATGTCGTCGGAAATCCAAGAGGATATGGCGAGGCCGTAGTGCGAAGTCGAAAAACAGACACAGACCGCAGAGGGAGACAGCGGTCAACTAAGTTTATTGAAATTGTACACTGTAGAAAGGAAAGTAAATACCTTGACCTGCGTTGGCTTTGCGCGTAACACAAATAGGGAACTCAACGTACCGTACACGGTTGCGAATACGGCTGCGACCGTATACGGTTACGATATACGGTTACGACCGTATGACGTGCGGTCATTTGCGCGAGTAAATCGTCCGTAACCGTAACCGTAAGCTTCCGTCTGGAGGCTCATACCGTGTTACGGTCGTAATTCAGGCTCTTAAAAAGCTTATTAAATTGTAGGATGTGATATTATTGAAACACTTACCCCACGACTTTGCAAACACGGCAACTCAAATGGAGGACAGTGTCGGCCCCAGAACGGACTGGAGGAGCTGGGTGCACTCACTATTCGGCAGGACGTCGTCGATAGAAATCACAAAGTTACTGGCAAGGGAAGCAACCAAGAGAGATTTTGGCAGGCCGTAATGCGAACTTGAGTTCGGTGCGGTAGAGATTTTTCAACGCGTCCGAGTGGATCAAAGTCCTAGTCGCGGATCAAAAGTGAGTCAACTACTTATGAGGGTATGCAGGTGGAAGCCCGACATATGAGAAACTAGTACTGACGAGTCGATTTGGGGCGTATCATGAAACAAACACACACGCTAGAGAGAAATGAACCGTGTGAGTAAACCCCAGGTTAGCAGGGCCGGGGCGGGGTCGCTAGAGAGAAATGAACCGTGCGAGGAAATCTAAGACTAGCAGGGCCGGGGCGGGGTCGAAAGTGCGGTAAGTATCCGGAGACGTTGATGAGAAAACTTGGGTCGTCGATATCGATATAATGTCATTGATGACGCAGTAAAAGAAATCTTGGCGACTGCATCATCCCAGGATTGATGAATCGGCGTCGCGGAGTCGGATTGGAATGCAGGTGGGAGATCAAAGACGAGCTCGAGATTTGGCCAGGCTGCAGTGCATCGCCGGGCCCGAAGACAAGTCCAGCGTGCGGAAACTTGAAGATCGGATTGGGCAGCCAACGAAGCAGCGCAAGTTTCTTACGGCTTGGACTCGGAGTCCGGCGTGAGCATTTTGCGGCCTAATGAATGAAAGTTTTAGTCGCCCCACTGCGAGTCCGCCCAGGCAGCCCGACGGGTCGAACAAGGGCTAGACGATGATGTGGTTGAGTCAGAAAGCTGTGGACTTATTCCTGGGACTGGAACAGTTCTAGGTCTCCGAGTAAAAAATGTCGTCTGCATCAATCACCCCCCCGATCGTGGATTACCAATCCGGTGATATCCGTACCACTATTGGCCTCCAAAAAACCGAGTACTCCGTCTGCATCAATTGGCCCCCCGATCGTGGATTATAAATCCGGTGATATCCGTACTGCTGAGTCCGCCTGCAGATATCCAAACCCTCTGCACAGCAAGATGAATACAGTCAACCAGAGGGTCCGCAAGAAGCAACCAACCTGGCCCAATGAGAGCTGGTCGACGCTCGCGTCGACCGAGCAAGCTTTGGGTCAGAAATCCAACTTGAAAATCCGAAACTTGAATTTGAGGCTGGGTAATTTGTGATAGACACCAACATACTGCAGAGGGTCCATCTTTGATGGCGCTTGACTGACGATCCCTTGGGCAAATACTTAAGCGCTAAGGGTGCTCTTTGAAATGGACCACCACGACGTCGACAACAGAATCGATGAAGACGACCATATGCCCGAGCTCCAGTCTGTCTCCAACTCGAGCGACTCGGAGGACAGCGACGCTGGCTTGAATAATAGTAATGCAGGGAACGACAGCGACGAGGATGCGTGGACCGACGTGGCCGAAGACATGCCCCCGCTCGAGCCCATTGCACCTGCGAGTGGGACTGCGGAGAGGAGACGGAGACGGAAAGGCGACGACGAGGATGGCGAGCAAGACAGCGACCGCGACCGGCGCCATCCCTCTATGCGCGTCAATAGTAATACCGCCAATATTCCGCAAGCGCAGCAGGCACCCCCCCAGGCGCTTCCTCACGCACACCAAGCGCTTCCTCACGCCCAGCAGCCGCTCGCCACCATCTTCGGCTCCAACGCCTCGCCGCCGGCGTGCCAGGTGCGGATGGTGATAATGCCGACTTCCCGCCGTTCCTCTTCGGCCCCGCGCCACCCGCGCCCAAAGACGACCCTGCCGCCGCCGCACGCATCATTGCCGGCCTTGAACGCGTCCCCGAGGGGCTCGTGCGCCGCCTCGAGCGCATCAGTGCGTTTACGAATGGTAATAGTAATTCCACCGACAGCGAGGAGCTCGGCGCGATCGGCGGCGACAGCGGGTGTGTGATTTGTTGAGATCGCCTACAGACCAAGGTGCACGCGCCACCAAGCTTAATCTCATTCCCCATGCAACGGGAGGGGTCCTCGACATCGGAGCAGGTGTGTATCCATCTCGCCACGCTGCGCCACTGTGGATTTTGTTTTTACCTACCTACCTACTCGAGGTCTTGGACACTATCGACTACCTCGACCGCACCACGGTGACTTCTTACATCGCGCTGGAACCAAACGAGTTGATGCATCCCGCAATCCGGGCACGAGCCAAGGCGGCAGGGTTTCGTGATGAAGACGTGTTAATTTTGTGGGGATGTGGTGCAGAGGATCCAACAACAATCCCGTCTCAATTGGACGGCGCGGGTCTTCAAGTGAACACTATGTTGTCGATATTGACTATCCGCAGCATCCCGGACCCACCGGAAACGTTATCACTGCGGAGATCCCTTTGTTTTACTGCGGCGATGGAGGACGAGGGTCCTGATGGGCAGCCCATAAACATGTGGAGCAAGCGTGAGGTCTGGGGGAAGGAGGACGAGCCGGAGGAACACTTGTTTTGGCACCGTGTGGGCGAATTTGTCAAACACAGCGACTAGTGTGCAGGCCACCATGTATTTTGCGCACAATCTAATATGGCGCATGACGGCGTGACGCGTTCGACGCGCGCCTAAGGCACTTCTCTCAACATGGGAGACCGTCATGAACGCGCGAATTTACCACCTCGTGTTATCTGTGGACAGCTGGCGTCGATGGTGGCTACTGAACGTCGGAAGCCCGCTGGCAACCCCATGATTATCCTAACAGGTTCTACCCGGAAAACCGTCTATTCAATCCATTTCGTCTCGGTACAACGTTTTCAGAGGTCCTGGTAGCAGATCCCCTGAATCGCCAAATTTTTATTTGGCTCAGCGTGAGCGACTCGTCGTTTCCTTGGTCTTTCGCTACGTTCCCAACTTGGGTCGCCACGCACGGTATCTACTTCCGCCCGACCCTTTTCTGACGTTCAGATTTTGAGGGTGGGCATCGCATGTTCATGTACTTCGTTCAATTCGTAGGGCGGGGTGTGACACCACTACGAATTGTACCTTTCGTAACCGAGCCCCTTTAGGGAATTTGATGTGTCGGCAGCACTCGGCAGACCTCGAGGGCACGGAGAGCGAAACCCGGGTGGTACGGCTATGGGCGGCAGAGGGAATGAATGCTATGGGCCGACGCGATGACCGCTCGGAGTGCATATGTATATTTAAGTTTGCTTAACCCCGCCGCAATAGCAACAGGACGCGGAAAGGCATCTTTGTGACGCAGTGACTTACGAAAAATTCCATAGATTTTTGGGCGTATGACGTGTGACTCTACGAATTGAACGAAATACCACAGTAGTGTCCGTTATGGCTGGCGCCACGGCCGATATAAGAATGCATCTTGTACCCATATTTGGACCACCCAGTCTCAGTCTCGCACTCACAATCTCGCTCATACTCGCCCGTTTACCATGCCTTCCGACATTGGGTGAGGCCGCCAAACTTGAGAATTTGAACATCGCTAATCTTGCGCGACGATACCTTCAGTGACGACGCCCCCCCATTCAGTGAGTCGGACGCCGATGCGCATGCTGCTGTGTTTCCGTCGCCGCCCCCGTCTGGATTCTGGTTCTCGAGCAATGGCGTGCTCAACTGGACCCCTGGAATGGATGGATTCCACCTCGACACTGGTCCTTCTTATCCTTGGCTCAACGCGAATCTGTGGGCCAACAACTTCTCCAATCCGAGCCTCGTGAATTTTCCCACTGGTGGCGACCATAACGGCATGTCTGGCGATGTTCCACAATTGAACCGCGTCAGTTCCTATGCTTCATTTTCTTCGTCGCCAAGCCAACCTCTACGCCGTGGACTCACACCGTTTCTCAGAATTTACCATCCACGGAATTTGTACCAACCGCTCCGAGCGGCCAGGAAGGCGACCGACAGTCGATGTTCCCATTTGAGGGCCTTCAGACCGACGAGTGTGTCCGAAGCAAGAGATGGTTCAAAAGCCTCGAGCATTCTTCTGTTTCTTCCTCCAACTACATAGATTCCGCTTCGGCCGGTGAACGTGAGTCCATTGACGCTCCGCTGATCATGTATTAGCTGACCTTGAACTATTACAGAATTTTCAAACCCCACATCCTATCCGCCCGGCGCAAGCAACCATGCACACGACAAGTCAGCGGAAACCCAGCTGTGTCGGCCGACTGCCAGGACGCAGGCCGCACATAAACCTGGCGCCGTTCAGTGCGATGAATGCGAAACGTGGGTTAGTCGGCCGAAAGATCTTCCGCGTCATAAGCGCGGGCATGCGGGCGGCCAGAAGGTCCAGTGCGAAAGGTGTGGGGTTGAGATTAGCCGTCAAGATGCTCTGAAGCGACACCAGAAGAGCGCGAAATGTCAGGCGAATGCAATGTCAGGATAGTTGAAGCATGTACTTAATTAACCGATTGTTGAATTTGAGAGTTACCCCAGATTAGATGGAATACACCGAAGGGATCACAGATGTGGTCGGTTGGTGCGCCGTTCGACAACGAGTCCAGTGCAAGATCGGATCCGGAGACACGATCATCTCGAGGAAGTCCATGCCTAGACGCCACGAACAACAATAATGGTCAAGAGTTAGGAAACGAAAGAGCAGAGATCAACGTACCATCCGCCGAGAGCCGCCCTGGCGCGCGGAGCTCCGCCCACCGAAAGGGCAGCAGGTTAAACTCGGGGTAATCACGGCGCCGGACGTAGATGACGTCGAGGAGTAGTCTGATACAAGAAACGAATATTAGGGATTTTCAGCAGAGCCTTGGTAGGACGCACATCTCCATGAGGATCACCCCGACGCTCCAGCTGTCCGCGCGGTAATCATAACCGGGTTAGAATTCAAGGTCGCGGTGCGGGATCAAGTCCGAAAGCTAGACAAAACAAGGCATGAACGAGGAGGCCAAACGGTGCAGATGTCTGATATCTGGCCAGAGTGCCGTCAAATGACGGACGAGATCAGAGCTAAAAAAAATACCAAAGGGCCAAAATATTATTGATCAGTCGTCCGGAAATTAAATGTTGTCGGAGATCAAAGAAAGAGAGTCGGGCGAGATAAGGCCAGGTCGTTGTGCGGAGAATTCGAAAGACAGACACAGACCGCAGAGGCAGACAGCGGTCAACTAAGTTTCTTGAAACTGTTGGAAAATAAATACCTTGCTGAGTTGGCTTTGCGCGTCACACAAATAAGAAACCCCAACATACCGTATACGGTTACGACCGTATGACTTGCGGTCAATTGCGGGAGTAAATCGTCCGTAACCGCAACCGCAAGCTTCCGCCTGGAGGCTCATACGGTACGGTAGGATACGGGGCGCTTTACGGTTTACGACCGTGTAATTCAGGCTCTTCAAAGCTTATTAAATTGTAGGATGAGATATTATTGAAACACTCACCCCACGACACCAGAATGCAGACACGGCAACTCAAATGAATGACAGTGACGGCCCCAGAACGGACTGGAGGAGCTGGGCGCACTCACTATTCGGCAAGATGTCGCCGGCAGAAAATTGCAAGGTTGTTGGCAAGGGAAGCAACCAAGAAAGATTTGGGCAGGCCGTAATGCGAACTTGAGTTCGGCGCGGTAGAGATTTTTCAACGCGTCCGAGTGGATCAAAGTCCTAGTCGCGGATCAAAGGTGAGTCAACTATGAGGACGTGCAGGTGGAAGTCCGAGAAAGCTGGACAAGGTACGAGGCTGAAACTCGAGTCGATTTGGGGCGTGGTATGAAAGAAACACACGCTAGAAAGAAATGAACGGTGCGAGTAAATCAAAAGGTTAGCAGGGCCGGCGGGCCGGGTTGAAGTGCGGTCGCAGCCTGAGGTGTTGGAGGACCAAGCCAAGGGTAGACAAGATAAGGCGCGAACGAGGAGACCAAAATGCTGCGGGGATGTCCGACCAGAGATACATTGAACTATCAGGGACGTCGTCGACTGGCGCATAAAACCCGAGATAACAACACAATCACAAGAGATGAATTCTTTGGCGAGCTGTCCCCAATTTGCGGTAGTCGCGGATCAAAGGTGAGTGGACTTCTAAGGACGTGGAGGCGACAGTTAGACCAGGTATGAGAGTGAAACTAGTATGAAACACACACAACACACGCTCGGGAGAAATGAACCGACGCTCGAGATAAACGAACCGTGAGAAGAGATCCAAGACTAGGGCCGGGCCGAGGTCGGCGGTATCCGCCGTCCGGAGACGTTGCCGATAGCTAAGTAGACCAGACTAGACATTGAGACAAAGCACGAAAGCAAGACAAGGCACGGACGCGCAGGCCAAATGTAAAAAGCTGCGGGATCAGAAATGCACACTTGGGCCGTCATATCGATATCATAATGACGCAGTACTAGGATATGCTGGGATGTCCCGCAATTGATGAATCGGTGCTGAGTACAAAGACGGGCTGGTTGCGAGCTGGAGATTTAGCGAGGCGTAGTGCATGGCCGGGCGTCAAGAGTCCAGCGTGCGGAAAGATCGGATTGGACAGCCAACGAAGTAGGGCAAGTTTCTTACCCGACTTGGACTCGGAGTCCGGTGTGAGCATTTTGCGGCCTAATGAATGAAAGTTGAGTCGCCCCACTGCGAGTCCGTACAGGCAGTCCGACGCGGAGAACAAGGGCTAGACAAGGCGGATGATGTGGTTGAGCCAGAAAGCTGTGGACTTATGTAATCCTTACTGATTATTGTTCTGTGGAATTCATCGAGGTTCCAAAGAGGGCAAATAAGCGCTAACGGTGTTCTTTGAAATGGACCACCACGATGTCGACAACAGAATCGATGAAGACGACGACATGCCCGAGCTGCAGTCTGTCTCAAACTCGAGCGACTCGGAGGACAGCGACGCTGGCTTGAATAATGGTAATGCGGGGAATGACAGCGACGACGATGCGTGGACCGACGTGGACGAAGACATGCCCCCGCTCGAACCCATTGCGCCTGCGACTGGGACTGCGGGGAGGAGACGCAGACGGACGGGCGACGACGAGGATGGCGAGCAGGACAGCGACCGCGACCGACGCCATCCCTCTATGCGCGTCAATAGTAATACCGGCAATATTCCGCAAGCGCCGCAGGCACCCCCTCAGGCGCCTCCTCACGCACACCAACCGCCTCCTCACGCCCAGCAGCCCCTCGCCACCATCTTCGGCTTCCTCCAACGCCTCGCTGCGGGCGTGCCCGGTGCGGATGGTGCTAATGCCGACTTCCCGCCGTTCCTCTTCGGCCCCCCGCCACCCGCGCCCAAAGACGACCCCGCCGCCGCCGCACGCATCATCGCCGGCCTTGAACGCGTGCCCGAGGGGCTCGTGCGCCGCCTCGAGCGCATCAGTGCGCTTGCGAATGGTAATAGTAACTCCACCGACAGCGAGGAGCTTGGCGCGGTCGGCGGCGACAGCGGGTGCGCGATTTGCTGGGATCGCCTGTTGGACGGAGAGGGCGCCGAGTTTGCTTCCTCCTCCTCCACTGCCCCTCCTGCAGCTACAGACCCCGCAGCAGACCCCCCTCTCCCCGACGCCCTTCCCTTCCCTTCCACCTCGACCGACAAAGAAAACGACGCCCCGCCCGCACCCGAAGGCATCACCGCCCTCCCCTGCGCACACGTCTTCCACGCCGCGTGCCTCCTCCCGTGGTTCGCGCGCTTCGGGCAGACCACCTGCCCGACGTGCCGCTTCGACGTCGACCCCGCGGGCGTCATCTGGTTCGGCGGCCGCAAGAGGGACCGCGGCCCGCGCGGCTTTGCGGACTTTTTCCCGCTCGGTGCGGGCGCGGGCGGGGGCATGCCGCCCTTCTTCGCGGGGGGAGCCGCGGGGTTCGGCCCGCCGGACGACGGGGGCGAGGGCGACGAGGGGATGGACCCGCTGTTCCCGCCCGAGGGCTTCGACGAGGGGATGGGGTTCTTTGCCGGGGGTGCGGACGCGGACGCGGAGGGGGACGACATGATGTTCGAGGCGGAGTGGGTTCCTGGGCCCGAAGGGGGGCAGTTTGTTCCCGTTGGCGGGATGGGGATGGGGATGGGGCCGATGCGTGAGTGTTTTTTGCTCTTATTGTTTTCTGTTTTCTGTGTTCTTTTTTATTGGGACCATGGTTTCTTTGTTCTCGAGCTCTTTGCGTGGAGCCGGCACTTGCATTTCTTTTTTGCCTTTCCTTTCGCCTTGATCGCATCTTTCTCTCACTGGACACTGCGTCGCATCTTTCTCTCATCTCACTGGGAGCGCTACGTCGTATGGTGCTCGAAGCTCGGTGTCCGCCTTCTTGGACTAAGTGTTCCCGATATCTCTCAGGAGGGCGGGTGCTTCAAGCTCGGTCGATGATGATCTCGACTTCGTGATTCTTTGTCTTTTGCTTTTTCGTTTTCTTTTACCGCGCTCTGGGGTCGAGGGTGGTATCGTATCACCATCACTGTTGGGCGCTGCATCGTTTTTTTGGCGGTGTCCAAGGACAAGGGAATATGTATGTATGTATTTCTGTGTCTCATGGTGCGAGTCCGAACCCACCCGCTCTCTCGGTCGGTCCATGGCGGGTTGAAGGGCTGTTTTCGTTGCATCGTATCTGCGTGCTGCGTGTACGAACCAGCACTTCGTATCGGCGTCGTTTATGAGGACCATGGCATTGCTTGGGAGTCCGAGTCCGAGTCCGAGTGCTACTTTCTTTGTCCTCCACGTCGTGTGGCACAGACTCGCCTTTCTTTGCTTTGGCCCTCGTCGCTTTTTTGCGTTCGGGCATTATGTCTGCTGTCTGCGTGCTACATACGCTTTCGCTTTCTTTTATGTCTACTCTGCCCGCCTTCTCCCGTTCCGTTCTACCCTTGTCTCTCCTCCCACTATTCTCCAATCCAATCCAAACCAAGAACACACGCTGACCATCTTTTCTTTTCTTTTCTAGCCGGGCTGCACTTCCCGCCGGCACCGCCCCACGACACGGATGAGGATGGGGATGAGGATGCGATGCCCCCGCTCGAACCGATCCCGGGGCTGCGCACTACCACCAATGCGAGCGCGGCGGGTGGTTCTTCCAGCGCGACCACCAGCACGAATAATACAGCAGCAGCGGGGACGAGCGCAAACAACGACGACGGGGACATGCCGCCGCTGGAGCTGGTGCCGGGGCGCGCGGGGTCTTCCCACGTCGCCGCCAACGCCAACGCCAATACGAGCGCAACTGCAACCGCCGCGGGCGCAGCACCAAACAACAATACGAACGCAACTGGCAACGTCCGCGCCGGGCACGCCGCCCACATCCCGTTCCCGTTCCGCACTACGACTGCGCCGTTCCCGCCCCACACGAACAATAACGCCACCGCGAACAACGCCAACCCTCCCCCTCCTGCCGCCAACAACAACAATAACGGCAACAACGCAGGGAACGCCAACGCGCCCCCTCCCCCTCCCGCAGTCAACAACGCCCCGAACTTCATCACCTTCGGGCTTGACATTGTGTTTAGCACGCTGGGGCCGATCCCGCCGCCGGTTGATTTGGGCGGCGTGGGTGGGGGGCAGGCGCAGCCCGCGCCGGGAGCAGGACCAGGAGCGGGAGCGGGAGCAGCAGCACCACAACCACAGCAAGCGCAGCCCGCACCGGCAGCAGGAGCAGGAGCAGGAGCAGTACCGAGCGCAGGGGCAGGAGCAGCGCCCGCACACACACCCCGCGCCCGCCAGTTTGCGAATGCGCTCCGGGGGGCGGTTGGGTTGGGCGCGGGTGGGAATAATAGCAATAACGGTGGCGGGGCAGGGGGCGCAGGAGGGGGAGGGGGCGGGGCGCCTGGGTTTGCGCAGCTGTTCCGTGGGTTTGGGGCGTTTAGGAATGGGGGCAGGAACAGGGACGAGGCGCAGCAGGGGCAGCAGGGTGGGGGGCAGGC
This sequence comes from Mycena galopus ATCC 62051, assembly GCA_014925785.1. Classification (NCBI taxonomy): domain Eukaryota; kingdom Fungi; phylum Basidiomycota; class Agaricomycetes; order Agaricales; family Mycenaceae; genus Mycena; species Mycena galopus. Next base: position 323,104 of record WIQG01000030.1, read on the forward strand.
GGCGGCAGGGGGTGGAGCGGGGGGAGCCCCGATGTTGCAGCAGATGAGGCAGCAGCAGCAGCAGGCGGCGGGAGCTGGAGCAGCGGGAGCTGGAGCAGCGGGAGCAGGAGGAGCTGTAGCTGGAGCGGCAGGAGCCCCGATGTGGCAGCAGATGAGGCAGCAGCAACAGCAGGCGCAGCAGGCGGCGAATGCACACGTCACCGCCGCACATAATGCCCACGCAGCCGCCCACGCCGCGCATGCACACCACGTACAGCCGCTGGGCGCGCACGATGCTGCGCGGGAGGCGGCGGCGGCTGCGAGACATGAGGAAGTACTGCGGGTGCAGGCGCGGATGGAGCAGGCGAGGGAGCGGGCGGAGGCGAGGATGGCGCAACAACAGGCGCAACAGGCTCCGCCACCACCACAGCCGCAGCAGCAGCAAGCGCCCCAGCAACCACCGCCGCAAACACAACAGGGTCAGGCGGCGGCATTGTTGCGCATGCTGCTTGGGGGGATTCTTCCGCCGGACGTTGGGGATGCGGGTGCTGCCGGTGCAGGAGCAGGAGGAGGAGGAGCAACAGGGGCGGGGGCGGGGGCGGGAGGTGCAGGAGGAGCGGCAGCAGGCGGTCCCTGGGGCGGGCTGAACCTCGACGACATACGGGTGGAGATTGGGACGGGCGTGCCGCCGTGGTGGCCGACCGGCGCCCCAGGTATGCCGGGAGGAGTAGGGGGCGCGGGTGGGCCGACGAGGCATACGGTACCGCTGCCCGGGGGCGGGACGGGGATTATGTTCCAGTTTGGGGCGCCGCTGCCTGGGCATGCGCACCCGCATCCGCATCCGCCTGCACCTGCCAACAACCCCAACCCCAACGCGAACAACGCCAATAACGCGACAAACGATGCGACGGGGAACAACGCCGCACACCCACACGCGCCCCACGTCCACTTCGTCCCGTTCCAGGCGGGCGCGCCGCCCCCGCACTTCCACCCCATGCCCCCGCCGGGCGCCGCGCCGCACGGACACGCGTTCCATGGCGTCGGCGTGCGCATCCCCACGGACCACCCGCCCCCGCACGCACACGGCGCGCCGCCGCCCCCGCCCCCACAACAAGAGTGGGCGCCGCCGCCCGCGCCGGGCCCGACGCTGCGCGACCGCGTAGAAAGGAGGGAGCGCGAGGCGGGGCTGCGGTGCTGCGATGCGAGCTGCGGGGTGGGGCCGTCGGATGAGGATCCGTGGGTGGAGGTGGATGTGAGCAAAGATACGGAAGGCGGGGTGGTGGGCCTCAAGGGCGCGCCGTGCGTGCATACGTTCCATCCGAGCTGCTTGGTGTCGGCGCAAAGGGTGCGGAGCGGGTGGCGCGAGCCCGGGGAAGGCGTGGAGGACGTGGAGGTGGTGTGTAGTGTTTGTCGGGTAGAGGGCGTTGTGCCCAGGGCGGAGTGGCTCAAGGGCATGCCGCTGCCGCTGCCGCCACTTGAGCCGCTTGATTGATTTGGCAATGCGCGAGCCGTGTTGTACATTGGGTGGGTTTGTCTCCCTTGTCGTATTCGTTCCGAACGCGATTCTGATTCAGACGGTGCCCAGACTTTACTCCCGCCCCACCACTTCGTCTTCGCCTCGTCCTCGAATACCTCCCAACAAGCAATTAAAACAATCCAAAGATCACCACAAATAAGAATTGAATTCGTACTCCACTCCTCTTAAATTAATACCTCTAGCCAGTCTCCATTCGTAGTTTCGTCTTCCCACTCCCGTCTCTCTCTGTCCAATCATCAGCAGTCTAGTCTAGTTCAAGTCTAGTTGTTACGATTCGTCTAGTTAGTGAACGTTCCCTCGTCTCTTTTTTGTTCCTCCTGTCCTCCCTTGTCATGACTAGTACCAGATCGTCCCATGCATCCTATTCTATAGAGCCGCAATACCGATACGTACCATACGCAATTGAAATTGAATTGTGAGTTTTTTGATATGAATTTTTGGTACTTGAAGAGTCGAGATGTTCTCGCTGTGGAATACAGACACTCTAATTGGTGAGTACTTGTGCAATATCGTTGGGAAGCAATAATATATCCAAGTGGGGAAGACGGAGAAGATACCAGGCTGAATGTACAGTAAATGCAAGGAACCAGGGGGGAGCAGGGTACTACCGCACCCGGAAATTACGAACAGCGCCGGTGATAGCGAGCGACCGAATCGAACCTATAACGTACGTTAACTCGCCAAATATACCTCCTCCGCATCCGCGCGGATCTACGCCTCAAAGCTTGCGAGAAAATCCCCACTGGTGGCAGTGCCGGTCCAAGCGATTTCTTTCAAGAGAAGAAGGATCACCATCGCTTATGTTTGTGGGGAAGACGAAGAGCTTCGAAAGACGCCCACAGTCATTCATTACCTCACGGCGAAACCCTTTATGGCAGTAAATGTCCAGATCGTGAACGCGTGAAAACCAGCGCCCACAACGCCAGCCTGAAAAGGAAATCGCGGATCGATTACATCCGGTATGTTTAACCTTCGTTGCAAATTGCTACGCGCGCACTGGTTCAAGTCAAGTCTTAGATTGCTTTCCTCGGTCGACCCTGAATGCACAAGAAGCTAGTGCGATTTTCGCTGACTTTTGTCTTGAAATGGAGTCAATTTCCGATCTTTATGTGCTTATTACCGAGGCGCGGTCCCGAAAGTGTACCCCGAGATTGAACGTCGGCGGTGAACCTCCATGCTCCGCTTACTGTTGGTGTAAAAATTTCGAGAAATGTGTTGGAACCTGGAATTCACTGGACCGGACACAAATTATCATTAGAGTTCTACAACAAATTGAAGGGAACGGAAGCATTTGGTTGAGAAAGTCTCGCCGCGGAGGCATCGCGGGAGCAGAAGCGTCGTGGGAGCAAATTCACATGGCTTCCAAAGTGCGCGGTGTCAGCCGAGGTGACTAAGCGACATTTGGGCGACAACGCATAAATTTTGTACTTGCCCCACTCCAACGCTTACCGACAGCCCTCACAGTCGCAGGCGTATTCTATCGCAGCCCCCATGTCCAAAGGAATCGCACTCGTAACTGGCGCTGGTACGCCGTTTCTCCTTTCGTCCCCACCGTGCCAGAGCAGACCCGGCCCGTTTTCCGTCCGTTTCTAGCCCAAGGCCTTGGCAAAGCGATTGCTCTGCGGCTGGCCGACGAGGGCTTCGACGTCGCCGTGAACGACCTCCCAGCACAATCCGCCAAGCTTCGCGATGTCGTCCAAGAGATCCGCGCCAAGGGTCGCTCGAGCTCCTCGCATCTCGCAGATGTGACGGTCGAGGAGCAGGTTACAGAGATGATAACCGGGGTGGTCCAGGTCCATGACGGAATCGACGTGGTGCGTTCTTGGTCCTATATATCCCTGAGGCAGTCTGTACGCGACGCGATTTGATTCCCGGCAGATGGTGGCGAATGCTGAAGTGGCGGAGTGGGCTACCCTTGCCGACAGTGGGTGTTTTTGGATTCATCAGCACTGGGTTATGTCTAATGGCGGGTTTTGACAGCGTCCGCGGCTGACTGGGACCGGATTATGGCTGTTAATATACGGGGGACTTTTCTGTGTTATAAATATGCAGCCTTGCAGATGGTCCAGCAGGGCAGAGGCGGGCGCATTATCGGCGCATCCTCTGTGGCTGGTAAACGAGGTTCGTGGTATTTTGGCCAGCCAGACGGTGTGTCCTCAATTGCGTGTATTTGTCTCAAGGTGATGCTGGCATGAGCGCTTACTCGGCTTCGAAATTCGCTGTCCGGGGTTTAACACAAGCTGCCGGTATATTATAACCAACGGCTCTGTCAGACTTGAATTCTAATCCACTTTTTTTTAGCTCTCGAGTGGGGCGCGCATGGTATCACAGTGAACGCGTACGCGCCTGGAGCCATCGATTCAGAGATGTGCAAGTTTGATTCTTCGTTCGTTCGGTTTCTTCGTAATATTAAATAAATATCTTTACAGGGAGTGGTCTCGATGCGGCTAAAGCAGAGAGCACCGGGGAGGAGCCGGGGACTCTCACAGAATATGTAAGTAGCGAACCTAGCCGGCCATGGATCTCGTCGTAACCCCACCCTCCATCTCCAAACCAGACCAGGAATGCCGGCGCACTCGGCAGACTAGGGTAATTTTGTCACGGTCGTCTGTGTTGGGCAAGGGCACTGAGAATTTTATATACTAGTACTGCGGCAAACGTCGCGCCTCTTGTCGCGTTCATTGCGTCCAAGGAGTCGGAATTCATCACGGGTGCGTTTCCGTCTATTCGTTACACTGTTCAACTCGATTGATCACTATGGGTTCAGGCCAGTGTGTGAGTGACAGCAATATTCTGGGTTTGCATAAACGGTCGCTTGACATACTTACAGCTCTCTGTGAATGGCGGGATGTTCTTCGACTGATCCAGGGACTTTTTATGACGCGGATGTTTATTTCTATGTTTATCTAGACGATGGCCATAGGCCTCCGTTTAAACCTCTTGCGTCTCCGAGGTGATCTTGAAATGTTCATACGGCTGCACATCCAAGGAAATCAGCGACCGAACTCGCGGAGTCTTTCGATAGCCAATTTCACCTATCTGTGGGGGTACTAAATTCTGGAAGAGGCCCAATACCGTCTCTAAACAGGCTAATCTGGTACAGCGAAATGAGCCCACTAGCTTGGTGGGTCCATACTCTTCTAGGCTTGACCCTGAAGGTGAGATTTCAACGAGGGTCTAAAATATCTTCTAGACTGCGCTTCTCCCTTAGGTTCAAGGTCTAGCTGACCTTGCAGACATTACTTCACGCTAGAGTTGTATACATCCCAGTAGGCTGTCAAAGGTGCTTCCCTTCGTTGAGCCTTTCATTTTCATGCACGAATGGACGATTTGTTCGGTTGAGAATGGCGATTCGGAAATGAACCCCGGGTATATGCGGAGTCCGAAAATCTGGGCGGGCTGCTGATTATAGGATTGCAGATATTTCATGCTCAAGCCATAGCTGACACTTGGCTGATATCACATTGGATTAGGAAGATTGATACAATTATCGACAAGCTACACCTAAAAAGAAATCTAAGATTTAAAAATCGTTCTCGTCCGAAGGTGGCGAATAGCGACTGCTTCGCCAAGAAAATCACACGCCCAGCACATTCCAGCAGTCTCCGTTCCTTCGTTTGAGAACTCCGATAAGTGTGGAGGATCATTTATATCAAAAGTATGAACAACCCACCATCTATGCGCTCCCTTTTTCCTCAGCCGGAGACTCGCACGCGTCGCGTGGATCTCCTTCTTCGTCCTCCTTCATCCCCTCCATATTCTGGCGGTCGGCCGGCTTCTCCGAGATGGACATGCCCTCCGGCATACCACTCATCTTCCGCTTAGTCTTCTTCTGCCGCGGAAGTGGCTCGTGCTCGGGGTCTGACGAGAATTTCACAGTCGATGATGATGATGCTGCTCTTGCTCCTCGATCCTGAGACTCGGAGCTGCTCGATGAATTATCATCTCTGGTGGAACCTGAGCCAAACAACGCATATAAAACTCATTGAACCTACGGTGACATGGTTGTGCCAGTGGACGAGAAGTACGAGTGGGCGGTGGGGCGATGCGCGCTAGTCGCCGGTGATGGGCGTCGGAAGGCTTTATACTTAGAACTTTCGCACGTGCTGGTGGGGACCCAGTCCGAGTCCGAGAACAGGGCACATTCCGGGAAGGCTGTGTGTGTGTGGTCATTGAAATAATAATATTCTCACGGTTGTTTGTGTTCCCGCGTACCAAAACATTTCTGTACCAAACTTCCGAAAACAAGACTATCCTGTGCAGATTATGGCAATAATCGGGTATACGTACTCAAATTAAAGGTCATGTGTTGCTCAATGCGCTTGTCCCATGAGAGCATCTAGCAAGAAAAGTGAACCATGATGTGGTTGTGTTTGGTTTGATACTATTACATAATGCTTAATTTCGACTTGACCACCATCTTCCCAACGACTCCCCACATCGCTACTGTCGACCATCCGCTATTCTTTGCCTCTTTCCTGGTTGTTGAGTTGAATCGGGTGATGCAGACAGCTCACGCTTCCGCCCGGTGGATGCCCCGGCTAAAGCCCCATTGCCTCGGTGCGGAGGCTCAGGTACACATTTTCCATTCGGTGCATGGACCACTATCGTTATTTCCGCTTCCTCTCTGACAAGGGCTCAGCGTCATCTGTGCACCATGGTAAAGGAATAACAGACGAGGACATCGCACAATGCCAGCCGCCCAAAGACCTTGAGGAACCGTGGTCGATTACTTCAAGTTGGCTTACAGAGACTAGTGAGGACATAAATCTTGCTACTAGTCTTTATACCCTCCCGGCTTTCTCACACTCCCGAGCCCATACGCACGACTCACGCAGACTCACGCGCAAAACCGGCCACGGAACTGCGAATAAGCCACGCGGCGGTGCTGATGGCAGCGGGCACAGTCAAGCGGTACAGATACACGGCATTTTCTTCAAGTTGGAACTTCCAGAAGCCACATAAATACTAGCTGACATCCAACGGTGTCCTTGTATCATTTCTTTATCAGGCTAAACCAACCTCACTTGAGTTCATGTCTTCTGTGGTCCTTGTTTTCCGTGACGGTGGTGGTGGCCTCCCCACCGCTGTCATTTGGCGCCATACATCTGCCTACACCGCCCTCCCGGAGAAATGTGCACCGTACCCCTTTGACGCGTAGCGAGTCATTTTCATCTCCTTCTGCGTTGCTGGGTTGACACTCGTCTGACTGTCCGAAATTCACTTGGGCCTGTTGGAAAGCCTCCGTTTATCAAGATGGAAGACCATGCCAGCTCAAACGTTTGAGCTGGTCAAAATGTCCATATATCACAGATTGAGCTGCTCAGAATCCAGTGTTTGATTGTCAATCCTTCATTAATCTGACCTCCACTTCAACTAGGTCTTCCGCGCGCGGTACGCTCAATTGAAGAAATGCAGCAGTCCCAAGCCCAACAGCTCTGGCGACAACGTAAAATACCGCGGTCATTTAATCCATCGGTATAGACTGTGTTCTACATCTGCGGCGTAATTTCAACTGATACATCATCGGCTCAAAATGGTCCCAAATTCCTAACCCGAAATACAGGGTATCTCATACCAAGCGCCGGTAGAGCCGTCTGATATATTCCCAGAGGTTGTCCGGGAAGCCGCCAATACGTAGCACCTACTCGTCTGTCTCGCCGAAGAGCCCGCTCTTGCGCCTGGCTTTGTTCTGCTTGAACTGCCACTGGAGGACGGATCTCCGCTAGCTGGCCAACAGCAGCCAACGGAAGCCGCGCGCTCACTCTCGGGTTTTGTGGACCAAGCCAAGGTCCCTGGTGCACGGACAATGCCTGGCGCATTACCGCCATGGCCGCAGCACGGGACGCGATGGTCGCAGCGCGTTCCGCCAGGGCCGCAGCACGCGCCGCCTCCGCATTTCTGCTCGGTGCCGCTGGATGCCTGGAGCCAGAGGATGACTGCCGCTTGTGTGCGCCTTTGCGCTGTCGAACCGGCCTCGCTGGGCTGTTTCGCGGCGCTGCGGAGGGCGGGGCGGCTAAAGCTTTAATCAGGCTCCCAGTCGAGAAGACATTGGGCTGTGGCTGTGGCTCAGGATTGGGGTTGGGCTGGGGGCTGAGCGAAGGTGGCAAAGCGGCCTCCTGAACGTTCCGAGCAGCATGTGAATTTTCCCAACCGTGCGACAGATTTCTAACAAGCGTTGAGTAACATTGAGGATGAGATAAACAGGGCCTCTCACCCGTTGTGAGACATTCTGACTCCAGGCTGGTTGAGGAACGTTGGAACGATACGATGTACGAAAGCCTAAGCGTCCAGGCTCAATTTCCGCGAATAGCAGCAAATGCAAGTCGTGGTTGGTGGCAGAGAGACGGGGACCAAAGCGCACTTTATTATTTGCGACGCTCAACCAAAGCGTAGAACGTGACGAGCACAATGCTCGAACGCTTTGAAGAGGTTACCATTTCAAGATATCTCCGAGTCCCCACAGGCGTCCCCGGCAAGCATCGAAGTATCGCTCGAGCGGTCAATCCGACTCAAGGTAGTGATCGTTTCAGACTATTCCGTAGTCTAGGTTTCAGTTCTAAAGCTGTACTCCGTCCACTTCTGAACTGGATGTCATTGAGTTCGAAGGTAAAAGATTATGAGCCATAAGAGACAGTGCCGATTGTCCAAAGGTTGTGATCCAGATAAACGACCAAAAAAATCCTCCAAAAGATCAAATTGTAGCTTCAACCCCGCCGCGCCGGAGCACAACCTGTTGCTATCACTCCATCGAAGTCGTCACCGTCGCAACATACGGGCTGTCGGGTGCTGCACACTGGATGAGCTCCCCACTTTGAACAATACGAGAGAAAGAAACCCACCATGTTCGAATGCTCACGCGAGAGCAGGTTATTGCGACGAGTCCCAAATCTGAATTGGACATGGGAGCTCCTAGAAGATTGAGAAGGAACGCCGCGGTCGGATCGCTTGTGGGGACGGCTGAGTTGCAGCATAAAGGTACACTTCTCCCGCGACACGGCGCTACAGCGTGTGACGGGGATGAAGATGGAGACAGAGAGGCACCACTTGCCGTCTCTAGCTCGTTTTTAATTCCAAAAAAATCAAAGTATTTGACGGCGCACCACGACTATGCGTCCGGGTCGGTGACCAGCGCGGAGGTAGCGGGGGGAGTCCTTTCGCCATCCGTTGCCCGTTTGTCTCGCGAACTGCGGCACCAGCAGTAAAGTTTGTCGCGCATAGAACGAGCAGGATGACCGGAAGACGAGCCATGGCGGTGGTTCCGAGAGAAAACTGAGCAGTATCTGTCCGCCGCGCCGAATTTATAGTCTCGGGTTAGTCGACGGAAGGGGCGGAGGATCACACGCGAAGCCAGGACTTTTCAGAGTTAGTTTTTACGCTTAGTTTCAGGATTTTTCGATTCGACGAGAATAGACTTTTTTTGGCCACGGCGGTGAATTGGAGCGAGCCAACAGCGCATTCTAGTCTCGAGAGGCGGCCAGAAATATAACCGAACGAATTCCCTACACATTTTGGACTGACACCGGACCTGGCGCAAAGAGCAGTTTGGCGGTCAGAAAAACCGAAAGGTATTCAGGGGAAAACCTCAATGGAAGACTGCCGCATCTAGATTATCGCTGTACCTCGGGGCAAGGCTAAGTCAAGGTTAAGTCGGGTCTTCTTGAAAATGCTGGCATGCAAATCCCGGCCAAGTTCCAGCGGCTAGGTAATAGTGGTCGACTGTCCCGGTCGGTCCAGGTAGTAACCAAGAGCAAATCGAAGAGCGTCGGCTCTATAGAACCAGACGACGGCTGCTGATATTTTTTAAAACGCAGAACGGTATAGATCCTTCGCGAAGAGTCCGTTAGAACGCGCCATTCAAGCGTGAGCCGCCACCGGAGTCCGGAGAACGCAAAGCAGAACGGCAAAGGCAAGAGTCAAATTTGGTGTTGCTTAGTCAAGCAGCACCTTTCTTCTTACCACCACTTTCTTAGGCGGCAGGATGGTGTGTATTGGCCCCTAAGACCGCGGTCGTGCAGCTAACGAGTGCGAAGGCGTCCCTTCACTTCTGCTCCGAGTGCAACAACTTGCTGTACCCCAAGGCGGACCAGCAGCGGCGCATAATGGTGTACGCGTGCCGCATTTGCACGTACGATGAACTCGTGGAGAACAAGTGCGTGTACCGGAACGATCTACTCACTGTGACGAAGTACGTCTGTCCGACTGTTACTCTGCTCGACGCGTTGGCTGACCTTGCGCGCGCAGAGAGCAAGTCGGGGTCACGACTGACTTAGGATCGGACCCAACTCTAGTGAGTTCCCGGCGTGGTTACAATTCCAGCCTCGGAGTGCTGAGCGAAGCTACAGGCGCACTCGAACATCCCCTGTCCCAAGTGCGGGCACGAGGAGTCCGTGTTATTTCTTGATTTCTCAAGTTCTCTCTGATCGGTAAGAATCTTAGTGCGGTGTTGTACCAAGACCAGTCGAAACGGAAGGAGACGCGAATGATTCTATTCTACGTCTGCGTGAAGTGCAACCACAGCTTCACGGACCCGTCGTTACCTTCAGAGGGTTCACGGGCGGAAATGGCGGATGGATAGCGTTTGTGCGTCGCAATTCACTTAGTCAACTTTGTAAATGTAATAAAAAAGATTTCTCGAGGCTGATTGGCCCGAGCGAGTCCTTCGGACCCTTCCAAGTTTGAACCTCAACGGCTCGGATCCTATGCTCTTACGTCGTTGTCTCCAGCACCACCATAAACTCCGAAAGTCTTAGCTATCCAACATAGCACACGAGCTCGGTGCGGGAATTGGCAGATATGAATGTCGATTGTGGAAAGCGATAAAATTCGAGTATAAATACAGACGTTGCTGAACAGATTGCTGCACCGAAAAAATATATTGGAGTTGAACCAAATACCCAAGGCCATAAGACTGTTATGAGGCAGCAGCAGTTTCTTTTTGCTGCTGCGCCAGCATTCGCCTGGTGGGACATGAGCAATAAATTGAGTAGGTCGATGCCGACACGTACTGTCGCGCTGCCAATATCATCTGCGCCTTGCGCTCCTTCAAGCTGGCCTCTCGCTTTTCGGGGCTATCCTCCCAGACAGCCTTTCCGCCAGCCTGGTCTTCCTCGATCGGGGTGCTCTGCTGAGCGACGCGCTGCTGGAGGTTGTATCGGTCTATCAGGCTTTGTTTCGGCGCCTTGACGGCGGTCGAAGCGGCGCCTCCCGCGGGTCGTGCCGCTTGTTCAGCGTTAGTGTCTCGGGGGTAGAGGGTAAAGTAAGCAGGTGGGGGCTGATAACCATTAGTCCTCGCGTCCGGAACCGATAAATGCAGGCGCACAGAATCGAGGAAACCTCGCTCAAGTATTTTATTCGACGAGAGCTCAACGCTTCCCGTTCGGAGCAAATCGTAGCGGATATTGTCTCTAAAAGCGGCCCTGCGTTAGTTGGTGCACCACCTCATTGGAATCCACGTACGGAGGTATATCGGGGAACATATTAGATATTGTATCAATCTGGGCGTGTGCGCGAACAGTCAGTCGGAATTCCGGAATAGAATCGAAACGAGGAAGCTACCATATCTTGAGAAACTGCTTTTGGCCTGAAACCAAGGGTATCTGCAGCGCTACGTTCTGACGAGGAGTCATTACCTGCAGATCGGTCAGAGGAAAGTGGTGGTCCACGGGAGATACGACATGCTTGTGGTGAGCCATCGGAATAGGAGCACAATGACCGCGAATGCGACTACGACGTTGACGACCTCTCCCATCGGCGTTTGTATGCGTTTCTTGTTAAGTCACTACGGTAGAGGAAAGTGCCAATGATCCGCTCTCCCGTTGAAACAGATGTAAGCATTGCAGCACAGCCTTTGAGCGTTTTCAACACCCAACTCCCTGCGACAAATCGATTCTCGAGGTACGATACGAGATTATATATTGTTGAGACCTCCGTCTGCGAGAGACTACGCTTTTACTATCTAGGCACCCTTGTCTCTTACGCTCGCGCTCGGCTGTCGAGCATCAAGCTTCTAGTCACGAAAAATAGGCTTTTCGAGAACGGAAAATGCTGATTTCCTTGTCCGAAGATAAGTTTTTTCACGTCCGAATCTCGCCAGCTTTGTCTGGACATGAGCTTCTTGAGCCAAGATTTTGCGTCCAAGCCGATGAAAGGAGGTCGAATTCAGACAATGCGGCGTACTGCTACAAGGTGAGCTCCCTTTGAACTGTCGTTTCGTTGAATGCCTCTGAAACCGTGAATTCAGACGACGGCGGAGCGAAAAATTCAGGTTTTCACTGAAGAGTTGAACCTGAAAACCATTGTCCGATATTGGCTTTTTTAGAGCCGAGTTCGCAAAATCATGACCTTGTTCAGGCCAAATCTCGGGAATCTTTCGGACCTTGACGGGGCCTAATTCGTTCATCTCAAAAGTCTACACGCGTCTTGATGTTGTAAAGGAAGATCTATGCAGATGTTCAAAAATTCCTTTCTCTTCGTCGATCCAAACCCTTCCCTATCCTCGCTGCATGATGGCCTCCGTGTCCTCGATAAACACCTCTTTATCGGCGTCAGAAAGAACCACGACTCGACTGCTGCTGAGCCCGCGGCTCATTACACCATCCACTGTGTCCGGGAGGACATATTCAATCGACACTTTCTCTGGTGGCGCGAAAGATTTAGTATACGCTGGTGTGCTAAAGAGTTGACGCCATTTCCCGCTGCGCGTGTAGGGAGCATCCCCCTCGTCGCGCTCTACGGGCGTCCGGAATTGGTCGAGCCACGGAGCAGTCTCTCTGCACATAATCAACCGTATTTGGCTGCGACAAATTTTGTAGGTGGTAATACTCACCTTCCTTCGTGTATCCACATCACCACAAGAACGCCCCCGGGCTTGAGAATTCTCGCAAATTCGACCGCAGCCGCTTCATGATCGAGACACCAGTGGAATGCCTGGCGGCGGATGTCAAAACAGGACTATGAACCACACCTGGTCGACACACCTGCGCAATAACGATGAGGTCTGCCCAGCCGCTCTCAACGCCCGTGTCAGCGAACGTTCCCTCGGAGAGTACTTACAACCCGATCGTCCGTTCTGTACTTGGGGAATGTTTCGCGCATTCGTTCCACGGCCCTGAAACTGCGCACGGTTTTCCTTTCTTCGTGCCCGAGTAATGCACACCTGTTCCTGACTCGATCCTGTAAACCGCGCTATTGGTGAGCGATTCCAGAACCCCGCCCCATGCACACTGACTCGACGATATTTAGCGGATCGGATGGCTTGATGGCCAGGCGTAGGCGCGATAGCAATTCGGGCTGGTATTCACCTCGTGCTCTATTCCGGTGAGTGAACTTTAATGATAGCGCCGTCTGTCTGCAAGGATGGATTACTTGTTGTACAGTTCATTGGTGCCTTTCGCGAAACCGTTTTGTATCTTATCTCCTCGGCAGACTCGGCATATCTGGATCTAATTTTGGCCTCAGCCTTCACCGAGTCCAAAGATATAAGTAGCACTCGGGACCTCTCAGGGTAATATATCATGCAGCTAGGCTGATATAAAGGGCCAGGTCTATCAGATTAATCGAGTGTCGTCATGGAATACACCAAGCCTCCGCTCGAAGTTTACAAGCCCCCGCTTGACGAGAGCCTCTTCGAGGCAGGTTTCCTTTCGCCGTCCTGATATTTGTTGTCCAATCCTTTTTCGAAGTTCCCCGATGAAGACCTCGCATTTATCAAGGCGCAAAGCGGTATAGAGGATCCAGAGGCTTTGAAGAAGCATATCATGGGTGTTCAAACCAAAGCATATGATGTCAGATTGATTGGTATTCTCAGTACTTCGAATTTAACGTGTTGATTTTCAGCTTTATGGCCACATGTGTATTCGTCGATTTACCTTCGCCAAGTGCGCATCACAACTCGACCACACGCCTTGTATTTATTTAAACGCATTGCAGGCCAAAGATTTCGAACTTTCCAGTATATGAACAAGTTCTTGACCTGGGTCGCAACGGCGGTATCATACTGGATCTCGGCTGTTGTTGTAAGTTGGGCTCGCTCAACTCTGCTTTACGTCGATCAACAATTCACTGGGCTCAGTCGGAACGGATATTAGAAAATGCTGGAGCGATGGGATTGCTGCACAAAACCTCATAGCAAGCGACCTTCGTTCAGGTGAGTGTCTGCGAAAGACCCCGTCTCTGTGCGTTCACTTCGATTTTTGACAGTGTTTTGGGACTTGGGCCACGAGCTCTTCAAAACCACACCAGAGACCTTCCCTATTACCTTCCTCGCGGGGGACGCCCTCAACCCCGACTTTCTCGAGCCAACAGCGCCTCTGGCGTCTCCTTCTGAGGTTTTGGGCCCCGCTCCCCCGCTATCCTCGCTTACCAATCTCACCCCCCTCCGCGGGCACGTCTCCGCAATCCACATCTCCTCGGTCTTCCACCTGTTCTTCGAGCCGCAACAGCTACAGCTTGCGCGCGCGCTCGCGGGACTGCTCTCGCCCGCGCCGGGGTCTGTGATTCTTGGCTCGCACGGCGGGCGTCGTACCAAAGGGTTCAACGAGAAGGGGTATTGCAGCGGCGGGCACCATATGTTTTGCCATTCGCCCGAGTCTTGGCGCGAGATGTGGGAAGAGGTGTTTCCGAAAGGGATGATTGAAGTGAAGGCTGAGCTGAAGCAGAGGGGTGAGCGAGATGAGAATGCCGATAGTACTGGCTATTTGGTTTGGTCCGTCACGAGGCTGTAATGGATGGAATCGAGTTGTTGAGAAATCGGGGAAATATTGTCAGCCCTGGTCAAAGCATGGTAGGTTTCGTTCAAGGGCTCATTAACGCGCTCACCAGTCTACATTCTAGATGATAAGTAGCTACGGAGGTCATCGCCACGGTGATTGGGCAGATGAGATCATGTAAGGAGGGATAGTCCCATCTTTGAGATCCTCTCGGAGATCTCTCGGCGTGCCGGTTCCTAATGCGGTCGCCCAAGATCTAAAAAAAAGAGTTCGGGGATTGATAGAGAAGTGGGACAAAAGCTGTGGTACGGTCCGAAGCCGGCGTGTATCCTACCAGATTGCTGCGAACGAGCTACCAAAACAATCAGTGACTCTATCTACCAGAAGTCTCTGTACCCACGGTCATACTAGTCCGTTTGACGTCGTCCTCAACACGGTGCACCGTCGCTACGAGAATAGTCAGTTCGCGATGCTTTGACTGCTCTGTTTACGGTCAACGTCGAAAACAAGGCCGAAGCGTCCACAAAATAGACATACACAAAACACAGCGCTGTGTTGAGAGCGCCGTTGAGCTCAGTGAAACGACCTTTGTCCTTCACAGCCAATATCCACGATGTGACGCGCCGCCGACTTGGCAAGAGCTTCAAGAATGCCTGAACATCCTCCAGCGAGCCGGGTAAGTGTTAGTTAAAAGTTATCAGGACATCCTGAACATGGCGAGCGAGCGCGAGCGCAGTGGCACGATTGCCATTTACACAACATTTACAATCAGTTTTCGCTGTTAAGCATCACGGGACGGAAGAAAGTATGTCGAGAACGACCTTCGCAGTATCGCATATCAAGCCCACACTATTCCCACCACCGACTCGAGAAAATTAACGCCAGGAATCGGAATATCGCACAGGGTACTCGCTGCCCGAGTACCAATCGGTGCAATTCTGAGAGCAGAGTCCCTCCGTGATGTGAGCGTTTTGGAGGTCAGAGGACATACAGAAATGCGAATAAGACGAATACGCCCAAAATCAGAAAACTCACAAGACGCTTATATACTTGATCCAATTCTGCCTTGAGACGCCTCGAATCACGAAGCAATGACAAAGCCGAGAGTCTAAACTTCGGGAGCTTTGTGTTTCGCTCAGGTAGGGACTCGATATGGCGACGAATGAGCTCGAGGGTGCTGGCAAGATGGCCAGGATCCCTCAAACGTCTTGGACATTGATGGCCACATGCCTCCCGAAAATTTCCAAACCTTTCTTGCGTTTGGCTGACATCGGGATGTCAGCATTGCTCTTGATCAAGGCGTCGGTTCTCTTCACAGCATCCACCGCAAGTGCGAACACTTTCCTCCGGGTGTCCTTCCAGTTGGTTAGCTAGAACGCGAGAAAATAAAAACTTACTGGTGTCGCAGACGCACACACCTCGATCGCTATTGTGGTGATCCGCTGGTACGCATTCAGGCTCGGGGTCGCCTGGGAGATTTCCCGCAGACGCTGGGCGCTGTTCAAGGTGTTTAAGACTTCGGCAAATTTTCTCGAGGGCATGGGACGTGGTTCGTAGAGGAAAATGTGAGAAGGAAACGTAGGGGACTGCCAGGCTTCGGCGTCGCATCTAAGCACGCGTCTGTAGACTATTAAAATAGCAGAGCCACCTGTCCAGCGATCATGTAGGTGCAGTTCAAGAATGTTCGGAGGGAAGGCCGTCCCGGAGGTGGAGGGACTTATTCCAAAGGCGACCGAAGCTCACGATTCAAGTTTAGCCGCCACAAGCTCCCTTTTCGGGCCAGAATAGCGGTACACAGGCCAGTAGCTTTAAGACGGACAGAGATGGGCGCATGAGGCTAACAGAAGGGAAAAACGGAGGATTTCAGCCGAGTGCTACGAAGTGCTGCGAATCTGGACCATGAAGCGACTTGAAGTGCGGTCAAATCGAGGCTGCTGGGCTAATTGGCACCATTAATAGAACGAGATTATCGCGTATATAGGAATGCTCTGGGCGACCCTAAATATGCAGGGAAGCGGCTGGAAGCAAACAAGCGCGACTTGAAGGCCAAAGGTCGTAGCCAAAACAAGAGCAAACTCAACCTCCTTTCTTTCAATCCCATCATGCCCAAAACGACTTCTAAATCCAAATCTGTTTCTTCTTCTCTCAAACAATCCACCCTTTCTTTCTCTGCATCCAAACGTACCGCGTCCAGCAATTCTCAAAAAGTCGCGAAACACACACCGCTTTCGTCTCTGCGCCGTGTAGTCGATTCAGACAGCGATGAGATAGAGGTTGACGATGTCGAGTCCATCGACGTTGACGACGTCGAACTGTCTTCCGATGAGGACGACGAGGTGGAAGTCATTGACTCAGACGAGCCTACTGCAAAGCCTACGGTCATCTCAAAACCGCAGTCGCCTTCTATCGTCAAAGTCACCCGTCCCCGCGAAAAAACCAGCGACGCGAAACCGAAACTTCTTGAACTCGATGAGAAGGACAAGAGATACCTGACCCAGCTTTCTGCTGCTAGAGCTACACGGAATTATCTGCAGCTCAGTGCGTTCCACATCTCGCTGCTCTTTGCGTTGTCTTGTCTAACCTCTGGACAGTCCATGCCGAAGACCAGGACAAATTCCACGAAATTCTCCGCGCGTTCGACTTGTCTGTTTTTCTTCTACTCCTCTCCTTTCTTTTCCTGACTTACAGCAGGTCATATGAATATGGTCCCTGCATCGGGGTAACGCGTCTCGAGCGCTGGGAACGCGCAACCGCCCTTGGACTTCATCCGCCTGTTGAAGTATTTATCCCTTACGACCCTCTTGAGCATCGGCTAACCTTGTATCAGATTCACGACATCCTTACCTCACGTCAAGGCACAAAGGAATCATATTCGCAATGCGTCTTTCACGATCAAGTTTGATATTTTTTAGCAGTTGTCTGATATTGCAAAGCGTCCGCGGTAAATTCAATGTGCGAGCCTTCTTTCCCTTCCCCGCAGCCAAAGCTGACGCCTTCGTCAGGTGCTTCTTCCTTCTGTGTATAGATACTTCTCCCTCACGAACTGCTTGCTTCGAGGCTGCTTGTACTTGTAACTGGCAGTAGCCCCTCTTGACCTCCCACCCCTCCACACTGATTATTCTAGTTAGTAGATAGTGCAGCCTGTATGATCCGAATGAATGAATGGTGTATCATCGCGTCACCACACAATTAATCCGATTCAGCAAGCGCGTCCTAGCGAACCTTCCGCATCCGGTAACTGAACCTCCACCACTTCACACGCGTCTACACAACCCCCGCGCTAGTATAAAATGTAGGGTCCGGCATGCCGCAATATCTCCTCCTTCTCGATCCACAATGCCCACCAGCCTAGTGCGCGAAAGCGAAGTCGATGTTTTGGTCATCGGCGCAGGACCTGCAGGTGCGCATCATCGATGTCTCGTCAGATAGGGGCTAATCCACTCAAGGTCTCATGTGCGCGAATGCGCTGGCCAAAGCGGGGGTGCACGTTAGAATCATCGACCAGAGGTCAGTTCTACATATTCCAGTCTTTGTACTTTTTTCGATGCATTTCTTTACTCGCTTCATCAGGTCGAGCAAGGTCGCGGCGGGGCAGGCGGATGGCATCCAGGTAAATTCTCCAGTTGAGCAAAATGTCGTGTTTATTTAATAGTGCCTTGCCTCCTTTAGCCGCGGACCATCGAAGTCTTCCAGGTGACGACGCTACGCGCTCCTCATTTATTTATGGCTCGCTCATTATACTCCAGAGCTACGGTCTGGCCGAGCGACTGTTGAGGGAAGGGAACCAAATGCATGTCGCGGTGAGTTGTTTCGCATCCTCGGAGCACCGGACAACTGAATTATAATGTTAATTAACAGGCATTCTACAACCCAGGCAAGTATGGGGGCATCGAGGCAAGTGACCAACTACCCATATCAATGTATCTCGTTAACCGCTCTCGGCATTCGCGTGGCACTGGCAGCTCACAGACCGTGTCCCGGACGTGACGGCCCCGACCGCACGCTATCCCTTCGAGGTAATTAGAATCGGTCGTTCAAATCGCCGACGCGCCCGCGGCTCCGAGCGGCGATTAATGCTAATGCTGGCTGGCCCAGGTGACCCTTCACCAAGGCGCCATCGAGAACATCTTTTTGGACTCGATGCGGGAAATGGGGGTAGAGGTTTCGCGCCCGATGGTGCCGACGCATTTGGACCTGGACCCGACGAAATTGGACGACCCCAACGCGTACGCGGCGCGTGTAAGTTTGTTTATTGCGCTGCCGCCGATATAAAAGTCCGTATTCTCATGATCACGGACGGCTGCGCAGGTGGTGTTGAAATATCTCGACCCGCTGGAGAACGGGCCGTCCACCGAGGTCGTGCGCGCGAAGTTCGTTGTTGGGACGGATGGTACGTGCTCACCTAGCCCAAACTCACGATTATTTAATTCTGAAAAAAAATCTAGGCGCGCACTCGTGGGTCCGGAAGAAACTCGACATCGCCATGGAGGGTTCGCAGACCGACTACGTCTGGGGAGTAGGTTCGTGAAATATGCTAAATCTAGCGCGACGCACTAGCTCCAACAGCGGTATTTTCACCTGACAGTTGATATGGTCCCGCAGACGGACTTTCCTGACATCCGCCACAAGACCGTGATACATTCTGAGAACGGATCCTGTATGATAATCCCCCGGGAGGGCGATATGGTGCGACTGTACATTCAGCTGGGTAAAGACGCCGTGGACGCCACCACCGGCCGGATTGACAAGAGGCGGATGGGACCCCATCAGCTACTCGAGGTTTGGCTCCCCTACTTGATTTTTTTAAATTCATTCCCTTATGAATTCATGTATTAGGTGGCTAGCAAGTCGATGCATCCGTACGTTTTCAGAACTCCCGACGACTTTGACTGGTGGACCATTTATATCAGTACGTTTTTGCAGTTTGCGTGTTGTGACGGATTTAATTCAAGAATTGGCAGTTGGGCAACGCGTCGCGTCGCGGTTCTCTGTCGACGAGCGCGTCTTCATCGCTGGGGATGCATGCCACACGCATTCTCCCAAAGCAGGTGCGCGCTTTCCTTGCTCCATAGGCCTTTTTGCTAATATTTTTGTTAGGTCAGGGAATGAATGCCAGCATGAATGACTCTCACAATCTCGGTGCGTCCGCTACTAGCATTATCCTCCAAACTAATTTCCTATACGGTAGCCTGGAAACTGGCGCACGTCCTGCGCGGGTGGGCCGGCCTTTCGCTTCTCAAAACGGTAGGAACACCTATACTCGTCGACAGCAATGCTCATAAACGCGTCATCACAGTACGAGCTCGAGCGGCGAAAATACGCCCAAGATCTCATCAATTTCGACGTCAAGTTCTCCGGGCTATTTTCTGGCAAGCCTCGCACGCAAATAAACGTCAGCGGCGTCTCCCACGAAGAGGTGCTCAATGCATTCCAAACCTTCGGCGGGTTCACGAGCGGGATCGGGATCCATTACGGCGAGTCTGCGATTGTGCGGTACGGGAACGAGTCCTGCGCGCGGAACGTCGTCGTTGGGCAGCGCATGCCGCCGCAGGTGCTTATACGCGCAGCGGATGGGCGCCCAGTCGATCTGCAGGACATGCTGCCATCGAACACATTATTCAAGCTCCTCGTGTTCACGGGTGATACTGCGACCGCGAAGCTTGAGGACCTCGCAGCGGATTTACAAGAGATCGTGCACAAGTTTGCCACAAAGCTCGAGTTGATTACCGTCGTGTCGGCCGCCAAGCGGCCAGATTTCTGCTTTATGGATCTGCCTCCAGTGCTTAGACCGCATTGGTCGAAGTAAGTTGGCGTACAGTTACGTTTGGATTTAACAATCTGACGCGCGCGCCTTCTCAAGGGTGCTTTCGGACGAGAAGGATCTGCGTGGGGTGCAGGGAGGGAATGCCTATGCAGCGTATGGTATCGATCCGCGCGCTGGGGCGATTGTGTGTGTGCGGCCGGACGGTTATGTCGGGATGGTGGTGCCGCTGGAGAAGGCCAGCACCATCGCTAGCTATTTCGCGTCTTTTATGGTATGAGGATGATAATGTATCTGTAATTGTATTTTCTCGGAATGTATCTGTCATTGGCCGCAAATTGCAATAGAGCCAGGCTTTTTACTTTCTTTTGACAGCTTCACGGGCAGAAAGTGCGTCCCCGACAATGCCGTGCAGGCGAAACGCCATGTCTACAGTCATGAGCAATGGTAACAGGCAGAATGGCACGTAGCTCGCCAGCAGCATAACCCGCTGGTCAAACGTCAACGTGGCGATCCCGCTTGCGAGCGCCGCTGGAGAGGGCTCAGGAATCGAGAGGAGGGTCAATACGCAAGGCCAGACGGTCGTGGTCGTCGAGGCGCCATAAACCAGGATCAGAACGTAGATTTTTTTGGAGTCTGGATTGGCAGAATACGAAGGTCAGCTGTTGTTAATCGAAAAAAGCATGGGAACACACCATTCAACAGCCCACGGGCGGCAATGAAAAATGTGGGGAACTGGAAAAGCCTATCGATAGAATGTCAGCGGAAAACATGCACGGGCTAACGACGCGCGCACAATTCGAGAACCAAGAAGCTCTTGAACCAGATCAGGGGATCATTCCCGGAAAACATGCCCTTGATGAAGGGGTCATTGGATGTGTCGATGTACCATTGCAAAAGGGTGCGGAGGAAGCCAGGGACGAGGGCCACCGGGTAGATTGCCTGGAAATCCACGCACAACGAGGCAAAGATGTGTGTCTGTTTCAAAGTTCGGCTTGAGCGGCGAGAGAGATACAAGGGGAGTTAAACGAACCACAAAAAAGCCAAAGTAAACGAGATCCAATGGACGGGAGGTCAGTGGGGTCGGAGCCATGGTTAGCGCGTCAAATGAAAGTGGCAGACGCGCGGAGTCACAAATCCGTGACCTGTGTGACCCGCTGATGACCCGCCGCACAACCAAGTTGAACCAACCCGCAGCGCTGTTTTCATAGCTACGACAGTACCTAGAGGGATGCCCTTCGACGCACCCAGCACAAGGCCACTCTTTATCGATTCGCATCGCTCGACTCAAGTCTTCCGTGTTCCCTGTTTCCTCCCTGTTTCCCCCTGTTTCCTCTTACGAATCCCTCTGTGAGCCTCACGCGCCCACAATGGTGAACGCGCCCATCTCGAAGCTGTTGAACCTGTGCACTACCATTCTATCCGAAAAGGCAGCTTGTGGCGGCTAAACTATGACTTTCGAGTCGCCCTGGGAATCGAGTCCTTCCACTGCGGAAAGGCCTTCCCTCCGAACATTTCTGCGATGGCATCTACATAATTGCTGGACGAGTACATGGTCCGCTCCCGCTGCCATTTTGGGGGGTCTACAGCTTGAATAGACGCGCGCTTCATGAAATTATAGCTTTGAACAGCACGAAGCCTGGCAGTCCCTTCTACGTTTCCCTCTTGTATTTCCCTCACCGAACCCTGTATTCATGTCCTCGCGAAAGCTCGCCGAAGCCTTGACCGGCGCCCAGCGTTTACTGGAAATCTGCCAGACGACCCCGAGCCTGAATGCGTATCGGCGGATCGCCACAATAGCGGTCGAGATGTGTGCCTCTGCGACACCAGTGGGTTTTCCTATCTCTCTTACCTCGTAGTCTGGCTAACCAGCTGGAAGAGCACCCGGAAAAAGGTGTACGCACTTGCGGCGCATGCAGTGAAGAGAACCGACACGTTGATCAAGAATGAGGCTGATATCCCGATGTCGGCTGAATGCAAGAAAGGTTCGGACAAATTCGAGAGGCATGTACCCGCTATGCAGACGCTTGAAGGATCCTAACCACCTTCCAGCATTCTTGAGCACATTCACCAACACATCGAGTCCGTACCGGAGCGAAACACCAAGTTCCCGAAATTTGGACCCTCTCTGAGATTTCTTCGTGAGTGGACGCCACCACCGGCCGGATTGACAAGAGGCGGATGGGACCCCATCAGCTACTGGAGGTTTGGCTCCCAACTTTCTTCAAAAATTCACGGCCCTTGATGAAATTTGTGTATTAGGTCGCAAGCATAATGTATCTGTAATAGTATTTTCCCGGAATGTATCTATCATTGGCTGCAAATTGCAATAGAGCCAGGCTTTTTACTTTCTTTTGACAGCTCCACGGGCAGAAAGTGCGTCCCTGACAATGCCGTGCAGGCGAAACGCCATGTCCACGGTCATGAGCAATGGTAACAGGCAGAATGGCACGTAGCTCGCCAGCAGCATAACCCGCTGGTCAAACGTCAACGTGGCGATCCCGCTTGCGAGCGCCGCTGGAGAGGGCTCGGGAATCGAAAGGATGGTCAATACGCAAGGCCAGGCAGTCGTGGCCGTCGAAGCACCATAAACCAGTATCAGAACGTAGATTTTTTTGGAGTCTAGATTGGCAGAATAAGCAGGTCAGGTATTGTTACTCGAAAACAAAGTATGCAAACTGCAAACTGCAAACGCACCATTCAACAGCCCACGAGCAGCAATAAAAAATGTGGGGAACTGGAAGAGCCTGTCGATAGAATGTGAGCAAAAAACATGCATGGGCTAACGACGCGCGCACAATTCGAGAACCAAGAAGCTCTTGAACCAGATCAGGGGATCGTTCCCGGAAAACATACTCTTCATGAAGGGGTCATTGGATGTGTCAATGTACCATTGCAAAAGGGTGTGGAGAGAGCCAGGGACGAGAGCCGACGGGTAGAGTGCCTGGAAATCCACGCACAACGAGAGAAAGATGTGTGTCTGTTTCAAAGTTCGGCTTGCGCGGCGAGAGAGATACAAGGAAAGTTAAACGAACCACAAAAAAGCCGAAGTAAACGAGATCTAATGGACGGGAGGTCAGGGGGTTCGGAGCCATGGTTAGCGCGTCAGTGAAAATATGGTTTTGACTTGAAAGTTGAAGCAGACGCGCGGAGTCACAGATCCGTGACCTGTGACCCGCTGATGTCCCGCCCGCAACCCACAAACTACAGGGTGAATTGGGGGTCGTGTACATGGCTGCGACGGTGCTTACAGGGATGTCCCTCGACGCAACCCAGGCCATTCATCAAGTCACTTCGTGGATTCGCATCGCTCGACTCAAGTCTGCCGTGTTCCCTGTTTCCTCCCTGTTTCCTCCTGTTTCCTCTTACGAATCCCTCTGTGAGCCTCACGCGCCCACAATGGTGAACGCGCCCATCTCGAAGCTGTTGAACCTGTGCACTACCATTCTGTCGAAAAGGCAGCTTGTGGCGGCTAAACTATGACCTTCGAGTCGCCCTGGGAATCGAGTCCTTCCACTCCGGGAAGGCCTCCCCCTCCGAACATTTCTACGATTGCATCTACATAATCGCTGGATGGGTACATGGTCTGCTCCCGCTGCCATTTTGGGGGGTCTACAGCTTGAATAGACGCGCGCTTCATGAAATTACCAGCACGAGGCTGAAGCCATGCAGACCCTTCTACGTTTCCCTCTCGCCTTTCTCTCACCGAACCCCGCATCCATGTCCTCGCGAAAGCTCGCCGAAGCCTTGACCGGCGCCCAGCGTTTACGGGAAATCTGCCAGACGACCCCGAGCCTGAATGCGTACCAACGGATCGCCACAATAGCGGTCGAAGAGAAAAGGAAGCAGGTAATAGAGAAGAAGAAGGTTGTGTGCCTCTGCGACACCAGTGTGTTTCTTATCTCTCCCACCTCGCGGTCTGGCTAACCAGCTGGAAGAGCACCCGGAAAAAGGTGTACGCCCTTGCGGCGCATGCAGTGAAGAGAACCGACACGTTGATCAAGAATAAGGGCAATATCCCGATGTCGGATGAATGCAAGAAGGGTTTGGACAAGTTCGAGAGGCATGTACCCGCTGTGCAGACACTGAGGATCCTAACCACCTTCCAGCATCCTTGAGCACATTCGCCAACACATCGAGTCCGTACCCGAGCGAGGCACCAAGTTCCCCAAGTTTGGACCCTCTCTGATATTTCTTCGTGAATCCGCGCGTCTGAAAGTAGAATTGGATCGAGTATACAAGCGTCTTGTACGTCCCCCGATTTCGGAGATATTTGCGCTATTCACGTTTCTGTATGCCCTCAGACCCCAAAGGCGCTCGTAGCACCACGAAACGACTGTGTTCTCGAACTCGTAACGATGGGTACTCGGGCAGCGAGTGCCCTGTGCGATATTCCGATTCCTGGCGTCAATATTCTCAAGCCGGTGATTGGGATAGTGAGCTTAATATGCGACACCGCGAAGGTAATTCTCGAGACGTTTTATACGGTACCCAAACCCTGACACTGAAAAACAGACCGTCAATGGCAATCGCGCCGCCGCCCTCGCCCTCGCCCGTCATGCGAAGGACGTCACAAATTCCATCGTTGAGAAAGTTTCGAACGGAGAAAAGGATGCAGATTCTTTGGCGGCGCTGCGTCTGTAAGTTATCCGACAGACCATCTAGGAACTTTTAACTAAGACTTGGGCAGCACACTGGAGGAAGTCCAAACTTTCTTAGAGCTCCTGCGAAGTCGGCGGCGTGTCGCGTCGTGGATATTGGCTGCGAAGGACAAGGATCGTTTCACCGAGCTCAGCAGTGCGCTCGATAGAGCACTAGCCGTGTTCTGTGTGCGTCTAGTTTATATATATATTTTTGCGCGTTGTGCTTCACACTGACGCCCGCTGTACAGAGCGCCCTAAGCATCGGGATAACGACGACCGTGCGCGGTAACACGCAAGAACTCGCTACCCTCGTGGCCACGGTGCACCGTGTTGAAGACGACGTCAAGCGCACTATGACCGTGAGTACAAAAACTTCTGGTCGATTCTGACCCACTGATCGCATTGTCCACAGCAATCTGACAGGATACACGCCACCAACACAGCTTTCGTTCCACATCTCATCAATTCCCGATCTCACTTTTTTTTTTTAGATCTTGAAGACCGTTGTTATGTGCAACCAAGATGTGGCCACAACGGGCTGTACGGGGTCCGGGGGTTTGGCGAATGAAATCTTATGATCTCATCTGCCAATCACTGTGGCGATGACCTCCGTAGCTCCTTAAATAGACTACTAGTACTTATTCATCTAGAATGTAGACTGGTGAGCGCGTCAAGGAGCCCTTGAACGAAACCAAGCAAGCTTTGACCAGAGCTGACAATATTTCAACAACTCGATTCTATTCATTATAACCTCGTGACGGACCAAACCAGTATCGGCATTCTCATCTCGCTCACTCTCTGCTTCAGCTCAGCCTTTTCATGATCATTCCTTTCGGAAACACCCCCTCCCACATCTTGTGCCAAGACTCGGGCGAATGGCGAAACATATGGTGCCCGCCGCTGCAATACCCCTTCTCGTTGAACCCTTTGGTACACCTTGGTGCGGCGCCCGCGGTGTGAGCCAAAGATCACAGACCCCGGCGCGGGCAAGAGCAGTCCCTGTTGATTTTACAAGCCCAAGATACTCACTGATGTTGTGTAATTCGTCGGCGCAAGTCAATGCAATGTGTCAGTTCAACGACCTCCAAGCGACCGTCTGTGGGCATGTAGAATAATATTCTGGTTTGATTCTGCTTCTGAAGTTGAGTCCTCAAATATATTATTCGCCATGATCGAGCGGGATCAAAGTAGGATAGAGATTGTATGTATCGATAGTAAGGTCCATGCACAATCCAGTACCTAAACTGTCATTATGCAAATATCCGACAAAGTCCGGAAATCCCTGGAGCACAGCGCCTAGGGAAGCAATAGCGCAACACCCACGAGCGCCTAGAGCAACGACAGCGCAACAGCGATGAGGCCCAGCACCGTGCCGGAGCTCCACACGACGCTCCTCGTGGCAGCGTTCGTGCCTGACGGGTTGGCCGCGCTGCCGCTCTTTGACGCGCTTGCCCCCGTCGACACCGCGCCTCCGCTCTTGGTGGCCGACGCACCACTCTTAGCCCCCGAGCCCGACGCAGACGATCCAGACGACCCCCCAGACGACGAGCTTCCGGGCGCGTCACTCGTGAGTGAGTTCAGCGCGGTGACGGGCGCCCACTTCGCGGCCGAGTTGGCGCTCGTGTCGCTGGGGCTGTACGGGAGCCAGCTGAGCGCGCCGTTCGAGGCGAGCTGCACGAGCGCGGTGGTGGAGGCGAAGTACGTCGCGTCGGCGTCGACGGTGCTAGGGCCGGCGACGGTTTGCGTGGTGTTGGTCTACAAGTGAATCAGCATTTATTTTATTGTCGGCGAAACAGAAGGGCAAAAAGTACCGCGACATTGATGATGTAAGTGGCCGACCCGTCGTCGGGGATGAAGGCGATCTCCTCTTGGACCTAAAAATAGTTCGGTTACGCTGTTTGTGCGAGGCGGAGATGCGAGGAACGTACGCCGGTGTCGAGGAAGAACGAGGTAGCCTCACCGTGGCTGTCGGGGAAGTTTGAGGAAAAGCTCTGGGAGCCCGATTGCCAGAACGCAACTAAAAAGAGCGGTGAGGGGTGCAAGAGGATGCGATGTGGACCTACAGTGAATGACGAAAATGGGGGCGGTGCCTGCTGCGACACCGGGGACGCCGAAGAAGAAAATGTGGTTTTGGGCGATGGCCATGACGGGGTCGTAGTTTGTGGTGTCGATCTCCGCGGCACCGGCATCCTGCCAAACGACGGCGCTGGAGTTAGCAACTGCGAGGTCGCCCATGTCGAGCGTCCACAGCTCGCCGTGAGAAAGGGCATCTTGAGAAAAAGTCAGTAACGAGCCAAGTTAGGTTACTGTGAAGTTCCGGCTTTGGAATGCCTTGCTGCCTCTCATAACTGGCTGCCAGGCGAAATGCAAAAGTTGACTTGACGTTTGATCGACTTCTCGATTCGGCATGACATCCAAAGCCAGAAAATCAGCACAAATGAATTGGACCCACAAAAGACGTTGGTGTCGTGATCAAGAATGGCCTGGAAGGAGGTGGGGTCAAAGGTGCTGGTCGTGGTGGTCTGGGTTGACCAGCTCTTGGTCCCCGCGTTGTAGATGTAAATGTCGGATGGGTTAGCGGTGTCTGCGCCGAGGACGTAAACGGCATTGGAGAACTGCAGGACACAAGTGAGCCTGGAAAGCAGAGACGCCCATAAAACGCACCTCGGCAAGGTAACATTTCGTGGCCGTGCCGTCAAATGGTCTTCAGGGAACGATCCACTTCAATCAATGCCAGCGCAACATTGAAGACACAAGCAACTTACGGTCGTCCAGTGGCAGTAATGTCGGTAGGTGTGCCTGCAAAATGTGAGGAAATGAACGTATGATTCTTGCGAAAAAACGCACCTGATGCCCATTGGTCGGATGTACCGACGTTATAGTCCTTTCCGTTGTAACCAAAGGCTAAGAGGTCCCAGTTGGTGTCAAAGGCAATGCATGAGCTGCCGGCGAGAGCAGTAGGGGCAGCGAAGAGAGCAAAAAGAGTGACGAGGAAAAGGCTACGCATGTTCAAGCACCGAATGTGGTGGGTGGGAGAGGAAAGAGGTGAGTTCTAAATTTGGTCCGGCGACCACGCGAGCGCCACTCCATCACGCGTACGTGACGGCCAAAAACAGCCGCGGAACGGCTTTCTCGCTTAGAGTCTACTAAGTCTAAAAACTGTTTCTCTCCAAGGACCAAGGTTCCTCTGATTCTTGACTGACGAAATTCTTAGCACTCAGAACCCAACAACTCACCTCCAATACCAGCATCTTGTTGTGCTCCACCTACGTAAGTAGCTCCACTCGGGGAAAGAGTCCGACGGACAGCAAAGATCGACGGCTATCCACAGCAACGATCTTTCAGTGACTCTTGTATCACAAGCACTTGACTGGACGCTCAAACTTGGAATAACTTGGCGGTGCACTCTTAGCTTGGCACTTTTCAGTACGCTCTGAGTCTGGAATGATTTTAGTATGCTCTGAGTCTGAAATGAGAATTAAATGGTGAGGCTACTCAGCCTTCAGGCGCTGAATCACCCACTATGCTGGAGGACGGAACCAAAGCTTAAGTGTATTCGCTGAGTCGGGTCACCGACAGCGACCCACAAGTCTGAAACCGTGTTCAGAAGTTTCAGCTGTCGTCGCCTGTCTTCGAAATGCGTGGCCACTTCACTTCAGTGGCCTAGTTTCTGACATGCGGAGACGGGCCGCCAAGACTTCGAAAGAGCTCGGGCTTACCATCGAAGAAGTGCGCGCGTTCGACGAGTTCACGGTGCAGCGCCGGATGCGATGATGCCGAGCTCAGCCATGCCGCGCTTGCTCAGCGCAGCCCGATTTCATCTCTCTCTCACGCAAAGGACTTGGAACCACTTCAGGGTAAGTGGTAGGATTAACACATCGAACCTACTTAGAGCGTCAGAAATGGAAAGAAGACCACCATAGCGGCGTATTTTCTGGGGCTCAGCGGAAAGTATAGATCAATGACTTTGCTTGTGGGATCCACCACCGCGCTCGTGCGGCTCGCCTCGAACAACGCGCGCTCATCTGGCTCTCGTACAGCCCGAGCGCCAACTCGGCGGCGAAGTGGGCGCGCGGAACTCCCTCACGAGTGAATCGCCTGCGTCTCGAGGGGAGAGTGTGGAAGTCGTCCTGCGTCGGGGTGCGTCCAACACTGGCAGCGGAGGCGTTGTCACGACCGAGGCAAGTGGGTTAGAGCGGGGGTTCAGCAACCTGTCGGAGACGAGGCCACGCGCTGCCGCACCCCAGATTTGACGAACTTAGCTGCGTGTTCGGTGTGTAGATGGATTCTTTTTTCGACGTGGAGGAACAGGTCAACGGACAATGGACGAGTTTCATTATTATTAAAACATCATTGAACAGCCACCCATTTATCTATCAAGGTCATCATGGAAAACCGATTGAGGCTTGATGAAATGACCAACCAGTGAGATCTAAAAAAGGTGACATCGGGATTGAAAAGTGGTACGAACGTCGAAAGCTGTGGTCCTGAGGCAGGCGTGTTTCCTGTCAGATTGCTGTACAACCTATCAAAACGGTCAGTCGCTCGTAATCGACCAGAAGTTTGTGTAGTCATGGTGCGCTTTACGCCGTCCTCGACACGGAGGGTAGGGAGTTTTCCTGACTTGTCAAATACTTTGGGAGCTCTATACGGTCGACGCCAATATGAAAACAACGCGCAATGATACCACCAAAAAAAAAAGGCGCGCAAAATACGGCCAGCGCTCTGTCAAGGGCACCATTGGTGCAACAATATTTTTCCTTCACAGCCCAAGGAGAGATCGGGATTAAAATATCGGATATGGGATGGGGGTCCGGGTGGGCTGGAAAAAAATTCGTGCTTATTATTTAGAGCCTTCAAAAGAGCTATATACTCGGCGAGTAATAGACCATGAAGGAGGTGCTATTGAGTTATAATACACTCACATCAGTGCCTACAAAGCGTCTCAGACAATCTTTAAGCTCTGAAGCTGAGTATTCCTTGATCCAAGCCTGTAGTACAGTTGGTTCTAAGGCTAGAAAATTTGAAACTGGTGTAAGCCTGAGGCAGATGGTTCAGTTCATGAAAAAGACCGTTGGATAATATTACTGAGCCTGGGTAATGTTGAGGAGGATGGCAGAAAGTAAGTTCGAAAGCGACGGCAAGACGTGAGGAAGCCGGCCCGGCCCTAGGAGTGAGTAACCCTCTTATAAGGCGAGGGATGGATCAACCCGAGGTCGAAAAAACTTTTCGACCCTATAAAGCGTTTTCGACGACATTGGAGTGGGGCTAACAGAGACAAGGACAAGACGAACGGAAACGCGCCAGGATTCGGCATCGAGTGCTGTTCGAAGTTGTGAATTCATGAAGCGCGCGTCTATCCGAGCTGAAGAGTACAAAAATAGAAGTATTTGTAAGCTGAGCGCGCCCGGGAGATAGGCGAAAGTGTTGGAAAAATGGGCCTGGCTCGTGAACTAACCATGGGCAGATCTGTTCATGAGATGCCTTACGATGTACACTTTACTTTGAGAGCTGAAAAATATGCCTGGTTGGAATGTCGTGCAAGGATACGAGAGATGATAGCAAACCACCGGATTTGAGTTAACTTGTTTTCCTGGAAACAGATTCATATCGTACACGCTTGGCAGGAGGTGTCAATCATTTATTCAGCTACCGCAACTCATATAATGCCGGATCACCAGGATCTAAAAAAAAAAGGTGAGATGGGAATTGATCGAGAAGTAGGACAAAAGCTGTGGTTCCCGTTAATGGTTCGGTTCGAATCCGGCGTCTATTTCGATTGCTGTGGACAAACTACCCAAGATCGATTAGCACTGGTCAAGAGAAGTTTCCGTACTTACCTTGACGGTGCGCTTGACGCTTTCTTCCACACGGTGCACTGTCGTTACGAGGGTAGCGAGTTTCTGCGTGTTCACGATGCTTTGGCTGGTCTGTGTATGCTCGGTGTCAAAGAAAAACCGTCATGATTGTATGAACAGGACGCACGCAGAACACAGCCAGCGCTCTGTCGAGCGCCCCGTTAAGTTCAGTGAAACGATCCTTGTCCTTTACAGCCAATATCCACGACGCGACACGTCGCCGGCTTTGCAAGAGTTCCAAGAATGTTTGGACTTCCTCGAGGGCGCTGCACGAATGTTAGTTGAAAGTTTCTAAGTGAGTTCTGGTCGGATGACGTACAGACGGAGAGTGGCCACGGAATCAGCATCTTTTCCTCCGTGAGATGCTTTCTCGACGATGGAATTTGTGACGTCCTTCGCGTGACGGGCGAGCGCGAGCGCGGCGGCGCGATTACCATTGACGGTCTGTTTTCAGTGTTAAGGATTGGGGGACGGGTGAAAGTATCTCAAGAATTACCTTCGCCGTATCGCATATCAAGCCCACCATCCCCACCACCGGCTTGAGAAAACTGACGCCAGGCATCGGAATGTCGGACAGGGCACTCGCTGCCCGAGTACACATCGTCGCAATTTCGAGAACACACTCATTGCGCGGCGCCGCGAAGGCCTTTGAAGTCTGGAGACACGTAGATTCTACATGAATAACACGAATATCCGCGCGAAACGGGAGGACTTGCCAGATTCTTATATGCCTGATCCAATTCTGCTTGGAGACGCCTCGATTCACGAAGCAATGACAGACCGGAAAGTCCGAATTTCGGGAACTTGGTGCCTCGCTCGGGTATGGACTCGATGTGGCGGCGAATGAGCTCGAGGATGCTGGAAAGGTCGTTAGGATCCCTCAACCGTCTTAGACGGTCGGTTAATACCGCTCAAATTCTTCCAAACCCTTCTTGCGTTCAGCCGACATTGGGATATCAGCCCTGTCCTTGATCAACGTGCTAGTTCTCTTCGCAGCATACACCGCAAGCGGGGAGACCTTCTTCCGGGCATCCTTGCCGTGGATTAGCAAGAGCGCGAGAGATAAAAAGAGGGGGAGAACATACTGGTGTCGCGGAAGCACAAACCTCCACCGCCATTGTGGCGATCCGCTGGTACACATTCATGTTTGGGGTCGCCTGGCAAATATCCCGCAGACGCTGGGCGCTGGTCAAGGCTTGAGCAAGCTTTTTCGACGACATTTGTGCGGGGCTAACAGGGACGAGGACAAGACGAACAGAAACACGACATCGGGTGCTGTTCAAAGCTGTGAATTCATGAAGCGCGCGTCTATCCGAGCTGTAGAGCGCACAGAATGGAAGATTCGGAAGGAGCCAACCGCAGATTTGAAAATTAGGCCAATCCAGTTCCAGAGAAGTACAGAGTAGACTCGGAAACCGCAAGTATACTGAGGAGATCATTTGACATTCAAGTCCATGACAATTTCAACGGCAGCCTGAAGACGACTTGGTTTGAGCCAAAACTCTGCGTTCAAGTCAAAATAACAGCGCACATGACCAGAAGCTCAGCGAAGAAGGAGTGTCGCCTTCAAGTTGGGACTCGTTCAGAACAAGTGGCTGTCAGGTAAACACTGCCACACAAGGTGGTGACACAGCCACAAATTGCCTTTTAGAGCTCTCGGCGTTAGTGCTGCCATGTGACATGTCGCGGCGGGGCCATCTGCGACGATATAGGCTCAGGTCGTCGTAAACAAGCATTTTCTAACGATGACCACCCCGCAACGGCCGCGACCATTTCAAGTTCACCCAGGACTTCAGGCGACTCTTCGCCCTTGATATCGTCAAACGCAGAGCCCACGCATTCGTCTTTCCTGGTTGTTACATCTGCGTCGCTCTCAAACTATCTGAGGTCTATGCGCCAAACACACTGACGCTCTTCCCCCAACTCATCTCTCTCGTCCGTTCCAAATCATCAACAAGAGCGGCTCGTCTGCTTGGACTCGGACAACTCGCCCCCAAAAGCCAAATGCTCTTCTGATGCTTACGGTAGATCATTAGGATTTCAGCGACGTAGTAGCCCCGCGTGCCCGACGGCGATGGAGAGGGCGCGCAGGCGCACGGACGAGGTCTTGGAGAGGATGGTGTACGAGATGGGGCCGAGCGTCAGGGCGAAGACGACCTAGATGATGAGACCGAGGCAGGCCTGTGCGTAGGACGCCGACTGGTTTTGAGACACGGATGCGGCGATCCCGAGCGCGAACAGGAGGCAGATATTGACAAAGGTGCCGTAGAGGTAGATGGTCCGAGGCCATAAGTACGCGCTGAGGAACCAAGAGCACGCGATGGCGATCATCTGCAGGCAGGAGGTGATGAGCCCGAGCGAGGGCGAAAGAGAAATTCGTGGTCATGCCGGCCTCTGCGTGCGATGGGGTCAATATCAAGAAAAAAAACCTGGACGGAGAATGGGGGACTCACGCTCAAAGAAGAATACGGCCTGGTTGGCGATGAGATTGCCTGCAAAGTTCTGGCCCGCGTAGACTAAGCAGGTGATGATCGTCCGCCGGAGGGCGGTGCGTTTCAACAGGTCGATGTACGTCGGGGATTTGGCTTCGATGTCGATGGTACGGACTAACACCGCGAGGACCTCTTCAGAGTTCTGCTGCTTGGACGCCCGACCTAGACGTTGGATCAATCTGAGCGCCTCCTTGGTGCGACCGCGACGGGCAAGCCACCATGGGGATTCGGGCGAGAAATAGACAAGGATGAGCAGCGGGGTGGGGAAGATCCGTTAGATGGCAAATGGGATACGGTAAGCCCACTCGTCAGGACGCTGGTTCAAGACGCAGGTCGCAATACCAACGATAATGCTGCCGTAGCCCAGGACATCTGGAGCGTAGCCGTGCAGGCACCACGCAGGGGGATCGGAACGATCTCGCTCGCGTATGCAGGGGAGTTTGCGATGAAGAAACCCCCAGGGAAGAGCTGGCCGACGAGGAATACGGGGAGCGAGTCGGCGAAGAAGGATATGAAGATCGTGGCGTTCATAAGCATGAGGCCAATCATCGTCGTCCAACGGTATCTGAGGCGGGTTGTGATGGGTCCCGAGATGAAGACACCCAGAAGGGCGCCGATCTGGCCGGCCTGGGTGAGGGCGGTCTGCCAACGAGTGGGGATCACGTAGCCGTCCGTCTCGTTAAGGAAGACCCATACTTGTTCTTGAAGGCGGGCAGGGCTATGAAGTTACCGACGAGGAACATGTCGAAGGACTCCATGACCTGGATGTCGGGGTCAGCGTGAGTAGCGTGCTCAGAAGAAATCCACTGACAATGGTGAAAGACACGATGAACGCCCAGAAACACGCCATGGGGTACGCGTTTGCAGCCTCCCATATACCCATGGAATGCTCGTTGTTCTCCGCGTCGACGGCCTCGGGGAGCATTCTGCGGTGAGTCACCGCGTCATCCTTCTCGATCTCGTGGATGCTGGTCTTCTCAACGGACATGGTGGCTGATGTTCGTTGAGGGAGAACTGAGACTTGGAAAGCAAAATGCGGGAAGTCTAGGGTTATATCATTGAACCCAACGCGGCGGGGCGGATGATCGTCTGGTGGAGACGGAGCGCGTACGAGAGCTTACATCCGGGCATGTGGGCCCGTTAAAAGTTCTGCCTGAGACCGTCATTTCAGAGCACAACTATAATTAGGCTGGCGAGGCAGACGGCCTCCGTGCCTTGAAGGTGCTTTTGGAGCTGCCGGGCGTCGGATTGGTCTGGATTCCAATTTGCTCCGAGACCCGGACGGCGTAAACCCAACAACGCACAACTCTCTGGCGGACCCAACGGTCGAATGAGAAAGATGTGGCTGCGCGAAAAGCAAAACTTGAGAGCAGAAGCAGTGCTGCAGACTGCCTGCAACGAGGACGAGCGCGTATGTAGCTGTTTAGCACGCGATATTTATTCCTCACCGCGCCTGTGTAACCCTTTCCTCCCACCTCGCCATGTGCCGACCGTCTCAGGTGGACCGTAAACCACGACTTGACGCGGCTTGGGCTTTTGGCTTTGTATAGTATCGTTGCAATATTGAGTAATTACACTGTACAGAGAGGCCTCGCGCCCACCCAAAATTGTGGAACGCCTGCTCGTCGTCCTCCTGAAGGATAGTCCCAAGCATTATCCTTTATACAGGCGTCTATGTGCGCTGAGGGAATCTGGGTGCGGTGGCAGCTGTCCCTGCTGCTGCGGCTGTTGGTGTTGCTGGTGGCGATGGAGCTGCTGGTGCTAGCCGCGCTTGTCGAACTCGTGCGAGGCTTCGTAATACGGGAGGCTGGTGGGAGTTCCGTGTCAGCGCGAGCACCTTGCAAATAATTATTATACAAAATACTCACGTTTTGTAGGCGTGGTCGAGCGCCTGCGCGGCGGTGATGCGCTCTCGGGGATTGCAGACCAGCAACCGGTCCAAAAGATCGCATGTCTCCTCCTGATGCTGCAACACGAATTTCAACAAATGCACACAGAAAATCCACAGAATACGCACTGGTTCATCTTGAGCTTACGCGGATGGCTCCGAAAGCGCTTAATGCCCTCGCACCCAAGCAGCGAAGACGTCTCCGGAACCGGGATGAGCCGCCGCATAAACATCTGGCCCAACGCGCACGCAATAGCACCGCTGGGCCTATACCACCGCGTCACGACACAGTTGGTGTTGCTTGCGCTCCCTGCTGCCGCGGTTCGGGTTGTCGCCTGGGTCGAACGCGCGTACCAGGCGAAAGTCGGCGATGAGCAGCGTCCCGAAGTTGCTCATGAGCAGGGGACTAGTAGACCGAGCGCAGACCTGAGCGGCAGACCTGGGCGCCTTCCGCGCGTCCATGTCGGCTTCGCGGGGTCCCACAGATGATGACGCGCTGCCAGTTGACGCACATATCCAAGTAATCGAAGAGCACGTTCACGACTCACTCGTGCTCTCGGGCTCGTCCGCGGGAACTGCATTGCGTGAGGATTGCGAGTGTGTTGACAGCGCTGGGTAGACCATAGAGTCGGTGGGTACACGCTAGGCACCGTGGCGGTCGTAGTACAGGAGACGAGAGCAAGCAAAGCCTCAAAATGGCTGACAGTCACGGGTGTCACGCCGTCTTCTTGGGCTGAGCCGGCTCGCCTGGTGGAGTGGCTAAGGCAAGAGGGAAATAGCAAGAGCTCAATTAATCATTATATACTGGATGGTTGACAGATTCGACCTCTTTTTTGTACTATGTAGTGGGAAGTCGCAAGGCGGAAGTTACCGAGGCCATCAAAATACTGATAAGGTTTATCAGCTTATCTACCCATCAATACCGGAAAGTTCCGCCGCCATTCTCAATTCCCAAATCCTCTCCCAAATCTTTCCTGCTTATGCAATTTATTGAAACGGGGATCTAAAAAAAAAAGGATGAGATCGGGAAATGATGGACAAGTGAGACAAAAGCTATGGCGCGGTCCGAAGCCGGCGTGTATTCTGCCAGATTGCTGTGAACGAGCTACCATAAAACGATCAGTGGCTCCATCCACCAGAAGATTCTGTACCCACGGTTATAGTCCGTTTGACGTCGTCCTCAACACGGTGCACCGTCGCTACGAGGGTAGTGAGTTCTTGTGTGTTGTCGCGCACGATCGTTGTTATCCCGATGCTTTGGGCGCTCTGTACGATGGCGTCAGTAACGCGCAAAAGATTTCTATAAACTAGACGCACACAAAACACAGTCAGTGCTCTATCGAGCGCACTGTTGAGCTCGGTGAAACGATCCTTGTCCTTCGCAGCCAATATCCACGACGCGACGCGAGGCCGACCTTGCAAAAGTTTCAAGAACGCGTGGACATCCTCCAGCGTACTGAATATGTGTTAGCTAAAAGTTCCTAGATGGTTTGTCGGATAACCTACAGACGTAGCGCCGCGACAGAATCTGCATCTTTTTCTCCGTTCGAAACCTTCTCAACAATGGAATTTGTGACGTCCTTCGCATGACGCGCGAGGGCGAGGGCGGCGGCGCGATTGCCATCCACGGTCTGTTTTTCAGTGTGAGGGTTTGGGTACCGCATAAAAGAATCTCGATAACTACCTTCGCTGTATCGCATATCAAGCTCACCATCCCCACCACCGGCTTGAGAAAATTAACGCCAGGAATCGGAATATCGCACAGGGCACTCGCTGC
Organism: Mycena galopus ATCC 62051; assembly: GCA_014925785.1. Classification (NCBI taxonomy): domain Eukaryota; kingdom Fungi; phylum Basidiomycota; class Agaricomycetes; order Agaricales; family Mycenaceae; genus Mycena; species Mycena galopus. The sequence goes on from WIQG01000030.1 coordinate 359,749, forward strand.
CCGAGTACCCATCGTTGCGAGTTCGAGAACACAGTCGTTTCGTGGTGCTACGAACGCCTTTGGGGTCTGAGGGCATACAGAAACGTGAATAATACAATTATCACCGAAATCGGGGGACATACAAGACGCTTGTATACTCGATCCAATTCTCCTTTCAGACGCGCAGATTCGCGAAGAAATGTCAGAGAGGGCCCAAATTTGGGGAACTTGGTGCCTCGCTCGGGTACGGACTCGATGTGTTGGCGAATGCGCTCAAGGATGCTGGAAGGTGGTTAGGATCCTCAGTGTCTGCACAGCGGGTACATGCCTCTCGAATTTGTCCAAACCCTTCTTGCATTCATCCGACATCGGGATATCAGCCTCATTCTTGATCAACGTGTCGGTTCTCTTCACTGCATGCGCCGCAAGGGCGTACACCTTTTTCCGCGTGCTCTTCCAGCTGGTTAGCCAGACCGCGAGGTGGGAGAGATAAGAAAACTCACTGGTGTCGCAGAGGCACACACCTCGACCGCTATTTTGGCGATCCGCTGGTACGCATTCAGGCTCGGGGTCGTTTGACAGATTTCCCGTAGACGCAGGGCGCTGGTCAACGCTTCGGCGAGCTTTCTCGAGGACATGGGTGCGACGATCGTAGAGGAAAATGTGAGAGGGAAGCGTTGAAGGGACTGGCGGGCTTCGGCGCAGAGTGCTGTAGAAAGCTGTGAATTCATGAAGCGCGCGCCTATTCAAGCTGTAGGCAGCCAAAATAGCGGAGGAAGCTGACCACCCATGCAGCGACGGTGTAGATGTACTTCAAGAGAAGTCCCAGAGCGGAAGCGATTCGAGAGGTGGAGGGACTCAATTCCAAGGGCGACGGGAAGGTCATAATTTAGGTGTAGCAACCGCAAGCTCCTTGCTCGGACAGTAGCCAGGGGCTTCAAGATGGGCGCTTGAAGTTAACAGAAGTATTCCTAAGAGGAGACACGGAAGACTTCAGTCGAGCGATGCGAATCCATGAAATGACTTGAAGCGTGGGTCAATTCGAGGCTGCTGGGCTGATTAGCACTAACGCAACGAGATTGTCGCATATTTTTCTTTCGATGGAAATCCTCCGGACCATCCTCAAGGTAGGGAAGCCGCTCACAAACCCATGAGCATAGAACCCATAAGATATTCCATTGTCCCAAACGTTTTGAAAGCGAGTTGAATATGGAACCCAAACAGTACGTCTAGCGACGTTGAGATCGATGTGATACTGTTATGCAGACCTCCTTCTCCTCCAAAACTGTGGATATCATTCGCCAAGTTCGCCAGGGAATCGAGGTTAACGTTCAAGTTGCGAAGAAAGCCGTGACAAAAGGTGACATTCAAGTCACTGATTTGTTCAGACGCGGGAACCCTCATCCCGATCTACGCGCGTCAGAAATTGGTCGAGCCACGGAGTCTCTGCACATAATCAATCCCATTTGGCTGCGACAAATTTGTAGGCTGCGACACCCACCTGTCTTCGTGGTTCCATATCACCACAAGAACGCCCCCGAGTTTGAGAATCCTCGCAAATTCGACCGCAGCCGCTTCATGATCGAGGCACTAGTGGAATGCCTGGCGGCGAATGTCAGAACAGAATTATGGACCACACCTGGTCGACACACCTGCGCAATAATGATGGGGTCCGCCCAGCCGCTCTCAACACCCGTGTTGGCGAACGTTCCCTTGGAGAGTACAACCCGATCGTCCGTTGTGTACTTGGAGAAGTTTCGCGCATTCACTCACTTGGTTCCATGGCCCTGAAATTGCGCACGGTTTTCCTTTCTTCGTGCCTGAGTAACGCACGCGTAAAGAGACCTGTTCCTGACCCGATCCTGCAAACCGCGCTATTGGTGAGTGAATCCAGAATCCTCACTCGGCGATATTTAATGGATCGGATGGCTTGATGGCCAGGCGTACGCGCGATAGCACTTCGGGCTGGTATTCACCTCGTGCTCTATTCCGGTGAATGAACTTTAATGGCATCGTCTGTCTGCGAGGATGGGTGCCTTGTTGTACAGTTCATTGGTGCCTTTCGCAAAACCAGTTTAGGAAGTTGGGTGTACGGACGCCATTCCTACGCGAAATTGTAAGCACCATCCCGGAAAGGCACCTCTCCTGCTCGCCTTCGTTTGTGTGAGGTGGGCGGAACAGTGTTATTCCGATTCCGCTTTGTTGGCGCGACTTCGATCTTATCTCCTCGGCAGACTCGGCATATCTGGATTTAATTTTGGACTTCAACCTACTCCGAATCCCGGGGTTGGATATAAGTAGCATTCGGGACCTCTCAGGATAATATATCATGCAGCTATGCTGATATAAAGGGCCAGGTCTATCAGATTAATCGAGTGTCGTCATGGAATACATCAAGCCTCCGCTCGAAGTTTACAAGCCCCCGCTTGACGAGAGCCTCTTCGAGGCAGGTTTCCTTTCGCCGTCCTGATATTTGTTGTCCAATCCTTTTTCGAAGTTCCCCGATGAAGACCTCGCATTTATCAAGGCGCAAAGCGGTATAGAGGATCCAGAGGCTTTGAAGAAGCATATCATGGGTGTTCAAACCAAAGCATATGATGTGAGATTGATTGGTATTCTCAGTACTTCGAATTTGACGTGTTGATTTTCAGCTTTATGGCCACGCGTGTATTCGTCGGTTTTCCTTCACCAAGTGCGCACCACAACTCGACCACACACCTTGTATTTATTTAAACGCATTGCAGACCAAAGATTTCGAACTTTCCAGTATATGAACAAATTCTTGACCTGGGTCGCAACGGCGGCATCATACTGGATCTCGGCTGTTGTTGTAAGTTGGGCTCGCTCAACTCTGCTCTACGTCGATCAACAATTCACTGGGCTCAGTCGGAACGGATATTAGAAAATGCTGGAGCGATGGGATTGCTGCAAAAAACCTCATAGCAAGCGACCTTCGTCCAGGTGAGTGTCTGCGAAAGACCCCGTCTCTGTGCGTTCACTTTGATTTTTGACAGTGTTTTGGGACCTGGGCCACGAGCTCTTCAAAACCACACCAGAGACCTTCCCTATTACCTTCCTCGCGGGGGACGCCCTCAACCCCGACTTTCTCGAGCCAACAGCGCCTCTGGCGTCTCCTTCTGAGGTTTCAGGCCCCGCTCCCCCGCTATCCTCGCTCACCAGTCTCACCCCTCTCCGCGGGCACGTCTCCGCCATCCACATCTCCTCGGTCTTCCACCTGTTCTTCGAGCCGCAGCAGCTGCAGCTTGCGCGCGCGCTCGCGGGACTGCTCTCGCCCGCGCCGGGGTCTGTGATTTTTGGCTCGCACGGCGGGCGTCGTACCAAAGGGTTCAACGAGAAGGGGTATTGCAGCGGCGGGCACCATATGTTTTGCCATTCGTCCGAGTCTTGGCGCGAGATGTGGGAGGAGGTGTTTCCGAAAGGGATGATTGGAGTGAAGGCTGAGCTGAAACATAGGGGTGAGCGAGATGAGAATGCCGATACTGGCTCTTTGGTTTGGTCCGTCACGAGGCTGTAATGGATGGAATCGAGTTGTTGAAAAATCCGGAAATATTGTCAGCTCTGGGCAATTGCTGTTCAAAGCATGGTAGGTTCGTTCGAGGGCCTCTCTACATTCTAGATGATAAGTAGCTACGGAGGTCATCGCCACAGTGATTGAGCAGATGAGATCATGTAAGGAGGTCATAATTATATAGTCCCATCTTTGAGATCCTCTCGAAGATCTCTCGGCGTGCCGGTTCCTAAATGGCGTACAAGCGCAGTGCCGCCACAGAACCCGCATCCCTTCTCCGTTCGAAGCTTTTCTCAACGATGAAATTTGTGACATCCTGAGCATGGCGAGCGAACGCGAGCGCAGCGGCACGATTGCCATTTACAATCTGTTTTCGCTATTAAGCATCACGGGACGGAAGAAAGTATGTCGAGAACCACCTTCGCAGCGCCACTTCGACAGCCTTTGAAACAAAGGCCGTGCCAGACCATCTTGAGCCACCGTCAAGCCTCCGTAGTGTGGCAGTCGCGCAACGGGGCGTCGAACCCATCTTGTCATCCTTGCTTTAAATCACATGAAGAACCTTGAGAGTTTGTCAATGACATTCGTTCAGGATCGGTTCGACCTCCCCGGCTCTCTGTTGACAATCCGCCAGTCGCTTCGCATTCCTTAAAGTACCTCGAGCTGGACATAGACTCAAGTCGCTGCCTCAGTCTTCCCAGCGTAACGATCGATCTGCAGTCGAGCCCCAAAACACCTATCTCGATCTATCTGCACTCACAGAGGTGAAAAACCTCAAGCTCATGTGTTATCTCCTCATAGATGCGCCTACCTATGTGGGCGACATCTTATCCAGTCTCTCTTCGCTTTTGTTGAAGGCATCGTGATTTCCTTCTCTCTTGAAGGAAGAGTCAGTTGCCCCGACGCGGTTTGGGCATCCGTTGATTCGACGTTGTGTATGGCTAGGCTTCCGCGCCTTCGCGAGGTGCGGGTTGCCCGTACTTACCTCGATCGCCTCCCCCTCCTTCAGAAACTGGGATTTCTCAGAGATGCTGCCTATCTTTGATTTGGTATGTATTTGGGGTTGTTCGTAGGTTCCATTCTTTCAGAATGCGAGCTATTACGATCGCCTCTAACGTCTCCTGTTCCGCGCGTTTGACAGACCATTCCTCAAATCTTACATGTAGCCAATAAATGGCTGAATACTACACTGGACGCAACAGCTGCATTCCCTTTCAGACGTTCTCCGCCTGCACGGCCTCGGCCATTTCTCCCAGCGTCTCGAAACGTTTCCACCATTTCGGACTCTGACCAAGAGTCTCAAGGTCCATGCAAGCGCCCTGTCGATCGATCCACACAGTGGTAACCCCCAGCTTACTCGACGGCTCTACGTCGTGATACAAACTCTGCGCAACCACCAACACCTGTTCCTTCCCAATGCCAAACTCGGTCTGTATGATCTCCAGGGCGGAAAGCATCCCACGAGGATCGGGTTTGTACGCGCCAGTGTCCTGTGCGGTCAGGATGAGCGAGAATGGCGAGCGGGAGTTGCCGGCCGTTTGTGGGAGCCAATGCGTATGCGATTTCGGCACAGGGACGGCGTAGATGGGGAAGTCCGTGTCCTGCGAGAGCTGCGCGTGGGTATGCGCAAACGACGCGTGGTCGACGTTGGAGAGAATGACAAGCTTATAGTGCTTTTCCAGGACGCGCAGCGCGTCGCATGTGTCCAGGAAAATCGGCCAGTCTTTGATAGATGCTCCAAATTGTGTGTGAAGTTCGTCGGGGAACTTGGCTGATGAGGCTGGGGCATCATGGTCGCGCAGTCCCTCGGCAAGAGTGCCGTGTGCCTTGGCGAGCAAATCGCAGTAGAGCATGCTGGGATCCTTTCGCTGCAGATCTTTCTCAATCTCTGTGAATGCCAAGAGGGCTTCCTTGCGGGTCCAGGTTGCGGACGATGGGAAATGCCCAAGCAGGGGTTGAAGAGCGGTGAAAATTCCGGTCTCCCAGTCCTTGTAGGTAAGCATCAGCATCCGGGACACCGAGGCAAGAGAAGGAAAAGAAACTCTTTACCACAAGGGTACCGTAACAATCGAATATTATTACTTTGAAGTCTTTCAAGGCAGTCTCGCTCATAGTGAAGAAGTTATAACGGGATGTGGAGCAGAGACCTTTTCACGCAAACGTTGACGCAAACTATGACTGCTGTTCGCCGTTCGGCGGATCCGAATTCAAAGAATTGATGGGGGGAAGTACAGCCACTGATTGATAGATTGGCAGCTTGATGATCAATCAAACAGCTTCTCCCAGCTCGTCTAAAACCAAAGCCAAGGGGGTACTTTTTTGTGAATGGCGGAACATACATAGTCTCGTTACCAGACGTTCTTCGGGCAGCGCTCCCCAAACTCGCTCCGCTCGTGGGCAGTTCCAAAAGGAGAAATACGTGTTGAGATGTTCAAATGATAGCGAGGCAGATTTTGATGAAAAAGTGATGGGGAAGCGCTGCCCTAGAACGTCTGGTGCAGTTTAGCCGTAAACACTGCTCTTGCGTCACACGCCGTGACCATGAAAAATGAAAATGTTGTGTTGAGGCATTGGGTGACTTTCCGTAAGACAAATCTGTGTTTTTCAGATACTTCGCAGTGCCAGTGATGCCAAGTATGAATAGAAAAAAATATTTTGTCGATAGGTAGGGATCCGTAAGACACTTGGCATTTTGAATACTTGTCTATGTACACTTTTGCTGTGCTGAGGGACACGGAAAAGTTACATAGGCGACTAAATAATCACCGGCGACCTAACCAATCTATACCATCAGATAACACGTCCTCAACCTCTGCACAGATCCCGACGCGTTGGCACACCAGATGGACCTGGCCGACGAGGAGGAAGAGGATGAGATGGATTGGGAGCTTACTGCCACTGCAGTAGCTGCAATTGTGGTGGGAGTTTTGGTGGCGCGTGAGCAGCGTGCAGAACGACGGCTCGAGCGTCGGCTGTACTTGACACGCGCTCAGCTTCTACCAGACCCACGACACGACACACCGTGGCAGGTGCTTTACGCGAGCAAGAGCGACCGCGCCTTCATTACAACAATGGGTTTTGACACGCAGACTTTTGAAGACATTCTCACCGCCGGCTTCAGTGGGACCTGGTATCTAACACCAATTCCGCGGGGAGACACCACCGCCACCGAGAACTCGCGGCCTGGAGCACGTTCTTTGGATGCAGCAGGCGCGCTTGGCCTTGCTCTACACTTCCTCAATTCCACGATGCGGGAGATCAGTCTCCAGCAGATATTTGCACTAGTTCCTTCCACTGTCTTGCGGTACATCCATTTCAGTCTTGACATCTTACTTGCTGTACTCCGCCAAATCCCTGATGCTCGCATCCAATGGCCTTCCGACGTCGAAGAGTTCCAGGCATTAAATGACTTGATCATCACACGTCATCCACTCTTAGAGGGAGCATTTGCAAGCATCGACGGGCTTAATCTGCCCGTGTAGACCGCAGATGATCCCGAGATAGAGAATGCAACATACAACGGATGGCTCTGCGAGCATTTCATAAGCTCTGTGCTCGTCTTTTCTCCAAAAGGTCAGTACTTTACTTTCTACATGTTGATTGGTTCTGACGTTTGTGACATCGGATCAGGGACTATAATTGCAGCAAAGCTAAATGCGCCTGGGAGCTGGCATGACTCCAGAGTTGCATGGCCTATATACGAGAAGTTACGCACGCAAACTCCCGATGGCTTCTACCTCATGGCGGACACTGCGTTTCCTCGTGGCGCTGCTCAGATCGAAGGCAAGATTCGTGCACCTATAAAGACAGGGCAGACCATCCAAGGGACGACCACCGAGATTGAGCAGAAGCTCGCTTTTGACCGGCAGTTGTTGTCATATCGTCAAACGGCGGAATGGGGGATGCGCGGTGTGCAGGGCGCATTTGGGAGGCTGCGCTTGCCATTGGACATTGACGATGCAGAACGGCGAGCAAACCTGCTCGAAACCTGCTTCCGCCTTCACAATTTCCGAGCACGCCGGGTGGGCCATAATCAGATCCGTGCGGTCTACATGCCGCTGTGGCGACAGACGACAGATGACGAGCAGGTGTGGGATGGGTTTGAGAGCATGTTGTTCTCTGATCAGCGTCGCAAGATTTCACAATTTTGCTGTCTATGATTAACAATGTTATGATTTTAAAATAAAGAGCGACGTGGGTGGGACATGAGTAGGAAGTAAATGTAAATGATAGTATTGTGAGTTAGACATTAACAGCTCGAGGTACCATACGAGAGGAGGTGTCAAGGGTATAGGACTCGTATGAAAGAGAGAGACACGGAAACAAAACTAGTCTCGCTGTGTGGTCGGGCTAATGATAAACCCGACGGGAGCACCGCCACGACGTGGGGTTACAACAAGCTCTACGGCATTGCTGGAGACGAGGGTGTCGGAGGTGGGGCTGGAGGTGAAAGGAAGGCGTGAGGGACCAGGAGTGGGTGTGCGGCGGCGGCTGAGGGCGCGAGGACGGGGAGGGCTGGGACTGGGACTCGGAGTGGGCATGCGACCGCGGTAAGGGGTGGGGGAGCGCTTGCGCTGCTTCTTCTTCGGCCGATGGTCAAAGTCACTGGTGTTTGATGATGCATCCGTTTCCCAGAACGTTACGGCGCCGCCATCTGGATACCTGTGCTCAGTGCGGACCTTCCCACCAACACGCTGTAAGCCGTCACGCTCAGCGAACGTGGTGCGACCCTGGCCCCGGCCACGATGGCGATAGTGGGAGGGGCTACGAGACCTCGCATACGAGTGATCATAAGATCGCCCGCACACGACTTCGTCAAGGCACGCTGCCCAGGTACGTTCCATGTCTGCATGATCACGCTCGCACTTGAGGTCGTTGTTCTCCTGCTGGAGAGTGGAAAGCTGGCTGCAAAGGCTGTCCACTTGCGCAGACAGGGTCATGAGCTGCGCCCTCTCGAATGAATGGTGCGCGCGCGCCTCATCGCGCACTCGCAATGTGGCCGGGTCAAGACTGTGAACAATTTTATTGACGGCATCGGCGGCGGAGAGGTGGGCTAGCTGCACGGCGAGCAACAGCGGAGCGCACAGGCTCAACGACCTTGGGGACGTCCGAGTCGTTGGTGTCGTTGTCGTTGTCGAGTTCACTGTCATCATCGAGGTCGCGTGTACCGGCCTTGGTGTTGATGAGATCCTCGATCTCATGTGCCCGCTTGACCTCTGGGGGGCATTCGCCCTTGCCGGTGGGCTTTTTCTGCTTGGTATACTGTGTAAACGAGTTAGTAAATGCTTGCATAAATGATTAACAAAGACGCACCGACTGGTACTTCGTCCTCAGAGACGACGCGACTCGCTCCGGCCGCCCCACCAACATTGCCTTCGCATTATACACCCCCTCAACCAACTTCCATCCCTTCTCGCCAGTCGGCAGTAGTTCCTCGATGGTGTCAAACAGCATACCCTTATCGACTTTGTTGTAATTCTGGACACCGCTACGACCAGTGCAAGTCTTCCCGCGGGCGTCGTCGCCATCGGATTCCGAGTCAGAGGAGACGTCGTGGGCCTTGCCCTTGCCCTTGCCCTTCTTGGGTTTGTGCGAGGCCTTCGGGTGAACATCCTTCTTGGGACGAGGTCGGTTTTCGTGCTCAACCCGGTGCTTGGGATGAACAAAGGCACCGTGCTCGCGATCGTCGCGCAGTAGAGCGGGGTCAACCTGTGGGGTGGAGTTCATGACCGGCCGAAGGGCAAACTGGTATTGCTCCTGATGGAAGGTCAGTAAGGAAGGGAAGGGGTGCTGTGAAAGGCGAACGCACCTGTGGATAGACAGGACCATCCGGTCCACGCCCATCATGCCCGCGGTAGCTTTGATCAGCATAGGTGGTGTTCGGGACGGGAGTTTGGACCTGCTATAACAAGGTAAAGAACACGCCATGCAGCTAAAACCCACACTCACCGCGGTAGAGTACGCATGTCCATGCCAAGATGGTGCCGTCCCATTTTGGGAGTGTCAGTGGAGAGTGGGGGTATTTGTAAGGGCAACCTCAGCTCGGCGCGGGAGCGCGGGAGACTAGCAGGAGAATCCGAAGCAACTCAATTGACAGTACTAAATACAGGTTTCTAGAATACGCACCTAGCGGGAGAATCCGAAGAGAAGAAAGGATAAGGATTCCCACGCTAGGCGAGGTTTTTATAGGTACTAGCCAGTAGCACGTGTCCGGATCGATCGGCAGTGGTCTCGAGCTTGATCACATAGCACGTGCCAGTGAGAGCGACCGGACGTGGGGGGTCGGAGGGGGTCGGAGTCCGGAGGGACGGAGGGCGACGTTCCAGACGGAGGCGTAGGCTGGGGCATAGGACCGAAGGCCGGATGGACGGACGAGGCCGGACGAAGGATCGGGCGAGGAAGTGGGGCGGTGCGATGGGCCGGAGCCGGACGGACGGACGGACGGACGGACGGACGGACGGGTGGTTCCCCTGACAGTATTGAGAACATTTGGAACGCTGAAGCGCGGGGGAGGAAGGTCTGCTGGGTGGGCCATGAGTGGAATAAGCAAAAGGAGAGTTGAGACACACCTTTATAGCTCAAAATTCAGGCGCGTTCAGTGACATTCAGCTCAAAAATTTGCTATCGAAGAAACCATGCACGAAAAATAAGGTTTGTCCTATCGGGTTGCGTCCTGCAGCATTGCGGGTCGGCCTTAGTCGGAGTGGCTCTCAACAAGGGCAACGAAAACTGACCAAGACACCAATTTCTAGGTACGCGACTTGTACGCGACAGTGCGGTGCCTGCACGTGAATCTTTGTCGCATGCTGCGGGTGGCGAGCATCTGTTACATCCCGTACCACCCGGTACCTCCTCCGGCGGAATCCGGCTTACCGGCTTATTACGCCGTCCGGCTTATCACTATACTCCACCACTACGCCGGACTTTCCCCGGTTCACATTCTCCGATCCGCCGGTCTTCGGACTAGCGTCCGGCCTTTGGCCGAAGACGGGTTTTCACGCAATGAAGTATTCTGAGCGTTTCCCGTTTATCCGCCTTCGCGTGGATCTCCACATGCTTTCCATCTACACGCCCCCATGCATTGTTCTCCATCCGTATGTTCCCTTGTACTCGCTTCAAGGCTATGTTCTCCATTTGCTATATTCCTTGTGCTTCCCGATTCATAATTAGATCCGGCTTTAGTATTTAAACCCCGTATCTACCAGCTTGTACTTTAGATTAGTTATTAACGTCTTTGGACTCCTCGTTCATTGTCTAAGTCGTTCTCCATCCTTCGGCCTTGTTCACTTCGGCCGCTCGGTTCCTTATCCACTTCGCCGGCTAGTAGTCTAGCTCGCCCAGCACCTCTGTGGCGTTAGCGTCCCCACGTCCGTTCACCTACGGCTTTCGGCATTCCTACGCTGACCGGCTTTCTTATCCCGACCGGCTTTCATTCGCCGGCCGGCTTATCCGGCATAGCCATTCCCGCGGCTTGGTATATAACAGTATAACTAATCTCACCTACCTTGCTGGCAAAACCCATGTCTAACAATCTTCTTCCCGGTACCAACGACATTCAACGTCGTCGTCAATCCCGGTTCTTTTCAAACGTCGTTCCTCTCAGTCCACCCTCTCACCAATCGGGTGTCTATACTGGACCCATTACTCCGTCACCCCAGCCCTTCTTACCCTCATCATTGGCCACTCGCCGTGCGGCGAATCCCGCACCGGCCGTTGCATCGGTAACAGTTCCCGGGCTGGTTTCCTCACCCCATACTCCGGACAATCCCCGTCGATACCCTGCTTCTCCTTATCCGGAGCGCGGCAGGGCTCAAGATATGCCTAATGTTGAATCTATACCGTATGCTCACATATCCCGGCAGGCTTCTCCCGCCGGTGATAACGGTTCACGGCATGCATCTCCTCCACATCGTCCTGCTAACGCCGGGCCGACCGATCACGGTTCGCCTGTGCCGCCGGAGGGCGGTGATGAACCTTCTCACCATAGTTCTTCCGACTCGTCAGATGGCGGCAATGGCGATCCCGAGGGCCCCCCTGGGCCTCCTTCTGGACCACCCGGCCAACCTGGCGGCGGAGGCGGCGGAGGAGGCGGAGGTGGCGGCGGAGGTGGAGGTGGTGGCGGTGGTGACCGTCGAGGTCCCGCCGGTCCTCCTGGCCGGCCCCCGGGACAACAACCGGACTTTGAGCAGTTGCTCTTTACGACGATTTCCGGGCTCTCTGCGGCCCTCATTAATCACAACAACAACCAGTCCTCCGCTCCTCGCTCAACTCGCTCGCTTCTCCGAAATCCGGACACTTATGACGGTGCCGATCCGGCGAAACTGCAGCCCTTCCTCAACCAGTGCTATATGCATTTCGCTGAGCGGCAGCAGGATTTCCCGTCGGATGATGAACGTATTCTCTTCATCATGTCGTATCTACGTGGGACCGCTGCCCTGTGGTTCCAGCCGAATCTCTACGACAATTCCGCACCGCCAGCCTGGGATGGAAATCTCATTCTGTTCCTCCGGGAGCTATCCGACAACTTCGGCCCCCAAGATCCTATCGGGGATGCCGAAGCCGGCATTAAAGTTCTGCGCATGAAGTCCAGCGATAAAATCGCTACATACATCATCTCCTTCGACCAGCTCGCTCCGATTACCGGTTGGGATAATCGTGCCCTCCGGTCTCAGTTCTACGACGGCTTACCATCTCGTATCAAAGACGAAATGGCCCGGCAATACTGGGATAGATCTCTTGCCGGCTGCAAGGACGCAGCTCGACGCATCGATCAGCGCCACTGGCAACGCGAAATGGAGAAACAGCGTGAGCGTGCCCAAAACCCCCGTTCCGACAATACCGGCACGTCTGGCGGTAACGCCGACGGCGGACAGAAGTCCGGCCGGCGGGATAAGGGCAAGGGTAAAGGGAAGTCTGGCTCCGGCGACAAATCCCCTCCTTCCAACGCCAACACTCCTCCGAAAACCGCCGGCAATAACTCCGGCGGCAAGGAGAAGTCCGGCGGCAAAGGCAAAGGCAATACTCAAACGCCGAAGCCCTACGCCGCCAAACTCGGCGCGGACGGGAAACTTAAGCCGGAGGAACGTGAACGCCGGGAGAAGGCCGGTCTCTGCATGTTCTGCGGAGGTTCCGGCCATAAAGCCGATGATTGTAAGAAGAAGAAAGAACGGCCTGCGTTCGGTAAAGCCGCTAATGTCACTAGCGACGCCGATAGCACCCCCGACTCAAAAAAATAGACAGCAGCTCGGGTTCCTCCTCACCCAGTCCGAGTTGCGTTGACTCCGGGGTGTCTACCGAGGTTCACCTCAATGCGTCCGCTCTTTCCCCTAATGCCCTTTACGTCTCTCTCGATGTCTCTGCGCTCCTCTCGGCCTATCTCAAAGCCGGTTCGGAGTTAAGCGCAACCTTACTCCCTTCCGTTGTATCACGTATTGCCTCGGGATTCAACTCCCGCTTACGGACTCTCATTGATTCCGGCTCCTCACATTGTTTTATATCTGCGAAAGTCTGTGAATTAAATGCTTTTACTCTGTACGCGATTCAACCGGTTAACCTCCGGTATCTCGACGGCTCTACTTCTGTGATCGACAAGCAGGTCCGGCTGCTCACTCGGTTCCCATCCGGCGATGTCCACTTAGTGGAATTCTACGTTACCCGTCTTGATTCTCCATGTGACTTGGTTCTTGGATACTCGTGGCTCACCTGCCATAATCCGTTGATTAATTGGGTTGACGCTACTATCTCTTTCCGGACCATCGACACTTCGGAGTCTTCTGTGTCGACACCCCAGGCTATTATGCCTGATTCTGTTTCGGTTGCTCCGGTTACGGACGAGGCGCCCCCGGCGATACCGGCATATTTGCCCAATACGCCGGCCGGCTTACCTACACCGAGAACGTCTTCGCCACCTCTTGCTCCTTCCATGGAGATCCCACCTGCTCCTTCACCGGAGTCTATCCCGGCCTTTCACCACTGCTCCGCAGGTGTCTCTCGTTAACGCCGCGGCGTATCGCGCCATCATCAAAGATAAATCCACCCAGCAGTTCACCTTGTGTGCTCACCTTCCGGAGGAAGTCCTTTCCCGGTCGGCCGAAGCCGAGCCGTTTAGCACGGCCGGTATCCCGCCGGAATATCACGACTTCGCCGACGTCTTTTCGGAGCAGGAAGCCTTCAACCTGCCTCCTCATCGGGACCACGATCTGAAGATCGAACTCATTGGCGGCGATGCTCCGCCGGTCGGCCATGTATACTCGCTCTCACAAAACGAGTTGGCCGCCCTCCGGACATTCCTGGATGAAAACTTAAAGGCCGGTTTTATTTACCCGTCTCGTTCCAGTCATGGCGCTCCTATTCTTTTCGCTAGAAAGAAGGACGGCAGCCTCCGGCTTTGTGTCGATTACCGCGGTCTCAATCGGATTACGAAGAAGGATAGCTATCCGCTTCCTCTAATCTCGGATTTACTCGACGCCCCAGGAAAAGCACGCATTTATACGAAACTCGATCTCCGACACGCTTATCACTTGCTCCGGATCGCCGCTGGCGATGAGCCGAAAACCGCATTTCGCACTCGGTACGGCTCATTCGACTTCCGGGTAGTACCCGAAGGTCTCACCAACGCCCCGTCGGCGTTTCAACGTTTCCTCAATAACCTCTTCACCGATCTGCTGGACGTCACCGTCGTCGTCTATCTGGACGATATACTCGTCTACTCCGATGACGAGAAACAGCATACGGCTCATGTACGGGAGGTATTAAAGCGTTTGCGCGGCGCTTCGCTGTTCTGCAAACTCAAGAAATGTGAGTTCGGCGTAACCACTACGGAGTTTCTAGGTTTTATCCTTTCACCGGACGGCTTTACCATGTCTCCGGAGAAAGTCGCGGCCATTACCGACTGGCCGGAGCCTCGAAAAGTCAAGGACGTACAGTCTTTCCTCGGCTTTTGCAACTTCTACCGGCGTTTTATCTACGACTACTCGGCCATCACTATTCCGCTCACGCGTCTAACCCGTTCCGGCGTACGGTGGACTTGGTCCGACGAAGCTCAAACGGCTTTTGACACCCTCAAACGGGCATTCACGGAGGCACCCATCCTACACCACTGGGTTCCCGGTCCTCAGCTTACCGTTGAGACCGACGCCTCCGACTACGCCATCGCGGCGATTCTCTCCATCGCCGGTGAGGACGGCGAAATTTACCCGGTCGCTTTTCGGTCTCGCACCCTCGGCCCTTCGGAACTTAACTACGACACACACGACAAGGAGTGCCTCGCCATCTTCGACGCCTTTAAACACTGGCGGCATTACCTCGAAGGCTCGGCGCTTACAGTCGATGTCGTTACGGATCATAAAAACCTGGAATACTTTGCGACGACGAAGATCTTAACCCGTCGCCAAGTCCGGTGGTCCGAGTACCTATGCCGATTCAACATGGTCATCCGATTCCGGCCGGGCCGGCTCGGCGGAAAACCTGACGCTTTAACTAGACGATGGGATGTCTACCCTAAAGAGGGGGATAGCACATACAGTAAAGTCAACCCTCAGAATTTTCGTCCTATCTTTACTCAGGATCAACTTTCCGCTTCACTCCGAGCCACCTATCTCGAGGATGTCGTCCTCCGAGCCACTATCGTCATGGATGTTGAGCAGCTTCACGCCGACATCTTATCCCACCTCCATGACGATCCCGCCGCGGTTTCCGGCTTAGCCGCCGCCACCGCCGGCGATTCCCCACGCTGGACTATCGACAACGCCGGTCTACTCCGCCGTGACGAGCGCATTTATGTCCCATTGCTTTCCGGTACCTCCGAGGAGCTCCGGGTACGTGTATTAGTTCATCATCACGACCATGTTCTCGCCGGCCATTTCGGCGAAAACAGGACTCTCGCTCTCATACGCCGAGAATATACCTGGCCCGACCTCCGGACGTCCGTCAAGGATTTCTGCCGGTCTTGTGTCCTCTGTCGGCGTAACAAAAAGCCTAGGCATCGACCGTACGGCCTCCTTAAGCCTTTACCGGTCGCCCTCCGGCCTTGGCATTCCATCTCCATCGATTTCATTGAAGAATTGCCGAAAGCCGGCGAATCTGGTGAATTCGATTCCATCCTCGTCATTTGTGATCGGTCTTCAAAACAGGTCATCCTCATCGCCTGTGACGTTCACGTTGACTCCCGGCGTCTTGCCAACCTTTTCCTCATTCACGTCTTTTCTAAACACGGTGTTCCATCTCACTGCACCAGCGATCGTGGTTCCGAATTCGTATCGGCGTTCTTCCGCTCTCTCGGCAAGCTCCTATCAATGGAGTTTCACTATACCTCGGGGTATCACCCGGAGGCCGACGGTCAAACTGAACGTATGAATCAGACTCTGGAACAATACATCCGGATGTACTGCTCGTACCAACAGGACGACTGGGATCGGCTTCTACCCCTCGCCGAATTCGCACTCAACAATGCGCCGAACGCTTCCACCGGCATATCCCCGTTCTTCGCGAACAAGGGTTATAACCCGGCAATTACCGTCCATGCCGAACGCGATGTCGCTAACATCTATGCCAAGGACTATGCCGTCGATCTCGAATCCCTTCACGAGTACCTCCGGCAACAGATTACATTCGCCAAGGATCGGTATAAGGAAACCGCCGACCGAAAGTGTTTGCCGGATCCTCAATTCAACATCGGCGATTCCGTCTACGTTTCGGCAGAACATCTGCGTACCACTCGGCCGACGAAGAAATTCGCCGAGAACCACTTCGGCCCATACGAGATCCTCGCCAAACCCAGTGCGGCCTCTTATACCATTCGGCTTCCGAAAACGCTCAAGGGAGTTCATCCTACTTTCCATGTGTCACAACTCGAGCCTCACTTCCCCAATCCTTTTCCTTCACGCACCGAAGAGCCACCTGGCGCTGTAGAAATCATTGACGGCGAAAGCCACTTTGAAATCAAACAGATTGTCGACTCTAAGCTCGACCGGCGTTTCAAGGACAAGAACCGGCAACTCCGGTATTACGTGGAGTGGCTTGGCTACGAGAACACCGACGACCAATACGATTGGGTCGCCGCGGTGGATATTGACGCTCAAGAACATGTTGACTCCTTTCACCGGCGTTACCCTCGTAAGCCGGGGCCTGTTCCTTAACGCTTCTGCTACGCCGGTCTTGACCGGCTCGAATGCCCGGCATATCGCCCGGCTTATTGGTTCACTCCGTCTTCCACTTATCCCTCGATTGGACTTCAAACCCAAGAAAACTCTCCATTAAATACGCAAATATACAGCGGCATTTTCTATCTACAAAGTGTCCGTTTTTTCTTTTATTATACATTCAAAAAATATTGACCGCTCCGGTCAATCTACTCCTCCGCCGGTCCGCCGGTTCCACTTCCCTCGGCACTCTCGCCATCCTTCGGTTCTTCCACCACCACGTCCGGGAGACTCATCTCCCTCCGCGTCCCGCTGGGTCCCGCCGTCGGTGCCGGTTCGTCATCCGAGAGGTCGATCTCGATCGGCTTTCCTTGCGACCCTCCGACTTCGGTCTTCGATATCTGTCGGGTGACGACAGTTATCGTCTTGGCGACGATCTTCTTCGCGCCCGGCACAAGTGGGTCCTCTTCCTCGACCTTCACCGTAACTTCTTCTGTCGTCGGTTCCTCGGTCGATCCCAGCTCCCCGGACGGCGCAACGTTCGACGGTCCAGCAACCGGCTCTTCAGCCGGCGCAACGACTGGCTCTTCTGCCGGCGTAATCGTGGGCGCCCGAGGCGGCGCATCAATGGCGGCGGTATTCACCGCCGGCGTAGGTCCCTCCGGCGCAACCGCGTCTTCCTCTACCTCCTCCTTCACCGTCACCGTGGCCAACTTTTCCCCCGGCCTAAGGGGCTGCAACGGATCGTACGGCCGCTCCAGCGGCACCGACGTGTCCACCTGCATCTCGTTCTCATCCTCCACCGGTGGCATACTGACGTCCTCCGTGACCGGCGAAAAATGCCACAAGGCACCGGTTGGAACTTCGCGGTTCCACGAGACGATCTTGTCCCGGTCGGCCGTCTCGTTGTCGGACTCCGGGTTTGAACCCGGCGGATGAAGCGACCGGCGTGGAGTATCGACGCGGCGATTCGAACGCCGCGACGACGGTATACGAGATGGGCCAGCGACTGGTACCACCGGCGAACGTCCTCGCACGGACTTGCCCTTCCGCGGCTTTTCAGCCTTCGGCTTATCCAAAGTCGGTGCGGTCTTCTTCGCCTTCTTCTTCTTCCGTTCTTCCTCTTTCTCCTTCTGCTCCTCCTCGCGCGCCACCTCCGCGACGTAGTCGTTCTCTAACATCACCTCGAACGTCCGGAGTGCCGTCAACGTCTCGTCGTTCGCCGCATTGCGAATGTCGTTGACGAGCCCGGCGCGTGCGACCGTCCGGAGCATCGCGATGCGCTCGTGGTCTTGCGCGACCGTCGCCTCCAGGCGCTCCACACGCCGCGACAAGCGGGCGATGGACGCGTTGGCATGGGCCGACCGTGTTCGGCCTTCGACGACTTCTTCCGCCGGCGTCGACGCCCGCGAATCCACCACGACCCGGACAGGTCTCCGGCGCGGCTTCGGCCTTTCCTCGCCATCGGACTTCGGTTTTTTGGAAGCCGCCGGCTTTTCATCTTCGTCTCGCTTCACGAGCGAGCACTTCGCCTTCGCGTCGTGACACGCCGCGCAGGCGCCCCTCTTCCGCGTTCTTGTGCCGACGTACTCCCGGCAATGGATTCCGTTGACCGCGCACCGGTCGCATCCTGTTAAGCCGGTACGTTAGTCCCAATCTTCCCCGGCTTACTGCGGCGCACCTTCTTCAAAAATTTTCCCCTTTGATGGGGCCGGCATCTCCTGGATCTCGTCCTCCTCGTCCTGGTCAACGTCCTCCTCCTCCTCTTCCGGCAAAACCTGCACTTCCGGCTCTTCTCCGCCGGGACTTGGCGGTTGTGAGTCCGGCCTATCGAGGCTGGACGGCGCTCCCTCGGGCGACGGCGGTGGCGTCGGCATATCCTCGTCATCGTCCACCAATCCCGCCTGGCGCATCAACAACGCCATGTTCCTCCTCGCCTGCTCCGCGGCCTCGATAAGCCGCTCGTACTCCCTTTTGTACGCCGCGGCCTGTTTGCGAAGTCCCTCCTGGTCCCGCGCCGCGTGAATCCTCCCCGACGGTCCCGCCGCGGTGATCGACGGCGCATCGGGTTCCTGCGTCTTCTTGGCGGCGTCCCGATCCGCACGTGCCTTTCGTTCGGCGGCGAGCTTCTTCATGGCGGCGTTCCGCTCACCCTCCGTCCGCAGTGTTTCCTCCCGCTCCCTCTCCTCGTTCCGCGCCACTCCCAGCGCAACCTTCGAATCCCGCTCCGACAGCCGGGCGAGGTCCTTCTTGCGCGCCACTTCGGCCGCGTCATCCTCGTCTCCGCCGTCCTCCCTCATGCGCTTCTCGCGTCCCTCGTCCTCACTCTCAACCCCCGCGTCGGCCGCTTTCCTCTTTCCCTGCCTAACGTCCGCCCGGCGTCGTGCGTATTCCGGAGAGCCGTCGCGGCTTCCGTTGTTGTCGCCGCCGCTGGGTCCGGGGTTTCCTGGTTCCATTTCGTGTTGGTGTTGTGGGTAGTGGTTGTGGAGAAAGAAAATTTTCCTTGTTGTGATGTGTTTGACAACTGTCTTAGACTTGTGTCAATACCGCACGTGACGGCATTGTTCTTCTCCGGCATTCCATTACCTTCGGCCGTCACATGCTTCCTCCCACGACATCCTTGTTCCTTGAGGGCAAGGAACGTAAAGGGGGGATACTGTTACATCCCGTACCACCCGGTACCTCCTCCGGCGGAATCCGGCTTACCGGCTTATTACGCCGTCCGGCTTATCACTATACTCCGCCACTACGCCGGACTTTCCCCGGTTCACATTCTCCGATCCGCCGGTCTTCGGACTAGCGTCCGGCCTTTGGCCGAAGACGGGTTTTCACGCAATGAAGTATTCTGAGCGTTTCCCGTTTATCCGCCTTCGTGTGGATCTCCACATGCTTTCCATCTACACGCCCCCATGCATTGTTCTCCATCCGTATGTTCCCTTGTACTCGCTTCAAGGCTATGTTCTCCATTTGCTATATTCCTTGTGCTTCCCGATTCATAATTAGATCCGGCTTTAGTATTTAAACCCCGTATCTACCAGCTTGTACTTTAGATTAGTTATTAACGTCTTTGGACTCCTCGTTCATTGTCTAAGTCGTTCTCCATCCTTCGGCCTTGTTCACTTCGGCCGCTCGGTTCCTTATCCACTTCGCCGGCTAGTAGTCTAGCTCGCCCAGCACCTCTGTGGCGTTAGCGTCCCCACGTCCGTTCACCTACGGCTTTCGGCATTCCTACGCTGACCGGCTTTCTTATCCCGACCGGCTTTCATTCGCCGGCCGGCTTATCCGGCATAGCCATTCCCGCGGCTTGGTATATAACAGCATCGGGTTGCTGATTGGAGACGAGCGTTGCGCGGGTCTGCTCGTGGCGGCTAGTTGCGAGCTCGCTGGGACGAAGAGAATAGGGAGCATGGGAGAGTCCAAGAAAGGTTACGTGACGCTCTGATCCGTTAGTCCATTTCGGGTTTGCAGCGTTTGTTCAAGTAAATCTATGTCTGTAGGGGGGGTCCCTACCCCCTGGACAGATATTCGAGTATACGAGGGTCCAAGGGAGTGTAAGCGAGATCTGAGGCCGATGGGGTCCTGATGGGAGCGCCGGCATCTCGGCAAAACGACGAAAGTATGTGATTTCACACAAATTTGTCTTACGGAAAGTCACCCATTGGACCTCCCAGCATTCACGCCATTTTATACTGAGTTCTTCATTTTGACCATTGCCGTGCTCAGTTAGAAATATATTGCTACAGAAGACCTTTGCTAGCACGATAACAGCATATACCCAACAAAGAGCAAATATGCGGCTTCCCTGAGAATCATGTCGTGTAAACACTTGGAAAGTCAGATTCATGGCTGAAGTGAGCTGTCCATATCAAGTTAAGGTTCATTTGCACACAAATAATGGAGGTTTTCATTCAGAGATGGTGAAAAACTGGTTGGGCAGAAAATAGGGGCTTGTTACATTCGTGACTGATGTGACCTAGCGCAGGGTCCGCGGATAAACTGCACCAGATCTTCGAGGGGTGATGGCTGCTGGGGTTTTTTTGATGTTTCTGCCCCAAATCACGGAGTCTCCCGGCCGAACCCCGAGAAGATCTGGAGCCGAGATTAGAACATACGCTGGTTTTTGAAATTTTGAGATTTTCTGGCGACCAACCAACCACGTCATACCATGTGACTTCCATATAAGGCAATTTTGCGAGCACATTATTGATGGGACGGGCACTGCCGTTGATTTGATCGGCAGTTTTGTCTATCTGGGCTCAATCTGGGCTCAATCAAAGTCTCGGTTCTTATGTTCCATTGGGTAGTAGCCTTCTGGCAAAAATTCTCTGTGCATCCCATATAGCTAGCCACCCCATTCATCCTCAAATACCAGTTATTCTCTTCAATTCTTGTAATTACTTAGTTGGTTGCACTGAGTCCGGACTCTGAATGACCGACCAAATGCGGAAACAGAGCAAGATTACATTCAAAGATTGTTGTGGGTGGACAGTAGACATTGTAATCAAGTTAGAAATTGTTCAGAGTACAATTCTGAACACCGGTGAACGTCAAAATTTTCCCTACCGAAAAAAAAAATTGGGCTCCGCCAGCCGACCAACCAACCAGGGTACGGTCCGGCATTCACGGGCCGGCACCCCCTTGACCAAAGCGGTTAAGTATCTTGCAAAGACGTATGCTGAATTGTTTGTCACCTTAACCCACGCTCATCACAAAGGACTAGGTATCATATATCAGCACTGCATCAGCCACCGCAGAATACGTGTTACTGGCCCGCGGTTGGTGGCAGAACAGACGGCCAACCGAGGCCAACCATTTGCTTGTTGACCGATGGCCCCCTGCGAATTACCCCAAGAACTCATTGAAGAGATCTTGGACCATCTTGGTTTCGACGACCTAAAAACAAGCTCTCTCGTGTGCCGGGCATGGGTGTCTCGCACTAGATCGCATCTCTTCCAATTTTGTACCATCTACCCATCCAACGTCCTTGCCTTGCGCGATCTCCTGCGGGCGACCAACTGCACTTTCGTGTCTTATATCCGCAGCATACGTGCCCTGAGAAACGCAGGGCATGAAAACGACCACATTTTCAACGAAATTGCGGCGAACCTTACGGTCGCAAACATTCGTAAGCTCGACCTGAGGCTCATTCGCAAGGACGACTCCTACGAATTCTACTGCACCGGATTCGTTGCGGCATTCCCGCACGTTACGCGCCTCGCTCTCTTGCTCAGACAGTCCCGCACAGAGGTTGGCCTGCCACTCATCGACCTGATATGCCTCTTCCCCTCCTTGCGGGAGCTGCACATTCGATGGCCGACCACCATGATAGCGGACCCGTCTCCAAGTTCAGCGCCTCCACGGAGGCTACACTCCGTACACCTCATTGGGCGGACAGCCAGCCCAATTCTGGCGTGGCTGCATACGTCCAACCATCTTCCAACTGTAGACTCTGTTGCAGTCCCAAATGTGCCAGTAGACAGCCAAGAGGTTTCGGTTGTAGGCGCGGCACTGCAGCAGATCGGCCATACACTCCGCTACCTCGACATAAATCTGTCATGGTTACTGCCAGTGTACGACCTTGCACTACACCCCAACCTTGAAAACCTGACCATCCATGACATCGAGCCAGACGACCTGGATGACCTGGACCCTCAACGGTTGCTTCCGATCGTAACGAGACTCGCCGCGCCAAAACTCCAGCGGCTTTCGCTGGACCTCAATCTGTCGTACTACCAAAATTCGAATTGGGCAGAACTTGACGCGTTTTTGTGCCCAACGCGATTTCCCAGTCTGCGGAGCGTCACGGTCAAGTGTACTGGGGGCAGACATCTTGACCATGACAATCATGCGTATTTGCACGCGTCGCTGCCCTTGCTCGTGGCTCTGGGAATGCTGCAGACGAAGTGGGATTAATGGCGCGCGCGGGAAATTGGGTGAACTCGCAAAGAGCAAGCAGTTCGTTGTAGAGTCAACGGATGGGAAACATAATTGATGACACCACCCAATATTCGAACGAATTGCTCCCCATTGCAATGCACAATGTTTCCATAGCCTCGTGTAATTGCTTCGCATCTAGTAAAGCATTCTTAGGTTAAAATCGTCTATTACCAGTGAGTCTTAGGTAAAAGACGTTGCTAGCTTGATACTATTCTTCCCTAACCGTAGCTCCTGCATCTGCCTTCGCAGCCTATCGTCCGGCATCTGCGCCCACTGTGTCTCCGTCCGCTTCCTTGGCCGATGCTCCATATACCACTCCCACGCGTGTCGGATAACGTCGCCGTCCGCATCGTACGGGGTAGGGACCTCGGAATATTGGGGCCGCGCGGTTGGGTGGCGGACATACACCGCTGAGCACGTCGGGAAGGAGACCTCCAGATACGCGGGGATGAAGAGCCACGGGGAGGCGAAGAAGGGTAGATGGAAGGGCGTCAGGCCTTCTGGCGCGTCGGGGCGTTGGGTGATATCGTCGCAATCCTCCGGCTTGGCTGGTGGCTGCAAAAACCGTATCGCAGACGGCTTGACGGAGAACATGTCCCCGGGGGCCAGCCGAGTGTTGGCATTATAATGCTAAACCGCACCACGGTCGTCAGACCTGAATATTGCATCATGTAGCTCAGTGCTCACCCGCTTCCCGTTTAACAGAACATTCCCGTGTATGACAATGCGCCGCGCCTCGTATATGCTGTGCGCAAAGCACGCACGGAAGACCAGCACGTCCAGACGCCGCTCGATCTCGGAAAACATCAAGCTCCCAATGGGCGCGAGCCCTTTGTGCTTCTCCTCCAGCGCGTCGGCCTTCTCCTTCTGTCTCCGGTTCGCAAACTCTTGCAGCTGCGCCTGGTCGCCGCCAAAGACTTTCCGTTTGGGCCGCACGTCGGGCAGGTAGTCCGGGAGGTACCACCGCTTGAAGATTTTCTCGTTGATGTAGTCCCCGTGGTACGCGCGCACAAGGGTTTTGGAGCGCCATCGCTGCTGGAAAAGTGTCTCCTCCCAGTTCATATGCCCGAAATCCAATTCAGATTTCTTGTCCCCCGCCATTACGGTTCGTTGGACCAAGTTGAATAAATTTTTCGGCGCCCAGCTCTACCAGCTCGTATTAAACCAGGGACGAGAATTCCCGTCGTGAATTAATTGCGTACCATACGGGGCAGTGCCCTGCGAACACTGAAGATGCGTGGGTCGCGCATTTTGGACGACGACGCGTCGGGTGGAAATTGGCAAGAAGCACTTCGTTGTGTTCAGGTGTTAGGATCGCCACCCGAAGGGGTTTCAAAAAAAGAAAGGTAAAATTTGAAGAGATGTATTTCAACCATGCTCAAGTTACAAGACGAGTGAGTATCTATGCAAGTGTATCTACATGAAATCCAGCGCAACAATTGATGTGAGAGTGAGATATGCATCCAATACATATATGGCAAACCAGCGCGGTCTGGCCGCGAATATTGTAGCAATAAGTAACGCGCTTCTCGAGAGCAGTACTTCCCAAAATCCCCAAATCCCCAAAACAAAATTCAAAATTCAAAACCCAAACACTCTAGAAGAAAGAATGAGAAATGGAGAAATGATGGGAACAAATAACGTACTCTTCGTGCACCTCGACGCCACCAACCTGGTCGCGGCGGATAGGCTCAATTTGCGCGATAGCCTCGGCGACGCTGTCCGCAAGCTCAACAGGCCCGCAGACGCCGACGAGCATGCCCGTGATTCGCTCCTCGTCCTTTTTCCCCGCGCCCAGCTTGACGGTGCGGCTGATGCTGTTCTCAAGCAGCGACGCGAGGCGCGGGCGGCCGGGAGACAGCGACAGACTGGAGCTCGGGAACGCCGAGTCCGCGAACGGAAACTTGCCGATCGGCGCGCGCGTGTAGAACACGGAGATGCGCATGCGCGTGAACACCCCCTGCTCGATCATGTTGTTGAAGAGCGGGTACAGCGGCAACAGCGCCGCGGGGTCCGGCACGGTCCAGATCAGCTCGATGATCTTGACGCGCGACTGTCCGCGCAGGTCCTTGTCGATGAGGTCCTGGATCACCGCCATGGCGAAGGAGATACCGGAACCCCCGACGACGAAGACGGCCGCGGAGTAGCTGTGCGCCATCATGTGCCCTAGGCCGCCGTACGGTCCCTCCAGGACGACATTTACGTTACGGCCAACACCAGCCTCGGTGTAGCCGCCGGCCTTGGCAAAGTCGAAGAGTTTGTTCGTCCAGTCGCCGCTCTTCTTCACCATGAGCACGAGGCCCTCGGGGCCCCCGCTGACGCTCGCAATGGTGAAGGGGTGGCTTTCGGCCCAGCCTGTGAGGCCGAGAGCGCTGCTGAGGACACGGAGGCGGACGTGCTGGCCCGCACGCCACCCGGCATTGAGTTGGGGCACTTCTATGCGGGTGGTACCCATGTCCGGCAGAGGTCGGACAACAGCATTGTACATGCGCGTCTTGACGAGGCGCAAAAAGTGATCCAGGCCGTAGAAGCCCAGTGCCACGTAAATATACGGACGCAGCTGGGGCTTATGGAACCACAACGCCGGGAGTAAGATTGCGAAACCCAGGATGTGGGTGGAGACGAAGATGCGGTAGAATCTGGAACGGAAGAACGCCGTCGAGAAGATGAACATGAAATTGACGGCGACTAGGGCCAGTAATCCATGCGTGTTTGCAAGGACTTTGATTTCGGCTTTGAAAGTACCCGCTTGGGACCATTTAAAAATGTAGCCCAGCCCGTGGGCGTTGCAGCCGAGAATGATAACCCTGGCTGCGAACCGGTGGAAAAAGTTGAGCTAAAATAGCGTCAATATAGCAGCGGAGAAAACCAACATTGAACTCACACTCGCGTATCCATCCCCAAGCATCATGCCTAGCAAGTTGTTCTTGGAAGCGAATAAAACGACGAGAGGGAGCTGAGAAATGGCGATCCAACCGGCGCGGTCGAGGTCGACGAAGGGACCCGCGGTGGCGACGGAAAGTGGATAAACGAGGACTGACAGGTAAACCAAAAACACCACCAGGTGGGCCACTGTGAATCCGGGAGAAATCCTGGTGCTCAGCGGAGCAGCCAAGGGTCGTACAAGGGACATGCATGCAGCAACGTGAGGAGGATAGGAGACGTGAATGGGAACGCCTCTGTGGTCGACGCGCTGGACATGTTTGGCATGAGAGGAGGTCGCGTGGGAGATATCGGACTGCAGTTTTTTGCTCTTGCTGCTCATTCCGCGCGAGAGCATGACCACCTTCGGAGGTGGGGGTAGGCGCGCAATGCGGTGGAAGAAATGGCCATTGGACCACTCCGAAACGCGCCAGAAGCGCGCCAGTGCACGGGGGAGCCTGTAGAGCAAAACTGCTGCAGCAAGAGCGAGGATGAAGATGTTGACATGAAAGACGAAGGCAGACACATCTACGGTTGGCTGGGTTGTCGCAGCTTTGACAACGCTGCTCGTTGAAGGGGCAGGGGCAAAGGAGCTGTTTGAGGACATCTAGTACAGAAAAGACAGACGAGGAGAGAGAGTGGTGGCCGGGAACAAGGAACTTAGAGCAGCACAGAGGAATGAAAGGAGGATTCCTCGTGTAGCGCCGCTCTCTGGCCACAGCGGTGAAAACTCAACCTCGCACCTGCCAAATCGGGCGACTGGCCAAATCGGGTGCGGACGAAAGGAGTTGCCAAGAAGTGGTGCCGTTGTGGTGCGGTGATTCGGAATCCCCGCGATTTTTGCGAATTCTCGGACTACGATGCCCCCAGTGGCCCCTCAGAAGTTGACTGCGCACTGTATCCTGCAGGTCTTTGGAAATATACACGCACTCCATGCATTCGAGGCGGGCTGGTGAGCCCGAATCCTTCCTTTAATGCCCGATATCTCCGAAGCCACGATTTTTGTGCATGGCAGAGTGCTGGCAGCAAGTCTAAGTCTGCGCCATATGACCTGTCTCATTGCATGGATACGGCGTTCTGATAACACTACGGCGGACTGTTCTCGACTGTCCCTTGTCTATCTTGTCGGCGACCCTTGAAAGTGCCGTTATTTCTAGAGAGAAGCAAAGAACCAGTGTTAGATCCGGCAGGACTCTAACAAGCAACGCCCGTCCGCCCGCGGTTTGTCAAACGCGCGGACCAGGCTACGTCGGAGGCGATCATAATAGCTCGCATTTTTGTAGCACTAAATATGGCACGTACCAATAACGACTCAAAAGTAAGCAGCATCCCTGAGAATTCCTAGTTTCCGAAGGAGCGGAAGGTGGTCGAGATCTGTATGAGCAACCCGCACCTCGCGAAGGCAGGGAAACCCAGCCACACACAATGGATGCCCCAACTGCAGCCGTTAGTCTGCATGAAATTGGAATTGGCCACACATTCTAACGAAGGTGAGCAGAAGCTGGCGACGATGGCTCCCACCGATGTGGGGAGGAATGGTTCTTCAAACGCGCGGAACAGGCTACGTCGGAGGAGATTGGAATAGCTCGCATTTCTAAGAATGGAACCCACGAAACAGCACTAAAAATACTTTGCACATAAGTGCCAGGTTACATCCTTGAAATTCCCAGTTTTTGGAGGAGGGGAGTGTGGTTAAGATATGTATGAGCGACCCGCACCTCAGAGAAACCTAGCCATACACAAAATCGAATCGATGGATGCCCAAACTGCGTCGGGGCAACCGTTCGAAATTTGAATGAAATGGCAATGCTTGCCAACAAAGGCGAGCAGAGGCTGGCGACGATGGAGCCACCTTAAGCCTATGAGCCTGAGGCTTTTCAGCCCTGTGAGTGCGGATAGATCGAAATATGTGTTTTGGGCCTCGACTGCAGATCGATCTTTACGCTGGGAAGACGGGAGGAAATGGCGAGGTCTATGTCCAGCTCGAGGTCCTTTAAAGAAGGTTCCGCCTGCTCAAGCAACTGGCGGATCGACAGAGACCCGGCGAGGTCGAATAGGCCCTGATCGAATGTCACGTAGAAACTTTCAAGTTTCTTGATATGAAACAAGGAGCCATGATAAGATGGGTTTGACGCCCCAGTGCGCGACCGCCACACTGCGACCTGAAGGCGGCACAAGATAGTCTGGCATGGGCTGTCTTTAAAGACTATTGAAGTGGCAACTCAAGGACGGGAAATGCACCAATTAGGTGCAAAACTCGTGTGAGCCGATAAACTGGCCCCCAGGTCGCAGCTCTTCAATACCCTCGAAGGTGGCAATAAAACTGTATTCGAAGCTAGTGGCTGCCCTGGTGTCGATGATTCCTGAGAGCTCAAGAATCTTGACGCGCGTCATACGTCGAACACTGTCTGCGACGCTATCGAAGAGCCTATCGGTTGGGACCGTGAAGTTTCGTGAGACGTATATCCAGCGGACACGGGAAAGTAAGGTGCATTCGGGGGAGTTCAAAAGCTGCCCGAATGCAAGGACATTGCTGGGATAAAGGCGGCATTTCTGAAAGAGATGGTGCCTGCTACGCGGGACCCAACGACGGCAGACCAAGGAGCACGCGCTGGGTATTTTACGACTTTCGCCAGACACAGAGCCGAGGGCGTCGATTACGAGCTCAAGAATTTCCAGAGGGAAGTAACGCATGTTGAAACTTGATTCAATAAATGCGTCTTTGGCCAATTTGTACTGGGTCGAGGACTTGGATGTCAGGGGAGCTTGCCTGCGAGTCGGCCAGCAGGAAAAAGTTGGAGGAAGGGAGTGGCAGGCTCCAATTTGCGCGGAGCCGGATGGGAAAGGGGGAACGCGCACTGGCAGGCGCGGAGGTTTCCGTCGGAACAGATGAGTGACAATCACGTTTCCCCCAGTTGATCAGTAACAATCACGTTTCCCCCAGTTGATCAGTGACAATCACGTTTTGTGACGGCCTTCTTTGCAACTTGAACGCCGACCTGAATTCCCTTGGCGAACGATATTCACAGCTTTTGAGGAGAAGGTCTGCGTATCACCATCGCACCCCCATTCCACGCTACACGTAATATCCGATTCCACTTTCAACTTGCCGTCAAAAAATGTTTGGCAACATCCGCTTGGATTCCGTTGAATGCCCATGGACTTATCACCGGCTTCTCTGCTCATTGACGATGCACTAGAAGATTTCTATCGACAGAATACGTTAGTGCTGATCAGCCCAGCAGCCTAGAATATCGGTCCATGCTTCAAGTCACTTCATGGATTCGCAGCCTTTAGCCGAAATCTTCCGTGTTTCCGTCTTACGAATGTCTCTGTTAGCCTCACGCGCCCGTCTTGACGCTGCTGGCCTTGTTCACCGCTGTTCTGGCCCAAAAGGGAGCTTGTAGCGGCTAAATTCCGACTTTCGAGTCGCCCTGGGTGGGTCCCCCCACCCCTCTTCGAACTCTTCTTGAACTGCGTCTCCATAGTCGCTGGATGGGTGGTTAGTTCCTTCCGCTATTTTGGTAACCTACACCTTGAGTGGACGCGCGCCTCGTGGAGTTACAGCAACGCTGGATGCCTTTTAGCCCCTCTTACGTTTCCCTCTCACTTGCCTCTCCGAACCCCTAGCAGGGTCGTCGAGAAAGCTCGCCGAAGCTTTTAACACAAGTTCCCGAAATTCGGACTCTTCGCTCTGAAATTTCTTCGCGAATGAATGCATTTGAAAGCAGATTTGGACATCACGTATACAAGTGTCTTGTATGTCATCCGATTCGCCTTATTCACATTTCCGTATGTCCTCAGTCGTCAAAGGCACTCGCAGCACCACGCAATAAATATGTTCTCGAAATTGCAACCCTTGCTACCCGGGTGGCGAGTGCCCTTTGCGATACGATTCTTGGCGTCAATTTTCTCAAGCCGGTGGTCGGGATGGTGGGTTTAATATGCGATACAGCGGAGGTGGCTATTTTCTCAGGCATTACTCTTAAGGGTAATAGACTGTAACTATAAATGGCTATCGCGCAGGGGCGCTCGCGCTCGCCCGTCATGCGGAGGAAGTCACAAATTTCATCGTCGAGAAAGCTTCGAACGGAGAAAAGGATGCAGACTCTGCGGCGGCACTGCGTCTGTACGTTATCAGACCAGAAATTGCCTCCAGCTGTTGGCTAACACTTATGCAGCGCGTTGGAGGACGTTCAGGCGTTCTTGAAACTAGTAAAGTCGACAACGCGTTGTGGCGATGACCCCCGGAAATACGGACTTTGATTCGAAGCTAGTGGATACCGCAGCCCGCTTACTACTTCACGCACCTCTTTTGTTGGACTGTTGCTTACTGCCGGAACCTGACCATTGCCCGACCACGTAACTTGCGCAGTTCATTTTGTCCGTGCGAGCAGAGAACTCCTTTTACCAGCACCTCAAAGTTCAACAGTCTATAATTAACTCGTGGATGCAGCTCCTGCGAGAAGTCAGTGGAATATTTACGCGCTACGGGCTATCGCTTTGTAGCGCACGATCGCGTTCGCCTTGGACTCATTCTCACTTGACTAGTATGTAAATTTTAAGGTGCTCAGGCTCAGTCCAAGTGTGAGAGGACCTCTAAAAAACTGAAAACGCTTTGCATTACTCGCTGAATTCACAATCAACCAAATGCTTTTTATTACCAAGGGGAATTCCCCAAAACGATATCGTAGTGCTAGTCCAACGACTCGGAATAAATACAAATTTACAGTGGTGTAGGGGAATTCCCCAAATGCAGTCGAGCGAACTAGGATGCGAGAGAATCTTTACGATCAATGTTATAACTTTACCTCAGTCGTCTTTGCTCCCGCCGGCCTTGCGATGCGCAGGAAACTTGGCATCCTTTGCCTTCTTCTTATCTATGGCCTCGCCAACGAAAGTTGGGAATCTAGGGCGCAATAGGTGAGGATGGGAAGACAAGAGACGTGGATGTGCTAGAAACGCACCGCGGCACGCCGTCGCGCGTCAGTTCCTGGAACCGGTACGTGATTATCGTCCCAACCTTGGGCGGGGTCTGGCGCTGCTTATCAGTGAACCCTGATCCGACGTTGAACGTCTGGCCAGCAACAATGAGGCGACATGCAAAAAATGACACCGACACCGACACGCACCTTTCCCGACTGCATCTTACACTTCAGCGCACCCATCACCCCCACATGTTTTCCCTTCCCAGGTTATACCCCATCACCTCTGCCTCGGCGTCGTAGAACGTCTAATCGTTACATCAGCACTGTCCTTCAAGTTGTCGAACAGAGCCGCACCTTAATCTTAAGCAGGGTTGCCGAACGGCGGCCTTCGTAGTTCCTGTGGATCGTTCAATATGGTGTACTTACATGGGACATGGACTGACGACTTGGCTTTCCGCAGCATCAGGCCCTCGCCACCAAGCTCCTCGACCTCCTTAAGCTTGTCAAGAACGTGCTTGCGGCTTTTGGCCTTCTCGTGTCGACGAGGACAACCTCGGGGCACTCGTATTTCCCGCCGGGCCCGAATAGTTTCTGGAGGAAGGCAACGCGATCTTCAAAGACAGTTTTCTCCGAAGGTACGTCGAAGATCTAACGATGGCGTAAAAATGGAGCATGGGCTGTGAAACAAAATTCCTTACCTGGAAAGTGATCTCTTTCCAGTGAGGGGAATTCTGAGTCTTCACGATAGAGACAGTGTCCTGAAACTTTCCACGTCCGCCGAAGAGTTCGCCATCGAGGGTCACGTTCTTGGGAAGCTCTAGGAAGGAAATTATATCAAGACCGCGGACTTCCCCCACGGGTATAACACGCACTGTCGAGGAACCACTGGGGTGGTGTGAACGGATTCCCAAGGCGGCTCACCATGCCTTTGCCGTCGTAGAAAGTCCTGGTATGGATCAGCCATGTGACGCGCGAGGCTGCAAGAAAGCACCCACCGCACGCCGTCCAGTTTCTCAGAGATCCACCATCCAGTTGGATCAGGACCCTTTTCAATGTCCCATTTATTGGCGAGGAGAAGTTCTGGAATTTTCTTGCCGGGCTGTCACCATCGTCGTCGTCGTCATCATCTTCGTCGTCGCGGCCTTCTTTTTCTTTGATTTGGACTTGGGTTTGGCCTTGGACGCGGGTTTAGGCGCGGGTCCGTTCGGATTCCTCCATTTCAGCCGAGCAGTTTCATAGGTATCGCCAAGCAATTCGCGCAAGTGCTTGCACGTACGAGCGTCCACCGGAGCGCCAGCCTACATTAGTAACATATGTTAAACTGAATTGTGTGGGTAAGGATACGCAGAATACAGACCTGATTGCGCCATGCCTGTAAAACGTGTTAGACGAGCGCGAGTGGTAAATGAAAGAAGGGCTCGTACGGGGCACTGGCAGTAGTAGTGGTCCCATGTACGCTTGATCTATAGAAACAGAATGAAACGGGTCGTACAGCGCATTGGAAGTAGTTGATAGCACACCTTGTATACCGAGTTGCTCGTCAGCGACTTGACCTCACGGTCCTCTCCGTCGGCAAGGAGCACCTTGGGCTTGTGCCCATCTATTTTCGCAAGTGGGTCAGAGGAAGAGGAGTTGGATGGCCCGGCAGACGGCTTGGCGTCCTCGTCGTCCTCTGCGTCCTCCTCCGCGTCGTCTTCGTCGCTATCTTGCTTCTTCTTGCCCTTAGGCTTGGAAACGGGCTTTGAGGCCTTCTTTTTCGGCGGCTTCACGTCCTCCTCATCCTCGTCTTCTTCATCGCTAGTCTGCTTCTTCTTGCCCTTCGCCTTCGAAACGAGCTTTCTGGCCTTCTTCGGCGGTTTCACATCCTCCTCCTCCTCGTCTTCTTCTTCATCGCTGTCGGGCTGGTTCCCCTTCCTTTTTTTCTTGGGCGGGAGCTCGACCTCAGAGTCCTCCTCCGTGGCTTCGTCGTCCGAAAGAAAAAGTTTCTTGCTCTTCTTGCCTTTGGCAGCAGGTTTCTTTCTCTTCGGCGATTCATCCTCTTCGTCTGAGCTAGCCGCTTTCTTGGGTTTGGCCTTCCTCACTGGAGGCCACACGCTCTTTGACGCGGGTTTCTAGGGAATGCGGGCAGTAAACGAAAGGAGTTCCTACGCATGACAAAGTGAATACCTTGCGCTTTTTGCCGCTCTCCTCTTCGTCACTCATGCCATCTTGCTCGTCATCGGATTCCTCCTGCGTTATAAGTCAAGGCACAAACTAGGTTAAGTTTTCCAAAAACAAACCTTCATCCTTTTTGCAGCTTGCTTTTTGGGGGCTACTTTGTCTTTGGCATTTGCTGACTTCTTGACTGGTGCTTTCTTCTTGGGCTTTTCTTCCTCAGAAGCGGCCTCTTCGTCTTCGTCACTGCCCGATATCGCGTTGATTGCGTCAGAGAAATCCTCGCCGTCGTCTTCTGATTCCTGCTGAGCAGCCAATCAGCTTTTCGATACTGGACGGTGAAAATACAAATCGGACCTTCTTGGATGCGCGCTTTTTCGGCGCTGCTTTTCCTTTGCCTTTCGAAACTGGTTTGACGGCCTTTTTCTTGCGGGGCGCGTCTTCATCGTCGTCGTCACTGTCGGATTTCTTGATGATTTTGCCCTTTTTTCCCTTGGACGTCGGTTTTCGTTTCTTCTGCGGCGGTTCGTCCTCGTCTTCATCCTCCTCGTCGTCTTTGTCGAATTCGCTATCAGCCTCCTCATCCTCATCTTCGTCGTCCCTTTTACGTTTCCCCTTCGAGGAACCTGGCTTTGACGTTGAAGATTTGCCATTCGCATTCGGATTTTTGAGCTCAAGCCGCGCAGCCTCGTAGTCGTTCCCCAGAATTTCGCCCAGATGTTTGCATGTACGCGCATTTACTGGAACGCCGGTCTACTCAAACATTAGAATCGTCGTTCTGCAATTAGTGCATACGGTACACGCCTGATTACGCCATGCCTATGTGAAGTATCAGAGGGTTCTCCATCATAGGGGAATGTGGTGTGCGTACAGGACAGTGGCAATAATAGTAGTCTGCTTGTCGTTTGACCGAATATTTATACGCATGACTGGTACGTAGAGTGAACTTGGGCGGTGGATTGAGGGACCCAAGCTACTTACCTGTTGGACGATTTGGCCTCACGACTCTCCCCGTCGCGTAGTAGAACCTTGGGCTTATGGCCGCCAATTGCTGCCAGTTCGTCGGCCGCCATATTCACAGTGTTTTACTGTTCTCCTTGATACGAAGCTCAAGAATGCTCAGGCCGTTGGACGTGGAGGGTAAGTTGGCGGAAGCGAGCCGCATCGCCACGGGCGCGCCGGCGCTGATGACATGACACGCGCCAAGGCCCTGATCGTGACTCGGATGCCGTCCATTCTGTAATCCTACCTACCTACCTACCTGGTCCCACTACTCGCCTGGCGTCCACACAAAAAACGTCGACTCTAACCTTCATGGGGTTTCGCAGGCCGCTCTGTCAACTGGGTCGTTTCCTTCCAAACAAATCTGGACGCAAGACACCAACAAGACGCAAGTTGAAGATCGTCTTCAGATTTTCTGGGCTTTCTGCTGGCA
Source organism: Mycena galopus ATCC 62051 (assembly GCA_014925785.1). Taxonomy (NCBI): domain Eukaryota; kingdom Fungi; phylum Basidiomycota; class Agaricomycetes; order Agaricales; family Mycenaceae; genus Mycena; species Mycena galopus. The sequence goes on from WIQG01000030.1 coordinate 393,772, forward strand.
ACGCTCAACTCCGGTTATCTGGCTATCGTCCACACTGATCTCTCCAACTGGTGTTGTCCCGAACGGGCGACCCAAAAGACTTTCAAACTGACCGTTCAATATTTCCACGATCTCTCTCGCTTTAATCGTCTCTCGGTATACGTGAGTCCGACAAATACCGAACTATTCGATATCGCTTTATCTGGAAGATTCTGGACACGCCCCTTTCGATTTTGGTCCCCGCAACCGCAGGCGAAACTCGCGAAAACTTTCAACCAAAGCCTGCTTCATCTTATGGGGCGCTGCGGATAAGACTCTGCTGTCCAAAGTAATACGTTACCTGGACAATTTACATATTTCTAAATTGGAAACAAGCTGTTGTGAAGTGAATGTCCTCCGTTCGGTCGCCATTTCCCTAACTACCCTAGTCGTCCGATCCCCGGCTGGGCTCTGCGCTCCGGACATTTAATGGACTCCACTGCGCACTCCGGACTGCATTTCTCCTTCTCCCTTCAATGTCTGCCGCCGCAACCACCAAAACAGCTCCCAACGCAGCTGGCGCTGGCGCTCCTGCGGGTGCTGCAGTGGATCCTTATGTCGTGCTGGTATTTCACACAATTCTGGTGCTACTCGCCCTGGTGGCGCTGGTCGTTTTCCTTAGACTTCCTCGCGCATTTGCCCGGTTATGGCACCGCTCAGAGTGGAAGCGTGGCCATTTTCTGGGCTATGAGCCCTACACCGGTCCAGGCGTATTTCCCTTCGCCGGTCTTGTGGTACCCTCCGACATCGATCTTTCAAAGACAGTGGGGTCCTCGCAAGACTCGCATGCCCCAATACTACGGCGTGAGGCCGCCGGCCGGTATCCGCCACACGTCCGGCCAACGCCGCCATTCCTTCGCCCCGTGGTGTCTCTCCTGCGATCTAGGGTCGCGCCGGGCCTTACTGGAACCCAGATGGCAGTCTGCGCAGGGTGGCTCGGCATCATACTGTACCCTGCGATCTATGGGTCCAGGGGCCCATTCACGGACATCAACCGTTACGGATTGATTAGCATTTCTCAAGTTCCTTTCATTTTTGCTTTGGGAAGCAAGAACAACATTCTTGGCATGCTTTTGGGAATGGGCTACGAGAAGGTGCGGTCATGACATACGCGCGATTGGAAACTCACTGCTTCTTTAGTTGAACTTCCTCCACAGATTTGTCGCAAGACTCGCGATCATCACTGCTCACTTACATGGACTTGGATATAGTCAGTCCCTAACTTCCCTTTGTGCATTGGTATTGACCGATCCATTTCCCAGTTTACAAGTGGTGCATCGCCAATACTTTCATGCAAGAAATCAGCCAACAGAAAAATTATTTCGGGCTCTGTATGCTTCTCTCCTTTGACTGCATTCTTCTCTCGTCCCTAGCGTTCATCCGGAAGAATGCCTACAATTTTTTCCTCTATTCGCACGTTATCTTCACCAACGTCCTCCTCATTTGCGTGAGTGGCTTGGATTTCGATTTGTGGCCACGCTCTGAATTCCCTCGCAGGCGTTTTATCACTACCCACAAGTGATGCCATACGTCGTTGCCACTGCCTTCATCTTTGGAATCAACAAGCTCCTGCAGATAGCCAAGACGCGCGTCAAGATGGCTACGATCCGCCCCATCCCCCAGCTCGGCATGACCCGCATCGAAATTCCCAACCTGAACAAGGGCTGGCGGGCGGGCCAGCACGTCCGGATTCAGGTGTTCTCCTTCGCCATGGGTCGCATGGGCTGGGCACAGGTCCACCCCTTCACCATCGCGAGCGAGAGCAACAGCAAGGAGGGGTTGGTGCTCATGTGCAAGAAGACGGGAACATGGACGCAGAAACTCTTTGCTGCTGCCGCAACAACCAAGCGGAGTGGGGCGTAGGTCGGAACATCAAGGTTATCATAGAGGGACCTTACGGTGATTTGTTCGCTCCTTATCGCCTTGATTGCGTTCTGATTCTTTCGAAGGTGGACCTGGTTTCACGATGTTTAATAGCTTCTCTGCGGCGATGTTCATCGTCGGCGGTAGCGGAATCACTTTCGCCCTCAGCGCAATCCAGGAGCTTATCCAGCAAGACTCTCGGGGCGAAAGCCGCGTACGAGTTATAGGTTCGTCTGTCATCCGAGTCCCTTTGGTTCGCATCGCCTCACTACACCCAACAGAACTCATTTGGATTGTGCAAGAGCTGAATCTCTGATGCCGCTCCTCCCGCAATTCAGCTCTTTGATCCAGCAGAGCGCTGGTGCGCGTCTCACCATCTCTGTACACTACACAAAGGCGTCATTGGCGAAATCCCATTCAGCGGTATTGCACCTGGGATATCGCTGACCCCCGGACGTCCGCGCTTGATGGGTGCGATAGAAGGGACCATCTCGCACACAGGGAGTACTGGAGGCAGCGCCGGCGCGCACTCGGCTTGATCGTCAGCGTCTGCGGGCCCGTCAGCCTGGCAGACGACGTGGTTAAAGCCGTGAGCCAGGTGGATCCAGCGAAGGAGAACGAGATTGGGGGGATTGAAGTTCACGAAGAGCAAGTCACCCTTCCTGTCTAGCTTTGCATATAACTTATCCTGCGTTTTAGGGCATTTGGCTGGTAGACTGCGAATTCCAGTATGCGTGATCTGAACGACCATCTTCAGACTTGACGCCTGGTAGACTAGAGAGGCTGAAACGAGCCTAGGCTGCGAACGCGATTGTAAATAAACTCACCTCATTCAATTCTTGCACAAGTAGGAACCTGTAACTTTTGTACTATTGTAAACAATTTTGTAGTCTATCCACAAAAAGAAAAGACTGGAGGACCACTTGGCGCCATCGCGATCATCTGACAAGCGCCGAAGCACTGCCACATCCATCCGTCCTTACACCATGACTTCAGATTCCCCGTTTGCCCAGCATCTGGGGTCCAATTACTGCCCTCGAGACGAGGAGCTGGTTCAAATCAAAAGTCTCTTGATTGAGCCCTGTCTACGATTGGAACATTTGGACGATGAAATCGAAGTTCTGAAAAAGGCGCTCGATAAACTCACCGAGGAGTGCGACACGCTCAAGGGATACGTGGACGCGCACCGGGCCCTCATGTCCCCCATTCGACGACTGCCACTCGATACCATCGAAGACATTTTCATGGCCTGTCTTCCGGCGGACCGGAATTGTGTCATGACCGCCCAGGAGGCGCCCGTTCTCCTGGGACGGATATGTAGCTCGTGGAGAGCTATATCCCTTTCACAGCCACAACTGTGGTCACGACTACATATTGTCGAGCCGAAAGTGCTCCCGACCCGCTGGTTGCGCAGCGCCTGGAGTTGACCACTGCTTGGTTGCGACGATCTGGGGACTGTCCTCTGTCAATATCTTTGGAAAGTCACCCGGGTTGGTCCTCCCCACCTTCCCCTCTGAACACGGACTCTTTCATAAAAGCACTTATTCCATTCTCATCTCGATGGCGGAATATTCGCTTGGCCGTCCAGTCGTTCGCGCTCGAGGCCTTATCGCGCTTGACTGAGAATGACGTGCCTCTATTGCAAGACTTGGAAATATCTCTCCACTACCAGGACCAAACCCCCTTCGTGCCCCAGCCTGGGGGTGTCCTTCATGGCCCAAGTCTCACCAGGTTTTCATTCTCAGGGCATAACGACAATTGTTTAGACCTGCCGCTTCGGTGGAATCAGCTGACCTCTCTATCAGTGCTCTTCCCGGCATGGGATATGGGCCATCTACAAACGCCCCAAGTTGCCCTGGACATTCTTTCTAAGTGCCCCAAGCTCCAAATCTGCATATTCGCTGTTGATGACCCGAGGACGGACTCGGATTTATGGTGGATGACATCGTCGAGTGCCCATCCCTTCACAGCGTTGATCTTTTGTGTCTCGGCGAGAAGCCGCTTCACACTGTGCAGTGTTTGTTAAAGCACCTTTCGATGGCGAATTTACAGGAATTCAAAATTAGAGGTGGAAAAGACTTGTTAATCCCCTCGACGGTCTCAACCGAGGACCCCCTTATGCTCTCCCTTACCGCCTTCCCACGTTTAAATTCCATCAGCATTAACACCGAAACATTCAGCAGGCAGTCTTTAATGTATTTCGTTTCTGCTCTGCCGCCCACCATCCAGTCTCTCCATATCACGGAGCCCGTGGACCCGTGGCAACTCAGGTCAGAGCCCGTGCTTGATGACGAGGTCTTGGTCACTTTGGCAGCTCATTGCCCAGCGCTGCGGGAGCTGACCATACTTAACTGCCACCATGCGACAGACGACGCTCTCCTTCGCTTTATAATTGCAGGAACACCTGCACTCAGGCGCATTCAAGTCGAATTCGAGCGGGAGAGGGAGGTCGATATATGTCCGAGCATCCAGCTGTTCGTCGACAATGGCTTGGAGTGCAACACCATGTATAGAAGTCCGTTTCCACCTTCTCCACCGCCTCCACCTTCTCCACCTCTTCCGCGCTCTTCGCCATGGGAGGGATTGCCTGATGCGTTGTCCGCACCGAATTTTCAGTCTTTCTAGTGATGTCTGTAATTCACTATTCTTGTATATTATTCTCTCCATCGGCAGTGTAAACAGAAGACTTGACTTGGCATTCATGAAAAGCGTTGGAGTCTCGGATCCTGAGTGAACTGCTGATCGAACTGCGCCTGCCAGTTCCCACTGAGGACGCGATTAACTATAAAATAAAATCGCCTTCAACTGATTCTTGGACAAGTAGGAACCTGTAATTTTTCTACCATTGTAAACAATTTTGTAGTCTATCCACAAGAAGACTGGAGGACCACAGTGAACAAATTCGGCTGAACGCTTGGGCCTTGGCGCGGCCATCGCGATCGCCGAAGCACTGCCACATCCCTCCGTCCTTCCACCATGACTTCCCCGTTTGCCCCACATTTGGGGTCCAATTACTGCCCTCGAGACGAGGAGTTGGTTCAAATCAAAAATCTTTTGAGTGAACCCTGTCTACGATTGGAACATTTGGACGATGAAATCGAAGTTCTGAAAAAGGCGCTCGATAAACTCACCGAGGAGCGCGACACGCTCAGGGGATACGTGGACGCGCACCGGGCCCTCATGTCCCCCATTCGACGACTGCCACTCGATACCATCGAAGACATTTTCATGGCCTGTCTTCCGGCGGACCGGAATTGTGTCATGAGCGCCCAGGAGGTGCCCGTTCTCCTGGGACGGATATGTAGCTCGTGGAGAGCTATATCCCTTTCACAGCCACAACTGTGGTCACGACTACATATTGCCGAGCCGAAAGTGCTCCCCGACCCGCTGGTTGCGCAGCGCCTGGAGTTGACCACTGCTTGGCTGCGACGATCTGGGGACTGTCCTCTGTCAATATCTTTGGAAAGTCACCCCTATTGGTCCTCCTCACCTTCCCGTCTGAACACGGACTCTTTCATAAAAGCACTTATTCCATTCTCATCTCGATGGCGGAATATTCGCTTGGCCGTCCAGTCGTTCGCGCTCGAGGCCTTATCGCGCTTGACTGAGAATGACGTGCCTCTATTGCAAGACTTGGAAATAACTCTCCACTACCAGGACCAGATTTCCTTCGTGCCCCAGCCTGGGGGATTCCTTCATGGCCCAAGTCTCACCAGGTTTTCTTTCGTCCAGAGCCACGTCAATTGTTTAGACCTGCCGCTTCGGTGGAACCAGTTGACCTATCTATTGCTCTTCCCGGCATGGGATATGGGGCATCTACAAACGCCTCAAGTTACCCTGGACATTCTTTCCATGTGTCCCAAGCTCCAAATCTGCATATTCGTTGTTCATGATTTCGAGGACGGATCCGTGGCGGATGACATCCGAGTCGTCGAGTGTCCATCCCTTCGCAGCGTTGATCTTATGTGTCTCGGGGGGAAGCCGCTTCACACTGCACAGTGTTTGTTAAAGCACCTTTCGATGGCGAATTTACAGGAATTCAAACTTAAAGGTGGAAGAGACTTTTCAATCTCCTCGACGGTATTGACCGAAAACTCCCTTGGCTCCTCCCTTACCGCCTTCCCACGTTTAAATTCCATCAGCATTGACACCGAATCATTCACCAAGCCGTCTCTAATGGATTTCGTTTCAGCTCTGCGACCCACCATCCAGTCTCTTTACATCACGGAGCCCATGGACTCGTGGCAAGTGGCCAGGCCAGAGCCCGACCTTGATGACGAGGTCTTGTTCACTTTGGCGGCCCATTGCCCTGCGCTGCGGGAGCTGACCATACTCAACTGCCGCCATGTGACGGACGACGCTCTCCTCCGCTTTATAATTGCAGGAACACCTGCACTCAGGCGCATTCAAGTCGAATTCGAGCGGGAGAGACAGGTCGATGTAAGTCCGAGCATCCAGCTGTTTGTCGACAATGGCTTGGAGTGCAACACCATGTATAGAAGCCCGTCTCCACCTTCTACGCCTCCACCTTCTCCACCTCCTCCTCCACCTCGTCTGCGCTCTTCGCCATGGGAGGGATTGCCTGATGCGTCGTCCGCACCGAATTTTTAGTCTTTCTAGTGATGTCTATAATTCACTATTCTTGTATATTATTCTCTCCATCGGCAGTGTAAACAGAAGACTTGACTTGGCATTCATACAAAGCGTTGGAGTCTCGGATCCTGAGCGAACTGCTAATCGAGCTGCGCCTGCCAGTTCCCGCCGGTACACTGAGGACGCGATTTAGTACTGTAAAATTGAAATCGCCTTCAGCTGATTATTGGGAAAGTAGGAACCTGTAATTTTTCTACCAGTTTAAACAATTTTGTAGTCTGTCCACAAGAAGACTGGAGGACCACAAAATTCGGCTGGACGCTTGGCGCGGCCGTCACGATCATCTGGCAAGCGCCTCAGCACCGCCACATCCATATCTCCTTCCACCATGACTTCCCCGTTTGCCCCACATTTGGGGACCAATTACTGCCCTCGAGACGAGGAGCTGGTCCAAATCAAAAGTCTTTTGATTGAACCCTGTCTACGATTGAAACATTTAGACGATGAAATCGAGGTTCTGAAAAAGGCACTCGATAAACTCACCGAGGAGCGCGACACGCTCAAGGGATATGTGGACGCGCACCGGGCCCTCATGTCCCCCATTCGACGACTGCCACTCGATACCATCGAAGACATTTTCATGGCCTGTCTTCCGGCGCACCGGAATTGTGTCATGAGCGCCCAGGAGGCGCCCGTTCTCCTGGGTCGGATATGTAGCTCGTGGAGAGCTATCTCCCTTTCACAACCACAACTTTGGTCACGACTCCATATTGTCGAACCAAAAATGCTGCCCGATCCGCTAGTCGCGCTGCGCTTGGAGGTGAGCACTGCGTGGCTGCGACGATCTGGGGACTGTCCTCTGTCAATATCTCTGGAAAGTCACCCGAATTGGTCCTCCGATTCCCTCTGAACACGGACTCTTTCATAAAAGCACTTCTTCCATTCTCATCTCGATGGCGGAATATTCGTTTGACCGTCCAGTCGTTCGCGCTCGAGCCCTTATCGCGCTTGACTGAGAATGACGTGCCTCTATTGCAAGACTTGGAAATAGCTCTTCACCACCAGGACCCGATTTCCTCCGTGCCCCAGCCTGGGGGTGTCCTTCATGGCCCACACCAGGTTTTCTTTCTTAGAGAGCCACGTCAATTGTTTAGACCTGCCGCTTCGGTGGAATCAGTTGACCTCTCTATTGCTCTTCCCGGCATGGGTATGGGACATCTACAAACGCCCCAAGTTGCCCTGGACATTCTTGCCGTATGCTCCAAGCTCCAAATCTGCATGTTCGTTGTTCATGATTTCGAGGGCGGATCTGTGGCGGATGACATCCGAGTCGTCGAGTGTCCATCCCTTCGCAGCATTGATCTTATGTGTCTCGGCGGGAAGCCGCTTCACACTGCACGGTGTTTGTTAAAGCACCTTTCGATGGCGAATTTACAGGAATTCAAGCTTAAAGGTGGAAGAGACTTTTCAATCTCCTCGACGGTCTTGACCGAAAACTCCCTTGGGTCCTCCCTTACCGCCTTCCCACGTTTAAATTCCATCAGCATTGACACTGAAACTTTCAGCAGGCAGTCTTTAATGTATTTCGTTTCTACTCTGCCGCCCACCATCCAGTCTCTTCATATCACGGAGCCCGTGGGCCCGTGGCAACTGGCCAGGTCAGAGCCCGTGTTTGATGACGAGGCCTTGGTCACTTTGGCGGCCCATTGCCCTGCGCTGCGGGATTTGACTCTACTCAACTGCCGCCATGTGACGGACGACGCTCTCCTCCGCTTTATAATTGCAGGAACACCTGCACTCAGGCGCATTCAAGCCAAATTCGAGCGGGAGAGGGAGATCGATATACGTCCGAGCATCCAGTTGTTTGTCGACAATGGCTTGGAGTGCAACACCATGTATATGAGCCCGCCTTCACCTCCTCCACCTCTTCTACCTCGTCTGCGCTCTTCGCCATGGGAGGGATTGCGTGATGCGTTGTCCGCACCGAATTTTCAGTCTTTCTAGTGATGTCTGTAATTCACTATTCTTGTACATTCTCTCCATTGGCAGTGTAAACAGAAGACTTGACTTCACATTCATAAAAATCAAAAAGCGTTGGAGTCTTGAGTCCTGAGCGAACTGCTGGTCGAACTGTGCCTGCCGGTTCCCCCGGTACCCTGATGCCGCAATTCCACAGTAAAACAAAATCACCTTCACCTGATTTTTGTGTAATTTTGTGCTATTGTAAATACTTTTTCTTGGAAGTACCGCCAGATCGCAGAAGCATCAAATTGATTTTCAAAGTTGCGCTTGACTTGACGCATTATGTCGCATCCGCCTTTCGTCGCCCACGATCCCAAGCACGTAGACCTCGAGGCAGAGCAGCCTCGTCGCGATGCCTTGCACAGCGTCCCTGACCTTCGATTCGAATACGGCTTTTTGCGAAGCGTCCGGCCATACTTCGGGCTTCGCGCCAACGATTCCAGCGTGAAAGGGAAGGGGAAAGAAAGCGACCGGGGAGGAGACAGACCCAAATGCAGAGAACAGTGTCGTGGCCGTGCCAGGACCGACGGATACGCTGGAGATTCAATGGCTGGATGTTGCATGGGTGACGACTCGGGACCAAGTATTGAGTCCGTTGGCCCAGGGTGCATTGTGGTGCGTGTTCTTGAACTCTGCGGGGTTTAACGAAGTACTTATGATATATGTATGCAGGGCAATCGCGGGGCACTTCTTGACGCCCTTCCTGGGCAGGCGCGCTCGTTTATTCCGACGCCGCCAGAGGGAGGGATAGCGAAGTGGCTCCGCAGCTGGGCGCATTCGGTCGTCACACCCAGCGCCTCCACTCTGCCCACACCAACGTACACCCGGCCATAAATTACTACACTTGTACAACGAACATGATCCTAACTGACGATTTCACACAATTACACGACTCTGACCTCGTTCCACTCGTTCACCCACATGTAGCGCGAGAACAGGACGTAGAGCCAGCGGAACCACACCATCTGGCTCGTGTGCGTGCGCATCGCCTGCACAGCGGCCCAGTGCTCTTTTATTCCCGACACGAATACAGGCATCACCTCTGGACGAGGCGTTGTCGGTGTTGGTCCCGCGGAAGGAACATATATATTCAGCGCAGTCAGCACCCGCGCTAACTGCGCCTCAAGGAAGTGCAGCAGCGCGCTCGCGTAGAGGTCGAATTTCGCGAGGGACGGGGCGAGTATACCCGAATATTTTGGGAGCACGGGCGTCGTTATTAGCGTGAAGAGCCGCACTTCTGTGAGCGTCGACATGAGCGCCTTGGCGCCTGCGGGCAGGGACTTGTGGTTTGGGTGTCCTGAGATGCCTTCGCGGTCGAAGGTTAGGATCTGTGAATCAACAAAAGGTGACATGAGTTCGGGGAAAACGGAAGAGGAGACATAATTGCATACGGTATTTATGCGGTTCTGCATGATATAGGGCTTAAGGACACTCGCAATGATCTGCGCGTCCCAGTAAGCTGTGAAATTGTCTGCAGATCGCTGCATATACCATGAGATACTCCCAAGAACAGCGAAGCATTCGGCACCTACGGGTGGTCCACGATTGATCGTTTGTCCGTGTCGACGCCTAGCAGATCCAGGCTACTTTCAGCTCGTATTTCCGAATTGCGCCCAAGCCATCGGCGTTGCCCACGGACAAGCATAACGAGTATAGGGAAGAGCTGGATGTGGGATCTCGACTGGAGACCGATGGGCGCTGCAGAGCGGCTAGTGCCAGAACTGTGGGAGCAAAGAACATGCATTCGTCGTCTGGGTGGGCGGTGAGCAGGAGGATGTTTCCTGCGAACGCGGCGGACGCGTTGGGGTTTAGCTGGTTGGATATGCTGTTGTCAGACTGCGCGGGGGAGTGCAGGTACGCGACGAGGAGAGCCAGGAGCAGGACATGGACGGCGTTGAGAGACTTGAGCATTGTTGATCAACTTGGTTGATTGGAACAAAAAGTATCACGGCTCAGCCACAAATTGCCTTTTTGAGCGATTGGAGGTTTGCGCTGGTTCCCTTGAACTTTCATTGTCTATCCTTCCGAAATGTTTTCGCAGGCGTATACTGGATCAGTGGGATAGATTTGATTTGAATTTGATTTACTCGGCACCTCGTGAACGAATGAATATATTAGCTCGTACCTCGCTCGATAAAGGCGAGCATCCACAACCCGACTGCTTGACTCTCTCTTTCAAGCATGAATTGAACTCGTATGTATGTGGTTCATGCGCAGAAAGTGGAGGGAAGACTCTTTTAAAGAGCGAAGCCGTAAATCACGGTCATGTGACCCGACGGGACTCCTTCGCGTCTCCCGCCGCCGATTCCTCATCCAGGCCGAACGCCACCATAACCGCAAACTCCTTTTTCTAGCCTGCGTTGTCGCGCCATTTTTGTATTCTCCGTCACTACTTTTCGGTCAAATGGGAATCTCGCCATCCGTTACTAGTAATACTACGTCCCTGCTCTTTGGAGAGATTTTCCTTGCAGATCTTCTGCTGTGACATCAATGCGAAAATGACGTCGCTCTCTGGCTCGACGCACCGCTTGGTCAAAATCCAAATTCCAAGTAAGCGAAACGAATTCCGGAAGTTGCCGTGGGGGGTTTAAAAGGGTCACAGCCACCTTCGTTCGTTCGTCAGCCTCTTGTCTCTTGACTTCCACCATCTCCCACTAATTCTCTTCCCCTCTCCTTGACCTTTCCCTCCCTCGCCTTGTTCCTCGCTCTGCGTCGCCGTCCTTGTTGGTGGGAGGGTCTAGTGCTGCGAGTGGTTAGAGGTGCGTTATGTTCAACTCCTTCAATGCCGCCGACGCTGACCTTTTGGCTTGCTCGCCTTGGACAGAATTCCGTCTTCTGTCGAAGGCTTCGACTTGAACGTCTCAAGTCCAGGACTCTTCAAGAATTCAAGCATCAAGCTTCACCACACGCTTCAAGGCTCCAAGTCAAGCTGTCTCGAGACATCTTCTCGACGTGCCTCAAGATGTCAAGTCTTCAAGGCTTCAGCTTCAAGATGCCGCCTCAAGACTGCAAGATACTTCAAGACGCCAGTGGGAAACTGCTCAAGGCGCTTCAAGTCTTCAAGTTCAAGACCTCGGTGGGACACTGTTCAGATCCTCAAGACACCTCAAGATCTCAAGACCTCGGTGGGACACCGCCGCGCAAGAATAGTCAAGACGCCTGAAGATTTCAAGACGCTTCAAGCTCAAGATGCTTCCAGGCTTCAAGTTCAATACCACAGTGGGAAACTGCTCAAGATTCGAAAACTCCCTCAACACGTTCAAGACTCAAGACCTCGGTGGGATACTGAAGATTCAAGATGCGTCAGGACTTCAAGGCTTTAAGGTTCAAGACTCCAGACTTCAAGACGCTTCAAGACCGCAAGAGCTCCTCAAGTCTTCAAGTCCTCTCAAGACGCCTCAAGACGTCCCAAGTCGTCAAGTCTTCGACTTCAAGCTTCAAGTTCAAGACGCCTCAAGACTGAAGACTTGAAGACCTCATGGGACACTGCTCAAGACGCCTCAAGCTTCAAGCTTCAAGACCTCAGTGGGAGACTGTTCAAGACGCCTCAAACTTCAAACTTAAGACCTCAGTGGGACACTGCCCAAGATTCAAGATGCCTCAAGACTTCAAGACGCTTCAAGACTCAAGACGCCTCAAGACGCCTCAAGACTCATCAAGACCTCAAGGCCTCAAGTATCAAGACGATATATTCAGGTGCGTACAACGGTAGGTCGTTTCCTTCCCGGGGATGGGTGCTAGCTCTGCTACACCCCCGTGCTCCCTTGCCGTGGGCCCCGGGCTTAGTACGCGCGCATTTGGCTTTACTCCCCACTTGCGCGCGGAAGCCAAATGCACGTTAAAAAATCGAGTCTCTTTTATTTTTTCCCTCTGTTTTCCTGTTCAATCGTCTTTATGTTATCGCTACTTGTTCTTGCCAACAACTTGATGTTTTTGCGACTCCGAATTGAGTGATTTTACTGTGACCGAACGCGATTCTGCGAATCAATCGACACTGCAGGAGTTCACAAAGGTCTCCTGACCTTCCAGCGAAATCATGAGAAATTCAGCTCCCAGACAAGCAAAATTCCATTATTTGGGAGAGTAATTGCGCGCGCGTTTCGACGTTGAACCGTGGGAATACGATTTTCGTCACCAGTTAATCTGTGCATGTGTTTCTCAACGACAGGTTTCGAGGACCGAATATTTCTTTGTGCTCAAACAACACATCTATCTGATTGGCCGTGTAGATAGGTAAATGAAAGATTTGGGTTGACAGATCCAATTTTGGCCTTCCGGTGCGTCCCGATGCGAGAATGCTGATCCGGTAAGTCCGCTCTTCTTCCGTTTATAAACTACACCGCGAAACTCGTCAAAAGCGGGCCAGTTTTCTGACCGCCCGAGGAGTCAGGATCTTTCCTGCCTCGTCTCGCTGTACTTCCTTGACTCGCGATGCAATTTTCCCGAAGTCAAGGTCTGTCGCGTCTGGTTTTTCACTTTTTCGAGGATCTAGGCTCACTTGGCGTAGTTCTGAGGGCCGCCTCTCAGTCTAGGTCCTTAGTCCTTTCCTCACACGTCAAGCCCTTTCCCCGGTTGCGCCCGATTCAGCGCGCCTGGTTGTCGACGGAGCCTGTAAATTTTCAATCTTTTGGTGTGGAGCCCACCGGCGCTCAAAGTTTTCTCGACCGTAGAAGGATTTACCTCCACCGCCGCCTCCGAAATCGTCCAGATTCAAGACCGTGGTCAAGGTTGCGAACCGCACATTCTGGTTGTCGCTGCTTGCGGGCATTGGGTCTTTCTACTACGTCACCAAAGTATGCCTTGAAGTTCTAGCTTTTGTTTCGGAATTAACTTTGCGTTATAGAAAGACCGCACTCCGGGTGCGCAGCTACCGCACGACCCCCAAAAGAAGACTATCGTCGTCTTGGGTAGTGGGTGGGGGGCGACGAGCTTCTTGAATACGTTGGATACGAATGACTACAACGTCGTTCGTGTTTTTTCACGCTTCGTTTGATATTGGACACTCAGATTTACTGCCAGGTCGTGGTCAGCCCGCAGAATTACTTCCTGTTCACGCCGCTCCTGCCCAGTGTCGCTGTTGGCACGATAAGCCCGCGGTCCATCATTCAGCCCACCCGGTATGTCACCCGGCACAAGACGCGTGCGGTAGAGGTTATCGAGGCCACGGCGCAACATGTCGATGTGAGCCCTGGCATTTTTAAAATAAGCATTCTTCTAACCTATTCGCAGGCCGTCAACAAGACGGTCAGCTTGATTGGTGCGTATGACGTCACATCCATGCACGAGAAATTCATTCTGGCGGCCAGACAACTCTGATATCCAGGGCGCCGTGTCCTCCACGACGATCCGTACGACTACCTCGTGTACGCCGTTGGCGCCGAAGTGCAGACGTTCGGGATTCCGGGTGTAACGGAGAACGCGTGCTTCATGAAGGAGCTGAGTGACGCGGAGAAAGTCTGTCGTTCTTTAGTCGAGATTTATTATTGCGTCTAACACCCGTTGCAGATGCAGCGCCGTTTCCTTGATTGTCGGTGGTCCACTCAACCATTATTGATGCACTCTCAATTTTTCTAGGTCTCGAATCGGCGGCTTTCCACGGCCAGTCGCAGGAGGAAATCGAGCGCCTGCTCCACATCGTTGTCGTCGGCGGTGGACCCACTGGTGTTGAGCTGAGTGGAGAGCTGCACGACTTCCTCGAGGTATCCCAGTCCCCCTCCCTCGTCTTTCTTGCGTTGACGATATTTTGCAGGAAGACCTGAAATCCTGGTACCCGGAGCTCGCGGACAAGATTAAGATCACGCTCGTCGAGGCGCTTCCATCCGTGCTGCCCATGTTCAGCAAGCGCCTGATCGAGTACACTGTGTCGACGTTCAAGGAGAGCAAAATTGATATTCTGACGCAGACCATGGTCAAGGAGGTATGATCAGTCGTGTCTTGAAGATTTTGTTAGCTAACAGATATCAGGTCAAGGACAAGAGCGTAACATTGGCAATGCCGGACAAGAGCATCGCCGAGGTGCCTTGTGGGATGGTCGTATGGGCAGCTGTGAGTCGCTTGGCCGCTGTGGGCCGGAAGGAACTCTGACAGAAATACCGCAACAGGGCAACAAAGGACGGGCGATCACCCAGGACTTGATGGCCCAGCTGCCTACCGCGCAGACCAACAAGCGGGGTATCACAATCGATGGTATAACCCCCCCCCTTCATTCATACCCATTCGAATAACGCTGATCATGACTCGCTGCGCAGAATACATGGAAATGAAAGGCTCGAACGGCTCCATCTTCGCCATCGGGGACTGCACCTCGTCGTCGCACGCGCCCACGGCACAGGTCGCTCGCAGCAGGGCGCCTACCTCGCGCGCGCGTTCGCGCAGCGGGTCAAGCGCGATAACCTCGAGTCCCAGGCGGCGGAGCTCGAGCGCGCGGCAGCGATGATCCTGCACGAGGACGAGAAGAAGAAGACTGTTGATGAGCTCGAGGGTGTTAAGCGCCAGCTCGCCAAGTTCAAGATTCGGCCGTTCAGCTACTCGCACCAGGGGACTCTTGCGTGCGTCGCGATATATTAGTCATGAAGTCGTGCTTTAAAGTGACGCTTGGTTTTCTAGGTACATCGGCTCAGACAAGGCCATCGCGGACTTGCCGTTTTTGAATGGCAGTGTGCGTCCTTGCTTCTTCGCTGCGATATTTTGGAGGCTAAATCTCAAAATTCCACAGGTGGCCAGCGGCGGTTTCCTCACGTTCTACTTCTGGCGCAGCGCGTACTTGAGCACGCTGTTCTCCCTGCGGAACCGCACCCTCGTCGCCACCGACTGGGTTCGGACCAAGATTTTCGGACGGTGCGTTTCCGGCTTCTGTTTGCATCGTGAATTACCAGCATGAAGTCTGACGAGCATGTTCAGTGATGTGAGCCGGGAGTGAACTCGATTCGTTCGTGGAATGGCGGAACGGACATGATAAATATTCGATAATGCGGCGGGACAACTGGATTCGGAAATAGACAATATCGTATTTCATATATGCTGTGTGACTAGCTAGATTGGGTCCGCGATTGTATATCCTAATGCCATAGAGTTCTCTAGCATTATAGTATTTATTTTGTTCTCCACAGTGTGAATTTAGAAATTACTGGATTCGGTCGAGAGGAGTTGTTTTTGGCTGTTACTTTCGGCTGGCTCAGAGGGGCCTGCGGACCATCATCTCATTCAAATCTTCTAATTTGAATTTCGCCGAGAACCACCATGGCTGTCGCGCTCTCCCCTCCTGCGTACCTCCCTCCTCCCAAGCCGGACCACTCTCACACCCGGAAACCCACCTCGAAGCTCGGGGTGTTCCTATGGCGCCGCAGGATGTGGTTCGAGTCCACTTTCGTCCTCTCTATGCTTGAGCCCTGGGAGAAGATTTTGCTCAGTGCGTCTCTGTCCCGTCTTTACCCGTTTTCGGCATTCATATTCATACCCCGAACCCCGCAGTCACCATATTCGCAACCCTCTTCGTACTCGTGTGCTCGGGCATTGTGATGTACTTCCCGCAGCACCTGATGGTGATGCAGCGCCGTGCGGTATACTACCTCTGGGGCCAGGAGGGCGGTGAGAGGCTTTTGTGGCAATGGCTTGGCTTTGGTGCCGGGCTGCATAAGGAGCTGTGAGATCCAACTACATAGGTTTGTTCGATGTTTCCTTGCGCATGTGCATGAAATTATGCTGATTCATTTCCAGACGTTTCCCATATTTCGCCGTGTTGCGTATACTTGCGAACATGTATCCCTCTTAATCACTACTACTGGAGCTGCATAGAAGCTACTGCGACAGCCTGTATTCAATCTTGCGTCTTTTGCCGACATAATGGTTTTCTATTTGGTTGCTGTAGCAGGTCGCCACGAATCGAGATAAGGGAACATGTGGACGCCTTACCGCTAATGTGGCCGGAGGGTGGGAGCTTCATCCACTTGGTCATCGGATTGCGCGCATTTTGGGCGTTCTGTTCACTTGAGCGATTTGACGCGAGATGGGAATTTCTCCTCGTTAACGTTCAACACTCTACGTCGTTCGGCATCATTTGGCCTTATTCTCCCGCGGCCGCCTGCGAATGTGCAGCCACCCCTCAAATCCGGTGTTCAGTTGAATCGGGCACTCGTGCCAGGACTGGCGGACGATTCGCAGGGCCTTACGAAATCTATTTCCCTTGCCCAGCCGATACCGTTTTTTTTCATCTAGCCTTCAATCCATCTGAGAGAATTTTAAAGTACACCCTTCTTTGATGGCACAAGGATCGAAAATATACAAGATGGAATTAGAGACATCACTGGACCGAGAAAGACTGAAAATTCAGTTCGGACACATCAGGCAATCCTTCCCATGGCGAAGAGCGCGGAGGAGGTGGAGGCGGGCTCATATACATGGCGTTGCACTCCAAGCCATTGTCGACAAACGGCTGGATGCTCGGACGTATATCGACCTGCCTCTCCCGCTCGAATTTGATTTGAACGCGCCTGAGTGTAGGTATTCCCGAAATTATGAAGCGGAGGAGAGCGTCGTCCGTCACATGGCGGCAGTTGAATATGATCAACTCCCGCAGCGCAGGGCAATGGGCCGCCAAAGTGACCAAGACCTCGTCATCAAGCACGGGCGCTGAGCTGGCCAGTTGCCACGGGTCCGTGGGCTCCGTAATGCGAAGAGACCGGATGGTGGGCGGCAGAGCAGAAACGAAATCCATCAAAGACGCTTGGGTGAATGTTTCGGTGTCAATAACGATGGAATTTAAAAGCGGAAATGCGGCGAGAGAGAAGCCAATGACTCGTTGATCGAGACCGCCCAGGGGGGTGGAGAGTTTGTTGCGCCTCTAAATCTGAATTGTTGTAAATTTGGCATGGAAAGGTGATTTAACAAACGCTGTGCGGTGTGAAGGGGCTGCCCGCCGAGACACAGAATATCAACGCTGCGAAGGGATGGACACTCGACGATGTCATCCGCCACAAATCCGTCCACGGAATCATGGACAAGGAACATGCAGATTTGGAGCTTGGGGCATGTGGAAAGAATGTCCAGAACAACTTGGGGCGTTTGTAGATGCCCTGCGTCCCACGACGACGAAGATGACAATGACGATGACGGGAAGAGAATTAGAGAGGTCAACTGATTCCACTGAAGCGGCAGGTCTAAACAATTGTCGTTACGCCCTGAGAATAATGAAAACCTGGTGAGACTTGGGCCATGAAGGACACCCCCAGGCTTGGGCATGAAGGGAACTTGGTCCTGGGGTGGAAAGATAATTCCAAGTCTTGCAATAGAGGCACGTCATTCTCAGTCAAGCGCGTTAAGGGCTCGAGCGTGAACGATTGGACGGCCAAGCGAATATTCCGCCATCGAGATGAGAATGGAATAAGTGCTTTTATGAAAGACTCCGTGTTCCGAGGGGAATCGGAGTACCAATTCGGGTGACTTTCCAAAGATATTGACAGAGGACAGTCCCCAGATCGTCGCAACCAAGCAGTGGTCATCTCTAGGCGCTGCGCGACTAGCGGGTCGGGGAGCACTGTTGGTTCGACAATATGGAGTCGTGACCAAAGTTGTGGTTGTGAAAGGATATAGCTCTCCAGGAGCTACATATCCGTCCGAGGAGAACGGGCGCCTCCTGGGCGCTCATGACACAATTCCGGTGCGCCGGAAGACAGGCCATGAAAATGTCTTCGATGGTATCGAGTGGCACTCGTCGGATGGGGGACATGAGGGCCTGATGCGCGTCCACGTATCCCTTGAGCGTGTCGCGCTCCTCGGTGAGTTCATCGAGCGCCTTTTCTGACCTCGATTTCGTCGTCCAAATGTTTCAATCGTAGACAGGGTTCAATCAAGAACTTTTGATTTGAACCAGCTCCTCGTCTCGAGGGGTAATTGGACCCCAGATGCTGGGCGAACGGGGAATTCATAGGGGAAGGAGAGATGGATGTGGCGGTGCTTCGGCGCTTGTCAGATGATCGCGACCATCTAAGATAATTTTTATACGCCATCCCACGTGTACTCGAGAATTATGTACACTACATATACGCCAACTAACCAACATTCGAATCTACACCAGGGCCGTCTCCGCGTACCTCAGTATAAGTACACCCCTCCAACACCCTCCCTTGATGGCACAAGGATCGAGAATATCCAAGATTAGGGAATTTAAACACCACTAGATCTAGAAAGACTGAAAATCCAGTTCGGACACATCAGGCAATCCTCCCATGGCGAAGAGCGCGAAGGAGGTGGTGGCTTGTATACATGGTGTTGCACTCTAAGCCATCGTCCACAAACAGTTGGATGCTCGGAAGTATATCGACCTGCCTCTCCCGCTCGAATTTGACTTGAACGCGCCTCAGTGTAGGTGTTCCTGAAATTATAAAGCGGAGGAGAGCGTCGTCCGTCACATGAAGGCAGTTGAGTATGATCAACTCCCGCAGCGCAGGGCCATGGGCCGCCAAAGTGACCAAGACCTCGTCATCAAGCACAGGCTCCGATCTGGCGTTCCACAATTGTTCCGTGATGTAAAGAGACTGGATGGTGGGCGACAGAGTAGAAACGAAATCCATTAAAGACGCTTTGGTGAATGCTTCGGAGTCAATGCTGATGGAGTTTAAACGCGGGAAGGCGGCGAGAGAGGACCCAATGGACTCGTCAATCGAGACCCCCCAGGAGGGTAGAGAGTTTGTTGCGCCTCTAAGTCTGAATTGCTCTAAATTTGGCATCGAAAGGTGATTTAACAAACGCTGTGCAAGGGGCGCCCCGCCGAAACACAGAAGATCAACGCTGCGAAGGGATGGACACTCGACGATGTCATCCGCCACAAATCCGTCCACGGAATCATCGACGGGGAATCTGCCGGTGTGGAGTTTGGGGCATGTGGAAAGAATGTTCAGAACAACTTTGGGTGTTTGTAGATGCTCTACGTCCCATGACGGGAAGAGCGATAAAGAGGTCAACTGGTTCCACCGAAGCGGCAGATCTAAACAATTGTCGTTACGCCCTAGAATGAAAACCTGGTGAGACTTGGGCCATGAAGGACACCCCAGGCTGGGCATGAAGGGAACTTGGTCCTGGTAGTGGAGAATATTTCAAGTCTTGTAATAGAGGCACGTCATTCTCAGTCAAGCGCGATAAGGGCTCGAGCGCCAACGACTGGACGGCCAAGCGAATATTCCGCCATCGAGATGAGAATGGAATAAGTGCTTTTATGAAAGAGTCCGTGTGAAGAGGCATTATTCCAGGATTTACAGGATCGGGGTGACTTTGCAAAGATATCGACAGAGGACAGTCCCCAGATCGTCGCAACCAAGCAGTGGTCATCTCTAGGCGCTGCCCGACTAGCGGGTCGGGGAGCACTGTTGGTTCGACAATATGGAGTCGTGACCACAGTTGTGGTTGTGAAAGGGATATAGCTCTCCACGAGTTACATATCCGTCCAGGAGAACGGGCGCCTCCTGGGCGCTCATGACGCAATTCCGGTGCGCCGGAAGACAGGCCATGAAAATGTCTTCGATGGTATCGAGTGGCAGTCGTCGTATGGGGGAATGAGGGCCCGGTGTGCGTCCACGTATCCCCTGAGCGCGTCACGCTCCTCGTGATTTATCGAGCGCCTTTTCATAACCTCGATTTCGTCGTCAAATGTTTAATCGTAGACAGGGTTCAATCAAGAACTTTTGATTTGAACCAGCTCCTCGTCTCGAGGGCAGTAATTGGACCCCAGACGCTGGGCGAACGGGGAAGTCATGGGGAAGGAGAGATGGATGTGGCAGTGCTTCGGCGCTTGTCAGATGATCGCGACGGACGCCCGACGCGCCGTCTTTCCACTTCCAGCCTAGGATAATTTCTATACGCCATCCCACGTGTACTCTAGAATAATGTACACTGCATACACACCAACATTCGAATTTATACCACCGTCTCTGCGTACCTAGCCCGCACCGTTCCGCCACGGCCCTCTTGGGGCATTGGCGCCCTGTCCACAGCTCAAATTGCACGTACCCCTGCTCCAGAAGTACGTCAAGCCCCTTCACCGCCTCCCAATTCCCTCCAACTTCCGCCGCGAGCGCCAGGAGCGCCGTCACCGCGGGCTTGTACGCCATGTCAATGACCACCGCCGGCCCGTCCTTGTACGAGAAGAGGTTCTGCGAAAGCGATAGGGCTTTGGCGTCAGGCGCGTTTGAAGTCACGGTCATCGGCGTCAGAAGGGACTGTTGAGACGATGACGTTGGGGGCACAATGCCGCTCGGCCACTCGTCGAGGCGCTCGAGGAGCTCGACGTGCGCGTGCGTGAACGCATCTGCAAGCTTCTGAGCGTTGCTACGCGTACGGTTATAGAGTATATTTTCTTTGCCCCGAGCGCCTGCAGCGCGTAGATCGCCGCGCGCGCGGTCCCACCCGCCCCAATCACCAGCGCCGCGTGAATCGACCCAGAATGCACGCGCGAGTGGATGCAGGCACGAATACCGAGCCAGTCGGTGTTGTCGCCGTACAGAATGCGATTCGTTCCATCGGTCCGCACGGGGATGATGGTGTTGACTGCCCCAATGGCTTCAGCCGCAGGAGACAGCTTGTCGAGCAGCGGGATGACGTCCAGTTTGAAGGGGATCGTGACGGAGGCACCACCGAAGTCCGGCGCCGTGATGGTCGCCTTGATTTCCTGCCCGACCTCCGTCGTTTCCTGGAGTTCGTAAAAGTGCGGTAGCCCGAGGACTTCGAAACCCTTATTGTGCAGCGTCGGGGACATCGAGTACGCAATCGGATTCCCGAACAAGACGAAGCGTTGCGCAGGGAGCTGTCCAATAAGATGCAGCGCCTTCTGGATCTCCGCGAACGAGAGTTGTCCGGGGGCCGCCTTTATGGGCAAAAGCGGATGCGACACGGGGCTGAAGGTCGGGTTCAGAATGCGCGACATCTGGCCCTCCAAACCCATGTTGATCGCGATAATGGGCTTCGCGTTGGGCTTGCTGTTCGCCTGCGCGACAAAGTCATACAACGCAAAGTTGTCCCGCATCGTGTCCGCCTTGCCGACGATCTTTATAATGTCACCCACGGTGTCCGCGATGGCGTACTTTTCCTTGACCATCGGTCCATCCCACTTCATGTTCCCGCTCCAATCGTGCCAGGACGCGATGATCTTGGAATGCCCCTTGCGCGCGATGAGCTCGCGAATCATCGGCTCCGGGAGCGCAATCTCGACGTCGAGGTATTCGATACCCAGTGCGAGGCCCAGTTTCAGAAGCTCGAAACCTTCTTTCACTGCGTTGTCCGGGAATGCCCCGCCCTGCGAGACGGTGCGGACGGTGAAAATGAGAGGCAGCGACGTGGCGCGACGGAGAGCCGCGATCTGGTCTTTAACATACGGCACGGAGGGAATAGAGCTCCCGAACGACGTCAGATCACTGAGCAGATCGACACGCAATTCCAGCGCGTCCACACCCTGCGCAAGGTCGTCGATGTGGTGAAGCGCAGGAGTGATGTCGGGGAACGTGAGCGCGAGGAAGTATGACCGTTTCCCGGGGGCCAAGTTTGGCGCGAGGTTGGGCTGCTGACCAGTGATATGCTTGAAGAAACGTATCACCTCGTGGCGTATGCCCTTCAGCGATGCATCGAGGCTGACATGATTCACGAATTCGTGACTGGCGCAGTCTTTGAACCACGGTGCGCGTCGTGCGAATACGTCGGTGATGGGTTCCCCGTACGCAGGTCGGCTCGCCTCAGCGCCGAGGTACTCGACGATCTCGTCCACAGGCCGCATGATATGCACCACGGGCCCTTTGTTCTGGTAGTAGTCTTTGAGCAGTTGCCGCGCAGCAGGTGTCTCGACTATCCCGCCGCCGAGACTGATGACATGGTTTTTGTCGTGCTTGGTCAATAGCTCCTCCAGAATAACCGTCTCCGCGGCGCGGAATGCCGGCCAACCATTGTCGTGGACGAACTGACGAACGCCGATCTCGTGCTTCTCCTCGAAGACGGCGTCGGCGTCGATACATGTCCAGGAAAGAGTGCTGGAGACTAGCTGTCCGGTGAAAGTCTTTCCGGAACCGCGCATCCCGATGAGAACGATAGAGGCGGAAGCGTCCTGAGAGACTGTCCCGCTGGCAGAGCCAACAGAGTGGACGCTCTCGAGGTTGACTCCTTGAACATTGATCCCAATCTTGTAATCAATTTGGGTTAACAGAACACTTGTCGTACAATGGAAACGAACCTTGTTCTCCAAATCGTCCCACCAATTCGGCCATGTCTTCTCAACGCACCTCTTCTCTTCAAGAATGGTGCGGTCAATGACGGTGCCCAGAACACTGAATGCCATTGCAACACGATGATCGTCGTAGCAGTGGACGCTGACGCCTTTAACGAGTTGGGAGATGGGTTTGCCAATGACTTCAAGACCATCATCGAGTTCTATGGTTTCGACCCCGAATTTGGCTATGGAACATCGATCAGAGCGGATTCGATGACGAAAAGACGAAGACCTACCAAGCTCATCCATCATCGCTCGAATCCTATTGCATTCTTTGACCCTCTGGTTGGCAATACCGAGAATTCTCGTCTTGCCGTTGGCGACAGCGGCCAAGACGCTGGCGGTCAAAAACGCGTCGGTCATAACTTCCATGTCGATCTCCTCGAGCGCCTTGAGCTGCCCCTGAGGCGGACCCGTCACCGTTGTCTCCGTCGCCGTCTGCACCACCGTGCACCCCATCGGCTCCAACACCTCCTTGGCAAACCGCGCATCGCCCTGCAGCGAACTCGACCCAATGCTGTCAATAGTGCACGTCGTCCCTGTAATGGCGGCAATGGCAAGGGGGTACGTCGCGCTGCTCGCGTCCGATTCGATGCTGTACACCGCTGGGTTGGTGTAAACGCCGGTAGGAATATCGTAGATATCCAACGCCTTGCCGGTGGCCTTGTCGACCCGACGCGTAACGTCGATGCCGAAGGTGCGCATCATGGCGATAGTCATGTCGATGTACGGCTGCGAGATGACCTGGCCGCCGGTGAGCTCAAGGGTGACCGGCTCCTTCGCGTACGGCGCGCAGAGCAAGACTGAGGATACGTATTGGCTCGACACGCTCGCGGCGAGCTGGATAGTGGCGCCTTTCAGCCCTTGGGGAGCAATAGAAAGGGGGAGACACCCCGCCGACTCGAGGAACTCGATCTTGCTCCCGTTAGCGCGGAGCGCGTCGACGAGGGGTCCAATCGGGCGCTGCTTCATGCGAGCGTTCCCGGTGATGACGGTCGTTTCGTCGGCAGCGCTGCCACTCTGCACCAAGGTGCAGACAGTCGTGAGGAAGCGCGCGGCAGTTCCCGCATTCCCGAGGTAAATCTCCTTGCCTTTGGGCGGAACGGAGAGCGCACCGCCACCGCCTTGGACGACAAGGGTATCCCCGCCGTCTTCCCAACTGAAGCTCGCGCCCTTGAAAGCAGCGTTCGTCACACCTCAGAGAAGACGGGGTCTGCGGTAACGTACCTTCAGCTCGATGAGGGCCGCCATCATGACTGCAGTGTCATCGGAATGCAGGAGATTTTTGAGCCTGCAGGTTCCTCTGGCGAGGGCAGCAAGGACCAGGGCACGGTTGGAGATGCTTTTGGAGCCTGGGGTAGCCATCTTTACGGGGTGGTTCGTCGGCACACCCGCGACGACCTTCACCGCATCCGACAACGTCTTCGAGATGATCGTATCGTGGACGACGGTGGCTTTCTCCTCGTACGTCGCGCCGATTTTGGAAAGAAGAACAACCTTCTTCGCGTCCCCGCTGTTCTTTTTGTCTATGCGCATGATGTCTAGAAGCCGGTCTACAGTGAGCTGCTTCGCGGTCGGAAGATTCGCGATTCTAGGGTCGGTGAGGGAGACGGGGAGATTGTAAGCTTTGAGGCAGCGCGTAAGGCGCCCGACGCCGACTTGAGATAGGATTCCCATCTGGCGCGAGATTTCGGCCTCAAGGATCATTCCTACACTGACGCATTCGCCGTGGAGGATCGTTGGGGTCAATACCGCCTCGATTGCGTGTCCGATGGTGTGCCCAAAGTTAACGAGATTCCGGAGACCCGTCTCCTTCTCGTCTATAGTAACGATGTGGGCCTTGACGGAGATGGAGCCCACAATGACGGACAGAAGCAGGTCCTGCGCGACGGAGCGCGTCTTTTTCGTGCGACCCGAGAAATTCAGGGACGGGGACTGTATCGCCGCAAAAATTTCCGCAGCGCGCGATTCGAGGGCGGCGAACTCGTCTTCATTCCAGATGGCCGCGGTCTAATTAGTAAAACTGAGCCAAAATATAATTGTGAGCGAAAACACCAACGAACCTTCACGACTTC
The DNA here is from genome assembly GCA_014925785.1 of Mycena galopus ATCC 62051. Taxonomy (NCBI): domain Eukaryota; kingdom Fungi; phylum Basidiomycota; class Agaricomycetes; order Agaricales; family Mycenaceae; genus Mycena; species Mycena galopus. The sequence continues at coordinate 418,585 of WIQG01000030.1, forward strand.
GGCCATTCCGTTGGAGAATTCTCGGGCCGGGAGGGTCTCGAGGAATGCGGCATCAATAAAGATGTACTGGGGCTGCCAGAATGCCCCGATGAGATTCTTGCCGTGCGGGGTGTCAATCGCGGTCTTCCCGCCCACACTAGAGTCAACCATAGCCAGCAGAGTCGTTGGAATCTGTACGACGCGTACACCGCGCATGCTACCACAGATCGGTTACAAAATACTAATTGCCTTGTTGAGACAAATTGCACGCACAAGGTGGCAGCTACAAAGCCGACTAGATCCCCCACAACGCCGCCGCCGAGAGCTAATATAACCGTGTCGCGAGTGCATCGATTGAGCAGGAGGAAGTCCTCAATGCTCGCCTTTCCCTCTCTGCTTTTGGAAGTCTCTCCGGGTGGAATGACGAAGCTGAGGAATCTTGGTTTCGCAGTGTTCCCGTTCTGCTGGCCGACCGCAAGCGCAGATGCAAATTCGGCCTCGAAGGTCGCAAGGTAATGTTTCGCGATGTTGGTGTCAGTGACGAGAACGTAGGTTGACGAATGCAGCGTCGCAATGACGGTCTTGGCGATGTAGGGACCCAAGTGGAAGCCGCAGTGTATGGATTCGCGGCCCAGTATAGACACCTTGAAGACGTCGGCGTCCGCCATAGTAGTTTAGAGAAAGAGAGCAAGGACTTTGAGGTGGGTGACTCGAAGTCAAATTTTTATTAGGGCCGATCCCCATCATGTGTTCCTTATATGTAACTTGGGACGCGTCGGCCGTGCATCGGAGATATGAGGTGGATGTGGATAGTCATCGATTTATCTCCAAATTGTGTACAAGTAAGTATACAAGCATCTACTGCAGCTGCTCGTTCTAGACGTCTAATCTCCAGGAGGCATCTATTGCGAGGCCGCAACCTGTTCAACACGGCCGTCGTTCCACTTGATTGTTACACTGCCATCCTAAGAGAAACACAATCAATCCCGCTTCGTGGTTTAATGGGTTAAAGTACACACCTCGTTGCCAAAGTACGCCGCCTTGGCCATATTGCAGAACACCCCTACTTCTACAACACCTGTAAGCATCTTGATTTGGGCCATAATCTGCAGACCACGGTGTTAGGAAATAAACCGAATGTCCTGAATTCCACCACTGACGGTGTACGGCGTTTTCATCTGCTCCAGATCAAACGGAGCGTCAATAATGAAATTTCCGTTGTCAGAAACAACTGGGCCGGCTAGAGAACATGTGATTGAGCCCGACAGGAGGAAATCGGAGAGAGATGTGGAACCGACCCACCTTTCTTCACGGCCATGCGAAGTGAGGCATTGGGCGAACCGAGAATGTGGTGCAGATTTTGGAGGACTTTCGCATAGGCGAACGGCACCACTTCGATGGGAACCCCGGGCGTGTACTAGAATAGTGAAATTATGGCAGGCACAAGAAATATGACTCGGAACGAGGCGCACGTTGGTTCCCAGGTATTCAACGTTTTTCCGGTAGTCTGCGACCAGGATGAATCTGCCGGACACCGCCTGTCAACCGGACATTTGAGCCGGAGGCGGAAAAACGCACGTATTTGCGGCTTCGGCGAGCACTTTCTCGCGGAGGTGGCAGGCACCTCCGCCTTTGATGCAGTTGAGCTCGTGGTCTACCCTTCGGCATGCGGTGAATATCTGAGGCATGATGATGGAATTGTGGACCCACTCATCTGCGCCGTCTAGAGTTACGTCGATAGTGGGGAACTGGTCCACGTCGCCGAGGTTCAGACCGGACGAGACGATGAGTTCTTTCGACTGGAAGCCTTTGCGGTATCATGGTAACAGTTCAACGTCCATGGCGACGGGCGTACCAGTGGGTATGAAGACGCGCTCTTGGTTCGCCTCTGCCCCGAGCTGAACAATTCGCTCAACAACATACGGTACCGTAGATCCTGAATTCCAGTGAGGCTTATTCGCGGCAGACGAGCCAAAATAAATACCAGATCCTATGCCAATGACCTTGAATACCGCCGTTAGCTTGCAATGATGAAATATAACGATACCCACCCGATGCTCAGGTTTAACATGGTGATCTACAGCCGTCCACGCCGCCAATTGCTTAGACCGTTCTAATGTACTGAGATTCTGGTCTTTTATCGGCGAAACCAGCTTGGTCGCTGAGATCAACGGGGAATAAGCTTCTCTCAGACACCGCTGGACGAACGACGCACGCTGGCCGATGCGACTCAGAACCACGGGGCGAATTGTTGGCGAGACAGGGCTGGGCATCCGCAAGTAGCAACCAGAGGAGGGAAAACGAAGATTTCGATAAGATTACTATCTGTGGGATCGGTCCAGTCCAGGAGACGTACGAAAGTGGAACCGGGGTGGGGAGAGGCATAGCGAGAATGGTCGGCTTTATAGCTTCCCAAAGGCGGAAAGTAAGAGATCGGTGCATGAATCAATGCTAATGACTTCTAGTGCAAGCACGAACAAACGCCAGGCTGAATGTTTTCGAGATTTCTTTTCGGTTCCTTCAAAGTTGCTTCAAAGTTCAACATTTTGCATGTCCACAAATACGTGGATTAAATGGAATCGAAACTCGTCGCCGCTAAGCGAAGGCTTCAGCTAAAAGGCAAGGGGACGGAAGGGGACGTGGCGTCTCCGAAACTTTTACGGTGATCCTTGCGCCGCGTCGGCCATAAGATATGCGCCTAGTCAATGGGATGAGGTTTGAAACAAGATTATTCGGCCAGTACCAAACGGTCCGGATATCCAATCTTGATCATGAAACGTGTCTGAGACGCGAAAAAACATCTACAGCAGGGCAAGACGGCGCAGGTGCGCTACAATTTCGTCCAAGTGGCCATTTGTGTGCCAGTGGGTTCTGTCCACCGTTAACTTGCGGACGTGGGGAAAGATGCAGTTGGGGCAACGCAGAAGGTCACAGAATGCAAGGATCTTGGTGGACCAGGAGACGAGTGCACCTTTGTTGAACAAATGGCATCTACTCTGAGCAGCCCACGCCCGACAAACCATAGAAAAAGCCTTGAGAGGTGCGATCTCCTTCAATAAGTAATATCTCCCCAATAAGTTCTTGGGCTCCATGGTCGTGGTTCGGAATCAAGTGGGTCGGACACTGCCACTGATTGGTTTGGGGCTTCTTACCGAGTGTGAATAAAGTAACTTTTCGGCCTAACTTGTTAACTTTGATGCGTACTAAATTCAAGTTAACTTGGGTGGGCTAACTTGACGTAACTTTACCCACGCTTGAGACAAAGTAACTTGTGAACTTGTCGGTCATGGCTCCAGCTTGTTCATGGCTCGGCTTGCTCACGGCTGTTTCTTGCTGGCCCTTCACTCCACCTTCGTCACCGCTCGCGTCCGTCGCAGTAGCTTTCAAAGCATCGCATGCAGCTCACATTCTCAGTTGGCTTACAAGTTACCACGGCTCGACTCGAAGACCTCTTCGAAGTGCAAACAGCTGCTTGTCAAAGGAATAGGTCTGCCTTATGGCCAGTTAATTGTTCCTGGGAAGTACAATATTTTTTAGGACCTCTAGGGTCCTCCCAAGCTGTGTGAAATATTGAATCCCTGTTCCCATGCAAAACGCATGAGCGCTGTTGCCGTCTCGATGGTGCGAGTCCACTTGTCTCCGAGTCTGCTTTCTATCAACTCTTTAAATTTCCAACAAAACTATATTTATGTCCAGGGTCTTTCGAGCTGTCTACTCCTTCGATAATGTCATTATGCAGGACTCTCTGTCACACGCTTGATTCAAATCTCACAGCTGAGAAGTAAATAGCGGTAGCGTCCAGAGAAATGTTTGATTGCCTATGTACACTTTCCGTGTCCCTCGGGACCACGAAAGTGCACATAGGCATCTTCATTGTATGCCGCAAATAGGGTCAGTCAGAGTAGGTTGTTTCGACGTTTCTGAGGTCGTTTCTGGGGTTGTTTCTGATGTCGTTTCTGAAGTCGTTTCTGAAAATTGTTGGCATCAGAAACGCGGGAAGAAACGACCTTGGATTTATTTGGCGGGAGAAACGACTTCAGAAACGACGCAGAAACTCCTCTGGAGGAGTTTTTACATCGTTTCTGGGGTGTTTCTTGTTTCTCCCATGCTTTAATATTTCGAGAAACGACTTGAGAAGCGAGTCCAGAAACGACTGATTAAAACTTACTCTGACTGACCCTAATGTCAATTTTGTTTCATGTTCTCATCCCAAGTCAAGCTTGCTAACAAGCTAGCTTCATTACAAGTAACTTATCCCCCCAAGTTAGGTCCAAGTTAGCTTGGACAAAGTAACTTGGTGGGCCAAGTTACCCCAAGTTACGCGCCAAGTTAACTTGGCGGTAACTTGGCGTGCTAACTTGTGTTAACTTGGCGGTAACTTAACTTGCTAACTTGCGCTAACATAGCAAGGAGGTTGTATCCACTCAAGTTATTCCAAATTGGCCTTCAGAGACAACATATATGCAATAAATTACAGTAGATCTATTGTCAAAATTCTGTGAAATCTAAGCTATTGATAGCTAGACCTTCCGCGCTTCCTCGTCTTGCGCACTGCATCTTGTTCGTCATTGTCCATATCTGCATCAGGATCAGCGTCCATTTCATCCTGCGAATCCCCAAAACCTGGTCGTCGTCCCGATCACGCTTTAGGTTCTTCAGCACATCAGATGGGCCCGCGGGCATCGAGTTTGCCTCCACAGCACCTTGCTGTACTTTCAGGTGTGGCTTCGGACATTTGGTTTTGTCTTCAATGTCGCGACCTCAATTTCTCGTCGGATTGGCACATTGGCCCGGTAGATATATTCCCGTTGCTTTTCAGAAATTATTTCTTGTTCAACACCAAGATCTCAAATCTAGAGAAGGCCCATGCATCCATAAAGGCATTGGCGGCGGCAAAAATCGAGCTCAATAACATTGAAGGGAGCGTAAAGAAAGACATTCCGCACTTTAGAACTGGGATAAAAGCCTCAATGAATATTTTCTGGCCTTACTTGGGATGCGGACAAAGTAACTTTGCCTTAACTTAACTTGAACTTAACTTGGACAAATTAACTTGTCCTGCCAAAAGTTAACTCAAGTAACTTCCAAGTAACTTTTGTATGGTCAAGTTAATTTATCCAAGTTACTTTGTTAATCGCCCTTCTTACCGTTGCACTTCATGTTGCGCAGAGTTTGGCAAGCCCTTACGCCATTCAAAGAACGATGTACCCGTCCAATTCTAGGTGATGATTGTTGGGGTGAAGGAACCGGAGGAATTCCTGTAACAAACACTCGAGACCGTTATGACTGCGTCTGAACTTCCGAAATCTTGCACCTGCTCAGCGCTCGGTCACCGCTGAAGCTTTTGGTGAAGGAAACCTTTATTGAAGGCGGTCAATGCGGATGCAGAAACAGAGGATATCTCTACTGACCGCTCAACTCGGACTCGGAGGAGCGCGGACACAGGGACGACTCGGAGAAAGACCATGCCAACGGACAAGATTTGGATCCTCGAGCCTAGCCCTCCCAAAACTGACACCCCTTGCTCCCTCAGGTGGCTTCGCCCTAGTTGCGCTGTGGCAGAGACACCGGTCGCATTTTAATCATCGCGCCAACCTGGACATTCGCATTTTTCTCGTTGCGGGGCATGCGCCACAGGCGGCTTTTCCGCCGTTTCACCATTTCTGGACATATGTTTTCCGCGTGCCCCCGCGAAGACGGGCTTTGTGCGGTCAAGCTCAAAACGGAAGTCCTGGATACGTTAGAAGCGGCTCGGATTCGAAAAGGTACCTAAAAGGTGAGGATGAATGCCGTGCTTTCCAATGTTGGCTTGGGCACCGACTTACTTACAGTGGTTCAATATTACTCACCCGAATCCTGCCGGGCTACATGACATTTGTGAGCCCTGTCATTTATCAAAATTCCCTCCCCTAGAGTTTACTTGACGAACCAATATCATCGGTCTTACGGACACTCATCGTCAAGCCCGACGCTGTGGTGTCTGACTATGTTAAAAGGAATTAAACGGCCAGACACGAGCAACCCCAAAAGCTTATATGGTTGAGCAAAAATGAGCGCTCCTGGAGCTATTCACTTACGGTATGAATTATATGCGGGCGTTCGCCGTTACATACCTTGGTTTGAACAAGGAAAATGTGGGTGCCAATGAAGGTCCTAGAATACGGTCGCCTTCCCTCGCTGACCCGACTCGAGATCATGCGCGGGCTTGGGGAGGACCCCGTTTACAGCACACTTTCCCCCCATCTCCATCTCGCCGTCTCCATCCTCTACACCAGGTTGCGCCGTCGGCTCGCAGTCCGCATCCTGCAAACGCAACGGGCAGGAATTGCCCGCGCGGTGAACTCGGGGAGACTCAGGAAGGGTGTGTGCCCTGTCTCGCATAATATTATTCTCTGTGTTTACTGTACCAACGTTAACGCCCTCGATCCGAACCATGCTCACCCAGATCGCACCTGGTGTACATGCGTTGAAAGTTTCTTGTTGTTTCCAAATGAAAAACCCACGAATGATTTGCGCTTCGGTGGGCGCTCCGATTTTATTCCGGCGCTTTATACATGCCGTGGCTACGTATATTACCTATCTACTACCAAGTGCATAATCGCGGTCCAGAAAAACCCAAGGTTTAGCAATCACAATCTGGCCTGCATTGATAATGCCAGTCTTTGGAAAAGACTTTTACACTTGCACCTCCTCAAGTCCGGCGATCCGAGCAACAGTGTTCGGTGCAAGCACAGATCCAATGGGCGGTCCTGCTCCTCACTGAGGAGGAGGAGGAGGGAGGAGGATGTATGTTAATGCCGCGGTCCCTAAAACTAAGACTCTTCCGGGCCCAGTTTATCGATCATTGTCAATTTCGATCAATCCCAATCAAAGCCCGATTTTACTTTGCTTTTACTGCTCAGAATTCTGGTGCCGGAGCGAGGGCCAGCGAGGACGAGCCAGAACATGTGAGGTCGCCGCCAGCCTAGCCAGAACCTCAAACAATGCGTATGGGACGTGTAAAATAGACAAATGGAGCAATTAAACTTGAGTATATCAACAAGGAAGCATCTGGTTCCATCATGGAATGTGGATGAAGAGGACAGGAAGGACGGGAGCACTGGTACCGGGGGAACCCGTGATATTTACGCGTTCAAGATCAAAACCTGCCACGCCGTTCGGGGGGTGGGGGGCAGTGTCTGCGGTGGGGTACTCTCCCGAAAATTAGCAAAAATTTCATAGTCTCCGAGTCCAACATGTCGAGCGCGTGAAAGGGAAGGGCACGAGTATGAGAGGTGGCAGACGTGCTATGGTGCATAATGCATAGACCTAAATAGACGCCGGACGATCGGAAGCGAGGACGAAGTGAACATCGGGGATGAGTGCAACCGATCCGCGCAGAGTTGCGTGTAAGGGCGGGAGAATGTGGGAAGGAAGAACGCTGGTCTGTGTCGCCATACAAGCTTTTGTGAAGTTGGTGGTAAAAACCTTCCAAGTGAATGGCGCTGTTTGCCAAAATTGGCGAACGCATCAACAAACTTCAACAAATCGGCTCTTGTAACTTCTGTCTGACCCACCGCGGTGTACATCCGCCTACTTCTTACCCTCCCCGTTCCCCGCATTCAGCCAGTCATCTTTCAGGTTAAACTACTGAACCAAGCGCAGATCTTTGCGTTTCCGAAAAAGGAAAGAACTAATTTGGAACACTCGGATGCGGCTAATTTGGGCGGTACCTCGGGCTGACGTTGGTGAATAACACGACGAGCGACCTGGTTGGCGCAGTTAAGCTTACTCTCTTGGCCTCCGTGATATTGATCACTGACACTGCGATCCATTTCGTACAGATGCATTTCCTCAGTTCTCTCCCATGTCCAATTTGCTCGAGCCTGGCACATGTTGCCTTCCTTTGCCTTCACATTAGTCCGTTGAGGTCGGCGGGAGACAAGGGATACATACTACGGTCGTGCCCCAGCTGCGGTGGGTAAAAATTTCACCATGAAAGTAACGAAGGTTCCGGTTCAACGAGTACAGGGCTGTTCGAATTTAGGTTGGAGAACACTTCCTAAGCGGCTTTAAAATACCGACGTATCAACGATTAGGCAGTGATGCGTAAAATCTCGAATCTCTATTCCAGTTCCTAGGCCGGGCCGCAGTCGATTGCTCCAACTTGAATGTTGAGTCCACACTTTAACTCTATATGAAATCTGTGGTTTACTTTGATTCGCTCCGGCACCTTGCCAATAACCTTTTAGGCAGGTTCCTGGGCCTCGTTGAACATGTTAACCAGGCTCAACCATGTTCGTCCTCAGTCCAAATTGACGCCCACGCCTCGAGCTACTAACTATAAAACAACTCTTCAGTAGACGATGGTAACTTTGAACATGGTGTTCTCCCATCTTTGTTCCCTACGAGCTGTCTTAGGGATATTCTGTCCGGGCAGCGGAAGGGCTTCTAACCGGATTCTCCCCAAGCAAAATCTTCGTCCTGATGGCCGCCCAGGGACCCTCCGAGCCGTGTTTAGTGACCTGCGTTGGGTACTCAACATCCTCACCTATACTCCTAATCGCATTCCACTCCTCCTTGGTATCATCAAGTGCTTATGGAGGTTTTGAAATGCACGAAGGTTAGAACTGGTCCATTGCTCCGAGCTGCTCTAATTACCATTTACACATTTGCGTCGTTGATAGCGTTTGAAATCGCAAGAGTCCTCTTCATCCAAAAGTAATTCATAGTCTCGTTTTATTTGCTTGATTCTTGCGCTTGATTTCAATTGAAGTACAGACCGTCTTGGGCGACGTCAAAAGTGAGAATATTTTGCGATTCCTTTTTTTTTGAGAGAGAGACCTGACCGTCATGAAGGCAACCATCGCATTGGTCAAAGTGGAGAAATTCAACTTTACATTACGTTCAATATTTTTGGTGAAGTGAACTCAAGTGATAGCTTCAATCGCTTACATGTCTTAGGTGGAACGGGCGGCGCCGGCGGGGACGGAGTCGGAGTAGGTGGTCAGGGTGGGACCGGCGAGGGTCCAGCAATCTACATCAACTTGAACTCGGAATAGAACACTTAATGTTTTTAGAGCTGTCCCAGATGACGCTTCTTTGAAGATCCTTGGCCACCTTACCGCCGACTTTACGTCTCAGCCGAGGGACTGGTAGATTTGGTTCTGCGGAGTGTTCGAGTTCTTTTTGAACCAGTTTCTGCGACCTTGTACACTCTCATCTTCCCCATCATTCTGGCACAAAAACGGCTCCTACTTTCATGACGCTGTCAGAGTTCTGCCAGTGCATCTGACTCCACACTCAAAATAGTTGATGAAATCTGCCGCAGGCTTGCCGGTTCACCCGTCTCGTCCTCAACTGGTGACTTTATCTGACTATTGATACATGACAATATTATAAAGCTCTATCGAGTCCATTGGGTATCGGTGTTTGGTCATCCTCATAGCAAAGATACGACGAGAAAAATTGGTATCAAGCCCCACGACGTCCACCACCTCACTTGCCTCGCTATTCCGTTCGTCGGAAGGCTCGGTAATCCGTCTGTTCCTGTCGCACCCGGCGCACCACTCGTCATTGGTGCCTCTGCGCTGATATACTGCTTGCCAAGATCTGTGATTTGGCCGTTGCTCGTCAGCATTGCGTCCAGCGTATTGACGCCCTCGAGGTCGCGCAGCACGCCAAACCAAGCATAGCGCTCGACCCAGTCCTGGGCGTCCATGAAAGCCTGGGTTTGGGCTAGGAACTCGGAAACCTGTGCCGCGGTGCACTGCGGGCCACCGTTGAAGTTCTGGCACGCCCACTCAGTGACCCAGATTGGGCGCTGGAAGGTGTCGTGAAAATCGGTGAGGTACTCTTGAAAGGCGGTCGCGTTGACGTCGTAGTAGTCTAAAAGGCATGTCAGATTTTAGCAGCATATCATATTGTAGTGCGTACGCAGGGCAATAAAGTCGACGGTGCATGCTCCGTTGCATGCGGTGAGGAAATCCTGGATCCAGGTCTTTCCGGAGGGCGCGGATGAGGGTGCAGGGCTACGAGACGTGCGATTAGCACAAAGATTCCCGGGGAAAAAATGGGAGGAGGACGCCTACCTGCCGAGCCGCAAGCCTTGCGCGTGGAAGGGTTCGATGTAACTTATCCACATGTCTGCCCCCTGCTGTGCCGTGAGATTGGACTGGCCCACTTCCTGTGGTCTATCGGATGATAAGCCTTCAATTTAAACCATGAATTTTCAACCCACTCGTTCATTCCCAGAATGGCCGTCGGTTGGCGCTGGGCAATGGTCGCGTTTATCCCGTCAGATGAGCTGGTCCACTGCGCAACGTCTTGTTCACCCCAGAGCATTGGGACGAATTCGAGGTCTGTATCAACAGACCCCAGACCCCAGGTGTAATACCAAGAGACCTTGTCCGTCGTGGTGAACTGAGCCATGTCTGTATTGGCATCGCCGCCACCAGCTATTCCGGCCTTCGAAGACGAATTTACAGAGGCCGTTCTTAAAGTAGGTGTGGCCAAGATGGCTTGTGCGAGAAATAGCAGTGAAGGTATCGTTAAAGTCATGATGAGAGGCGTAAAGTTGTATGGATTCCTGCATGTGAAGTGGCGTATTTAAGGCATGGGTACTTCGGGAATATGACGAGGCAATGGGCGGAGCAACCTCGAGTGTGCGGAGCGCAACGAGAGATGACGTCGTGATATGTGACGGATCCAATCAAAAAGTTCATTATTGTGCGAGAGACCAGTGAACATACAGTATGGGTCAGTAGATTTGGGTGCGCCTCGGTCGCGTATCGGCGTAAGTCCAGTAAGTTGACGGAAATCTTCATCTTTATGCATTTCGGAAGTTTCCGGCCGTTTCTCACGGTTGGAATTGTTTCACACACATGAAACACATGCTAATCCTACCCCTTCTCACGCTAGGAATTAAACGCTGAATTTCTATCTCCAATATCGTGAAATTTACAGCAATATTTGAACACTCTGCAGTTCTGGGCCGTCGATAAACGGCAGGAAACACTTGGTGAGGTCGAACTGCCGCCTATTGAAGTCGCTTGCAGCGTTGTACGCCGTACCAAAGCTTTGAAGCCGAGCCACTATTCAAACTCATATCAAGGTTGAAGCACGAGAATGGAGCTTATTGGTAGTTGAAGTCTGGAATTCGGCTAGGTGCTCACCAGCCACGGTCATACCTCCCAACAGTTTCCTAGGTGCTAGGTATCAGGGTCAACGTCTTCCTATTTTTTTTTTTTTTTTTTTTTTTTTTTTTTTTTTTTTTTTTTTTTTTTTTATCAGGTCACGTCTTCCTACAGCTAAACGCTCCACTAGCTTCGCACAGTGATAATATGTGCACTTCGACAGAATCAAAGGTTTGGAGTTCAAATTTTCAAAGATAAAGTGCGGAAACACGAGCCGAGCAGAAGCGCCATAGCGCAAGGTTGGCCAGGACTGAACAACGGCGTCAAATAGGAAATTGATACTGTTCCGACCTACAAAGTTTGCACTGTGCAGCCAACAACTATTCGAACCTGCGTCGCCGGGTAACTATCATCCGTCAATTCACAAATACTTTGGCGCAAAGTTTTTCGAGAGCAACTGAAAACAAAAACACCGCAGATGTTGCCCTAGTATCAGAACCCTTTCTTCTCGTTCCATCCCGTCACCGCCCGTCAACTTCGATTAAGCGCTGGCCTGCATACTAACTGTAGATGTCGCGGAAAGTCCGGATAGTAACGTAAAGGCGTGAAAATCGACCGCCAAGTAATTGAAGTACAAGGTCAGAGATTCCACCGTATCCTAATTCGAAGAGGACAAAATCCTCCGGGAAAAAATTCGAATTTTGAGATTTGCCAGCGAGATAGTCCAGTTATCTATACCACGTCCCCGAGAACCAATGCTGTGGTCATGCACATGCACATGCCCCACCGAATCGGGATTTGGTATTGCTCGGCGCTCTGGGACAACGAATGGGTAGCCTTTTCTATTTGATCAGGCGCGGATTGATGAGCCTTTGGAAGTTCCATTGTCTTGGGGCTGTCCATAGGTACAATCCATTGCCACTACACCATTGAAAGAACAAACACACTCGCTTATACCGGGATCTGCGGAGATTATGAAGACGGCGAAACAATCTGACCTGAGCCTAAATATGGATGCAGAAAAGACAAAGGAGGACGAGCAAGCCAGCTGCCATTGCCCTCCAAACCAGCGAAATAAGGGCATCATGGATGGTACCGGTCCGTTTTCACCTAGTGTTAGTTCAGGGATCACAGTTCATGGTGGTGCATGCATCACCGCGTGATAGGGTCTGGCGGGAGCTGTAAAGAATTGTATTCGGGAGCCCGACATGAGGCAAACTTGAAGGAGGCAAAGGATCCAGAGTTTGATTGACCACACCGCGGCACGCGCCGCGACTGGCGGGCACTTGGCGAAGTGATGCATGCGAACAAGTTGATGTAAACACAGCCACGAATTGCTCCACTCTTCATGGCTACAGCTTATGCTAATGCAACACTGCTTGCGCGCCGCGAACTAGCGCCCATAGGCGCCCAAATGCAACTCAAATGCGTACCATACAGCTTTTCTCAACACAGCCCTGCGCCCACGGAGTCCGCCGTCCGTCTATACTCCCGAAAAGGGTAAAAAAGCCTCAACAAAGGGTGACTCAAGACACGCCTCATGTATGAAAGATCAGCGGGCGGGGCTTTAAAGACGAAGGTTCCTATCGAAGTTTTATCACTTGACCGCCGCCACCAACACTTTTGCCCATGGCTGCGTTTATGCCCCTTCTCCAGCATGTTCTCTCTGGCTTTACCACCCAGCTTGACACAGCTGCGAATCTTTCTGCTAACGCGACAGCAGCCGCCTCTGCGGCCAGTGCGACGGTGACAGCGATGCCCAGTGATTTCTCTTCGCTTTTCGCCCTGCTCTCGTCCTTCTCGGCCCTTCGAGACTGGATGAAACTCGTCGTTGTGGGAGGATTCATCGAGATGTGTAGGCGGTTTTTCTTCGGCGGATATGCCAAGATTGTCAACTCGTTCTATATTACGGCCGGCTTTGAGGAGCAAGATGCTAGCTACCGTGGGTCCAGCATCGCATACCCGGGGAGCATATCTTACGGTTCTTCACAGAATGGATGATGGTCTGGTTATCGAAGCAGCCGTCGTGGAGTATGTGCCGTCGTACTGCAAGCTACACTTTTCCCCTGACTATCAATTGATCTCAGGTAAGGCGCGGGACGTGCAGGTCAGCACAAACACCCTAGCGAACAATACGGCGATCATGTTCGACGATGAAGACGATGGGAACATGCGGTTCAAGTCGTCCCGCAAGCTGGCGTATCTGCCATCCCCCTCCATCACGTACAATCTCTGGTACAAGCGGCGGTGGATGACCATAACGCGTGTACAAACTCAAACTAACTACTACATGGGGAAGGAGCAGCACCTTTACGTTAGGTGATTGTTGCCTTCTTTTTCGTTGATCCCAAACATACGCTCCGTTTTCGTCTTTCTAATACTAACTCGGCCAATGCAGTATCATGACACGCGACCACTCCGTTCTGGCCTCTCTGCTCCAAGAAGCTCGCAGGGATTATCTCGCTGCGCAGGAGCACAAGATGTGTGTCTATGTCTCCGATATGTACGTTCATAGTTTTTACTCCCACGATTACTTCGGCTCATAAGTTTCATGAATAGATCCAACAATTGGAGACACGTTGCGTGTCGCGATAAACGATCCATGAATTCTATCATTCTGGATCCTGGCGTGAAAGAAATTCTCATCGACGACGCGAAAGATTTTCTGCTCAGTAAAAATGGTACGCGGAGCGTGGAATACCCCACAGAAGAGGATACCTTCTCTACGGGGCGCCGGGGTCTGGTAAAACATCGTTCATTCACTCCATTGCTGGGGAGCTTGGATTGGACATATACATCATCTCATTGTCACGCATTGGGCTGGACGACTCGGGGCTGGGCGAGCTCGTGAACGCGCTCCCGGAACGCTGTGTTGCGCTCATGGAGGACATCGACGCAGCATTCACCAGCGGACTGAATCGCGACACCGCAGCCGCCACAGTCGAATCGCAAGACAACAACGCCGGCAAACCGGCACCGCCAGGTGCACCCCGCCGCCCACAACAAGCAGGTAGAGTCTTTGTTGTAGTACCGCTGCTTCACGTCACTAACAAATGTCGGCAGGCTGAGTTTGAGTGGGCTTCTTAACGCGTTGGACGGTGTGGGTGCGCAGGAGGGACGAATCCTTTTTGCGACGACGAACAGATACTCGGCGCTCGACTCAGCTTTGACGCGCCCGGGAAGAATGGATTTGCACATTGAATTCAAAAATGCCAGCAAGCTCCAGGCACAGCAGCTCTTCAGCCGGTTCTACCTCCCCGCGCACAACCCAGATACGTTACTTCCGGATGAGGAGGATGACGACGGAGAGGGCTCGGTGGACTCTGGGTATAGTTCGATTAGAGGTGGTGGGCAAGATGATGTTTCTGACTCGTCCGCCTTGGGCGACGAGAAGACCCCCCCTTCACCAGTGGAGTCAATCACCAGCGCGGGCAGTGATATACCGGAGGGCGAGAAACTTGCGTACAGCGGCACGTCGCACCAGACTCGCGCGCCGAAGCTGAAGCTGAGACAAATCGCTCAACTGGCGGCCCGTTTTTCGGAGTCGATTCCCGAGAGAGAAATGTCGATGGCGAGCTTGCAGGTATGTTCGATCTGTTCTACACATCTCCATCCGTGAAACTGACCACTTCGACCCTCTAGGGATACCTGATGGCTTATAAGATTCGGCCCTTTGAAGCTGTAGCGGATGCCAAGGTGTGGGTCGATAAGGAGCGCAAAGAGCGTAAAGAGAAAGAGGCAGAGAAGGAGAAGGAGAAAGAGAAGGCCAAGGCTGCGGCCCTGGTAAAGGAGAAGGAAGCAGAGAAAGTGAAAGAAGTGGCAACAACCAACGAAAAAGTTACGCCCGCTGCAGAGACTGCAAAGGAGCCTCCCAAAAGCGAAGCCTCATAACGAATTTTGGATAGCGAGATACGTCGTTAACGACATTGTAAATAACGCCAGACATCATAACGAAGTAAATATTAAATCACAGTCCGATGAAAAGCAAGCCTTTGTGCTGAGCTCCCGCTGCGGCGTCTGAGTGAGAAATCGATGTATGCTCGTATTTTGATCGCGTCCGCATTTGGAATCCCGTCTCTCTTCCTACCATCACAACTTCCTGTCTGCATGCGGGCAATTAAGGGTACGTTGCATTTTTTCTGACCTTCGAGTTTTATCTACATCTGCGTATAGGCATTCTTCTTACATGGTTTGCTGCCCTGGGTGCTATGGCTACCCACCGCACTGAAACTTGCACTGCGCTTGACAGCGATCCGGCGGTGAAGGAGATTCTCATCTCCATGAATGAAAAAGACAACTTCATAATTGAGGACCTCGACGATTATCACCTCCTCATCAAGGCTGATGATGAGTACCGTGTGCGACGCGAGCTCGAAATCGAGGTACGCGCTTCGTTGGATATGCCAGGGTTTCGAATTTCTTACACGTTGTAGTTGGAAAAGAACACGTATAGTTTGGAGGCTTGAACGTGGCGAGCCGATACCTCGAATGTTATGCCGCAATTAAAGGCCGAAACTAGACACTAGTATAGACTGCTCTCAACGACGGACCGCTGCGGTAATACATCTTCCTCTTCCTCCCAAGTTGCAAACTATGACCTTGCAAGCCGGAGCAAAATTTGTCAATATCGAGCAATGTCCAACCCCAGTTTTTTAAGGCTTGCCTGCGGCACAACCATTGAACCTCCGGTGGCTCAAACAGACAGTTTGTGGCTGTATTTTAGCTCAAAAGTGCGGCATGACGGGGTAGAACTCATAGGATATGAAAGGGCGCGAATAAAACGCAAGTTTCCTTCATAGTGTCGTCCTCTCCTGGGCCAGCGGGCGCGGCGTCTCGTCCTCGATTCGTTTCCACTGTCCCTCAGACAGACCAAGCGGAAACAGCCCATGAACCCAAACCACACCAGTGCAAGCGATTGGGATAAAATCGAAAAAAGTCTGGGAGAGGGAAAGAAAAAACTTACCTATGTTTCCCCATATGACAAGACCGAGAGCGCAGGTGGCAAAGAAAAAAAGCAAGAATAACCGCAGGACTCCAGAGGCATCATAAGTGAAGAACCAATTTCCTTCAAGGCCGAGTTCAGCTTCCTCCAGGAAAGATGCCCAACACGCTCTGTGAGTAACTAAGTCTAATATTTGAACACCCTTGGAATAGAAGTTAACCCCCAGATATCTCCAATGACCCAGTCCAACGAAGTTGTCATGGCGGTTTCCTGCCTACAATATGTGGCCGTAGCCTTGTATATCCCGAGCCCCAGCACGAGGAAAGTGTTGACCAGCCTCCAAGGAGTGGCTTTGACCGATGAGCCGAATGTTCACTGGCCTCGAGCTCGCTGATACGACGGGACAGAGATGCGAGAGTGAGATCATCTGTCGTCAAATCGCCCTGCGCCCACTGTAGAGCGGATTTCGCCCCATCTGTATATACCGGTGCATCGTGATTTTGAGTGGTGGGCAGCGCTTGATGTGCTCCACTCGGTTTCCTGCCTGCAAGCAATCGCTTTGAGCTGCAACAACGGCTGCAACTGTGATGAGTTTTTCTGCACAGCGCTTCCTCTGCTCGAAGCTTTGGGGTGGAGGCAAATTGGGTTTCTTCGGGGGAGGTAGTGTAAGTTTTAAATTTCATTAGTACCGTAGGCCCGGTGTTCTATACAAGAGCGAAAGACTCGTTTACAAAATTCTCCAGGCAATCTCCAGGTATATATCGATCTTGTAGACATCCATATGAATTCGATCGCAACCGCTTCAAGAGCACGGCGCATCCCTCAGCGCGCCTGCACATCTGGTCAAAATTTCACTGGCCCATCTTGTCTTCTCGTCCTCCACGCCACGGCGCTCACGCAGCACCACGAGCGCCAGAAACACATCATACCACAGGCGCTTCGTGCGCTGGCGGGGGAACACCACCAAACTCCCGTCCTGCTCCCCGCGCGCGTTACGGTAGCCCTCCCAGAACGCCGCACTCGTCTCCTCAGGGCCGGCGAAGAACGTCTCGAGCAGCGGGTCGCCCCACAGCGCGTGCGCGACGGCCGGCAGGATCGCAAACGCGCTGAACGCGCCCTCGGGCGTAAACGCCAGGAAGACGTCCTCCGGCGAGCCGGTGAACCAGACGAGCGAGGGAGTGTCGGCGTCGGCGAAGAGGAAGGCGCTGATCGCGCGTGCGAGGGGCGGGCGAAGCGTGTCCGCAATTGCCGCTAGGTTGAGGTGGGGTGTAGTGCCGGGACATCGTCGAGGAGGGTCTCGAGGAGGAGTGTGAATGTCTCTTGCCAGTCGTAGGACGGGTCTGCGGGAGGCGTAGCGGAGGGCAGCCCGAACCAGTCGTTCTGAGCTCCCGAGTGCAGCGTGCCGAGGTACTGGCCCAGCTGGAGGTCGATGAGGGCCTGCTGCTGCGGGGTGAGCAGCTGGGTGGCGCGGGCCTGCGCGAGGGACACGAGGCGCGTCGAGGTGAGCGGATAGATTGGCGTGACGAGATATGGATAAGGTAGGAGCGCGCAGCTCTTGTCGAGGATTGGATCCGGAATGGGGATCGGTGTCGTGGTTCGGATGAGAGAGATGAGTTGAGGGAAGAGCGTCAGTGCGTTTGGCGCATAGACCTCAGATGGCTCTGGGGGCGGGGCGGACGTAACAACCAGGAAAGACGAATGCGTGGGCTTCGCGTTTGACGATAAGGCCAGATCGAGAAGATATGTAGTCATCCCGGGGGTGTAGCTACAAGCACAAGGTGATCCACAACGCAAGTCAAACGCGCACACGGTCAGTAATGCAAGCCAAGCGCGAATCTCTGGTCCGAGTCACCTGAAGCCCTGTGGGACCTGGGCGAACTGAACAATAGTTGCCGGAAGGTCATCGTTAGAAAATGCTTGTCTACGACGGCCTGGGCCTGCTGGATCGTCACGGATGGTCCACCCGACATGGGAGCACTAACGCCGAGATCTCTAAAAGGCAATTCGTGGCTGTGTCGTGTTGCGTGGCAGTATTTACCGACAGGCGGTTGTTCTGAACCACATCTGGTCTTTCTTCACTGCAGCGTCTGGCTGTGTGCACTGCTATTTTGACTCGAACGGGATGAACTAAGTCGTCTTCAAGCTGCCCTTGGAATTGTCATGCATGATTTCCTCAGTACCGTGGCGTACCTCTATGACCAACCAGC
Organism: Mycena galopus ATCC 62051; assembly: GCA_014925785.1. Taxonomy (NCBI): domain Eukaryota; kingdom Fungi; phylum Basidiomycota; class Agaricomycetes; order Agaricales; family Mycenaceae; genus Mycena; species Mycena galopus. The sequence continues at coordinate 436,827 of WIQG01000030.1, forward strand.
GACCATCCCAAGTGTCGGTGCTAGCAGCTTTCCGTGACTCTGGGGCGAGAAACTCAGATGGTACGGAGCTCCAGAGTCTTCGTCCGCGCAAGCGTGCACGCCCAGACCCTCATGCGAGTGATCCGGACCTTGGGGTACCCTGCCCGAAACCTTCGACGGGCTCCTGGAGCATCTTGTCCCCGCCATTTCCGAGGATCACTCTCAAAGCAGGAGTACTGAGCCTACTCCGCTTCGCATCTCTCTCCTCTTTTTGCTGAGTTCTCCTATTTGGAAGACGACCTCCCGACCGATCTGTCTCGGATCTACCAACGCTTGATCAAAGGCAAGCGCCATGGCCGGTTCAGTGCCACCAGCCACCAGTTGTGGGACGCGATGGCTGTGAAAGGTGGCCTGAGAGGGCTGACATCCACCACGGGTTATATTGGTGAAGACTTCGTAGCCAAAGCATCGCACCAGTTTAGCCAGCTCGTGGCTAGTATCCTGACGGATATCGACGCTTTCGCCCCGATGGTGACGATTCGGCCGACTTCTCTCCCGCTTTGCATGTCGTGCAGCACCCCTCAAATATTCGCAGAGGGGCAACGCCTCCAGCCTTTGTTTTAGAGGTGGCGCGGCTTCTGCAGGGCTCTCTCAGGAACCCAAAACAACTCTCGTCCTCGACAACTACTCCAAGGATTTCGGGCAGACTACGTTTTCAGCAACACCCGGCATCGAGGGGTGAAAGGCATCATCTTCAAGGTGGTTTTACTTCCTACCACAGCATCCTCATCCTCACAATGTACAGCTCTTCCTCCAAATGTACTGTTTGGAACGAGAATTGAATGGTACGGACGTCACGCTGTCTCGATTGACTCCGAACATGAGGTCTTTACCCGCAATTCACTGCAGACGAGACAGAGGAGCTTCCACACATCTGAACATCCGGGTTAACTATGGTATTATCTACACGGGCCACAAGTGCGTGTTGGCCAAACGGGTGCGACGTTCCTCTCGTTTCGGCGAAATCAATTATTTACGACTTTCCAGCCCACGGCATCGCTCGTGATGGAGTGTGATCCAGGGTCTCGCGCTTTCTCCGATTTATGTTGTTGCTGGGCCGGGAGCCAATCTTCCATTTCTCGCGATGCTTGTTGCCGCTCATACAGAAGTTGAAGATGACTTGCCTCGCCAACCCAGCGCGGAGCGGTGGGAAGTATTATTAAAGATGGTCGAGGACGAGCGAGACAGATTCACAAAGGAGCGATTAAAACTTCTCGCCGAAATGGAGCAGCACCGCAATGATGATTCGTCGTATCCTCCATCGCCTTCGGGCCAAGGCAATGGCGACGATTCTGGGGGTCCGCCTTTTCGTCGTGACGGGGGTGGGAATGTCAAAAATATTTCGGGGTCTGGGAATGCAGACGGAGAGGCATGGGGTGCGGTTAAAGGGCGCGCGCAAGCGTACTACCTCGTACGTTCTGATGCAAGACCAAAAATCCAGCTGATTTCCCTCTGCAGCATCTGCACTTTGACTATCCAGGCTGCTCGACGCCACCGCTTACGCTCTTCAAGATAACCTCTGACGCATTGAAGGCCCGTCTTTTGCCTTCCCGCCTGGCTCGTCCTTCCAGACCACACTCTTTTGCCCGAGAGCGCCATCGAATGGGCTGAAAACATTATTCTTCACACACCACACCTTTATATTTGTGAACAACTTCCGTCCGGAGATATCGCCCAAGTGTTCCGCGCCGAACTCTTCACGGAAGACCGACCGACTCGATCAGTTGTGCTGAAATTATACAGTGTCCACCACCTTGCCGACTTATTGCGGGAAGTGTCAGCATACGACCGCCTACGCAGGCGCCTGACAAGTGTTCCTGATGTCTTGGGCATTTACTGCTCACTACAGGATCAAAGCTGGGTTGGCCTGCTTTTGGACAATAATGGTGTTCGGATTGGGTCAGAAAGCTGGGCATCGGTAGTGATGACTTCGGCTGAAAAGTCAGCCGCTTGCTCTGCTCTTCCATTCGAGCGTCTCTAATCAACTCCCCAGGCACTACCTTTTCGATGTACTCTTGCAGTTGCACACTGCAGGCGTCGTCCATAACGACTTTTTCCCGCGGAACGTCCTCCGACGCCCGGACGGCACATTCTCCATAATTGATTTCGGCTGCGCCACCGTTGATCACGACTGCCCCGGAAACGCATGCCCCGAGCTCGCCAAGCTGCATATCGAGCTGCAGATTTGACGTCCACAGAGCGCCTGGGAAAGTGATTCGCGAAAGAGTTTTTGGATATATATCTATCTTGTAGACATTCTTCACTGTTACGACAGTATATGAACTCAATCGCAAGCGCCTCAAGAGTACGGCGTCTGCACATCTTGCCAAACTTTCACTCGCCCATATGTTTTCTCGTCCTCACCTACGGCGGCGCTCACGCACCGCGGCACCTCGAGCGCCAGAAGCACATCATACCACAGGCGCTTCGTGCGCTGGCGGGGGAACTCCCCACGCGGGTTGCGGTAGCCCTCCCAGAATGCCGCACTCGTCTCCTCAGGGCCGGCGAAGAACTCTCAAGGAGCAGGTCACCTCACAGCGCGTACGCGACGGCCGGCAGGATCGCGAACGTGCTTAACGCGCCCTCGGGCGTAAACGCCAGGAAGACGTCCTCCGGCGAACCGGTGAACCAGACGAACGAGGAAGTGTCGGGGTCGGCGAAGAGGAAGGCGCTGATAGCACGTGCGAGGGGCGGGCGCAGCGTGTCTGCGATTGCCGCCAGGTTGAGACTGGGGTGTAATGCCGGGACATCGTCGAGGAGGGTCTGGAGGAGGAGTGTGAATGTCTCTTGCCAGTCGTAGGACGGGTCTGCGGGAGGTGTAGCAGAGGGCAGCCCGAACCAGTCATTCTGCACGTTGGAGTGCAGCGTACTCAATACTGGCCCAGCTGGAGGTTAATGAGGGCCTGCTGCTGCGGGGTGAGCAGCCGGGTGGTGCGAGCCTGGGCGAGGGACAGGGCGCGTCGAGGTGAGAGGGAAGAGCGACAATGTGTTTGGCGCGTAGACCTCAGATGGTTCTGGGGCGGGGCGGACGTAACAACCAGGAAAGACGAATGCGTGGGCTTGGGTTTTGACGATATGGCCAGGTCCAGTAGTCATCCAGGGCGTAGCTGTAAGCGCACGGACGATCCGCAAAGCAATTCGAACGCGCGCATGGTTAGTAAAGCAAGTCAAGCGCGAATCTTCGGTCTGAGTCACCTGAAGCCCTGTCACGGTGGCATGAACTTGGCAAGGGAGGTCATCGTTAGAAAAATGCTTGTCTACGGTCTGGGCCTAGGACCACCCGACATGGGCTCCATGAATACTCTCAATGATCTGGTTTGCCTTGAATCTGAGCGAATCTAGTTCGTCCACGGGCAGCAGACGAGAATGAAGGCATTGTGCAGAGCCGGAAGCGCCCACGTGATCAACATTCTTTCTCTTCCCTCCATAACGACGCGTATGGCGTCCTCGTCCTATGCCGCCCTTTCCGCCCTTGGCGCACCTCTTACTCTCGACGAATACACTCGTCTTTTCAACGGCCCTCTCGCTGATGTCCTCACGTTTCTTAGTGAGCACCTCGTTGGCCGACACGCCGCGGCGAGTGCAAGAACGACCTTGTTCCTGTACGCCAAATTACTATCTGTTCAGCCTTATCCTGGCGGTAATACTTGAATGGCAGAGCGCAAGAATCACAGACAAAGTCTCAGCTCAAACAACCCGCCACGACGCGCTCCCGTGCAGATAAAGCCACCGCGCGTCTCGCGGCCGCCAAGACCTCGTCTGTGGTGTATGCCACCCAGTTGGAGGAACTCCAGGAGAAGACGCAAGCTTCCAGTGCGCATCTGTGCAATTGTCGTAATATCCGGTCTCACCAACGCGTCTCTCCCAGCCGCCCGCCTCGCAACCCTCCAGCGCCAACTCGACACTAAGCGCAGAATCCTGCTCCTCTTAAAAGTCCTAGAGGCAAAACACACGTTGAAAACGCAACGCATCGAGACTCTTAGACGCAAAATTGATGAGCTGAAGTATGTCGTCCTCGTCAATGGTATCAGTGCTTGCGTCTAATTTAATCAGACATACTCCGCCGCAGCCCCTTCCTGTCCCAAATCCCCTCCCCCAAACCCACGTAGACTTGACTCTCCCACGCATCTCATATACGCGAGATCGTCTGGCGGTGCGTGTCTCTTTTCCAAGTTCTGTTTTTCGCTCCTTTTGTTCGTGATAGCTGAAAGTCGACTATTTCAGGACCTTCACCGTCTAACCTTGCCCGCTCCTGCCCGCAATCCCACGGATCCCAGCATGCGCCTCCGACACACAGTCGCTCGCATTCTGAGCACGGATCCTAGTCATCCAGATACCAAGCGCGTGGTGTGAGTCCCCTCCTCGTTGCTCGGAAACAAACTGACTTGTAATGAATGAAGAGACCGATGTCTTGCCTTTACTCGCAGAATTCCAGAGCACAAAAACACCAAACGGAAGCCAACGGCCCGTTCGCTGGACACCAAAAGCCAATCAAACGTAGATTTTTTCCTGCTGCACATATCACCTTCTTAGATTTTTTCCTACGCAGAAAGAAAAGGCCGGGGAGCTCCAGTCTCTGGTCGAGCGTTGTACGGCGCTCCGAATCGTGTGTGAGGAGAACTTGGCGGAGGTGGGTGCTTTGTTCACTCAACTGAAATGAATGCTTATAATTCAACTGCTTAAATCATGAAGATATCCACCCACACGGCGACATCTCTCCCTGAGTTGCGTGGATCCCTCACCGCCAAGTCCCAAGCGGCGAAAGGACACGTCGAGCTGCTGCGCGCGCTCGTCCTCGCCATCGCGCCGCATAAACCCGAATCCTCGAAAGCGGAATCGTTCGCAAGCCGCGTCAAGCACGCGTGTGGGATGCCTGAGAGCGCCGTACGTTCGAGTTCCCCTCCCACCTCGTTCCCCTCCCACCTGAGCGTACATACGAGGGCTGACCAGCGTGTTTTTTTGCAGAGCACAAGGGCGGTACTGGAAGAGGTGGAGCGGGTGGTGCGGAAAGGTGAATTCTTTCTCGAAGAAGCTGTTTTGTTTTGTACCTTCTTTGACATTTATTCCTTGCAGTACACCGCCGACAACACCTCCTCCACACAGGTGCGAATGCGCTCGTTGCCCCTCCGGCCTCATCTATCGACATTGGTGCGTGCCGGCTTTCTTCGTTGCTTTGCGTATATATGGCTGATAACTCGTCGCTCTCTCAACGAACCAGCCGCCCACCTCACCACCACGAAAACCGCACACGCGCGTGGAGTCGAGCTTCTCTCGCGCAAGGCGGCGAAGGTAGACGCTGGGCAGGCCCGGGCGAGTGAGGTGGAGGGGGTTATTGGGGACTGGCGGGGGGTCGTGGGGGTGGGGGTGAAGAATAAGGAGTGAGGAGTGAGTCGAGCAAGGCTCGTATTTAGTGAGGGAATATTAATGCCTAACCAACATGTACACAAGCGGCGCGCGCTAACGCCGGGAGCTCGAAAAGGCAGTTTGTGGCTGTGCGTTGTTGGCAATCCACATCCGCTTCGGTGATTCCCGAAAGGCTCTGCTTCTCTCTTTTGTACTTGCGGTAGGCGGGATGGCCGAGGAAGTCTGTGCTTTGATCTTCTTCCTCGTCTTCCATCTTCATTGGGCCTCTCGCAGCCATCGATTTGTCAATCGTGCACTTCCAACACACACTACGGTCTCATATAACCTCAGGGTAGATTGAATGCCACATTGACTAAGTGGATCCTGCACTTCCCGTTCTCAATTCATTCGTCGCACCCTACGCCACCAATGCTTGATGCTGGTGGTTGTTCTGGCAGCATACGAGTAACGAGGCCAAGAAAGCCGGCAGCTCTTGAAAAAATGCACTAGTCCCTTGCACTGACAGTAATGCACTGCATAAAGCTGTTCCGATCGACTCGGAGTTGGGAGACACATTCACTATATAGATCTGAAGAGCAGCAAACAGCTTTTCATAATCTCATGGCCGTTAAAAGCACCCCGTCGAGAGACGGTCCGGTAACGCTCTATCTCCACAACATCACCCGCGTAGCGGGAGAAACGATCGCAGGCCGCGTCGATTTGGATTTTGCTTTGGCCCTGGAAGACAACCTGGAGCACTTGCGGATCAGGTTGACCGGCACCATCCATGGGTGTGTTTCCGTTCATTTGTTTGACGATTCAACTCAAATGCTCCATATACTAGCAATATGGACGATGGGGATGGCGGATTCAACCGCCAGACAATTATTGTTGGTTATATTTTTTGAGCCGTATGATTTTATTCAAATTTCTCAACTTCCTACTTAGGTTTTCCGTGAAGAGATTGGTCTTTGGGATCAAGGAACTGCCTTCCCTGAGCCTGGAGCTCGTGCTATGCCTTGCCCTTTCCAATTTTCGCTGCCGGGAAATATTCCACCGTCGTTTCACTGTGAGGTAGGTCCTGGAATTCACTGCGTTCCCACCCCATGTAGACAGAGGGGTTCATCTACCCTGTAGACGAAGGTAGACAAACCCCTCTATCTACGTATTTCTACACCATGTAAACAGTTGCATCTACGTTTGATCTACGGTGTAGACAAAAGCAGACGCAGGTAGACGACGGGTAGATGCACTGCATCTACATCACGTAAACACACGTAGCCGTAAGATCAATTAACCGCGCCAAAGGTGCGTCTACTTACGGCGTAGACACATGTCGCCGGACGTAGCCGAAGATCGCCACATGTCACTGTACGTAAACACAGGTGCGTCTACGCGGGGTCGGAACGCAGTGATTGATTCCTCCCCCCAATTCCAACGTGCGGCAGGACATATACCGCAGGGCGACGATCAGCTACGCGCTAGATGTCGTAGGTGAACGGGCTGGGCACAACAAAAAAGACCGGCGTATCCGAAGACTCATTTCAATCGTTCCTGCGGCCTCGCAAAACCAGATCCTAACCCGAGATTCCTTGATGAAGGGCTGGGATGATGGCCCATGGAGAGATTTTATCCGAGAAGAAAAACTTCGACAAGGAATTTGGGGCGACTATTCTCGAGCGCGCCTCAAAGTGGGTCGGTTTGCCATGCGACCATTCATAACTCACTTTTTTTGTCCAGATAACAATCCCGAGAATGGATTCGTACCCGATCGCGACCGCTATTCCATTCAGTCTTCATGTTGAAACGGAAACGAAGCCAATGCAGAGCTCTCATGCGCCTGTTGACAAGCACGGAAAAGCTCTTTTCCCTGCTTTGCCCACGTCGTCCTCCGACGTGAAACTCGCTGTTCGTCGTAGATCGGAGATTCGTGTCCGCAACTATAGGGAACATAGGGAACACGTCGATGAGGATTTCGTCCCTGTGAGAAGTTGGGGGACGTGAACTGCGTCCAACAAGTCACCAATGAACCAGAGTGGATCCCTTCCTCCGGACCCAAGGCCAAAAAAGGCCATGGTATATGGAAACGTGCAGTGCATTTCCATGCCACAATGACTCTACCGTATGCACCGACAACCTCTACAGAAATTGTCGACTGGCATGTAAGTGATTTCTTGTCTTTCTGTAAACCAACCTGATTTTTGAGTAGTATACTCTCGTTTTAGTGGTGCCTTTCCCTGGAAGTGGAAATGATCTCAAGTTCGAAATGCTTCTCCCTCTTCATGCTGGGGCGGCGTGTCCACCGCCTCCGATCAGTGCCCCGGATTATCTAGCATCCCTTATACGGAACTCTTGCCTGCTGGGCCGCTGCCAATGCTCGATCTACCTCCGTAAGCCCAAATCAGTGCATTAACAATGTTGTTTGATTTGATTTCTAATACCAGGTCTTACTGGACAGGCGCGCACCACGTTTGGGATGGCGATTGATACCTGTTTTTGAAAAAAGCTCAGGTTCGGAACGATGTAGCAGCTACTATTTCTGCATATTTTAATTTGTCGCACTAAATATTTGGGACCTCGAAGTTAATGGAAAGGAAGGGCCTGAGGTGAAGTGGGGAAAGAACTTTAGGGAATCAACTGGAAGATAAGTGGCAGGAAAGGAGTCTTTCGAAAAACTGGCGGGCAAATCACCTGTTTGTTGACTGGTTCAACTAAATATCTAGGATTCAAGCGGAAGAGGTCAGAAATTCAACCACCTTCCCAAAGCGGGACTCAGTCTGACAGTCACCCGCGCAACCTTTTTCGCATTTCCGAGTAATGTCTCGCAATGAACAGGCGGTAAAACCCTTGGCTTGGCACCTTCAATACCTGAAGTGAGTGGTGCCTGGGTCCTGACATGAAGTCGAGTCGTAAAACGCCGAACAAGCCGTCCTAGGTAGTCCTTCAAGTTGATAACAGTTATTCACGGAACCCTACTGCAGAAAGACCAAGACAAAGTCGATCATCGATCGATGTCCTGGACCAGTTCGCGAAGGGGATTACGTAGAAGGGCGTATGTTCACGGATCGCATTGAAGTTCAGCATGGTGGTAACTTGCAATCTTGGTTCAAGTTGGGTTCAAGAGTGGCCTTTGCGAACATTGACAAAAGGAATTTCCGATAGTCTCTCGCAGACAGACACTTCAACAATTGATCTCGTACCTCGATTTGTTGAAAATTTCCGACGGGGCCGGTAGGTAGGTAGCCGGGAAATTTGCCATCAATGCAAACATGCGTCTGACAGTGCCACTGACAGCAGCGCTCGACCTTCGCCAACCGCCATGTCCCTCAAGAATTCACCCTTTGTGTATCAGCTAAACACAAATTATGTCCCTTCGGATTCTGAAATCCTCCTGATACGAGCCCTTCTGGTGGACCCAGCAGATGAACTAGCACGCATAGATACTCGGATCGAAGAGCTGGAAGTCGCCCTTAAGCAGCTCAAAGAGCAGCGTGCATCGCTCAAAGGACCCATTCATGCGCACAGGGCTCTTATATCCCCGATGAGACGCGTCCCCGATGATGTGCTTGTGGAGATCTTCCTCTCCTGCCTTCCGTCGGAGCACAACTCTCTCATCGACTTCGCCGAAGCGCCCTTGGTCCTGGGCCGCATATGCAGACATTGGAGAAGTGTCGCATACTCTACACCGAGGCTGTGGAGTTCGATACATATCCCTCCACTCGATTATCTCTGCACACCGGTCAAAATCATTTCCAGGCTGGAAGGATTGTCCAGGAGTGGCTGGAACGATCAGCCACTTGTCCTCTATCTGTTTCTCTCTTCGATTACACCAATTCATTTATTCCCGATCTCGAAAACACCGCTTTCGTACACCAACTACTCCCAGTTTCTAGGCGCCTGCGTCACCTGTCGCTGACTGGGGATGTTGGATTCTTCCGTTCGTTCATACGCCTCGGTCCGGAGGACCTGCCACTCCTGCAAAGCCTCTGGATGGAATGTCCTAGGAATAACTATGATGTTACGGCTGGGTTACAGATGATCCCCACTCTCGAGGACGTGCGCATATCCGCAGCGATCGATCCCCTCCCACTTCTGCTGCCATGGTCCCGGCTCACGAGCCTCCGTTTCGAGTGTTTGCCTTTTTGGGCGGACCATGGAACGGGAGGGGGCCTTGATATCGGTGGAGCGTTTCAGGTGCTTCGACAGTGCTCCAATCTTGTGCAATGTGAAATCCGAGTCACCAAGGATTCAACAGACACACTCGATACGTCGTCTCCGGTCATCTTGCCCCATATCGAGACTCTGGCGTTGACTGGCTATATATTTATCTTGCAAAACTGGATTTCGCATCTGGTCGCACCCAATCTCCGCTTTCTCCGGGTTGGAGAAGAGTATGAAAAGTTTCCAGAGAACAAAATCCAGAGTCCTCTCCGAGACGGGTTTATGAGCGTGGAGATCGACTTCGCACGGTTCTCACCATCCGCCCTTGAGGAACTTTTCCAGTCCTTCCCGATGATCGCCCATTTGCGAATATATCCGGCCACCCCTGAGACTGGAGTGGCCTTCGACGATGGATTCCTTTCACTATTCGGTCCACCACACATCCTGTGTCCAATGCTAACCCATGTGGTTATCACACAACCGTGTCCTCAGCTTTCCGAAGCCGCTATTTTGACCTTCGTTAAAACAAGGATGGTCACGTCCACCCCTCTCGAACAATTTGAGATCCACTTCGACCGTCCAATGGAGCTTGACATGATGCCTGAACTTCAATCCTTCATTTCGGACGGGCTCCAAGTTGCTATTGAATATCCTCCTCCAGAGTGGGCATTTGACCCCCGGAACGGATCGGATAGAAAATAGCCTGGATTTTGTTTCAATCTGTAACAGCTCCTACTCCGCTTGCGTAGCAAATACTGTCCGTTCAACCGAAAGTTGTGCAATGCATTTTAGTCCTGATTTCCGTCATATATCGTCCGCGCCTCCACCAGGAAGAAACTTATTCCCTGAGCAGAGAGACTGCCGCAGCCGTTACACACAATCTTATCTTGCGTCCGCTTAGACAGCGGCGGGTTGGTATGGTGGGGAACGTCGTTCCCGCCCCGGTGTGGCACGGGTTTGCTGAACGCGAAGCTAGGCGTCATCGTGGCCGTGCGCGCGGGCTTAGCGGGCTGAGAGTTGCTGTTTCCGGGTGCAGGGCGCACGGAGTTGGCGCTAGTCCCTTGGCCAGAGGGCGATGGCTCGTGCTTGCCGTTGGCGTTCGTACCGGCGTTCTCCTGGTCAGCCGCGCTTACGGCCTGCATGAGGGTATGCAGGATGCTCTGGCTGGCTGTAGACCAAGAACGAGCGATCCGCCTCCTGTTCTCAGGTCGGGATGCTCGCCAGGAGGTCTTGTTCGAGCTAGGGATAGTTTTCATATCAGCGCATGTGGTGGGCTGATACAGGAGGCGCGTACCCTGGGGTCTTCCTTAGACACTAGTTTGCGCATCGTCTCTTCCCGCATCAGACGATCCATTTCAGATAACGAGTGTTCAGCTCTAACGGTGGCTGGTGATTCAGATTTTGTACTCTTGCTCGATTTCAGCCTTGAAAATGGGCGGAAGATCTGATTTTCTTGAGTAGAGGTTTTGATGGCAAATTCGAATATTTTCCATGTTTTTGTTACGCTCTTTTTTCTTGGAGCGTAGAGGTAGGCAAGCAAAAGTATCCCATGTTCATCGGCCAAGTAGGTGGACCCAGATGTCCAATGAATTAACCGCATTAGATTGATCAGTGTAAGGAAGGGGGAATGATAATAGAGCAGACACGAGAGGTATATTCAAATTGTCAACATGCCCGAATCCTCGAGCGCGGGCAGTACCTTGCGCAAAAACACGCGATCGTCATTGTGGCGGCACTGGAACACGACTTTCCGGAGCCGGGGAAATCGCGCCAGCGACAGAAAGGCGTCCAGCAGAGCCCAGTCCAAGTCATGGTACAACCGAAGATTGAGGTCCAGCGAGACGGACTCGAGAGCTGGCGCCGCGAGCCGCCTTATCACGGTCAAGATGGGGGTGGGGTTAAACTGCGCCGGACTACCACGTGTGGAGTCGCGGATGAATAGCGTCCTGAGGTTGCGGTGCAGCGACAGGTCGAACACGTCGGCGACTGCGCAGTGTGAGATGTGCAGAACGACAAGAAAAGATGGTAACGCACTGTCGCCGCAGGATCGACGCGAGCGCATAAGTTCGATGGTAAGATGGTGGAGAGTGTTGCCGAGCTGGAGCAGGGTTGTACGTACGATCTGCACGTCTGGCGGGGGCACGCGGGGCAGCGTCACCGAGTCCAAGTTTGGGAGATCCCCGCTGGGTGCAGCCACCGCAGAATCAAGCCCGCCGCCGTATCGCCAACGACAAGACTGCGCAGTGCTTGGAGAGGCGTGGCGCGGGCCGGAGGATCCGTCAGAGTGCCGTATATCCCGCGCACTTGTAGCTCCTGGAGGGCGGGAAACAGGCACAGCATGTCGAAGAGGGGCGCAGACGCAGACGGCGAGCCGCCGCCGCCGTAGTCGCAGGTGAGGGTAAGAGTCGTGATTTGCGGGAAGGCGGTGACGAACCCGGTGCGAAAGAACGCGTCCTGGTGCGCTTTCAAAACGTGGGGATCCATGCGGAGCCCGAGATGTAGTGTGTGGATGTGCGTGAGGTGGCGCAGGTCCTCTGCGACTTCGTTAAAGCAGCCGTCGTCTGCGTTGAACCAGTTTCGGTACACATCCAGAGTTCGGACGTGTGGGAGAATGGTGCAGCCGGGAGAGCGCAGAAGATCGCGGAAGCGGCGGATGTTTGTTGGGCTTAATATGCATGTTTTGAAAAGGAGAGATCTGCTGCTGAGGAACCAGGCTCGGCACACCAGAGAACAGGCCTTGAGACAGGCAGAATCTTCTGCGTGGTGGCCAAGGATTTCGTCCATAAGTTCACGCGGGAATTGGGCGGCCAGACTAAGAACCATGGTGAGTCCCAATTTCTGCTTGGAAAGCGGAAGAAATGCAAAGTGCGGCTGTTGAAAGCAAGAGCAAGAAGTTGAGTCGGGACAGGAGATAGCAGGAGATGCGGTGGCATAGCCACTCAAGATGGCTCAGTGGAAAGTCTCAGGGTTCCACATGTATTGTATTTTACTGGAGCACTCCCGCCTTGCGAATCTACTCAACCATGAATTTAGAGTACTTGACCATGTGCAACGCTCACGCGTTGGAGAAGGAAGTCCGAATATTATTTTTGTATCTCCTCGAACAAACTCGCGAAGTGATCATGATCGGGAACGATTCAACGAATGTGCAGTACGCGGGGAACAACTTCAGAATGTGAGTGACGTGCGTTAGATTCGCAGCTGAAGATAAATATGGCGCACACGCGTGCTCAAGAATGAAAACTCGGTGAAATACGCGCCGATGTCAAAAAGTAATCAGCTATGAGGCCGCTGTTGCCCACAAGGTTCGTTCTACGGCAGTCGGCCGATATCGCAAATACCGCCTGCTCGCTCGGGGTTACGAGTGATATCTGTGCCGCTCCACATTGCCGACTTGCCTGCAGACCAGCCTGCAGACCATCGGTGATTGATTGTAAAGGTCGGCCATCGGAAGAACGATATACCGCCGACCTGCAGACCGCCGACAATACCGCAATTATGACTTGGTAGCGAGTCTGCAGGCATGTTTAGCGGGCTTGCACACCGTCATAACACCGCATTAACGTCGAAAACCGGGTTGCCGCCGTTATCTCGTCGGCGCGTCGGCTATGGTTTTGGATTTTTTTCTTACAAGCCTTGGATGGGTTTCCTATTCATTTTTTGCTTGGAACATAGAGTGGAAGCAACAGCATTAGCCCAGATTTCCTGTGGATTTTTGCGCGAGCTTGTTGAAGGAGAAAGTAAAGAAAGAGCTGTGATTGGTTGGCGGTTCGACCCACGTGAAAATGAGATAAAAATGCCAGCGTGACCGGTAGTTTCTCACTTTCTTCCGCCCACTGCGCGCGATGCTCAACCTTTCAAACAGGACTGCAGGCGCCATGCGTGCCTTGCAGCGCATGGCCGCAGGTATGGCCACCGCTGCTCCCAGAATCGGGGACACAAAAGTCCCCATGTCACTGTTGGAAAAGGGAGCATACATAAATTACCAGCGTATCGAGGATAATCTCGTTATTGTCCGCGAAAGGTTCTAGTATTCTTGCTTTCGCGTCGTATTTTGAGTGCTTACAACGTCTCGCAGGCTGCGTCGTCCCTTGACCTTGTCGGAAAAGATTCTGTACGGTCATCTCGACGACGCGCACGGGCAGGATATCGAGCGTGGTGTCAGCTACTTGAGACTTCGTCCGGACGTAAGTTTTCGTGTCCTTGGCACTGATTTCGACGACGGCGGGCTCCGTCCACGCAGTAGAGTCGTTTCTGTGCTTGCGTCATAGTCGTTAGACTTCGGTTCTCGAATGGCGTCTCGAATTACGTTCCTTTAACTTTTACCGAGACTGACCACATTTCCTGTAGCGAGTTGCTTGCCAGGATGCTACGGCTCAGGTATGTTTTCAGCGTTCAGCGGGGCATATCTGGCGTATCTGACGCCGTATCTGACGTCATTTTAGATGGCATTGTTACAATTCATGTCGGCAGGGATGCCCACAGCCGCGGTCCCAACCACCGTGCACTGTGATCACCTTATCGAGGCTCAGATTGGTGGTGTAAAGGATTTGGCTCGCGCGATCAGCATCAACAAGGAGGTCTATGACTTCCTTGCTACCGCCACCGCCAAGGTCAGTTTTTCTTCCCCCTCAAAAAAGTTTCTAATATTCGTTGCAGTACGGACTTGGCTTCTGGAAACCCGGCTCTGGTATCATCCACCAAATTATCCTCGAAAACTATGCCTTCCCCGGAGGACTTATGATCGGTACCGACTCGCACACCCCCAACGCTGGTGGTTTGGGAATGATTGCTTGCGGTGTCGGTGGTGCCGATGCGGTCGACGTCATGGCGGACATCCCTTGGGAACTTAAATGCCCCAAGGTCATCGGTGTGAACCTCACGGGCAAAATCAGCGGCTGGACGACACCCAAGGGTATGCTTAATCTTTTTTGTATATACATTTTGCCGGCTGACAAGAGTAAATAGACGTTATCCTGAAGGTCGCCGGAATCCTCACGGTCAAGGGCGGCACCGGTGCCATTGTCGAGTACAAGGGTCCCGGTGTTGAGTCGCTCTCCTGCACGGGCATGGCCACTATCTGCAACATGGGTGCTGAAATCGGAGCAACGACATCCATGTTCCCCTTCAACAACCGCATGGTCGACTACTTGAACGCGACGAAACGCCCGGACATTGCCAACTACGCCAAGCAGTTCGCACACAACCTGAAGGCCGACGAGGACGCCGAGTACGACCAGGTCATCGAAATCGTGAGTTTTTCTCATACGCAATTACAGTTCGTGTGCTGACGCCGTTATTCAGAACCTCTCGGAGCTCGAACCTCACATCAACGGTCCCTTCACGCCCGATCTCGCCACCCCCATCTCCCAGTTCGCTTCTGAGGTCAAGAAGAACAGCTGGCCCGATGAGCTCAAGGTCGCGCTCATCGGTTCGTGCACCAACTCTTCGTACGAGGACATGTCCCGCTCGGCATCGATCGCGAAGGAGGCGGCCGACCACGGGCTCGACGTGAAGAGCAAGTTCACCATCACCCCTGGCTCGGAGCAGGTGCGCGCGACCATCGACCGCGACGGGCAGATCGGCGTCTTCGAGAAGGTCGGCGGTCTCGTCCTTGCGAACGCTTGCGGTCCTTGCATTGGTCAATGGGATCGCAAAGACGTCGAGAAGGGCGAAGCCAACTCCAGTCAGTAGTCCTATTTTATCTGTGGCCGTACTTACCCGGAAACGCAGTCATCACCTCGTACAACCGCAACTTCACCGGCCGCAACGACGCCAACCCTGCTACACACGCGTTCGTCGCATCCCCGGATATCGTTACCGCCATGGCGTTTGCCGGCAACCTTTCATTCAACCCGCTCACGGATTCGCTGACCGGTTCTGACGGCAAGCCGTTCAAGTTCTCCGACCCGACCGGCAACGAGCTGCCCCTCGCGGATACGACCCTGGCCAGGACACCTTCCAGCCGCCTCCGACCGACCGCGCGAGCGTCCAGGTCGCCGTCGACCCTAAGAGCGATCGGTTACAGCTCCTGGAGCCCTTCAAGCCGTGGGATGGTGAGCCCAAAGACCTCCCCATCCTCATCAAGGTCAAGGGCAAGTGCAGTAAGTCTCCAAGCCATTATTTCGCCAAGCCGCTTATGGATATACCGTCCGTGATTACCAGCGACCGACCACATCAGCGCGGGTGGCCCGTGGCTCAAATACCGCGGACATCTCGAGAACATTTCCCGTGCGTGCCCGCCTCCTTACTCGTGCGCCTTATCGTCCTGACACGTTTTTATTATTATTCCCGCAGAGAACTGCTTGATTGGGGCAATCAATGCGGAGAACGGCGAGGCTAATAACGTCAAGAACCAGATCACGGGCGAGTGGGGCGGTGTGCCCAAGGTCGCTGCCGAGTACCGCGAGCAGGGTATCAAGTGGGTCGTGATTGGGGACTCGAATTACGGCGAGGGCTCCTCGCGCGAGCACGCAGCGCTCGAGCCGCGCTTCCTCGGCGGGTTGGCGATCATCGTGCGGTCATTTGCGCGCATCCACGAGACGAACTTGAAGAAGCAGGGCATGCTTGCGCTCACGTTTGTCGACCCTGCGGACTACGACAAGATCCAGCCGAGCGACCGCGTCGACATTGCGGGCCTCGAGAGCTTTGCGCCGGGAAAGAACTTGACGCTCGTGGCGAAGCATGCGGATGGGAGCAAGGATGTGGGTCGTTTTCTCCTCTTCGGGTCGTGATGTGTGGAGCGCTGATCACCATGCATGCAGGAGATACCGCTTGCGCACACGTTCAACGAGGGCCAGATTGCGTGGTTCAGAGCGGGATCCGCACTCAACTTGGTGAGCCCATAAACGATATTTTTATAGCATCAGTGATTGAATATTGACTTGCTACGTCGCCTGTAGATGGCGACCAAAGCAAAGGGACAGTAGAGAGATGGTCGTGTGGTTATGGACGATTGATATCATACAGTATGCATTCACATTGTTCCAAACTAAGTACGCAGTGTCTGTCCGTTTTTTATTTGTTTTTTCCTGTCCTTGTGTCCAAAATTTCATGTAGTATACGAAATGAACGCCAAGAGCGAACAATAACGACTGCATTATTTGATTCCGCGGGGGCTTTTCATTTTCAGGATGTGAACAGGCTAGAACTGGCCGCGATTTCGGCAAGGAAGATTTTGGTTTCTGCCATAATGACCAGTCGACCGGGGCCTGCAAACGCCTGGACAGAACGTTCGAAATCACGAAACAAAAAAAACAAAAAAAGCCATGACGTCGCACCATATTTGCTGACACAGTGCCAAGGAAAAATTTCCCAATGAGGACCCCATCGGCGTTCCAAACCTGGAAGAGAGTGGTCAAAACTTGGGAAGCGGTTTTACAGGAATTCTGATCATGGAAAAGGCGCACATGGACACCGTCGCCGCAACCAGCGTATACGTTTCCGTTCGTGTCCACTTGAATTCCATCGGGAATACCTGTCAAACGAAAGGACGTGGTTGAGACTTTTCCCCCAATTTTGGGACAAGCAAAGACAAGCTGACCAGAATCTGTGAAGGCGAAGATGCACGCTTCCCAAATATTTGTGAATTTGGATCAACATCATATTGGTATCTGGATCATCGATGCGCCATCGCTATTGTGAGAAAGTCGGCGTCCGAGGATATCAAGTGCGGGCTCACATTGTGGCGGGCTGGGTCTGATTATTTCCGAGGAAGCCGCCGTTTGCGCCGGTGTCGCTTCTGCACGTGTACGGACAATCCAAGAGGGGTGGGTCGGCAATGAGAAAAAAATGAGAAAAAAAGATTGAAGACCAACACGTAGGCTATCGTTCCGTTCGCGGCGAACGCGATCCCGTTGTTTCTGTCAAAGTCCGTGGCCACAACTTGTACGGCACGGGTGTCGGGATCCAGACGGTACACCTGAGGTGTGGCAGATAAGAAAAACCATTAAAATGGCCGGGATTGAATTTCGAACCTGGTTGGGCATCAGAGGTTCTGGTCGGAAGTGATTCAACCAGCCATAGCTAAAAGACCCAGATGGTCATGATAAGAACCAAGGCATATGTCAATTCTTAAAAATACGCACACAGTGTCGGTGAAGAAGATCTTCCCGCTCGGATGTATTTTGATATCATTCAGAGAATTAAATTGTCTGCCATAGAAATTGTCCAGCAGGACGGTTGCGTTATGGGGTGGATTGGGGTTAACTAGCGCAATAGAAGGCGGCAATGAACCGCGGCCAGAGGTAATGAGAAGTAAATTTCCCCGAAAAGGACCTGTTCCTCCATTGGTCATTTGGATGGTGTCGGGGAGATCTAGCTGTTTGCGCGATGAGAACCACTGCATTGGGCGAACAGTAATCTTACTTTAGTTATGGGTATGTTGATCGGGGTCCCATTCAGATTTGCCGGGACGTCTTTCAAATTGATTGAGCTGACTTGGTTGTTGTGATTAATATCGCTCATGCCCAGGGCCCCTCCATCGTTGCTGGCAAAAAAGACAGAGTCTAACGCCGGAACGTAAACCGGCGCTTCATGGGCAAAAGCAAACGTGCTGTTCGAGGCAATTTCGGTAATGGACGGTGCCTTGCCAAGAACATCAAGGAAAGCTAGATCGAAGATTTGGAAAAAGGGGGGGGTAGTGTTGGTAGGGTTAAACCCGAGTCAAAAGCATCATTTCGGAAGGTTCCGGTAGGGTTCAAAACCGCAAAGGACAGAGGATCGACAAACTAGATAGGCTCGAATCATTGTTTGAAATGCCAAAGAAGCGTCATACCACTGATTGCGGAGGCAAAGATGACGCGGCAGTGTCTCTGTACCAAGTGGAGTCTTTTGCGCAAGTGAAGACCGCGTATGCAGAGCACAGACCAAGATAGGGATCCTCATGGTGGACGCGAGTGGGTGGGAGGGGGTTGTTGCGTTTGGGGATCTCACCATTCCCATCTTTATAACACGGTCTTAGACACCTTGCTTCTCGACTATAGTCACATTACAGACCTGAGAACCTCAGGAATACGCGCAGAGAACACTACTGTGAGAGTCGATTGATGAATTATACTCCTGCAAATCCAGGCCTGCACGTTAGTCTTTTGCTACTTTACCTTTTTACGCTCATACTTTTAACCTCTAATCCCTGAGGCTCGAATCTGGTGGTTTGAGGGCCAGTCGTTACCCGAACGGTGAACGCAACAAGGAAAGAAGGTGTTTCCATTTTGGGCTCCGGCATTCTCTGTTGATCAACCAACTCTCCACCGACTGTCATACGACCTTGACGGTATTCCGCCCCCCGGCCACATGGGGCCATTTAAACCGAGATCATTAAACATTCAACCGAAGACGCATCAAAGACGCATGTCTGGATCTTTATTTCGGCATCGCTACTTGAAGAATGACCGTCAGAATCGCTGGTCTGATGGAAAATCGGGGCCGGCGGAATACCACTATGGAGCAACACTGGGCACTATTAAACTTGCCCTGGTTTGAAGTTCGGTACAAATAATCGCGTGGGCCGATCCAGGTCCGTTTTGGGGTTGCATGTCGCTTCTTTACAGCAGGTACGCACGCACAGGCGGGATCATGGTCGAACTTCCAAAATCCATTTAAGCCGATGAGGGTCCCAGAAGGCAGAGATCCGCGCGAATCGACCCGACGCAACGCGCTCTGCTCTCCATTCCATTACAGGGCATCCCTACAAGTCTGGACGCATAACCCTTACACCACGATGGCTACGGAGCACAAGTTCCCCCCAATCGAAGGCGTCCGATGGTTCAACGTCGCCGTTCTTGTTTTGACACCACTTATCTCGGTTTACGGTCTTGCTTTCGTTCCGTTGGATCGTAAGACGGTCATCTTCGCGTGCGCATACTATTTGTTTTCCATGATTGGTGGGATTTCGCTTTTTAGTCGAGTCGCCATCAAACTCATAATTATGTCCAGGTATCACAGCAGGTGAATAGCAGGTTATCGGCCTACCGGGGTGATGTAACATCCTTTCAGGATTCCACCGTCTATGGTCGCATCGTTCTTACAATGCGTGTTTTCCTCTCCAAATATTCCTTATGCTCGGGGTATCAGTTCGGTGCAGGGTTCATGCTACTGGTGGGCCCGCGGTCACCGTTCACATCACAGATGGTGTGCATCGGGCTACTCTACTCGATATTAATTAACCAATAAAACCAGGACGGACACTGAGAAGGATCCTTATGATTCCTCGGTAGCTGTCTAGTCTTCTCACATGGTTACGCTGGTATTGAAGTTGTTTCGCAGCGTGGCCTTTTATGGACCCATGTGGGCTGGATCCTTTTCAAGTCCAAACTACGGTCTGGTCCGGTGGACTCGACGGACTTGGGCAAGACATGTTCGTTCGGTGGACTCATCGCCATTATTTCCCTCTTGCGGGTTTTTCGGCTACGCTCTACCTGCGCTTATCCCCGCTTTGTGGAACGACCCTTGGGTAGGCGCTCAAACCGCGACCATGAGTCTCGCGATATTAAAAGATTGATTTCAGGGGGGATTCTGCTTTTCAGCTGCAATGAGGCTGACAATTGCCCACCATGTCAGTAAGGTAGATCGCGATGTTGATCTCTCCATTGACCCACGGCTGCAGTGCACGTTCGCTATCAATTCGATTGCGCACTATCTTGGTTCCACACCATATGATGACAGGCTGAGTCCTCGGGACCATTTCCTGTCTGGTGAGTCTGTATGAATCTTTACTACATCCTGAGCTCATTTCTACAGCGATTTTGACGATGGGTGAAGGCTATCACAACTTTCATCATCAGTTTCCGATGGACTATCGCAATGCATACCTCTGGTACCAATACGATCCAACGAAATGGTGAGGAAAGCCGCCTCGTGTTGCGGTGCTAATAATGATACAACAACAGGTTCATTGCGGCGTGCAAGTTTCTTGGTCTGGCAAGCAATCTCCGCGTATTTCCAAGCAATGAGATCGCCAAAGGCGCGTTAACCATGAAGCTGAAACATCTGAAACAAGTGCAAGAGTCGATTTCGTGGCCCCAAGAAATTGAAGAATTACCAATCGTGACGTGGGAAAATTGTGAGTCCACAACGTATGTTGTTCCAGTCATTCAAACTCTCTGCAGTCCAGGAAGAATCAAAAATGCGCCCATTGCTTCTGGTATCCAAGTTCATCTTTTTGGCAGCTAGTGCAATTAACCGGGTCAATTTGCCAGGTGTCTGGTTTCATTCACGACGTTTCGACATTTTTAGACCAACACCCTGGCGGAGAAACATATCTAACTAGAAATTCGGGGAAGGATATGACGGCAGCTTTTTTTGGCGGTGTCTATAGGCATTCAAATGCTGCCCATAACGTGCGCCCCTCCGTTGACGTCGCACTCACCGACTCAATTGATATTGATTAATAGCTGATGTCCATGATGCGCGTTGGAGTTCTCGCAGGAGGCGGATGTCCTCCAAGTCAAACCATACCCCCTTCTCAGGTCCTTTTTGTTGGGACCCGCCACCAAGAGGACGAGACCATACCATCCAAATAACTCAAACCTGTTCCGAGTCGATCTTTGGGCCGAATATACCTAGAATATCGTATCCGGATTGAAGACCCCGACCATGTAGAATTGTACCACTTAACGATGCGCTCCTTGCTGTTTCGTGGTCGAGTCCGTGCCAACACCGACTGCGGTAATCGCGGTTTTCCTTGGCGCGTAATAACTCGTGATGCAAGGCCGAATCCTGTTCTTCGGTAGGCTCCAAATCATTGGTGATATTGTTTGTCTCGATCAGGCTGACTCCCGGGACTTGTAGTTCAGAAAAAATTGCCCTCTTACTGAACTTGGTTTTGGGATTCGACCACACCTCGTACACAGTCCATTCTAGGTATCGCGTGTGAGTTGAAATCCACAAAACCGCGGCTTATAAGTTATAAATGCTCATATGGTGAAAGTTTGGGCTCCTCTGTTTTTCAGCCCAAATTATCATGACCGGATGGTTCAGTGTTCTTGCAATGCAGCCCTTTTCAAGAATTCGCGTCACGTGCTTCTGGTTGAACCTTCTTTCAGCATTTTCTCGAAGGCGCACGTATTCACTCCACGGATGAGGTCTCGCGGAATGCGAGAGTATCCGTCGGCTTCTGCCGGCACTCGGACTGAATGGGATCTTAAGCAGTTTGACTTCAAGCTAACCAGATTTGTCGGAAAGGTCACACGCTAACACAGGATCCATCGCAATCATCCCCAGAGAACAGCAGGATGTTGTGTTTCCTTTTCCCATCACGCGCCTAGATCTTCGATTCGATCTGTTCTAGGCGCCCAGACAACTGGCTGTTGAATTGCTGACTCATGAACTCCTCCACGCTTATAATTATTGGCAACCACTAGGAAACAGGACATCGAATTATAATGCCAGATCCGCGCTCGCATGTGATAAGAGACCTCTGTTCCTCTCTGCTACTCACTCAACCATGCCATTCGATCGTATTCCTAAAGGTTCTCTCATCCTTGTCACAGGTTCCAGTTCTTGCCTGCATCGTTGAACTTCACTGCTGAAATGTTTCATAGGCGCAACAGGCCTCATAGGCTCGTACGTCGGTTCCCTTGCTTTCCCTTCGTTCCCTAACCACAGCTCCGATAAAACAGAGCAGTTGTCGATGCAGCGATCACGTACGGCTTTAAAGTCCGCGGAGTGACTCGCTCCGTCTCCAAAGCAGCTCAGTTCGTGAAGCATTTGGAGGACAAGTACGGGAAAGAATCGTTTGAGATCATCGAGGTGAAAGACTTCAACGTCCCAGGCGCCTACGATGAGATTTTGCACGGTATGTTTTCTTTTATTTCTGGGAGAGAACGAGGCTCATGTCTGCCCAGGTGTGGCCGGCGTTCTTCACCTTGCATCAGACCTCAGTATGGCACCTTCATACGACGTCGTCGTCGGAAGTGTTGTGGAATCGACCGTTGGTCTCATGAAAGCAGCGGCAGAGGTCCCCTCCGTAAAGTCGTTCGTTCTCACCTCGTCTAGGATGGCAATCTTCGCGCCCGACTATGAGAAACCCGACATCAGTCCCAAACTGAACGAGTGGGGAGATCATTTTGTAACCATGGCCAAGGAGCACCAGAAGATCATCCGTTGAAGGGTATCTTTGTATGTACGTCTGTGCTCTTCTCTGCCTGAGATCAACCGAAGGCTCAGCGTTTAATCTCCCACAAGATGCTGCAAGCAAAGTGGAAGGCGAGCGGGCGGCGTTCAAATACTACAATAGCGCCCTTCCCTCTTACGCCTTCAATACTGTCCTTCCTGACCTGGTCGTCGGACCTATATTCAACCCGACGCCAGGGATAATCTACTCCAGCCACACATTTCTCAATGGCCTCTTCCTCTCCGAGCAAAAACTACCTATTCTGAACTTCGTCAGGCCCGCCTCGTTGGCAGTGGATGTGCGGGACGTCGCTTCAATCCATCTAGCCGCCCTGCTCTCAACGCAGACGGAAGGGAAACGGATCTGGGCCGCCGCGCACCGCTTCGAGGTTAACGATATCCTCAAGATATGGCGAGAGGCGTTTCCAGAGCGGACGTTTGTAGAGGACTTCAAGCTCCCGCCCCAGCCCAAAATCACGCTAGAACTGGCTCAGAGTGAGGAGTTGCTCGAGGGGCTTGAGGGACGGGGCTGGTTGCCGTTCAAAGAGAGCGTCATTGCTAATGTTCAGGACGCCTTGTAGAGTATTTTTGTAGATTCTATACAAGACCTTGCCACACAATCCAGCTGTAATCTCATGTAGTGGTTTTCGCGGCCAATTTGCAGAGCGGTGTGTTGATCCCGACTTGAATGCAGAAAAATACTCGGAGGGACGATATTCAGTTTGATTCAGAAAAGTAAGTATAAGCGTTCCGACCGTGTCACGTGTTTTTGGTTGAATATCTATTGAACCCACGCACAACTTTCCCTTGTTCCATCGCTATCCTACAAACCTATCAATATCAATCACGGGATGATCTTTGCTTTCCGAAATCGGTCAAACGTAGACCACCAAGCCGCTTTGGTATCCATCTCGATGGCATGCACGCCTCACGCCTCCAACTCCTTGGACAAGTCCATCTGGCGATCGAAATCTAAGACGGTCATGATACTATACGGGAGGAAACCCCAGCTGCGATCATTGTCTACGCGCCCTGTCTTCTGCTCGAGGTCTTTCCACTGCGTCAGATGCGCCTGGACGTAGTCACCAGGTTGCGGGCCAGACCCGCCCACGGTGGAGCCACGCCCTTGAGGCTAAAATATTCGCAGATGATGGGCCACTTCTGGCTCTAGGAGCTACTTAGGCTGGCGATTATCGGCGACATTGAAGGCCTGGCCACCTCCACATCTATCCGGATGCAGCGACGCGAAGATGGCAAACTTGGCAATCACGTCCTGGCTACTGTCGTTACAGAGGACAGTCCGGTTCCCGGAAAGGGCACTTCGGTGCCGACGCCCTCGATAGCGCGGTACAGCGACAGATACGGCGCTAGCGCCTGCGCGAGGCAGTAGACGTTGTTTTTTGGCACAAAGCCGACAATGACGTCCGGACGGAGCTCGCACCACGTCCAGTCCTTGTTCTCGCACATCTGCTCCAGTAAATCCGCCTGTTGGTAGTAGAACATTGTTTGCGAAGTGTATGGTTCCGGGATTCTCGGCAGGTTCTCGTTCAACGGAGGGGTAAACGGGAACTTATCAATTAGGTGCACACCGTACGCCTTGTCAGCGAAGTGCATTCATTAATTAAGCGGATCCACTTGAGAGCGAGCGTACCTTGGTTCCCGTTGGTAGAACCACGAATTTCAGGTTTTTGCTCAAGTTCTCGATCGCGCCAATGGCCCGCTTTCCTGGTTGTGCCGATGTATAGAAATCAATCTTTCGGTTATACGTTCGAGTGCGTGGACTCACAGCAAAGTCGTCGCTGTGAATGAAAGCTACGCAAAAATTCTCGGCATATTTCTGAAGGAGCTTTGGGATGCACCTACCGAAAAAGTACACGTGCGTAACACTCTCGACATCGGTGACTTTGCTGCGCAGCTCATTCTCGAACGCCTACTGGCCACCCTGTTGAAGCAAATCCACGCCACTGATGGCCTGCAGCTTGTCGCTCGGTGGCCATTGTGCGACTTCGGGTGGGAAGAGGCGATTAGTGAGAGCTGAGACCTTGGAGAAGAGCTCCGGGGTAGGATAACCATCGAGGAGGGTG
This sequence comes from Mycena galopus ATCC 62051, assembly GCA_014925785.1. Taxonomy (NCBI): domain Eukaryota; kingdom Fungi; phylum Basidiomycota; class Agaricomycetes; order Agaricales; family Mycenaceae; genus Mycena; species Mycena galopus. The sequence goes on from WIQG01000030.1 coordinate 461,567, forward strand.
TTCGTCATTGCCCAGCCGGAAATTCCACTAGCTCCAAAGACGAGTGCGTGGTTGCTCATGGAGGAGGAGGATATGGTAAATGGTATGGAAGCGAAACTCGCGAAAATAAACGACATCATGGTTACATGTGCGGACCATACCGTTACATATTTCGACGGCTGAACCCGTCCGTATCGCAATTGATGAGAAAATTCAGAAGACCGCCGAATAGTCGTAACGCCGATATGTACAGTGTCAACCAAACATCTGGTCGGCCGTACCTTGGAGCGGGACGCCCAAGGACGCCGATGCTGACTGATTTGGTTGATCAGGCGAGTCTTTGGTACCTTGAGGCATGAAGCGAGAGATCAGCTATCCGCTAACAAAGGAGCTGCCAGCGTTGAGGTGGATCGGGCAGAAGGGCCGCATTTACTGGCGACATTTCCGCACAGGATGATTTGAAGGTGGCGTGCGTCAACCCAAAGTTTGAACCCAACAACCCAAACTGCACACCTCTGGCCGCCTGAGAGTGTGATACGCACATAGAGGGAAAGTAAGCAAAGGGAACAGGAGCGGGGGTGGGGAAACGCCAATATTTGCAGGCCGTGATGCATCAATGCGTCGAGGGCAGAGGTCGAGGCGCGAAAAACCAAACCCGTGTTTGTGCCTGCTTACACCAGGCATGGACTCGGGCCGCTCGGGCCGCTCTCGCCACGAACCTTGCTCGGCTGAGAATGTTGTGTACTTTAATTACGCTCCTTTGATTAAGGGACGGCGGTTGTCAGGAATCGACATAATTGAAGTTACAAAAATCTGAACACGCGCCAGAGAAGAGTCCGTTCAAACAACAATCAATAGCGAAGTACAAGGACGCGACGGGGCAGGAGAGGACACCCTGAAGAAAGGGAGAGGAAGCGTCCATGCGACTCGTCTCTTCTTAAGTACAAAGTGGGGTGGGTGCAGTAAGTGAAAATATCAAAGGCGAAAGAGGACTTTGCACAAGACAAGAGGCGAAACATGCGCGGGCGGCACGGTACTGAGCAAAGGTTAGCAGTTTATCTGGGACTTGAAATCGACGGGAAACCCACGGAAGATGCGAAGAATAAGATGCAAGAGGCAATTACTAGAGGATGGGAGACATGTCCGCTTGTGCCAAGTGTCCGCTTCGCGTCCGGAAGGCGTGCCGCTTTAGGGAAATATCGAGGCCGCCGGGAGCGCCAGAGCCCGAGGACGCATCAGAGACAGGGCCTGATTGAAGAGAGGATGCACCGGGGCATACGGCGTCTAGTCCCAAAGTATCGACGAGGTTCTGGAGCAGCTTCTGGAGGATTGCTCCCAGCGTCCCGCACACATCGGCGTGGAGAAGTTCGCACACGCTGACTTTGAGGCATTTGTCGTCGGAGGCGCCAGGTAAAGCGTTCAGTATATCATTGAGACCGCTCAGAAGACCGTCGAGCAGGCCGCTACCGCCGCCACCACCGCACGCGGTCTTGAGGGCCGTGAGTTGCCCAATCACTACGTTGACGTTGGCAATGATTGGGTTGGATCCGACCAAGGCCTTGATACTGACCAAGGCGCTGGATGCGTCACAATCACCGGCGCCGCCAGCGGTGGTGGCGGAAGGTGACGAGGACGGAGCGGCAGAGGATGCAGTCGGGGAAGGAGCTGCGTCGGAGGAAGCTGCAGCGGATGAAGACGGTGAAGCTGCGTCGGAGGAAGCTGCAGCGGATGAGGACGGTGAAACTGCGTCGGAGGAGGCTGCAGCGGACGGAGATGGTGAAACGGAGGGAGTTGCAACAGGTGGAGCTGCAACGGAAGGAGATGGTGTCGCTGCGGGAGATGGAGTCGGGGAAGGAGCTGCGTCGGATGAAGCCGCTGCACTTGGAGGGGGAGAGGATGCACCGGGGCACATCTCGTTCAGCCCCAAACTGTTGACGAGGCTCTGGAGCAGGTTCTGGAGGGCTGCTCCCAGCGTCCCGCACACATCGGCGTGGAGAAGTTCGCACACGCTAACCTTGAGGCATTTGTCGTCGGAGGCGCCAGGTAAAGCGTTCAGTATATCATTCAGACCGCTCAGAAGACCGTCGAGCAGGCCGCCACCGGCGCCACCACCGCACGCGGCCTCGAGGCCCGTGAGCTGCCCAATCAGTGCGTTCACGGTTGCGATGGTTGGATTGCCGACTACAGCGTTGATGCTGACCAAGGCGTTTTTGGCGCTGGGTGCGTCACAACCACCGGGGGGAGGGCCGGACATCCCACCGGTGAGGAGCCCTGTTAGCTTGTCCACCGCGTTCGAGCCGGTGAGGCCACCGACAAGGCCGGTTACAGTGGAACCGACGCCGCCGAGCAAACCGCCGAGTGGATCGCTGCCACCGAGTAACCCACCGAGTAAAGCGCGGTGCGATTTGTGACCGGCAGGCACACGAACGGGAGCGACCGGGCTGACGGAGGGTGCGCATTTTCCATTCTGGCAGCTACCGCCCTTGCCACAGTCAAAGCCTCGTGGGCCCTTAGCTTCGGTGAACGAATGATCGTAGACGCATCCGCCGCCTGGGAAGCATTGTAAGTACAACAAATAAAAAAGGATTGGAATAAAAGCGGCGCGTACAGCTGTCGGGACTTGTCGTGACATCGACGCACTCCCACTTCTTCTTGGGATTATCGGAAGTGGAATTAGGGACGCCGCAAACCTCGGCCTTTCCACAATAGGCCTTAGCCTCTGCGTATGTCGAGAGCTCGGCTCTACGCGATCTTAGAGAACGAGCGGCCGCAGACGGGCAGGAGGCCTGGTTATAAAGGAAAAGAGTCAGAGATGAAGTTTAAGAAGATGAAGTTTAAGAAGATGAAGTTTAAGAAGATGAAGTTTAAGAAGATGAGGACATCAATATATGCGTGAAAGAAAATGAAGAGATTGAACGGGTGGGTGGAGATGCGCGAAAAAACCAACAGAAGCGAATACACTCGGAAAACGCTCAGAAAATATACCGTGAACAAAGAAGATGAGCAGGAGAGCCGGGTAGAGAAAATAAGCGCGAAGGGAAGTCCGAAAAGACAAACGAGCACACGCAACAAGAGCAGCAGAATATATATATATGCAAAGGAAGAGAAGAAAAGGTGAATATTTGGGCGAATGTACTTACGCATACACACTTGGTACCGTCAGGGCTCAGGGTATACCCAGGATCGCAAGTAAACGCGCAGGGATCCTCGTTGGAGCAGTCGCGAGTGGCGTGTGGCGGGAGAACATAACATTTCTTATCTTGAGGGTCGGAATCACCGATCTGAGAATTGGATTGGAAAGGCGGCGAACATTAAAGAAAATGCACTTACCAGGGCATTGACGGCAGCGAGGGTGGAATCGCCGGTAGTGGCATTTAAATTGAGTTTGAGGTAGAGGTCAAGATCCTACGGACTGTGGTTCAGCAACAAGACGAAAGACGCATCAAAACTGACTTTAAGACACAAACACAGGTCGACGTCGAGTCCAATAAGACCAAGGAGATCGACGACGAGGCCGGGGATTTTGATGCAAACGTCAATAAGATCCCTGGGATGGTGATACTGCAAGCGGGAGAGACTGCGCGACTGCGAAGAATGGAGCGATCCACCAGGACGAGCGTGTGCGGAGACAAAAGGAAGGAGAACGGTGGCGAGGAAGTGTAAAACGAGTGTGGGCGCGAGTCGCATTGTCGGTGGAGGGCGTTGCTGAAAGAGTTCAGAACTGTCCGACTCGCTCTTGCTCGCCTAATTTATACGGCCTACAGTCGGACTTTGGATTTCGGCAAGCGGCTCGGCTCTCTTTCGCGGATGTAGGAACCATATTGGCCATAAAAGGCAATGACACTTCTTCTAGTTCCTTTAATGCCAAACCGCGACAGCCGCGCTCCAAATCCTTGGAACTCCTATGAAACCGATCATTCGATGGTTTTGTATCTTGTTTTACCAGTCTGCTGAGGGAAAAATCAGTTCATTCGTTCCCAACCAAGAGCATTTCATCTCACTTGAGAGCAATCGCCATGTTTTTCTACTCCATTTTGCGGAAGAGCTTGTTTGACGCGAAATTGGGCGGGAGCGGCATCGAGAATGCGATTCACCGCACTTTGCGGAGGTAAATAGCTGACTTGGCTTCCATAGTCTCGCTCGGGCACCAAGGACGTCTACGTGGACGCATGTCGACACTCCACCCGTTTAACCGAAGAAATTGGCTCCATTTTCATTAGTATATCGAGATCGTGCCTGCCATAAACCACTCACCATAGATCAGCTAGCGCATTTGTCCGAAACAAGGACGTCAGAATCGGACCAGCGAGGGCATATCCACATCCTCGACCGAAATATGTGTTCGGCACCACTTGCTTTCGCTGATGCGCTAGTCCAAGTGCAGACCGTCGAGAGCCTCATTCAATTCCGAGTCGGACCTCGGCCGTCCGTGGTCCTTGTCGGGTTTCAGACTCGGATCTATCGCGCGAGGATTTCTTTGAACGATATGAAAGAACGGAACCAAGAATGCTTCCGCTTACGGCACACTGGCAACAGCTCCCGAGTCGGTGGCGATGACGGGCCCTCCTGGACCACTGACGGACCAATTCACCAGCTGGGTGTGGGCTACGATTTCGCTCTTGGAAAGCCAAAAGCCTCTGGTCTCTCGTACTAGTGCATCAAATGACTTTTTGGGAACCAGTTCGGCACCTTTTCGACGAGTTTTTCGGCTCAAATTGTTTGTTTTTCGAGGCCACTTCAAGTTTGCAAATTGGCGTGCAAAACGCTGAGTTTAGGAAGCCAATGCCCTGGAGTACTGAGGGAATATCCTCGGGTTCCTGGTACAAGCTCCGGTTCATCTGGAATTTCGGGTCCAAGCTCTCCAGGTCCTGGACCTCTACTTTCCTCTGCTCAGCCATGATGCCCCAAACTACTGTCTGTATCCTGAGTCCTGACACATGAAGGCCCTTCAATCGTTCTTGTTGGGCTTTTTTCTTTTTGACGCGTTGTTTTCCTGATCATTCATGTCTTCCTTTGTTCTTTTGTTCTCTTTCCCCTATAAATATCCCCCTCCCTTCCACACGCACTCTTCAGTCTTCTCGAATATCTCACCGATGCCGCAAGAAATAATCGACATGGTCATCGACAACGTCGTCGACAGACCGGTTTCATACAGCTACCAAAACAAGCGAGCTCTTGCGCTGTGTTCCCTGGTGTGCAAATCAAGGGTTCCACGCACCAGACACCACCTCTTCTGCGTCCTCGACTACAGCATAGCAAGTTTCGTATCGCTCCTGCGGTCCGACAAATGCACATTTCTTTCCGTACGTGCGCGACGCCTCCGCGTTTCGCACGTACCGCGATCCGAGCGACCATTGCTTTGACAAAATCGGCAAAGACCTCAAACGCTTCACGAACGTCACCACTCTAATGCTCGACGGCATGCTGCACGCCTGCGCCCCCTTCACGGACTTCATGGGCGGCTTCCCGCACGTCACCGACCTCACGATCCACTTTCACTTGAGTGGCAACTCGAACTGCGTCATGGGCATGATCCACGCGCTCCCGGCCCTCCAGCGGCTGCGCGTCACACCCTTGTTGCCAGTCGTGTTCTGGATGGGGACGCCCCCGCCGCCGTCCATCGCTATCGCGCCACAGTACCTCGCGCCCCCGCGCCGCCTCCACGACATTCAACGGGCGGCGAGAGCACACGCCACATCCTCGCCTGGCTGCAGTTCTTCAAATGCACGACCCAGATCGACGCGCTCGAGGTGTCGCTTGGCGTTCCCCCCTCTCTTCATCCGCTCACCCTCTTTTTCTCCATCGACAGTCAGCCTGATAGACGTCTTCGACCTCTCGACCTACAAGAACCTCCCAACGCTCGAAATCCCGAAATTGAGCGCCAATGCACAGGACGCGGCGGCCGACGACCGATTTCTGGTCGCATTCTCCGAATATCCTCGCGTTCTCTGGAAAGCGTCACGATCAATTTTCCAGGGAAGGGGCACGAGTTCGTGAATTGGGCAGCAGTGGACAAGTTCTTCGCGTCCCCTGATTTCCCGAGGCTCCACGCGGTCGAGATGAACCCTCCTCTAGCCTGTAGACAATATTTCGAGGAGAACCTTCCTCTGCTGCAGGAATTGGGCTTGTTGAAGATCGACGCAAATTGATTTTTTGTTGTGCATCTGCGAAATATTTGGCGGTGAATGTCTAGTAGGTCGCTGGACATCCCGTTACTGGATGCGAATCCTTTCGACACAATTTGATACCCAAATCGCATCCTTGGACCTTCCGTACCATTGTATTTTTATGCGCATTTCTTGAATTCAAATGTAATACCAGCCGACCTTGGAACTTGTCATGGTGGCCGAGTAAGCTGGCAGCAGCGACCACGCACGAGCTTCCGGCTCAGATACGTTCCGACGCATATACGGCCGGACGCATATCTGTAAAAGCAGTCAGCTTTCAACTTACTCACAAATGGCGGTGGCGCCAAGTTGGCGGCGCGCGACAGAGAGAACGTTCGAAAAAGGAAGGTCACCATCACCCGTCACAACCGTGACCCGCTACCTTCATGTCGTTCTCCAAAGCCTTTTCACCTGCACTGCGAGAAATACGCATCCTGTGTTCGCAGACCGGTGCGGCGTCCGCGGGTACACGGTGAATCTGTCCCCTGGGGTCTCTTGTGCTTCATTGCCTCATCTACGCGATCACGGCAGGCAATTCATACTCTCCAAATACCCTGCAATCAAGCAATATAACCCTGACCTACCGGTCCTTATAAGAGAGGCCAGTGGGACCCCCGCACGTGTATTTGCCAGATTTGGTGCGTCCTCTTTCCAGGTTCCAAAATACTTGGCTGACAAGCGCCGAGCGAGTAGAGATGGGAGAAGAGAAGCACGTCGAGCTCGACAATCTCTCCGCCAAGGACGTGGAATCGAAAGTCGCATTACTGCTCGGATCATAGCAGACATACCGTCGCTTTCGCCCTGGACTTTTATATCGCTTTGAAATGTACAGGAACTCAATAATTCGATGGTTTCCGCATAGACCTTACATTTGAACACCTCGCGGCACTGACCTGGATAACTTACAGGGTATACATTAAGGTCCGTAGTATTACATTAATTGTCCTTGATGTCCTCTCTTCTAAATCATTCCCGCTTCAGGCTGAATCTCCTTTGCTTTGCGCTTCATTCGCACCACGATTCCTTCGCCGTGCTTCCCCGCTTGCTCGCGTCCTACCTGACGGTTGTGCGCCTGCTTCACCCTTCTAAGCATGACCATGCTGTACAGCAACGTCAGCCCCCCGCAAACAAGTGCCGCTACGATGGTCACTATAATCGTGATCTTGCTTGTCTCGACAAATTCCCCGTGCTGCGCGCTGTATACGTTTACGAGCGTGGAGATGATGCCGGCGAGAGAGTTCAGCGCGCCAGGACTGCGTGGTCATGAGTATGCCTCGTAATGGACCGAATCAGTGTCGCGCACAGGAAGATGCGGTTATTCAGCCAGATGTAATTTTGGTTCCACCGCCACCATAGCCAGAGCATTCCCAGGACGCCGATCCCGGAGCACGCGAAGGCTATGACGAATCTGCCGGTGCACATACTATGAGTTGTCTACCCTGAGGACGTGGGCGGGAGTAACATACAACGGCACATGCTGCACGGCATCGATCAGCTCCGTTTCGTCGCCGTTTGTTCCCTCCTTGCTTTGCAGATTCGTGAACGTTCCCGGGAGGAGGATGAACCCCGCGAGCAGGATCCAGGTGAAGAACGCTGCGAGCATATTGTGCAGCCGCGGGATGCCGTCGAGCGCGAGGAGCATGTTCATGTAGCGCGTGTTCTGGCTGTCTGCGCGCTGCAAGCCCCTTCGCGTCGGCGGCGCGGGGTAGTTGCCGCTGGTCTCGACTTTGTTGGCGGTCGGCGGCAACTGGACGTTTTCTCGATTGGTGAACATATTATTCGTCGTGAATGGGCTCGGTGGTGGGGTATGGTTGGGGGTATGGATATCGTGAGCATTGGGACACGAGGTCTGCTCTCTTTTGTACTCGCGCCGTTGGTGCTTTGAGTGATGCTCCAAACCTCCACCGCAATCACTCTCAAAATTCCAGGCCGCCCATACTTTTAGGGCAATATGGAATCTGGATTGGGCCTTGACCGCACCTCTGAAGATCACTTGCGTGTCTTCGAACGTCTAAATATTTTTTCGCGACGGGTCGAACTCGGCGAGTGTGCAAAAACCGATGTGATGTCATTGTCTCTTTAGGTTGCACAGCCGCCCGCTCTATTTTGAAGTTACTGTTTGACTTCAAGAGACTGCAAGCCACACTAGGCCATATTTATCTCAGGTTCTTAAGCCTCCCTTTTGGGGTCCAATAACCAGAAATTCCACGTTGGACAAAATATAGCTTCTCTTTGATGACTTGCGCACCAAAATCCGTCTGATCACCGTCCTTCGCCGGAGTCAACTTGTTGGGCTTTCACACCATGTCTAGGCCTCGAGCTCAAGCTTAGGTCCATCTTTCTTCCAAGTGGACCCTCTTGGACCTTGCTTCCAGTGAACCTTTCCCTACCGTCCTCGGGTCCGCAGTTTGATACGACATTAATTTCGGACGCCCGGTGATTGTTCCTCAAACATTCGATGGCCGGAGGTATATATTTATAAATTATCAAGCGCGTCGACGTAGCGCAACCCGGCCTGACCCCGTCCTTCACCTACGGGAGCACTATGAGCAACGCTACAGCTAACGCTACGGCTACTTCATCCATACCCAGCGATTCTCCAGGTGGGCTTCAGCCGATCCTGGTCGGTAATAATGTTAATTTTCGGCAGGGTGTTGGGGTAACAGCGATGCTGCGGTGTCAGCCTGCTGCTCAGTTTTCGGCGGCGTACGCATACCGCTCGCAGACAGCCCTATCGCAGCCTGCGGATACAACGTGGGGGATAATTTCATGGCCGACGATGGATCAGTGTCGGAGAGCATGTCAGACCCCAATTCGACGACCTCCCGATGGGCCAGCTGTATCACGCAGCACTTCAACGCGACCGCCGACGGCACTGAGATCATTTCGACATGCCAAAATAACCAGAGCCTGATCGCCACCGTTACGAGTAGCCCAGCGAGCACCACTGGGACATCCGGCGCCCAAGATCTGTTCGTGTTTCGGAGGCAAGGGCACTGGGCTGGACGGGGGGTCCTCGCGGCGATTGTGGTGGGGAGTGGGTTGCTCCATCTTCTGAGTTTGGCCATCTGAACTCGGCTGGGTTCATTGCGCCACCTCGCAGTTGAAGGGCATTCAGTTACGGGTCGGGCCAGTGCACTACCAAATTGGTACTGGTGCACTGTTCGAAAAGTTGGGAGCGGATTTGCTCCTTTTCTTCGCGGCTGCGAAGTAACATTCCTTCGGTCTACAAAAAAGCACACACTCCTTGGACTACATTACGGCCAATTAATATTTGTCTACATCCTCGAACCCCTACTTTCCAACCGAGCCGTATTTTGCGGCTAGGCAGCTTTTGCCTTGAGCGGAATCAGAAAAACGACCTATAACTGTGTTTCACCTCTCTTCGGCTTCAACGACATCGAGCACCGAAGGAATCTGGCTACTCATACTTTCCTTCCTGGAGGGTATTGACATAAAACGAAAAGACGTGCTGAAAATCTTGTCTGTTCTTGGAATTAATCTGTTACGCGTCCAAATTGCACATGAGATTGCTCTCTGTACGGGTTCTCGTGGATCAAGGGACAGGGATTTACGCAAATATCGACTCTGCTCTAAAGTGCGTCCTGAACATTGGCAATGACGCTTTCCTTGAACGGCAACCAAGCCCTTCCCTCGAAGCCTTGAAGCAACTTCTCGCCCTCAGCCAGCTCAAGCGTGATCTTGGGCTGGGGCGGGAATTTGAAGTCCTCCACGAAAGTGCGCTCAGGGAACGCGTCCCGCCAGATCTTGAGGATGTCGTTGATCTCGAACCGGTGCGCGGCCGCCCAGATCCGTTTCCCCTTCGTCTCCGTCGAGAGCAGGGCGGCCAAGTGAACCGAAGCCACGTCGCGCACGTCTACCGCCAGCGACGCGGGCTTGACGAAATTCAGAATGACCGGGTCCTTCTCGGAGAGGAAGAGGCCGTTGAGCAAGGTGTGCGTGGAGTAAAACCCCGGGGTCGGGTTGAATACCGGCCCGATAACCAGGTCGGGAAGGATGGTGTTGAAGGTGTAGGCGGGACGGGCGCTGTTGTGGTATTCCCAGGCAGCGCGCTCGCCTTCCACTTTGCTTGCGGCGTCTGGTGGTAATTTAAGTACTAATCCGGTCAGGTAGAGAAGGGGGAAAACGTACAGACAAGGACAGACTTCATCGGATGATCATCTGCAGCGGCCTTGGCCATGGTGACAAAATGATCTCCCCACTCGTTCAACTTGGGACTGATGTCGGGTTGCTCATAGTCTGGCGCGAAAATCGCGATCCTTGACGAAGTGAGGACAAACGACTTGACGGAGGGAACCTTTGCAGCTGCTTTCATCAAACCAAGGGTCGAGTCCACGACACCTCCGACGACGATGTCGTATGAAACGGACATGGTGTTATCTGTTGCAAGGTGAAGAACGCCAGCGACACCTGGCCAGACATGAGCCTCGTTCTCTCCCAAAAAATGTATGAAAACATACCGTTCAAGGCCTTATCGTAGGCACCGGGAACAGAAAAGTCTTTCACCTCGACGAGCTCGAACGAGCCTTTTCCATACTTGTCCTCCAAGTGTTGTGCGAACTGGGCTGCTTTTGAGACGAAGCGAGTGACTCCGCGGACTTTGTAGCCTCGTGCGATAGCAGCATCGACGACCGCTCTGTTTATCGGAGCTGTTAGGGAACGAAGGGAAACAAAGAGAAACCACGTACGAGCCTATGAGGCCTGTGGCGCCTGGAAGACAGACATATTACTTAGCCGCGAACGACTCGGATTCGGCCAAGGAGGGGAACAAACCTGTTACGAGGATGAGAGAACCTTTGGGAATACGATCGAATGACATGATCAGTGGATGAGTAGCGAAAAACAGAGTGGTGTTTGATAGTTTCTGGGTTGAGCCACCCTTCCTTTATCCGGTTAGAATTTCAAGGTTACTCAGCCAGCTAGTAGGCGTGTCATGTTGCAATGTCACAATCCAGTATGCCAAGTATCAGTGGTTGAATAATGCTGTCTCAGCGGTTCATAAGCATAGAGGGGTTCTTGTGTCAGCCATATTCAACGAGTGTTGGTAAGTGAGGCCTTGAAGGTACGGCGCAGGCGGCAGTTAGACACGACATGGGACTTTGTTCTAAAATTGGTGCAAGATACCCATGCTACCTCCTTGCTACGTATCTGGGCGGGATTTGAGGCGGGGTCGTTATTAATGGTCGCGGGGCCTCGTTTCTGACGTGACGGCGTAAGCGGTGGCCGCGACAGGTGGAACAACTCGAAAGTTTGAACGAAGATTGAGCGCAGCCACAATTTGCCTTTTTGAGACAAAGTTGCGTCAACTTCAACCACCATGTCGTTGCTGGTCGACAACACTGGACCTTCTTGAAACCCATTCTGGTTCACTGCAGGCTTACTCTTTGAAATCCAATCTCTTCAGAACAGAACATGCGCTCTCGTTCCAGACAACATCCTCCTTGAATTCTCAGGCTGCGAGCACATTCCTAAACCATGTCTTTAAGACAGACCTCTCCGGCCACTACTGGAACCTAACTCATGCGCGCTTCGACGCAATCACAGCAGATCTACGTCGTTTCACACATGTCTGTGCGCTCGAGATAAACTTCGAGTTCCTCGCCGATCTGGACGCGTTTTTTTGCACAGGTTTCGTTTCGGCATTCCTGCACGTTCCGAGCCTCCTGCAGTCGAATATCGGCCAATGGAAGAAGCCCAAACCGGCGCGGTACCGCTGCCTGATTGGCAGCAACTCCGTGCGTCTCATCCCCGAGTGGCTGCGAGCATTCGACTACCTTCCCAATATCAACTCCCTTGCATTACCGACCCTTCCAGACGGCGGACGCGCCTGCTATGCACGCAGCACTGAAGCAGCTTGGTGGCGCCCCTCACTATTTGGATATCACGCTGACATCGAGCCACCTTGATGCAAGGATTGTTTTTATTTCACTTTCATTTTCACTCGTGTTTAAATCCGCAGTTGACGCCACGACCATGTAGATTGTACGATCTTTCGCTTGATTCAAACCTCTGAACCCTGGTCATTTGTGGGTGTTTGGACCCAAGCCAGATGGGACTGATGATGAGACTGGCTGCGCCGCTTCTTGGGTCCCTTTCGATCCTTTAATATGTGGATTTTCTTACTGGCCGGCTCTGAGGGCGTTTTCATCCGGCATGCGCCTGTGATGCCTCTACAACCAATTTTTCGCTTTGTGAGGGGCGCTTCCTTTGGTGGGGCTTCTGCTGTGTTCGAGTTGACATTAGAGCGTGTCGTGCGGTGGCTGGGGAGGTAGGACGGACAGGATGCTGGTGTTTGGGGTGGCCGCGTTGCCGAAGTTACCGGTGCCTTGCCAGTGCCCCCTGAGAAAAAGGCCTGAGGAAGGGGACGCAAGAGTCTGAAATTGAGTCCTTTCTCTGTGTATTTCCATCTCGGATTCCAGACGTACTCACGAAAGACTCAATTGATTGGTCGTCCTTCCCCGCAACCGTGAGGCACACATTGTCTATGCAAAACCCACACGTTTTACCGCACGCCGATATCAATGTCTACTGTGCTTGATTGACTCGGGCGCTTGATTAGCTCGGGTGCTACTGGACCCAGTTACACAAGTGACTCCATCTGTGGCTGTGTTTTTATTCTCGTTCGTTTCCATGCTAAGCCTTTTCGACTATGACCATTTTCGCCCAGGAGCTAATAGACGAGATTATTGACCATCTTGCATGGGTCTCCAAAAAATCTCTCAAGACTTGTTCTCTGGTTTCCTGGGCATGGCTCCCGCGTTCCAGATCCCATCTCTTCAGAACATGTACTCTTTCCCCAGACAACATCTTCCACTTCTGCGACCTTTTGCGGTCTCCCGGCTGCACGTTCCTGGATCATGTTATGAAGATAAACCTTCCCCACCACGATAGTAGACGCTTCAACGGAATCGCGGCCGTGCTTCGTCGACTCACACGCGTTTGCGCCCTCGAGATGGCGTTCCCCGATGACACTATGGAAACCCATACGTTTGGCCCCACAGGGTTTGCCGTAGCTTTCCTGCACGTTACGAGTCTGGTCCTAGCCGGCCCCGGAAGTCCGGCAGCGCCGCTTCCCGACATAATAAGCCGCTTTCCCGCCCTGCGGGATCTAGAGATCCGAGACCTAGGTGTAGTGGATGACTTTCCTACCACTGCGGTGCCACCACAGGGTCTTCATAGCCTGAAACTCTGCGACAGCTCAATGGTTCCTGTTCTGCAGTGGCTGCGTGTGTCCGACCATCTTCCTAGAGTGGACTCGGTTGCACTACCGGTACTGCGGCTCGAGGACGCGCCCCTCGTGCGTGCGGCTATGCAACAGCTCGCTGGCACGCTTTCCCATCTCGACATCACGCTGACCTGTAACCACCGACCGTTTGACAGTAAGTATAGTATATGATGGCATTCCTTGGTCTCTCACTTATGCGTCCGCATGCAGTCGACGCCTCGATCGTGTACGATCTCTCCCTTCATCCCAACCTCCGGACGCTGGTCATCCGCGATTTCTCGCGATTTCTTCCGGACGACCACAACGCGGACCGGGTCCGCACAATGAGGGTGATAACGCGGCTTGCTGCCCCGACACTTGAATCCCTTTCGATTGATTTTGATCGGTGGATATTCAATTGGGACGCTCTGGACGCTCTTTTGTCCACCGGGCGATTTCCGCACCTGCGGGAAGTCATCTTCAAAAGCACCGATGATCAATTCAAGTTTTTGGCGGGGATCCTTCCTTTGCTCCAGGCTTCCGCCGTGCTCAAAATGATGACAGAGTTCGACGAGCGTACCATGCGGAGAGCGGGGTAGAAGGTTACAGTACAGCACTGAGTAGAACGAATCCGTAGCGACGTATTTACCACGGACCCAGGAGCCTGAGCACACTGGCAGAGTCTAGACAAATAATTTCTTGAAGTGTAGTAAAACGTGCTTTCCATGGGATGGTGTACTTGGCAGCCACAAAGAAGACAAGCAAATCTGCCCCAAAGACTGGCGCTGGCACGTGTGGGACACCTTGACAGACAGACATATTCGTGGGTGGCGGACTGTAATGGCCGCACACGGATGTGAACAAAGTCTTACTGCCCCGGCGTCTATACACGCAGGTAAGGGATTCTCCGGAGCACACCGGAAGCCACAACTCAAGGGAGCTTTCGTCGCAAAAACTGGGATTGGTTGTCGATGCATCTGATGAGGAGCTCCTGCAGGCGCGGAAATCGTGCCTGGGATAAAAAGGATCCAGAGCCGACCAGTCAAAGATCCATAGATCCAAGTCAACCGAAAGGGACTCCAATCTAGGCACGACCAGTGTCTTTATTAGATCCATCATGTGGGTTTGGTCCGAGCAGTTCTGGTCGCAGATGACCACGGTTCGGAGGTTTGGAGGGAGGGAGAGATCGTGAGTCGGACTCGACGACACCACGATATCGAGATGGTGGAGGGCGCACGGAGCTTCTGCAATGTTGCGTGCACAAAAGGCGCATCCGCGATCTGCAGGGGCGGTAGTGCAAGCGAGCTAATGATGGGAAGATGGTCGAACGCTTGCAGCCACTGTAGGATGAGGCGCACGGAGTTGATGCTGAGTCTCAGAAGGCTAGGTAGCTTTTGCGGTGGCACCAATTTAAAGGTGGTAGGGACGTCTTTCATTGGAGGAAAATAACGGATATGCAACTTCTGCGAGGCGGGAAAGAGGGTCGGGATATCGATGAGCACCACCAGCTGCAAAGCCGGGGCCTTTGTTCGGCTGCAGCCTAGCAGCAAGCTCGGAACGTGGAATTTGTCTGGAACGAGAGTGCATGTTCTGTTCTGAAGAGATTGGATTTAAGAGAGCAAGTCTGCAGTGAACCAGAATGGGTTTCAAGAAGGTACAGTGTTGTCGACCAGCAACGACATGATGGTTGAAGCTGGCGCGACTAGTTGACTCAAAAAGGCAATTTGTGGCTGCGCTCAATCTTTCCACCTGTCGCGGCCACCGCCTACGCCGTCACGTCAGAAATGAGGCCCGCGACCATTAACGACACCGCCTCCAAATTCCGCGCAGATATGTAGGTAGCAAGGAGGTATCTGAACCATCATGGGTATCTTGCGCTGATTTTAGAACAAAGTCCCATGTCGGCCACGTCGGTCCAACTGCGTCGTACCTTCAAGGCCTCATTTATCAACACTCGTTGAGATGCTGACACAAGAATATGCTTATGAACCGCTGAGACAGCATTATTCAACCACCGATACTCGGGATACTGGATTGTGACATTGCAGCATGGCACGCCTGCTAGACGGCTGAGTAACCTTGAAATTCGAACCGGATAAAGGAAGGGTGGCTCAGCTCCAGAAACTATCAAACACTACTCTGTTTTTCACTACTCATCCAACCATGTCATTCGATCGTATTCCCAAAGGATCTCTTATCCTTGTAACAGGTGTGTTCTCTTCCTTGGCCGAATCGTTTGCGGCTAATATGTCTGTCTTCCAGGCGCCACAGGCCTCATAGGCTCGTACGTGGTTTCCCTTTGTTTCCCTCCGTTCCTTAACAGCTCCGATAAAACAGAGCGGTTGTCGATGCTGCTATCGCACGAGGCTACAAAGTCCGCGGAGTCACTCGCTCCGTCTTAAAAGCAGCCCAGTTCGCACAACACCTGGAGGACAAGTACGGAAAAGGCTCGTTCGAGCTCGTCGAAGTGAAAGATTTTTCTGTTCCCGGTGCCTACGACAAGGCCTTGAACGGTATGTTTTCATACATTTTTTGGGAGAGAACGAAGCTCATGTCTGGCCAGGTGTCGCCGGCGTTCTTCACCTTGCAACAGATAGTTCTCTGTCGCCTTCATACGACGTTGTCGTCGGAGGTGTCGTGGATTCGACCCTTGGTCTGATGAAAGCCGCAGCAAAAGTTCCGTCCGTGAAGTCGTTCGTCCTCACTTCGTCTAGGGTCGCGATCTTCGCAGTAGACTATGAACAGCCCGACATCAGCCCAAAGCTGAACGAGTGGGCAGATCATTTTGTGACCATGGCCAAGGCCGCAGCAGAAAATCATCCCAAGAAGGCTGTCCTTGTGTGTAGGTCTTTTCTCTTCCCTCCCTGAGGGTCAGCGCTTGAATTACCGCCAGACGTCGCGAGCAAAGTCGAAGGCGAGCGCGCCGCCTGGGAATACTACAACAGCGCCCGTCCTTCCTACACCTTCAATACCGTCCTTCCCGACCTGGTTATCGGACCGATTTTTAATCCGACCCCCGGGTTCTACTCCACACACACCATGCTCAACGGTCTCTTCCTCTCCGAGAAGGAGCCTTTCATTCTGAACTTCGTCAAGCCCGCATCGCTTGCGGTGGATGTCCGCGACGTGGTTTCCATTCACTTGGCCGCCCTGCTCTCGACACAGACGAAGGGGAAACGGATTTGGGCGGCCGCGCACCGCTTCGAGGTTAACGACATCCTCAAGATCTGGCGGGAGGCGTTTCCAGAGCGCACATTTGTCGAGGATTTCAAGTTCCTACCCCAGCCCAAGATCACGTTAGACCTTTCCGAGAGCGAGAAGTTGCTTCAGGCCTTCGAGGGAAGGACTTGGTTGCCGTTCAAGGAGAGCGTCATTGCCAATGTTCAAGACGCTCTTTAGAGTAGAGTCAGTATTTTGCGTAATACATCCCTCCACAGACCCCTCTAATCCAATTGCCCTCGTTGGAAATTTTGGACACAAGAGGTCGATTATGCTAGTTAAGAACAGGCAAGGTTTTCAGTACGACCTTTTGGGAGGCGATCTACTTGCCAACTTGACCGCAGGCTATTTTGGAAGCACCGTTTATTTCCTGCCCAGCCCTTTCACAGTTCAGCAAAGCCAAAATGATTTCAAGCCAGACGAACAAAGAAGCAGTACTCCGCGCTGCACCTATATTTTATTTTTCAATTTCCTCCAGCAAAGAAGGTTGCCATGGCCTGCACATGATTTGGCTCACAGGTCCCATAGTCTCTCTTGACAGATACTATAAAATCATTCCTAGCTCGTGCCTCGCCTCATATATAGGTCCGACGAAACCGTGGCCAACAGAAAAAGTGCCAAAGCTTCGCCTCTTTCGACGACTTTCCTCGTAACGTAACCAAGAGTTTCTGCAACTGGTAAACTAGTGCCGGAAGTGATTCTCCGTCCCTTGAAGACGACAAAAATTAAAATCTTCTGCGTTCCAAGGATGCAGAGCCGTTGGTCTCTGAAAGACAACGTAACAGGACCGTTTTCTGAAGAAACGCCATCAAGAATCGCCTCCTTGGAGTCCTAGAATTATGTGATGAGATGAAGGTCAGTCGAAAAAATTGCTGTATCTCGTAAAAGAGGGGAGTTTGAAGATAACGGGAGGGGGGAAGCGCAAACAAATTGCTTTCTCAAATATTTCAGAGAGCAGTAAAAGAGTGTGCTTTCCGTAAAGTGTATTCAGCAGCCGCAAAGAGAGAAGCGTGTGGTGGGTTTACACAAATGTTCATGAATGGGTTCTTGTACGTT
Organism: Mycena galopus ATCC 62051; assembly: GCA_014925785.1. Taxonomy (NCBI): domain Eukaryota; kingdom Fungi; phylum Basidiomycota; class Agaricomycetes; order Agaricales; family Mycenaceae; genus Mycena; species Mycena galopus. The sequence continues at coordinate 479,213 of WIQG01000030.1, forward strand.
CTCACTCAAGGGACAGGGATTTACGCAAATATCGATTCTACTCTAAAGAGCGTCCTGAACATTGGCAATGACGCTTTCTTTGAACGGCAACCAAGCCCTTCCCTCGAAGCCTTGAAGCAACTTCTCGCTTTCAGCCAGTTCAAGCGTGATCTTGGGCTGGGGCGGGAACTTCAAGTCCTCCACGAAAGTGCGCTCAGGGAACGCCTCCCGCCAGATCTTGAGGATGTCGTTGATCTCGAACCGGTGCGCGGCCGCCCAGATCCGTTTCCCCTTCGTCTCCGTCGAGAGCAGGGCGGCCAAATGAATGGAAGCCACGTCGCGCACGTCCACCGCCAGCGACGCGGGCTTGGCGAAATTCAGGTTGACCGGGTCCTTCTCGGAGAGGAAGAGGCCGTTGAGCACGGTGTGTGAAGAGTAGAATCCGGGGGTCGGGTTGAGTACGGGCCCAATGACTAGGTCGGGAAGGACGGTATTGAAGGCGTAGGAGGGACGGGCGCTGTTGTGGTATTCCCATGCAGCGTGCTCGCCTTCTACTTTGCTTGCGGCGTCTGGTGGTAATTTTAAGTGCTAATCCTGTCAGGTAGAGAAGGGGGGAAACGTACAGATAAGGACAGGCTTCATCGGATGATCATCTGCAGCGGCCTTGGCCATGGTGACAAAATGATCTCCCCACTCGTTCAGCTTGGGACTGATGTCGGGTTGCTCATAGTCTGGCGTGAAAATCGCGATCCTCGACGAAGTGAGGACAAACGACTTGACGGAGGGAACCTTTGCAGCTGCTTTCATCAAACCAAGGGTCGAGTCCACGACACCTCCGACGACGGTATCGTACGAAGGGGACATAGAGCTGTCTGTTATAAAGCTGAGGTCTGATGCAAGGTGAAGAACGCCGGCCACACCTGGCCAGACATGAGCCTCGTTCTCTCCCAAAAAATGTATGAAAACATACCGTTCACGGCCTTATCGTAGGCACCGGGAACAGAAAAGTCCTTCACCTCGACGAGCTCGAACGAGCCTTTTCCGTACTTGACCTCCAAGTGTTTTGCGAACTGGGCTGCTTTTAAGACGGAGCGAGTGACTCCGCGGACTTTATAGCCTCGTGCGATAGCAGCATCGACGACCGCTCTGTTTCGTTAGGGAACGAAGGAAAACAAAGAGAAACCACGTACGAGCCTATGAGGCCTGTGGCGCCTGGAAGACAGACATATTACTTAGCCGCGAACGACTCGGATTCGGCCAAGGAGGGGAACAAACCTGTTACGAGGATGAGAGAACCTTTGGGAATACGATCGAATGACATGATTGGATGAGTAGCGAAAAACAGAGTGGTGTTTGATAGTTTCTGGGTTGAGCCACCCTTCCTTTATCCGGTTAGAATTTCAAGGTTACTCAGCCAGCTAGTAGGCGTGTCATGTTGCTATGTCACAATCCAGTATGCCAAGCATCAGTGGTTGAATAATGCTGTCTCAGCGATTCATAAGCATAGAGGGGGTCTTGTGTCAGCCATATTCAACGAGTGTTGGTAAGTGAGGCCTTGAAGGTACGGCGCAGGCGGCAGTTAGACACGACATGGGACTTTGTTCTAAAATTGGTGCAAGATACCCATGCTACCTCCTTGCTACGTATCTGGGCGGGATTTGAGGCGGGGTCGTTAATGGTCAAGTTGAAACGAGGACTGAGCACAGCCACAAATTGCCTGTTTGAGTCGAAGTCGTGTCAGCTTCAACCACCATGTTGTTGGTCCACTATATCTTTTTGAAAAACATTCTGGTTCCAAGGCTTGTCCAGTAAAAGTGGGTCATCATAATACTACTGCTCCCCTCCTCCCACCTCATATGCGGTACATATACTGTACTTACTTCTTACTCCCCGTGCAGGCGTACGCACACTAACACACTACTAATGATAAGCGAGGAAAGATTAAAGGAAGTGTTAGGCATCGTCTCGCGCAGGAAAATGTAGCCGGGGTATGGTATGGATATGGTGTATGTACATAGCAAATATGGGGTGGGGGGCGAGTGCAGTGGCAATGGGTATCGTAACGCGGTCGTGAAGGGATGAATATGGAATATGGGATGTGGGTGTGCGCGGCGAGCGCGGGGCGTGCTACAGCCGATGGCCGGGCACGGCCCAGAAGATGAGGGTGAGGGCGGCGACAAAGGCAGCGACGAGGATGGAGACCCAGATCGCACGCCCGAGGAGGAGTTTCTTGACGTACGGCTCGCGGATGCGGAGCGTGCGGAAGGGTGTCGTCTCCGACTGGCCGAAGAAGACGAGGATGGGGTCGAGCTCGTACTGGTGCGATACGAGGCAGAGGACCGCGACAGTGAAGGGGATGAAGAGCTAAATTGAATTAGAATCATCAATACAACAACACAACGGAAGGAACGCACGAAAAATCGCTTCGATTTGGGCTGCACGTCGAGAAAGACGAGCGAGAACGCGGCGGCGAGGCCGATCCACAGCGTGAGCAGGCCGACAATGAGGCGCACGAGGGACGAGATGGGGGTGAGATTGCCGAACGCCTTGGAGCGCAGGAAGCGGGGGAACGCGTCCTGCTCCATCGCGCGGAAGCAGTATTCTTTCTGCGTGTGGAAGATGTCGGGGATCTGGGCCATGAGGTTCAGCTCCGCGGCGGTTCGGGGCTCCTGTGTCGAGGTGAGGGGGAAGGAGTGGATGCGCAGCGACGGGGGAAGGTAGATCTCGTGGTTCTCGGTCGAGTTGACGGTGTTGGCCGCGGGGGAGAGGTAGCGGTAGAAGATGCGCTCGGCGGACGCGATGAGGTTCATGCGCGTGATGGCGGCGGAGCGGGGAATGACGGTGGGAGCGCGGGATGCGCGTTTCATGGTGAAGAGCGTGGGGGTGCGACCCACACCGCTGACACCGAACGGCGAGACGGATCGATTCCCCGAGTATGGGTCCGGAGAAGTCGATGCGACGCGAGTTTGCGGAGACGTCGACATTCCACCATACTTCTCATCCGTCTCTGCAAGATTTCGCTTGTCCTGGTCGCTCAGCAGTTCGTTCGTGCTCGCCGTACTCCGTTTTGTAGCAGCTCCCGCGGCGTCCTGGTTCATGCCCACTACAGTACCATAGATAGACCCACGCCGACGCGCATAGTCCCAATACTGTGGCCAATCCTCCTTGATTGTACGCCCAGATTTGCGGACGTCCTTGAAGTACGCCCTGCAGAGATTCTCATGCTGCTGGACATCCAGCCAAAAATCGAGGATATCTTCTGCCCCCTCGCGTTGGAGGAAAAGACTAGGAAAATAAGCGTGGGTAGCACTTAAAAGCAGCTTCACGTACTAGAACATGAATAGGTCGACCGGGGGACGCGTTCTGCGCGACAATACTTCTGTGAATGAGGGCAGACGGTTCTTGCGGCTGCTGGCCCAGTCATCTTGCTGTCGCTGCTCATCGTCCATCGTAGGAGGAAGATCGCCCAACGTGGACGCCTATTTGAAATCAACGCCTTTGGTTGCCATATCCAACCACCGTCACGCTGTTCCCATCACTCACATACCACCAAAAGAACTGAGTTCCCCCACACATTCGAACGTCTTTCATTGAACTTTATAAACCATGGCGGAGACATCGAGCACATCTGAAGCCCCTCCTGCCAAGCGGCAGCGCGTGGAGGAGGAACGATTAACACGTTCAGATATCTGGCATGACGATGGCAGCCTTGTTCTCCAAGTGGAGTCCACGTTATTCCGCGTCCACTGGACCATCCTCTGCATGCATTCGACCTTTTTCCGTGATATGCGGGACCTCCCTCAGCCGGTTGACCTGCCCAGCATCGAAGGCTGCCCTGTCATTGAACTGCACGATTCTCTCGAAGATGTCAAACACCTCCTGGATGCTTTGTATAATCCGTTGGTCTTACCATCAAATAGACTTGGTTATCTGCCACTGAACCCTTGTTTACAGGCATATTTTCAACCAGGAGAAACTGTCTTTCCCGTTCATTGCAGCACTCGTCCGCCTGGGACGCAAATACGACTTCAAAAACTTGTTGGAGGTGGCGGTGCAACGTCTTTCCTACGAAAATCCGACTACCTTTGAAAAATATGAAGCCTTGACTCAAGTGCACGCGAATGGCCGGATCATGTATACCACCCAAGTGATTGTACCGCAACAGGACATCATCTTTGATGTGTTAACCCTGGCTCGAGAAAATAATCTGTTCGCCATCCTTCCTTCCGCATATCTTCGGGCTATCGTCTTTTACAGTCCGGTGAGAGAAATCCAAAATTTTGACCCACAGCTAACCACAATCGGGGTCTACAAGGAGTTGATATTTGATGGTATTCCTTCAAGAAACGGTTCTACAGTGACGTTGTCTTCCGCGGACCAAAGACTATCCATCCTTGGGAACCAGAGAGTTTTGGAGGCGCAATGGGAACATGCTGGTTTTTTGGCGTGGATAGGCGTGGATACCCCTTCGCCGGGCTGCACAGACCATGATGGTTGCACTAGGAGGAAGAAGCTCATCTTGCAAAGGCTGATCCAAAAAGCCGTATCTGTGGCGCCTTTTCTATTGGCTAAAGAGCGGGGGTTGTGTCTGTCTTGTCTGATCGCTCATTCACAAGTCATGACTGAAGCACGGAAAGAAATATGGAAGAATCTGCCTTCTTTTTTTGACCTTCCTCCTTGGAACGAGTTGAAGAATGATATCTAGATGCAGCGAGGATGACCGCGTGTTCAAAAATATTTGTATGATAAAAGCATTTTGCGAAGGCGAGACAAGATGAAATACGCGCGCATTCCACGAAATGATTTTTGCCTCGAGATGGAGCCGACCAAGTTGGAGACGTGGCCTGTTCTTGGATGCGGCGCGACGTAAATCGGTGTCCAAAACTCCACACAAGTACAATTGGATTCCTAGGTCTCTACTCTAAAGCGCGTCTTGGACATTAGCAATAACGCTCTCCTTGAACGGCAACCAACTCCGTCCCTCGAGCCCCTGGAGCAACTTCTCGGCCTCGGCCAGTTCAAGCGTGATCTTGGGCTGGGGCGGGAACTTGAAGTCCTCCACGAACGTGCGCTCCGGGAACGCCTCTCGCCATATCTTGAGAATATCGTTGATCTCGAACCGGTGCGCGGCCGCCCAGATCCGTTTCCCCTCCGTGTCTGTTGACAGCAGGGCGCCCAAGTGAACCGAAGCCACGTCGCGCACGTCCACCGCCAGCGACGCGGGCTGGACAAAGTTCAGAACGAACGGGTCCTTCTCGGAGAGGAAGAGGCCGTTGAGCAGGGTGTGTGAGGAGTAGAACCCGGGGGTCGGGTTGAATACCGGCCCAATGACTAGGTCGGGAAGGACGGTATTGAAGGTGTAGGAGGGACGGGCACTTTTGTGGTATTCCCATGCAGCGTGTTCGCCTTCTACTTTGCTTGCGGCATCTGGTGGTAATTTAAGTGCTAATCCTGTCAGGTAGAGAAGGGGGAAAACGTACAGACAAGGACAGACTTCGTCGGATGATCATCTGCAGCGGCCTTGGCCATGGTGACAAAATGATCTCCCCACTCGTTCAGCTTGGGACTGATGTCGGGTTGCTCATAGTCTGGCGCGAAAATTGCGATCCTTGACGAAGTGAGGACAAACGACTTGACGGAGGGAACCTTTGCAGCTGCCTTCATCAAACCAAGGGTCGAGTCCACGACACCTCCAACGACGACATCGTACGAAGGCGAGAAAGAGCTGTCTGTTGCGAGGTGGAGAATCCCAGCGACACCTAGTAGGCACACATGAGCCTCTCCCTACGCCCAAAATGGAAATGCAGACATACCTTCCAAAACGTCGTCGTAGGCGCCAGGAACGCTGGTGTCTTTCACCTCGACGAGCTCGAACGAGCCTTTGCCGTACTTGTCCTCCAAGTGCTTTGTGAACTGGGCTCCCTTGGAGACGGAGCGAGTAACTCCGCGGACTTTGTAGCCATGGTTGATAGCAGCATCGACAACAGCTCTTTTTTATCGGTGGAGCTGTGAGGGAACGAAAAAAAATCAAGAGAAACGACGTACGAGCCTATGAGGCCTGTGGCGCCTATGAGACATATACACGTTAGCGACCGAGTCAGACAAGGAGAAAAACGAAATGACCTGTGACAAGGATGAGAGAACCTTTGGGAATGCGATCGAATGACATGCTTGGGTGAGAGGCGAGGGAACTGAGTATTGTTTGGTGGTTTCTGAGGCTGAGCACTCCTCCTATTTATCTGGGAAGTAGGAAACCTGACGTTACTCAGCCCAGGTCAGCCGTGGGCAATATCAGCGATTGAATTGTGGATCAGCGGTTGATAAGCTTAGAGGTCGTGGGTCAGCAAAACATTAGTAAAAGAAGCATTACGCGGTGTGCCGTTGTTCACTGTCCGCTGGCAAGGATCTTGAGCGCACTAGGGAAAGGGAGAGAAAAGAAAATAGCAATCCGCTGACTAGCACTCCGTGATACTTAGTAAGTATTGTATACGGTTCGCGGCGCGCACCCCGCCGAATCACAGGGCGGGGATAATAGGTCTGCAATCTGGAGCGGAGTACCCAGAACGCAGGTCGACGCTGTCCGACACCGGTGGATCGACATGAACGTCAATCAATAAAAATTGAACACAGCCATAAATTGCGCTTTTAGGGTGTTGAAGGTTACAGAAAAGATATTTCACGAGATCAAGAGACTGCCTTCAATTTGTGGTTTGCAGAATTCGTGGATTCCTTGTGTATTGCATACGGAATCGGCCAGATGAATGAATTCAGAGAAATATTTAGGTGACTCTAGAGAGCATCCTGAAGCGAGGACGCTCTCCTCGCGCGGTCTGGAAAAGCCTCCCGCCATATCTTGAGGACACCGTTAACCTCGAAGCGGTGCGCGGCCGCACAGATCCGTTTCCCTCCGTCTTCGCCGAGAGCAGGGCGGAACGAGGTGGCGTCCAGCACGTCCACCGTCATTGAAGCGGGCCTGAGAGCGCTCATAATCGGTGGATCTGGCTCGGAAAGGAAGAGGCCGTTGAGAAATGTGCGGCCGGAGTAGATCCCTGGGGAGGCGGAATCGAGGCAGGACGACTATGAACGTTCAAGACAAAGATCAAACACAGCCACAATTTGCCTTTTCGGGGAGAAGATTAGTTGATCCACGCATATGGCATGCCCAATTTTACATCCTACCCTAGCTAGAGAATTACATTATCCTTATATCGAAAGACCTTATTCTCGGTCTCCTTCCACAACGCGTCGAGCTGGGCTTCCCAATCCCCTCCTATGAGCTGAGCCAGGCGCCGCACCGTCTCGTCACAATCCCCCAGACATTGCACATCATTTTCACGACTCCCAATGCCCCACACCGATTCTTTGTTGATCACCACACGGGGACACGACTTGGACACCCGGTCTGCGAGGAAGGCGAACGGAGGGACTGCGAGACTCGTCCCAAGGACAATGAGCAGATCCGCCCGCCTCATGAACGGAAGATTCAGCCAGAACTTGAGCGGTAGCTGCACGAAAGGGGTATGCCCTATCAGCTATTCCAGGTAAAAACTCACAGAACATACCATCTCCCCAAAAAACACGACGTCGGGCTTGACGAATCCCTTGCATCCGCGTTTGTCGCAAATAGGAACCTCACCAGAGACTACGGCCTGCTTCATCTTCCTGTCGTCAAACTTTGCGTTGCAGGTCGTGCAGCGCTGCGATTCCAACGACCCGTGCGCCTGGATGAGCCGCGACGATGAGACCCCTGCCAGGCGCTCCAGATCGTCAACATTCTGAGACCAGCAAGCATTCAAGACCCGCTTCTTCTCGAGGAGGCGGATGAAAGAGTGCGTGAGCGTAGGACGGTAAGCGCCTCCGTAGAGTTGCGACACTACTTGATAGACTTGAAGGGCGTGAGTGTCCCTCCAAGAACTTGTGTCGTGAGCTTACACGGTTTCGGGTTCTGCTTGAAGTATGATAGTGTGAAGATATCTTGGGGCCGGGTTACATCATTGATATTGGACTTTCGGAGGAGATCCTGTCCGCAACACTGTCAAGATTATATGCCTGTGACGGCGATTCTCTGTCCTACATAGAGGCCTTAAGCAATATTCAGCATGGTCGAAGTCTCATTCTCACAATGCCCCTTACCTCCTTGGGAGCGAAAATCTGGGATCCCTGCCGCTCTGCTAATTCCTATATATTCAGACCATTCAAGCCCTGCACCGCACCTAGGGAAACCATGATACCCATACGCACCTGCTCCACACATGATAACAATGTTTTTGCATTTTCCGGACGCAATGTACTGCGCGACGCCCTCGAGATCTTTGCTGGGGAGCCTTGGTTTCGCAGGAGAGCTTCGGAACCAGGAAAATAGCTGACCCATCTTTGCGGGGTGGTGCTCAACCGACGAGTTATACGTCCCCTCTTTATAGTATTGAAACAGTGACAACCGTCGAGTCAGACTGTGATCGAGGTCGGCAACACGTCTTGAGGCGGGGCGTGTGAGCACGAGTCCAAGCGCCCATTCCTTAACGGCACAGCAAGATCAGCTCATGGAGACTTTTAAGTTTCACAGAAGTTCAAGAACTGTGACAGAACGTTAGCGGCCTCAAGCTGTATCAGTGCTGTCCCTCGATTCCAAGCAGTGATTCGGGATAGTGCAATTCTTGTGCGCACGTGGCGACACGATTTCTCCTGCCTATGTAGTACGAGTTCTAGTCGCCTGCGAAACCTCGAGCCTTTGCTGAATATCATCCATACCTATAACAATGCTAGCTATTATCGGTGTTGCGTGGAAATACAATGTAGATGGTAATAAACAAGTAGGAGGAAGAGATAAACACATTGTTGTACTGACCGTCAAGAGTCGATGGTCGAACAACAAGAGAAAGAGAAAGCGACTTTAAGTAATAACTAAAAAACACTAAGCAATACAATGAATGCAAAAAGCAAGAGTTCAGGTCATTGTCAGCGTCGTAAGTCAGTCTAGCGTCCTTGGTCAGAAGAGTCTTTCCTTCGGACCGACAGTCCGTATCCAAATCTCGCCCGGGCGGCTAAAAGAGTAGGTGCCGTTGAGTACGGAAGGAAACGTGAAATAGGCTGGAAACGCAACGCACCTCTTCTCCCGGAGAATTTTAAACACCTTCTTAGTGTCCTTCGCCTCCTTCGTCGTTGCCGTCGGTCCGCCAGCGCGAGGGGGAAACGCACCGGGACACCGATCCTGCATGTCCGCCAGCGCCTCGTTCGTGCCCTCCGTCTCGACAACGATTGTCCCGTACCACCCCGGGTCAACGAAAAGCCCGGCGGTCTCGGGGATCGGGATCCGCCCCGGGGATGGCGGTCGACGACTGCCGCTGGAGGACATCGACATCCGCGTCTTTGGGGGAGCGCGGACGACGAAGGAGGAACGGTGCACCCATCGAACAACGTTGTGGATGTTGCCTTGCGGGCTAGAAGGAAAGCGAGATTTAGTGTGCAGGTAGATTGAAGAGAAGCGTAGGGAAAACGTACGTTTCTGTCCGGACGCGGTCCTGCAGGAGCTGAAGGTTAGTGGCGATCTCCTGGCCCCAGGGCGAGATGTCTATGTGGACAACAGGATTGGTCGACGCCGGCCCCGTCCGTATGACGCGATGGAAATACGACGGCGGGAAGGCCAAAGTCGGGAGATACTGGGGCAGGTCCCCGACCGCGGAGTACTTGTAATCCAAGTCCTGTCGTAAAAAAGTGAGAAAAGTGAGTTTGAGGAATAACGAAGACTTACGATGAGGTAGCTCCCATCCCAGACGAGCCTCCCGACATTACCCTCGTCACCGACTGCAATGTCCCAAACAACATCGCCCATGCGGAGCAGCCCGAGCACGCCCGCGCGCTTGAGCTCCGCCTCGCACTCCAGCACACTCTTGTCCGATAGCCAGTCTCCATCCGGCGAGGGAACAAACACCCGCAGGAGCGGCGCCCTCTTCACTCGGAACAAGGGTGAGCGGAAGGCCGCCCCGACAGCTGGCTGCGCCGCGGCCGACGCGTGAGACTGCGAGTGCGAGTAACCAGAAGTCGGCGACGGTGCGCGACTCGACGTTCGTGAGGGACTCGACCGGCTGGACGCATACCCGTTGCTCGTGATGCGCTTCTTCGGCGGGACGGGCGGCCCAGCAGCCTTGGCTGCCGCCGCATCGGCAGCCTCGCGCTCCGCTTGTGCGCGTAGCCGTAGAACGACACGCGTATACGCGCGCGTAGACATCGTCATATTCCGTGCAGCGGACAGGTGTTCCGGGTCCCGCGCAGCCGGTGGAAGGTTGAATGAATGCACGTACGCCTCCGCGACGCGCGAATACTCGTGTGTCGGGACGCCCACACCGCGCATGTAATCGTGCAGATCCTATACCGACCAGATCAGCATGTTTCACTGGGAACAAAAGGAGGAAACGCACAAGCAGCGAAAGCTCCAACGGGTCCTCGCCCCCCCATGCCCACCTCGCGTACCCCACCGTCCGCAGATACCGCTCCAGCGCCGCCTCGCGCAGCTCCGGTGTCTCCACCAGCCGCATCCGAATCTCCTTCGTCACCGCCGACAGCACGCACCACTCGTAGAACGACAAATACCCAAGCAACGCCGAAAGCAGCGGCGCATTCGTCACGCACGCTAGGAGCGGGAACGGCCCGGGTATGTGGATCTCGCGCACCTCGATGCCGCGCACCGCGGACGGCGGCGCCTTCTCAAGGACGTCCCCCCTTCGGCGAGTGCGCGCGGTGCGGTACTCCTCCGGCGTCACCGGCGAGGGCGGCGCGTTCGAGTGCGCGTTCTGGAGCTTCTGTGGCGGTGTCGTATTAACGGCGTTCTCCACTTCATCCGCATCCGTGTGGAATCCTTCTTGTCGCGGGGTAGCCGGCTCCGCGTACGCGTCCGCAGTCGTGTCTGTTTCTGTTTCTGGCGGGGAAGACGACGAAGATGCCGACGATGCAGGCGCGGGATCCGTGGCGGTCGATGACAACGACAATGACGATGAAGAGGGCCCGTCGCGCGACGCGGGCTTGAGCATCTGTACAGGATCCACTTTTGCAAAAGGATCGTCGTCTAGCATGAGCGTCGACGCCCTCGACGTCGTCCGGCTATTCGCGTCCCAATCACGCGCCGCCAGCGACGGACTCGGCTGATGCAGGGCCGCACTGCTCAGTTTCCGCTGTGGTGTTGTCGGACGCGACTTGGTGAGCATGCGTGGCGTGTGCGGGGTGGGAGGCGTGTGCGGCGTAGGAGGGTCATTGGGCAACATAACCGGACGCGAGGAGGGCGACATGAGCGACAGCGGCGCGGGAGCATTCATCTGTGTCCTGCTCGCCTTCTTCGTCACGCGCTGTGGGGTTTGCGGCGCCTGCTGCGGCAGAGGGAGAATTTGAACAGGGGGAGGCGACTTGGGCGGCAGCGGCGTGGCGTTCCCGTTGGCGATGCGCGGAGAATGAGTCTGCGGGCCTTCTCGGAGGACATTCGCGTTCGGGAGCGGCGTATTTCCCCTGACTTTCGGCGTTTGGCGCTCAGTCGACGGCTGCTGCGGTGGCTGCTGCGGCGGCTGCTGCGACTTCTGCTGTTGGTCCCACCCCTCGAAAACCGTCTTGGAGAAGCCTAGATCGAAGGCCCTGTCGTTCTCCTCCGTTATAAGCCGCGGCGGCATCTTGACCACGTCCGTCGGCGGTGATGGGGTAGGGTACGCGTTGCTGGCGTACGGGTCGTACGCCGCTTTCTCGTTCTCGTGTGGGGGCGGCGCATCCACCGTCTCCATCGCCGCGAATATTAACGGCTTGCCCTTGACGAGCGCGGACGGCGTGCGTTTGGGCGCCCTCGCCATGTGGTTGGGATTGGCGGGCATGATGTTTTGGGCGGGAAGAAGGTTCGTGTTTATTTTGAACGAGTTGTCCGGGTGGAAGCTCTGGACCTCGAGCGAGCTGATAGTTGCACCCATGTTGTTGTTGTTGGTGGTGGTGTCTGTTTCGGTTTCGGTTTCTGGCGGGGGTGAGGGAGGCGCAGGTGCAGGATTTATAACCGCCTGAGGTGAAACGGAATATTGCCTATTAAAACCCAAGGGAAGGGACGGATGACGTCGGCGGGACTCACCGCTCTTGGCTTTGAGTTTGGAAGGGTAAAAGACGCGTCGGGATCCTGCAGAGAAAGACATCGCCGCGTTAATAAAGCATGAACAAAAGGCAATGAAGGAAGGAAGCGGCAATCCATCCGAATCAGGCCAGCTGCATATCGGGATATACGAGATCCGGAGCGCCCAGCACCGGTGAAAGAGAGGGATGACGGTGCACGAGTCTGTTTTATGCGGTGCGGCGATTGGGGCGAAGATCATGAAGCAATTACGGAATCCATCCATCGCCGCTACGGCAATACAGAAAGAAAAATTAAACAACGGAAAAATATTCACCTGGTACGCCGCCGGCGTTGCATAGGGCGCTCGGCCATCGGACCCCCATTGCCCGGGCGGTTTGTGCCTCGGCGGCGAAGCAGGTCCAGGAACTGCCGACGGGCTACCAGAAGTAGCACTCGCGTCCGAGAGCTTGTGTCGTGGGTTCTGTCGTGTATACTCGTTCGGATAGCGAGAGGGATCTCCAGAGGAGGTGTTTGCTGAATGGGTTTGGCTGGAGCCAGGGGGTATCGTCCGTGAGCCTGGTCTGGGACTAGCATTACTGAGTGATCTCGAGATATGCGGCTGTTGAACGGGAACGCCCATTACGCGTCCGTTGAGGAGGTTCTGGGTCGCAGCCGAAGGAGGTGCTCCACCTCTAGAAGTTCGACGACTTGCCGGCAGAGAGGACTGCGGGGTAGGCTTCCGAGCGGATCAGGGTAAGTCTGCTGTGGATTTATGGATGGTAGAGGCTTGTCTGCGGCTGGAACATGTGAAAAACGCCGAGTTGGAGGGGTCGCTGTTGCGGCCGCAGCTGGCAACGTCTGCATCCGAGTCGGCGGCGGCGAGGATAGCCGATTTTTCGTCGGTGAAGCGTATGAGGGTGCAGCAGATATCGAAGCAGAAGCAGCGGAAGAAGTGAACGAGCCTGGGGTGTTCGACTGAACGTAAGATGGTCCAGCAGCCTGCCGTGGCTGCTTGGCATCTTCCCTCTGCTGCATTGAGCCTCTCGCCCCCCCTCCGTTGGTGCTTCTCGGAGCTTGGACACTCCGGGAAGTGCTAGCAAGGACCATGGGCGAAGATACGATGCGCTGGGCAGGGGAATCCGCCGCGGCAGTGGTTGCAAACCGGGAAAATATTGGAGAAGCATTGGCCTGGTTGACAGGGGGTGAAGCAACGCGCACAGGCGCAGGAGGGTCCGGTTTCTTTTTGCGAAGGAATCCAGCCATCGCAAAGAGTAGACTATAGACAGCGGAGAGCCTTTAGCATATGCGTTCCTGAAGCACAAGAAAACAGAAGAAGAGAGATTTGATCATCATGGGCACAATGAAATATGACATACAAGCACGTGGTCACTTTTCCTCTGTCCTTTTACCTCTTCTACCTATTGTTCTTCTAGCTTTGCACTACAAGCTTGAGGATAATGCGCTTGTCCTGTAAGGAACGTGTTTCAACCGATGCCAGTTGCCTCGATGCCAATGTCTGCAAAATTGACCATTCACATCATGCATGATGCATGCCTCCATCATTGACCTTGTCACTGCTGCTTTTTACTTACCCAGGTTACCCTCCGAGAGACCCGCCCTTAATTGAACCGGAATCAAAACATACACGGCTCTCCGTGACGACATGGATCAATCTCAACCTTCGCCGCGATAGCGCCGAACGGCGCATGGTGACGTCGGCCTTGCATCGGCCATCGCCAATAGCCGCCAATTGCGCAATGCGCTTGCTTCGCCCACTGAATCGCATCGTTTGTTCATCATGATACGGTGCGTATGCGTAACGAATACGAAACATTTCAGCAGCACCACCTCGATTCACCGCAGGGATCCCTGTATCAGTGTTGCTCTCCGATCTCGCAGGACGGCCGTGCGCAGCGAGATCGTAAGACCATAGCGGAGATAACCGGACTGGCATCAGTTCAGAGGTTTAATTTCTGCTTGGCTGCTTACTCCATTGGGCCCTGAAAGTAAACCCAAATGCGAGAGTTGTTCTCAGATTCGCCAGGACTGTATTCATACACCCGGGCCGCGCCTTTTATCTTGATTTTTCAACCGTACCGCCAAGAATCTCTGAATTCCCTCCAACATACTTTAAAGCTGGGTCGATGCACAAAGCTCCTCGGTCGAAATTAAAAGGCAGCGATGTCAAGATTTCATCCACCAATCATTTCCGACACTTCCTAGCTGCGGAGAAACAGAAATCTTGGCGGACCTCCATTTGTGCATTCTGGACTACATATAGGTCTGGCTGGGCCCGGCCATCCTCGCGGCTTTCTAGACCAGATTATCTCTGAATTTCTTCGCTTTGTTCTAAATTTAATACCTTGGCCAAAACGCAACGACAATGTCATATCCCGAAACAGCGACAGTGAATGCCGAGCTTTCGTCATTCCCATCCTTGGCGCACATTCGCCATTTCTATCCTTGGCACAAATGTACGGCCATCTCCGCATTTTGAGACTACATATAAGCCTGGGCCCGGCCACTTTCGCAACTCGAGCGCTGATAATTATCTGTATCAATGACATATATGGCTTGGTATGTTCCGTCCGTATTTTTAATTTCGCTCTTATTCACGCAGAGACCGGATTTTCTGGATCTTCCTATTTTTCTTTCATGTGGCGCTGGTTGGTCTAGCCTGCGGGAAACACCAACATCTACACGGATAAATTCGGAGCCACTCAATCCGCCTGACATTCAACATTATTTCCAGCCCAATAAAGTTTAAACCCATTCCGAGCAAACTCCGAGCTTGTTTTTCTTCTTCAATATTAATTTTGACTGATCGGAGGTTAAACAAAAAAACCATCTTCCTTTGCCTCGGATTCTGAAGCTGAAACTCAGCCTGTACCTTCAGGCGGTGCCCTCGTCTCGCTCGTCTCGTCTATCCACATCCTAGTCACTAGCGCATATGAAGGTGAGCCCTGAGCATAGTCGCATTCATCCCGCCAAGCGCCACTATGCTACCGAGCCGCGAGAACCGATTTCCGAAATGCCCGACGGTGACGTAGTCTGCGAGCTTTGACTGCATATTCCGGTACATAGCTCATGGAGACTTTCGCAGAGGAACTGGTTCATCCAAGTTCTGTGGGTACTATGTATCACCTTTCTTGGAGCGACCCTTGTGCGGCACGTCGGCACCACTCCAAAAATTCCCATCGCGGCATATGGCGGCGCAGCTCGGCACCAATCCAACTCATTGAAACCTTGCCTTGTCGTCGAGGAATTGGGCGGTTTCTTGTAATAATACTCCCACACTAAGCCTGAATGCGTGTCGTTGAGGTGTCGTCAACCGTCTGGTCTGCGTTCAAATAAAAAGGCGACTGTTGGGACCATGAAAGCCGCCGCAAGAGTCTCCGTCAAGGTGTTCGTGCTCACTTTGTTTAGGATCGTAATCTTCGCGCCAAACCATGAGAAACCCGACATTAGCCCAAAGCTGGACGATATCCTCAAGATTTGACGGGGAGCGTTTTCGGAGCGCACTTTTGTCGAGGATTTTAAGTTCCCGCCTTAGATCACATTGGACCTCATGTCCGAGAGCGAGAAGTTGCTCCAGGTCTTCGAGGGACGGAGCTGGCTGCCGTTCAAGGAGATGTTCAGGATGCTCTTTAGAGCCACGTAAATACTTCTGTGAAGAATAAAACCGAATCAAGAAATGTGGTTGAAATAATATGTCATGTTCAATCGAATTTATCCTGTGAGTGTTCCTTCCGAACGTCCTATTTGCCGGACAGTAACTTACAAAACCACTACCTTATCGAAGTTTCTCGAACTCGAGACTAGCCAAAACGAATGCCGCCACGCCCTTGAGATCATCGATATCCACCGCCTGACTGACATAGTACTGGCAGAAAATAAATTCAGCCCCCGAATATCTATATTATTACCAGACGGAATCAACTCACCTCATAATCGCCTGTCGTGCTCAGACTTCCGACCTAATTTCCAGAAAAATCAGCATGGTCACCCGAGTGCAATCCACAACAAGCGAGAATACACCAACATTAACCGTATTATTCCAGCTCATCGTCCCATCGGCATTTGGAATCACCCAATTCTCCACCGCGTAACCATACGCCTTCCGCATCGCCGCGACGATGCTCCCATCCGCGTCTGCGACGTATCCCAATCGCACAGCCTTGAGAAGCGCGTAGATGTACATCGTCGCGCCGCTGCTCTCGAAGTAGTTTAGCGCGCGCCCGGGCTGCGTGAGGACGAGCCACCACACGCCCGAGACGGGGTCCGCGGCGTCGCGGATTTTGGGGGCAAGGACGTTGAGGATGCGCAGGAGGGTTGGTTTGAGCGTGCCGGAGGTGGGCGGGGCGAGTTCGAGGACGTCGACGAGGGCCATGGCGTACCAACCTGAAATAAGTAAATCGAAGCGAAGGTCAGAGGGTTTTGTTGAAGTTTATATGGGCGGTGAACCTAGGGCGCGGATCCACACTTCAGGGGAATGACCTCGGTCTGGAGACGCCCAGACGGCGGTGTGACTGAAATCATATCCATCTGGCTGAATATCAGTAAAACAGCCGAAAACTTGAACAGATGACGGACGGTACATGAGGCCAAGATTATTCGGTGCGGTCGGCCTTTGGATGGTGTTGTCGAACATGAGTTGGAATTGCGACGTTATATCAGCTAGTTGGTTGTATTGAACAAAGGAATGCGCGCCAACAAAAATAAAACCGTACCCCATGCAGTCGCGTTGTGAGTATTGAACACACTTGTGTACGTGGCGTAGAAAACCTCGCCCATGTATATCCCGTCAAGCCATCCTAGAAATAAAGCTCAGGAACTCAGAGGTCGTGAATAGTGAATTGAATGCACCTTGGTTGAAATACATTAGCTTATGCCAAAATTGCCCTTGCGCGGTGCGAGGCTGGCCGTTGAGCTGGCTACGGAAAGTGTTCGCCGCTTTCTTGTACTTCGCCTGTCCAGTTTCCTGGAATCTACGCAATATGTGAACAAATAGGGCATTTCTGGTGGCGGAAGGAAGGACCGCACAGATATATGAAGGTTGGCCCAGTCCTGTCCGTCATCAACAACACGTTAAATACCCAAAGTGAAGCATGTAATACCTAACTGGGTCTTGCGAAAATGCAGTAAAACTTTTGTACTCATATTCAATGCCAGCAAGACGAGTGGGTCATTCAGCGTACTTGTAGTCACCATGGACAGTCCCGTTCGGGAACACGATATTGTCAACCCCCGCTTGGATGTAGTTGAAATAAGTCTTGTTCCCGGTGATCTCGTAGAGCAGACGCAGCGCCCACTGTCGATGTGTGTTTAACTCGCCATATAATACCGTTTAAGAAAACCATGTTTCAAGCTACACACCTGAAACTCCCCGTCCGGATAATTAACGAGTGGGACTCCGTTCTGCAGCCCATTACCTTGTGCGCGCGCGATTGCGGAATCCGCCGCCCAAACGGCGTACGACGCGGGTCGGGCGTCGGAAACGAGGACAAGTGCAAGGAGGGAGAGAAGGGGCGCAAAAGTTGCGAACATGGGTGGAGACACTTTTCAAGGTGGAGTTACGCCGCACGACCCTTCCTTTAAATGAGCAGAAGATGCCAAGGAAGTAGTTCGCTGGGCGGGCCGCCAGAGAACGTGAAGGGTGCGGTGTCCGCTCCATTAAGTTGGAGGGCAGCCCTAGACTCAGTGTTTAGATGAGCAGAAGATGCCAAGGAAGTACTTCGCTTGTCGGGCCGTGGGTGCATTTCTGTCGTTCCGCGTTCTGTTGGAGCAGGAACCAGCACCCAGGTGGAAGAAAACGTCAAAACGAAAAGCTACATAATGTTGCTGTTGATCCCAAGTTGATCCAGTGTTTGGTTTTTTTCCCCACTGGAGAGAGTGGGAATGCTCATTTGGCCCTGAACACTTCAGAAGAGATTCTTGGGATCGTCGTGACCAGTCAGAAGCTCAACCCCTGTGACTTGGCGTCATGCGCAACCCGGACCGCTTCAAGCATCAAAAACCTTTCGACTCGAGTTGAAGCCGAAGAACAAAAAGCTGAGGAGTCTGAAAGTATGGTGCAATCCGGGAATTGTCGAACAATGTTCGATAAAACGGCCCAAACAGTGGTCGATTGTCATAAAATACACAGACTCTGCCTCATCCTCAATGTCCAGTTTCAGTTGATAACAAGGCTGAACGCCGACCTGTTGAAATTCAACGCGTCAAAATGGGTCACCAATGAAGCAGCGAACAGAGAACGACGTACGTGGTGAGGGTAGCAGAGCCCGACGTTGCCTCGGTCCCTCCTTGCGCCGTGGTCAAGTACTGCGCAGTGCTGACGCCACGGTTGGCGGTTAAGTACTAGGGAGTTACCATGAATCAGAAATTGTCAAGCTATTATTCAGCGTACGTTGAGGAACAGCTTGATGTCCGAGTTGAAGCTGGGGATCGTGCCGCTCACAGGGAGGAACGAGCTAGTTGGCGGTTGGTTTAGTTTGAGTAAGGATCAAGGGGTGAAAGACGCGCACTATACGTTGTTCGCGCCGTTGGAGCCGAAGTACAGGTTCCAGGTGTGGCCTCCCAGAGACAAGTTGCTTACGATGGGCCTACAGCAGTTGTTTGGACGAAATTCATGTGAAAAGTTAGACGACGAACACTGGCTGTCCAGCGGAATTGTAGGTGGCCGAGATAGGGCTAAGCAGAGATGATGAGTGGTCGAGAAAACTCGACGGAACTGAAGAAACACACCCGGCGTTGTAATTAGCGAGCCAGATCATCTGAAGCGCGCGCGTGTGAGAGAATGCGGAGGTAAAGTAAAGATCGATATAATTACAATTTCGTTGACCGCAGAGCCTCCGGCGGTCGTGGATGTGAACAGGTCGTAAGCAACGTCGGCGACAACATTGGTGGTGCTTTGCGACCAAGACCAGACAGTCTTTCATTGAAAAAAGACGCCACTAAGCTCAGGAAAGACCACATTGTGTTTGCTTACGGGAATCGACGAGATAGCTGAGAGCTGTTGGTTCAGTCCGTTGTTAGTGTTGATATTCGTGAAGCTCTTGACGCCGGTTCCGCCTTTTCAAATCGTTAAAATGACCCAGCAGATTTCAATTGAGGATATGAACCGGTCCAGGTCCAGGTGGTCGTCCATGCGACAGTGTTGCCGCTCACAGAAGTGACCGACGCGCAGTCAGAGCCCGAGGTCGCGCCAGACAAGCCCCACTGGTCAAGTAAAAGGGAGTATGGGCCAGCGACTGCAGTATCCCATTGACCTGGAACAAAATCAGGCACAGATCCGCGTGGTCAGTAACATAGCTTACCACAGAAGGTCGTGGCATCAGTGGACCGCTCCACTACTTCCGGCGTCGGGGACGCAGAAATGAAGGGAACGAGGAGGAGCAAGACCAAAAGCTTTGCGAGTGCGAACATGGTAGATGTGATTGCGAGCAAGCAAACTGGATTCGTCTCCCTACCATTGAGTGATTTAAAAGGAAGCCTTGTATTACACGGCGGAAAATCTCTTTGGTCATGACTAGCAGCGGGCCGTCTTCGTCTGGCAACATCATCGAAAAGTGGCCGTCATATGCTCTAATACTGGGGATGGTGAGTTATCATCTGATGGTTTTTTGTGCCCGTGGAGTGTTTGGAGGGCCGGGAAATCCGCCCGAAGATTAACAGCACGTCGCCTATCGGAGCTATCGATTCGGGAGTCCACAGGGAGGACACTTGAAGCGCAAAAGATAATTGGGTGCAACTGGCAAGCTGGTGGCAAGGGTTGAGTTTGCTGCGCCACCGCAAAACTTCAATTTCATCATGATCTGATCAGCGGAGCTTGAACTCGTTCTTCTTTCTACTCACCGACAAACTTCAAGGGAAAGAACGACGCCACAGTTTTGGTCACTTTCTTCGGGATCGACCCAGTACGAAATCCTAAGACCCGCGCCAAAGCCGAAAGAAAAGACTCGGAACAGCTCGGCTTGCAATGAGACTTCAGGACTAGGACCTAGGTGTCATATCTTCAAATGTACCTTGTTATGTGACGCCGACGCGTTGACCTACGATCCGGGAACAAACAAGCAGGACTAGAGTGGAAAGGCGATCATCCATGTGAGACGTGTGGCCATCTTTAACCTTGTGAGACTGTTCTGGCACATCTGTTCACATCTACTTTTGAGTGGGCAACTGACCCTCCAAACTCCTATCCTCCCAAATGTTCACCGGCGATTTAGCGGACATCTCGGTGATATGGTTGTCTGTGCGGTACGCTCCGGGATGCCGCAGCATCCTCGTGTACCCATGCATACCGAAAGGTTTTTAGTCGACCTCATCGATTTTCTTTCTTGTTTCGAGAGGCTGAATACGCCGTGCAACTGCGAGAACTACTGGCAGAAACCTACGTCGAGCAAGTTGTATCTCAAAGCTTCCATCTACGGTGGGAGGTGTGTTCCTACATACCTCTACATACCTCCAAAGATATTGATTATGAAATTTCGGAGAGCTAAATTAGACACAATGCTCACCTTATGACGCTGTTCTCAACCCACATGGTACCGCACTCTCTATCCCGCAGTTTTGCGACAGGTGAACTCGGATGCCTTTCGCAAAATCGGCCGGCCCCCCAGAATGCCTGATCGTAGAAAAGCAGCCAATTTTGATCATGGGAGATTGTCAGATGCGACGACTCATGTCTATTTTTATTGAACTCCACCACTGTCCGCGCAGACGCGGAATAATGTTGGTCGCGACAGATGAGGCCATCCTTACGGAGCGGTACGAAAAGCAGATTTGGGGGTGTTCATGGTTACATGGGTGATTTTGATGAGAATTACCGAAGGTATTAATGAATGCTGGCACATCCCGCAGGAGCTCAAAGCTCGAGAATGATGTTCACAATCGGGGGCTTTAAGATTTGGAGCCTCAACGTTCAACTGGTGTCCCGACTCAAGCCTCAATTGCGCGAGGCTGGGACCGAAGTTTAATGTGGTGCGAAGGGTACCACTTCACACCCAACTTTCGCCCCAGTTGATCCCTCAACTTCGTCCCCAACTTTGTTTCCTAGTCCCGTATATCGCGTCTGGTTGATGCTGTGCATCAACTTTGCCTCAAGCAGAAAAGGTTGCGTAGGTGTTTCACATACAAGGTTCCAACTCGGCTCAGGTCTGAGTCAAGTTGAGGCCAAGTTTTCGACGCAAGTTTGGCTTTATGATTCTGTAACCCCTCCATATTCTTCCCACATTCTTTCCTGAATTCTGAAAACGGCCAGAATTTGGGCTGGAGAACAGGCGA
The DNA here is from genome assembly GCA_014925785.1 of Mycena galopus ATCC 62051. Lineage (NCBI taxonomy): Eukaryota > Fungi > Basidiomycota > Agaricomycetes > Agaricales > Mycenaceae > Mycena > Mycena galopus. Next base: position 500,544 of record WIQG01000030.1, read on the forward strand.
GAGTGGGCACTTTGTGGCCCCGCCAACTGTTTTGGTCCAAGAAGACCTTGCATTCACCGGAGTTGCCACGGGTCCTATTTACCGCCGCCCAATGGAAGAACTATTATCGGGTTGGTGAGGCAAGCGAGCAGGACGGATATCTCCGTGAACACTTTCATTCCCCGTGGTTGTATTTACAGCGTGTTAGGACGCGGTCGCAATGCAAAGGTGAAGGGTGGTGAAGGAAAATCACTTTGAACCCTTGAACGCATTTCCCAACAAATGAACAAATGCCGTTGTGGAAGACTGTTGGGGAGGTAAAGTGCAGGTAGCGAGCGTGGTTTGAAATTTAAGGGCTTCGGAGAGCTTAATAAAGAAGAGGGCGAGGAATGCACTGTTCTGTAAATAGCGTCGATCGAAGTGTGGTCGCCTTTCCAAAAAAATGATATAGAATCCGTTTTCGATCTAAAAGCCCGGGAAACAAATTCCGGCCACATAGCAAACGAAGTGAGTGTCGAAGTCATCCCTACGGAAACGTAAAAAAAGCAACCAAAACAAAAGGTACGCATGTGGTCAACGCGTGGTTATATGTGGGCTGTCTTGTACAATTTAGTAATGCCGTTGGTCTTGTTACAGCCGAAGAATTATTGTAGGGTTGGAGAGGCAAGCGAGTACCACGGATATCTCCTTTGATTCCATTCTCGATTATTACACTAGCGACGCGAAGCCACTTCGAGCCTTTGAGCTTCACGTTTCCCACCAATAAATAAATGCTGCGGAAGAGTGCCGGAGGTAAAGTGCAGATAGCGAGCGTGGTTTGGAAGGGTGAGATTAATTTTACATCTCAAGATGAAAGTGAGGAATGCATTGTTCTGTAAATAACGTAGATCTGTGAGCGCTTCGCTTTTTCAAAAAATGTTGTGGAGTCCCAATGTCGACGCAATAAATTCGCAAAATTAAACTCAAGGGCGGCCGCCACACGAGTCGATGCAGCACCCTCCCTTTTTTTTTTTTCGCGCGGCGGCAAACGCCGCCCCCATCAAATTATCACGCTTTGGCCGCAGTCGGACCGGATCTAGCTTGGCAGATGATGTCACGATATCGGCTGCGCAAAGTCGTCATCGCATCGATAACCCATCTCAGACTCGAACGTTCACCAGCCTATAAGTACACGACCCAGCCTCGCGCAAAGGTAACGTTACCGCTTCTTCTGCATACCCAAGCTCATACCCTAATGCCTTCCATCTTCTCCAACTTCTTCAAGAAAATGTCTGGCAAATCTGACTCCAAGAAGAACGACGAGCAATCGTTTTCCATCCAGCCCCACCCTGCTGTGCGCATTTCTTCTTTTGTTGTATTGGCTGCCGAGTTCGTACTGAACTTGGGAATGTGAATTGTAGAAATCCAACGACCCCGCGGACCTGCAAGAGCAGACCGGCGGGCTCGCGAGCAACCCGAACGAGCAGGCGTTCCACGCGCGGGACCCCCACGTCCCCAGCACGCAGGTCATGGCCAGCCTGGAGGAGCCTTTGGTGCGTCCAGTTTGCTCTTACATTCACATCGAGTCTCATACAGTGAGGTCAGAGCCGCGAGGAGCTCCAGGCGCGCCAGGCTGAGCTGAACAAGTGAAGCTGAATGAGCTGATTCATTGCGCACGATGACGAAAGACGCTTTCTACTCTATGTGAATTTGTGTTATAATCTGTACTATCCATGTATTGTAACGATGTATGTACTACAATCGACATGGCGCTGCTACATGAAGTTGTGAGACGTTTCGTTTCGTCCACCCAGTGGTGCCTTCCCTACTCATGAACGTCCTTCACAACAATCGAGCACTTGGTTGTAGTGGAGCAGAGTAGGCCAATTTCCTTCAAGTTGATCCGGTATTCCTGCCAGATAAGAATCCGGAGGTTTGTCTGTGAATATCGTTTACCTCAAGAAGACAGAATAATACTTGGTTTCGGACGTCACAGGCGTCAGAAGTCGCGTTATAGATAAAAGCGCGTCGGCGCCTGGTCTAAATTTAAATCGGAAGCAACTTAGACCGTCCTTGTATTTCCGCTGCTAGTGGAGCGAAAAATGTGTGTTCACTGGATCCTCATCGTTGTTTGCAACATTGAACGGATGGTCGTCTTGGAGATAGTGTCGCGATTGTAATCAGTCCCGGCAGTGACAGCGGCGGGCGGCCAAGACCGCTGTTTCTTGTATTGATTAGCGCCAGATCTTTTCCTGGTTTTTCCCTCAGGGCCCGAGCACAATTTAAAAGGTCCTCCGAGTTGCACTATACAAAGTTGTACATTCGACGAGCAGTGCGAAATATTATTTGGGCAGCACTGCACGGGTCCAGATTATTACTTCGACAACATCATCTGCAGGGGTGGTGAGATATGGGCTCTGCAGCACGAAATAATGACGTACCGTGAGGAATTCTGCGGGCGGAGGGGGAACGGTAGGGGTTAGAATGAACGAGGGGGAGGGAGGAGCAGGAGAAACGGTACCATCGTAGTTGATCTCGCCATCGCCGTCCTGAGGTAATAGGGTCAATACATCCATTCCACGGTGCGAGCAAGAACGATAACGCACAACATCAGCCTCTCGTATCATCTCCTCCACTTCCCGATCGCTCAGCTTCTCGCCTGCAGAAATGGAAATGAGCGGCCGCCGACGAAACAGCGGCGAGCACGACGCACCGAGACTCCGCATAACCTGCTGCAGCTCCGTAACGCTAATGGTGCCGTTTCCGTCCTTGTCAAAGACCGCAAACGCCTGCCGGATCTCTTCCTCGCTGTCCGTGTCCTGGAACTTCTTCGCCATCATCGCGAGGAACTCGTTAAAGTCGATCGTGCCGTTGCCGTCTGCGTCGACCTCGTTGATCATGTCTTGCAGCTCGCCCTCGGTCGGGTTCTGCCCCAGCGAGCGCATGACGGTGCCGAGCTCGACCGTGGTGATCGTGCCATCACCGTCTATGTAGGGGACACCGGCGCTTAGCCCTCACGATGGCGATAGATAACGGTTGCGACAACGCACCCTTGTCGAACAGCGCAAACGCCTCCTTGAACTCTGTGGAGGTGTCAGCGTCTTTCCCGGGTTCTATACTGCTCGTGCGCACCCGAAATTTGTTCTATTGGGTTTAGGGTCAGTCAGTAACCGCATCGACAGTCATCATTCTGCAATGCACCCACCTGGGGACTGCAGGGGGATTAGACAGATAATGTATGCTCGCAGGATGGATGCTCACTAGTTGGTCAGTCATTGTCGTGGGTGGTGGTGGAGAAAAAGAAAGTTGTGGATGTGGTTTGTTCTGAAACGGTCTGTTGGGCGATCTGGCCCAAACAGGCTAGATATATATAGCGCACTCGGGAGCGCTCAGGCGATGCGACGTGAACGCAGGGGTATGACGGCCATTTCAACACTGTTTTCCTGTGCTCGACAAAGGCGAAAGATAGAGAGACGGCCGGCTTTTCTGATTGAGAGAACCGAACAGCCTCAATGCTCCCCGAAGGCTGTGGTCGGATAAATTCGGCGAATCGGACATCTCCTTCTTATTTCTTGCCTTCATGTGCATGAGGCCTTGAGGTCGATCGCGAATCTACACCTACCCTGGTTTTTCGAGGCTTGAATTGTTCCAAGCGCTGTCTTGGAATGCTCTTGTTCTTCAGATCTGGGCAAATTTGTACTGGATTTGCTGTTCCACGGCTCCGAAACTCTATACAAACTGCTTCTGTGTGCTATGCTACTACTCTGTGTCTGTTACGTGAAGGAAACAATTGGTGATTGGCCTTGCGGTCATCCGATTTCCTACGAGGCTCCACCCTGACTCGGAGGCCATTCTGAGGTGTCCAGATGGAACTCATCAGAGCACAATACGCAGCGCCTCGGTGCACCTCCCGCAGGTCGGGTACAGTGACCGGAAGGCTGTTGCGGATGCACGAGTCCCCGCTGCAATGCAATCTTCCTGGTCGAGAGCTGTATTATACATCTTTCTGGTCGCCGCTTGCTCCAGGGCTATATACAATATCTCTGGGACTGCTCGCGCTCTGATCTGTTCCCTTCCTGCTTTCGCATGTCCCGCGCCAACACGAACGCGGCTATGCGGGAACTACGGGAGCCTGCGGTGCCTATCGCTGGTTTGGGCGCACTGTTCCAGAGTCAGGCACGATTTGTAGCTGACCCTCGGTAACCTGGCGTCTCCTTAAACGCAAATGTATCGCTCAGGCTCAGATTCTGAGTTTTCTAAAATCGCTGCCCTCGGTTGAAGGTGTGGGACTGCCGCGAGCCGTCCTGCGGCCGGCGGCCGCCACGCTGAAAGGGATCACAGTCCTATGTATGCTCACACTCGTCAGCCTTTCAGACCTCGATTTTCTGTGCGCATTCGAGGGTTTTGTTTTTATAGCTTTGAAGAGTTTTGGACGAGCCATTTACCGACGGCATTTCCTCATGCGGCGTTGGTATGGGAACATAATGGCAAGGTTGTGGGATTGCCGCTTTGGGCTCGATATCTTTGATCCGCCCGCTTACACACGCGGATCTACCGCGATTCGCGTCCGCTTCCGATTTCTCTTCAATTGAATCGTTCGGTTTTCCAGTGAAGTAGCGCGCTTATAGACCGGCGCCGATTTGATCAGACGACCCCAATACGGTCTGATTTAATACAGGCTGCCAGCCACTGCGGCACTTGACATCATCCCCTGTATCAGGCTTGATACGCGAACACGAGGAACCTGGGCATCATGTTCTTTCCTTTCACCAGCCTGAGGAAGCCTACGGCGCGTCCGCCAATCTTGCTCTGGCTGGTGTGGGTCGTCCTTATCGTTCCGTGCGTTCTGAGTGGCTCAGTCAACCGCACAATCGACGACACGTTCGGGGACTCCGTTACCGGACAGCTCCCCACTCTCGGACCAAATGGGTGGCCCGACAATTTCTGCGGCGTATTCGCCCTCCTCACTTCAGGATGTGGCACTGGGAACTGGGCACCGAATACGGCGGATCCGGACATGTTCAACCACACGTACCACTTTGCGTATTCGGACAGCAACTACCTTAGCCTTCAGTTTACAGGTACGACTTGATTATTCGCAAAATCCACTGTCCAAATATCTCTCTGCAGGGACTGCCATCTATGTTTATACCATCGTGATCAATTCAGCCCAACACAACATAGGTCCTGAGGCAGCGTTTGGGGGAGCAGGAGTTAGCGCCGAGATGGACGGCGGTCCATCGGAGGTGGTGAACGGTGAACTCGGCGCATTTTCTGTCCTCCCGGCCTACAATGTCCTGCTTTATTCGAAAACTGGTCTGGCGAACACCTCCCATAGCCTAACGATCAAGCCACTCGCGAGCCAAATATTGTTTTTTGATTATGCGGTGTATACGTGAGTGGCACGATTCCATGTCGGGGAGAACTTTGCTCTGAACTTCAATTCAGGTTCGAGGACTCGGATTCCTCATCTTCCTCCGGAGCCTCGGGCTCTTCCTCTGGGTCCTCTTCCTCCAGGTCCATGTCCTTAGGTTTATCCCCGTCCTCTCAAACGACGCGCCCCGCAGCTTCAGCAGCGTCCGGCTCGGTGTCGCCGTCTGCAGTTAGTTCTTCGGCCCCAGCCACCATCGCGACTGTCAAGAAGAAGAAAAACCTCGCGGGGCTAATTGCTGGCACTGTCATTGCAGGCTTGGTTCTCCTCGGCGCTATTGCGCTCTTCTTTTATTTTGTCGCCCGTCGACGTGGAACCGCCGCGGCAACCCCCCATTTCGGGAGCGAAGTGGACGAAAAGCGGCCAGCTTTCTGGCCAGAACACCCCATTCCCCGAAATTTAACTCCCACCGCCGGCTTTATCTACACGAGCTGGGAACCAGACACTTGGTCCCAAATGGCAGGCTCCCCCCGATTATCGTACACCACCGCTGATCGACTACCGGTTCCGCCCTCCCCACTGGCAGAAACCTCGTTGCCAGTGGAAGGCAAAAACGTCCTATACCAGGCACGCCAGGAGGAGGCTGGGCGGCAGGTAGAACTGCTGGAGCAGCAGATTCGCGATTTAACGGAGCAAGCGCGCCCCTCGTTGCCGTCGGAGTCGATGAATGCAAGCACGCCAAGACAACCTCCTGACTCGGGCGCCAATTCACAACTAGTGGCTCAGATCAGGGCGTTGAGGCGGCAGATTGACGCAATTCATAACGAGATGCAGATATCGGAGCTCCCGGAGTATGCAGCTGCAGATCCTGAGTCGATGTTTATTAATTAATTCCTCACGTCTGCAATTTTCATGATGATGAGATACCACACTGTATTACCTATTCACGGACTCGGTTTACTGGAATTTATGAACGTTAATAATATGTAATGCGTATCTGGGCTCGTTAGATCTGTCTTTTAATGATACTAGTTCAGGCATCTGTCGAACACGTCGAATTCAGAACATAAGTATGATGAACAGGTATGCATCAACCTCTTTGTAAAATTAACCGGGTATTCATTCATAAAGGATACTAAATGACTGCAAAACCCGTCTCTTATAGTTTCAGAGATTCAAGTGAGACGAAGGTACGAAAACCGAACCAATGTCACGTGAACCATGTTCGATCCTGCCCGCAGGACGACGGCTGTTCTGTTAAGTAACATTCTCCGACCGAGCTGATTTCTGTCGAAGGTATAACCTTGATACCCAGGTAAACTTAAAGCATTCCTGGCTCGGAATTTTGGTTTGGAAAGCGAGTTACCTGGGCCTATCGCGATGGCGCAGAAAGTGCTCAGTGAAGACAGGTACTATCAGAAAATTTACGGTGAGTCGAGATTTGGCTATGAAAGCCCTGAAGAAATTCAAGCGCCTTTCAAATTTGGAGAATTACTCATGGAGACGCCAGGCCGGGTTGGGTTTGCCGAGAGGGGAAATTCCCATGCAACCATTCAAACCAGCACTTGGTCGTCTGTAGTGCCGCTCTATCGTCGATTTTGGTCTCCATCGCAGACTTCCCACTTGAAACAAATCTCCAGCGTCTCTGTATCGGTCAAACGCAAAGAGTCGCACGAGTTTTCAGAGTAAAAATACATAGCATTTCTTTTATTCCAAGTAATTCAAGCCGGGAAGCCGCCCGTCCCGAGCGAGTCCGGCAGCGCGTTTGGCCCGTCCCCACAGCCTGCGGTCGCCGCCGCGTCCGCATCACTGTACACCTCAATCTCAATGCTCCCGCCTCCGATGACGTCATCAAAGTCAATCCAGCACAAACTCGCGCTTGGTGCACCGTTTATCGTGATGCTCTTCACAAACACGCTCGCGCCGGCCGGTGGTGTCGCAGTAAGCCCCGTCTTGTCGAAACCGCTGACCGTGAAAGATGTGCTCGTGCCGAAGAAGTCGTTGCGCAGTGTGTACGCAGATAAGAGCGGCGAGCCGATGAGCAACTGTTTCGACGCGGCGACGGGGTACAGTCCTAGGATATGGAACGTCAGCAGCGCTGACATCGCTGCGGAATCGTCGTTTCCGGGAAGACTGAGTTGCTCCCCGTCAGCTATCCTGTGCAAGTATCGGAAAATAGTACATGGACCCACCCGCCGATCCCGGTGTTAAAGTTCTCGTAGACGACATTGCGGACGCGCAGCGCGCTCAGATCGGGACGATTGGCATAGTGGTATCCCCAGGGCATAAGGAACCCGGGTTCGTTCCCGGCAAGGAAGTATGGCTCAGCGAAGTAGTGGTCCCTTTGCTCTTCAGTTAGCACATCTTTCGTGATGAGGCCGAGGCACATCGTACACACGAGAAACAAAGGTTTCAGGTCCACCCATCAGCTCGACAACTTCAAATATAAAATAAAAAGTGAGTCGATGCTGGAACAAGAGCCTGAGGTGAGCAACTGACGTGTGTTCATGGAATGTGGAGCGAAAAAGGAGTATTCCCAGGAGCTTGCTGCCCAAAAGACGGCTCATACGTGATCAGAGATAAATGGCAAAAGAATACGTACATTCGTAGAAACCAACGTCGTTGTCCGTTCCGCGTGCACAGGAGTGCGCAACGGGGTCAACTGGACTGCATGCGTTCGGCGGACTGAAGGCGAAGGTACCGTTCTGCCAAACAGACATCGGCATCTTAAAACAAGGAAGGAGGCAGGAAGAAACGCACAGGGTACCGTCTCTGCGCGAACCCGGAGAACCCGTCGCTCGTGACGGTGGGATCCCACATGTTGACGAAGTTCATCGAGCGGTTTGAGTATTTGACCACGTCGCCTGGGCTCTTGTTTAACGCGATGGCCGCCTGGCGGACTGCAAAGTCGCCGAGGGCGTACTGGGGTAGGAATCGTTAGCTCGGGTCACGCTTGCTGGCATAGATCAAGGGCGGTACTCACCTCCCACGCCCTGGATGCCTCTCGTGTGGGCAGCCCCGTCGCGCCCGAAGGATCGACCCAGTCAGTAGGTATGTAGCCGAACGTCTTCCAAGCAGTGTTCTGACGCCCAACGGTGTACCAGTCCGGCGGCTACAGAGGTGTTAGTTCTGTGGTGAGAACTCTGAAAGGAGAGAACGTACTGTGTTCTCGGCAGTATCCACCAGCGCCTGGTACAGATCGTCGATAGGCACGCCCAGCTCAGCCGCGTGGGAACCGTATTTGACAGCAAAGTCACCCAGCGGGACCATCCCGTCGTCCCCGCCTTGCACGTAGCCGCTGAGATCTGTGTAAGTACGACGAGACAATATCTTTGAAGAACGTACGCCTTGGTATTGCTGCGACATTCTGGGATGAAGCCTGTGTTTCGCCAGCCATCCACGTACGCGCTCACTATCCCGCCCCACTCGACTGGATCCAGGATGGAGAGGAGAGGATGGACGGTGCGGAAGGTGTCCCAAGAGCTAGAACTTGATCAGTACCGGCGGCAGCCTGGTACATTCCAGACACACCAGAAAAACGCATCATAGAAAGGATATGGCGAGTCCCAGTAGGGATTCTCGTCGGTCAAATTAGCGGGAACCAACGAAGCGCGGTAAAGCTGCCAAGACGCTCAGCACGCCACTCGAGACGGCGCGCAACAAGTCCGCTCACCGCCGAATACAGCAATTCCACGACAGTCGCGTCCTCGACCGTGGTATCCACCACTACCCGCGACAGTACGTCCTCCCACGCACTAGCCGACGCGTTCTGTATGGCGTCCCAATCCCAATCCGGCACCTCCGCCTCCGCGTTGGCACACGCTTGGTCCGAGTTGAGGAATGACACGCCAAAGCGCGCGAGCACGATATCCGAGTCGAAAGAGATCAGCCCTCCGGCCTGCTCGGGCGAGACGTTGTCGCTGACCCACGGGAAGTCGAGACTCGTAGAGTTGGCGGTGATTGTGATCGTACTGGGAGACGTAAGCGTGGTCGACTGATAAGTGCCGAACGCAGTGATGGGCTGCGACTGCACGCTTGCGGGCGGCAAGAAGTCGTAACAACCGAACACGGTGTAGTTCGAGGGCCCGTAGCTCTGCAAGCAAGTAGGTGAGTAAGTATATTAGAAAAAGGTACCCTAACCTACCTGCAGGAATGTTCCACCGAGTTTCACGTTCCCAGTCGGAGAGACCGAAATGGATCCACCCTCGAAAGAACGCCCCAAATCGTTCGTAAGGTCGATGACGACGTGGTTTGGGCCTGTGGTCGGGTACGTGAAGCGAATCAGCCCCGCCCGCCTGGTTGAGGTCGTTTCCAGTTTAATGTCGTTGATGAACGTTGTGGTGAAATATCCGGGTTGAGCAGCTTGCGCAGCAATCGTCAGTATAAAGTGAGATACTTTCGGTGAAAAGTATTCACCGTCCGCTCCTGCTGCGCGCAGAGCTGCGCGCGCATTGATTCCTACCGGGCAAGAAGCAAAGCTGCAACCTGTTAAAGGGAATAATGGGAACATTCCATAGCCTCCGTCGGTGTTTCCGCCAGTCCCCTCGTCATGCATGAGGGAGATCCCGGTAATCGAACTATTGTCGTGAATGTATCCTGCTTGTCTACCATCTCGGTCAAGTAAGGTGAGAGGAGAGTAAAAGTCGCTTTCACCTCGGAGCGGTACTGACGTCGATACCGACCTGAAATAGTATAAACAAACATCCAGAGCCGTGAAACGAGAAATCTAACTTTGACCATAGCATGGGGGATTGCTGCGCCTGCATCGCGGGTCAAAAAGAACGCAATAATATGAGCAGGACCAACCAGGGAAGGCATTTCCGCCACTACCACCGTTCGCGCCAGACTCGGTGCCTATGAACAAATTCACCAGGGAAGTTAGCTCGACAGCATTCGTAGTTGTAGCTAAGGCCGCGAAATAGAGTAAAGTCCGAGTAATAGAGGGTGCCATTTCACACGCCCAGAATTTCGCCAAGAGCAAGAGGCTTTATACATCTTTCATGACAGATAGAAGGCGCAAAAGGTCGAAGATGTCCTTCATCCACATGAAAAGTAGACACGTGCTGGCGGACTCCAGCATGAAGATTGTCGTCGGTCGCGTAAATGCATACTAAGCGATGTATTCTTTTGCTTAGGGCTGGAACGTTGTGAATCACAGAACGCCTGGAATGAACTCGGGAGAACCTCAGAGACGTGTCACGCCGAGAAATTCTGTCAACGAAGAATCCAAATAACGTCAGTATACCCCTGAAGTAGATATATTTTAAACGCACGTTCGGGCCCGGCATTGTGGCATGCAAGATAAGTCTGTACCTTTCCGCATGGGTTGACCATAAATAGCGGGCAGAACACTTGCCTGCTGCTCACGAGTCACTTAGGAAATCCGGTTGATGCGATTCCATGTCGGCCGCTAAAGATTGCCAGAATATGTGATATTTCTGAGCTGGGATTGCGCAACCTGCGGAACGATCGACCAGTGGTCCAGATGCGAGAACAAGCTTGTTGTTGTTGTGGCATCAAACGCTGATGGTGACCCCAAATAGATTTACTCCTCCGCCATCCAAAACGGGAAATTTCTCCTTTCAAGAGGTCTAGCAGAGTGTTATTTATGCTGCAGCTGTAATACCCAAGAATTAAATCCACAGGCGCCGTACTCGCCGTACCATAACCACCGATCTGACACTGCGTCCCATCACTCCGGCGCATAGCACAGCCACAGACGTCATGCGCGTCATTGAGGTGGCGCTTTTGGCCGACAAGGTATAAAAGCGGTTGGGGTACGCAATATTCAAGCAACACAAACATGTCTGCTTCCACCTCCACTCAAACACAAACTCCGTCGGCTCCGAACGTCGCCGACACTCAAACACCGTCTCACACGTCTTCGAGCGTCGCCGACACTCGCACCTCTTCCAATGCCGTCGATATTAACGGTGTTCATCCCTCCGCCGTCGGCGCCAACACCCAACCCGATGCGACGAAGACGAAGCCGGAAAATGAATCCGAGTCGACCGACCAAGCAAATGTCGAAGAAGACCACATAGACTCCACGTATCCCGAGCAGAAACACGCTGGCAAGGTAGGGCTCGGCCCGAATTACAACCAGGGAGCGGTCAGTCCTGTTGCAGCGTTGCCGTGTTCATGTTCACTGATTTTATGATCCAGGGATTCATCGACAAGTTAACCGGGATCAAGGAGCAGGTGAAGGGAAAAGTTACCCATAACCCTGAGCTGGCTGCCAAGGGTCACAACCGTATGACCGGCGAATTGAAGCACAAGGAGCTCGAGGAGGACGCTGTAAGTGTTCTGAACTGATATTCGTTCTCTGGTTCTAAGTCCTCCATTAGAAAGCTGATCCGTTCGCGAATCCTGAGGAGAAGAAGCAGCAAGCTGAGGGCGCCACCGACAATGCCTCTGGCGACACTGAGGGCAAGCCTTCAGCCAACGGTACCCAGGCCGCACTAGAGAGGGAGCCCAGTGCCACCACGACCGCATAGATTAGAAGAATATAATAGTAACAGCTTGAATACTTGTAAATCGCAAAAATTGTTGTATCAATCTTTTCCTCGGGGAATGCGGGCCTTGAGGATGTAAAAATCTTTGGGAGAAGAATGCGCCGCAGCAGCCAGGAAATGTGTCAATTCCACCACACTGGACGTAGTTCAAATGAACGTTCACCGACTGCAGAGGGACTTCATTTTGACCATGTCCGGGCAGCGATCCGCTGCAAAGTTAGTGTATATCCGCGCACTTTGCCTTATCTGAACCCGCGCGCAAGTCGCGTCACGGACGAAGCTGTAGCAGTCTGCAACAGGAAAGGGTCAGGTGGGTTAAGCGGGGTCTTCATCCTGGCTCCGCGACGACGTGTGGTCCTGTGGAAAGCTGGGAAGACAATGGTTGAAAGCAACGTCGCATTGATGGCAACTTCCGACTTGTCCTCTCTTCAAGTGCTGAGAAACGGGACTCGACGCCGGGCCAGACAGCCACTATGCTCATCCACGGTGCTCAATGCTGCTAAGCGAAGAGAACCATGCGACAAACTGCAAGCGCAGGCTGGGACATGGGCGTTGGCGCGGTTGCGGCGCGGGGCCCCCCTGGACCCGCCCACGCCCGACGCCTGGAGCCAGCAAAGATCTCGAGGGCGTCGCACAGTACATTGCGTCCGGAAAATGCAAGAACATTGTTATCATGTGTGGAGCAGGTCTGTATCATGGTTTCCCTAGGTGCGGTGCAGGGCTTGAATGGTCTGAATATATAGGAATTAGTAGAGCGGCAGGGATCCCAGATTTTCGCTCGCAAGGAGGTAAGGGGCATTGTGACAATGAAACTTGGACCATACTGAATATTGCTTAAGGTCTCTATGTAGGACTAGTGGTTTTAGGCCACTGCTCCGCATGGCGGTACGAGTCCCAATTTGGTTTGTTAGGCTAAAAATTATATATTAAACACTTCATGTCATTACTACGTGTTGCTATATTTTGTGGCTCATGTTTAATACCATAAATTGAACTGTATATTGGGTACTCTTTGCCGTTTGCCCTATTTTGACACAGAACCACGGTATTAATTATATGTAATTCACTGCACTGTTTCGACCTCCGTTTCCCGGACCTCATTGTCACCACCATCCTAGGCACGCAGACAGAACCACGCCCAAAGTCCAGACATTTACTTTCACCCAGTCCAACTCTTCTCATGTGAGCACGCCCTTCGTGTAACGACCACCCACCCAATCGACAGTCGTCTCTCTCGTTCTGGACTCCAGCAAATATTTCATATCGTCGAATCGCACGTCCGGCCGCTCCAGGCATTGATTTTTTTTTCAGGAGACACCCTCCAGGTGGATTGCTGTACCGGTATTCGGTGGAGCCGCAGATAAGTTGAAGAGGCAGGCTTTATGGTTTCGGGCATACAGTGCACAGTTATCCTTGGTTTCCAAGTATTGCGGGCATATGCTCAGTGTCATCCGTCCGGCCAACACATTCGAGCTTGCAGTACCAGCAATTCACCAACCCGGAGTTATGGTGGTCGAGGGCAAAGTTCAGAGGAGAGGAAAAGAAGGAAATCAATTGCGGTTTTCGGAAAATCTGTTATCAAATCTTATCAGTTTCTCCGAAACTTACCAATCAAGTCAGGCCCAGTCAGACCATTCTATAGGCACTCTCAGTGTCTTTATTGCTCATAAATCCGAACTTACAGTGATTTAGAGTTCTGTAGCGCCGCGTCTCCAGTGTCTTCGAAGCCGTGGTGAGATTCACAGGGCACCCCCGCCATACCAATATCATCAGGAAAGTCGACCCCCACTAGCCAGCACTAGACAAGTACTTAATAGCATTGCATAGCTCCCTAGCAGCCATAGGCACATCCCCCCTATGTGGTGCTAGGGAGTGCTTGGCTAGCAACACGCCAATGCTATGCAGCACTATGGAACGCTAGGCTAGCAACATGCCAATGCTATGGAACGCTCGGCAGGGGAGGTCGCTTATGTTTATATTTCCCATGCTCCGCCTTCCCTGCTCACATTCACTATGGACTTGTAAACAGTGATAATATTATCGGGAATGTAACTAGATGAGTAAATAATGTACCAGGTACTACCAATCCCTACTGCATGCAAAAAGACTCTGCAAGTGGCAGACCCTGCGTATGCGCCGTGTGGGAACACGTCGATTGGCCGCACCGCGATGCGTTTGGCAGGATCACCGCTGGGGTGCTTCGGAAGCACCAGCAACGTCACGTTCTTCAATGGTGCCACCCAGGACGAAAAGAAACTCACTAGCAGAAACGTTGCGCGCTATGGCCTGACCGGCACCCGCTCACCACTCAGAGGCTATTTGGCACTATGGAACCATCAGCGACAGCTTAAAAATGGACAGCCTGCTAACCAACACGACTTACCACGCACCCGGAACGCAGTCTACACCCTATGGACATCACGACAACCTCTGTGCATTCCGTTGATACGCAATTCAAAGAGGTTCCTGCAAACAATGTTAGAGGGGCCATGAATCGTGATCAGGAGGATGTGCACCGAGGTAGCAGACTGCAGGATTGACTGAACACTTTGAGATTCTCTTAGACCTTTCCGAATCAGAACTAATCGTGATGGGAGGGAGAAGGTCGTGCACACCCACAGAGGCCTGGGAGAGCAGCAGAGGATGAACAGAGATGCTGGTTGCGGTTTACAAAAAGCAAGAGAAAGCAAGAGAAAGCAAGAGAAAGGGCACAGACAGGACAGGATGATGGTGAACGTGGTCAAAGAACAAGCAATGTGGTGGTGAAACACGTGAGGGTGGGAGTGACTACATAAGGTGCGGCGCCGACTAAAGCCAACCATCCGCCCTTGACTTTGTTCTTTGACACCTCCCAACTGCCAACGCGCCGCCGAGTACTCAAGTCAAGACGTGTATGGGCTCATAAATAAAAAAGGAATTGAATCATGTTGTCATGTTTTCCGCCTGTCAACTTGAGCTAATAGTACGCGACTGATGCCGGATGACCCGAGAATGCCCAGTGCCCCATAGTTCTCCCTAGCACACAGGGTACTGTAGTATTTCGTTCAATTCGTATAGTCACATGTCACAGGGCCCAAAAATTACGAAAATTTTCGTAAGTCACTGAGTCACAGAGGTAATTTTGAGCTTAGCCGAGCTGGCCGAGGTTAGCCGAATGTTAGCCGAGTGTTACCGGCGGATCAAATGTCCCAATTTGGATGCCGTACGAAAGGGTCAATTCGTACGATGGTGTCACACCCCAAACCCTCGTACGAATTGAACGAAATACAACAGTACACTAGGCAGCACTGTCCGAGCACTAGGGAATGCTGTGGGTGCTATGCAAAATATGAACAAATAGGATCAACTAGGGCTCGGCAACACTTTTCAGCGCTTTTCCTGATGATTGATGCTGCTGACAAACACCAGGGAACTCTGTGTAAAACATGGAGCGCATGATGCAGTTGAAAATGACGAGTAAGAGTTTGTTCGGGATCGTAGCCATGGAGCTAGCAGACATCATTAGAAAAGCCGAAGGGTGAAAGAGCATACTCACAAGCTACAGAGAGCAGGACATAACGAGGCGGTACGAAAGAAGACAGAGTGGAAGGAACGACGCGCAATGTCTATACAAAATCGGAAAAGGAAAGGAACAAGAGAAAGAAGCGGTAACGAACCTTGAGTAAGGACGAAAACGACAGATAAAAAGGCCACCAACAAGCAAAAGCAAAAGAGGTCGAACGGCAAGACAAAAAGTAAAGACGAGATAGGAAAGAGGTCGAAGGTCAAGACAAAAGGCAAAGAATAGACAACAGAAGACCAAAAGGGGATGGACCAGGCTAAAGAATGCGCCCAAAAAACGCAAGACAAGCAAGGTATCTAATCGATCAAAGATTGGAACAAGCATATTATACTACTGTGGTATTTCATTCAATTTGTTTTGTCACAAGTCACACGGCCCAAAATCAAATGAAATTTTTCGTAAGTCACAGGGTCACAGAGGCGATTTGGGGCGCCGAGGTGCTCGGGGTTAGCCGAGTGTTAACTGAGCTTTGCCGGCAGATCAGATTGCCTTATTTAGATGCCCTACGAATCAATTCGTATGATGGTGTCACACACCAAACCGTCATACGAATTGAACGCAATACCACGGTATTGTGCCCATCAAGGCTGGATTTGCACACCGACTCTGGATTTTCGATTTTCCTGTCCCCATTCTTCTTCTTTGCCCTCGGAATTTCCGGCATTGAAAGAGATACTAATAGGCTACAACTATGCAAAAGTTCTAAGAGATTCGATGGCAGGAAGATATTGAGAAAGAGTTACCGAACCATCAGAATTAGTGATCCCAAAATACTTGTCGGTTTTCTGGCCTTCCCGTGCACCAAAGAAATCCAGGAAAAATTGAGGTGTTGGATGTGTACTACACAATGAATGTCCCATACACAGATCTTTTTCGTGTTTTGGAGGGAAGTTTCTGGGAGCGTGACAAAATCAAACTCCGACCGTTTGCCGCTTTAACCCGTTGACAGCCGCCATCAGCGCGTGCTGGCCGAAAACAGAAAGTCCCATCAATCAGCGGACATTCGAACGACTTTTGTGACGTTTTGTGACCACAGAGGTCTTCCCTTGAAAGCACCACAACGGTGTTACGGAAAAAAGATTTGCGTATGGGACATTCATTGTGTAGTACACATCCAACACCTCAATTTTTCCTGGATTTTCTTGGTGCACGGGAAGGCCAGAAAACCGACAAATATTTTGGGATCACTAATTCTGATGGTTCGGTAACTCTTTCTCAATATCTTCCTGCCATCGAATCTCTTAGAACTTTTGCATAGTTGTAGCCTACTAATATCTCTTTCAATGCCGGGAAATTCCGAGGGCAAAGAAGAAGAAAGGGGACAGGAAAATCGAAAATCCAGAGTCGGTGTGCAAATCCAGCTTTGATGGGCACAATAGTAAAAGGGTCATAGAACAGAGACAAGGAATGACCGAACGACAATACAACATTAAAAGGGGATAGAGGAGGTCAAAGAATGCAAGAACTGCGCACCAAAAGCTTCGGAACGCAAAACAATCTTATCGATCAAAGATGACAACACGTAACATATTCTAAAAGGGCATAGATAAAAAGAAGATGAAGATAAGGAACGTACATCAGGACAATACGACAACCAAAGGGGATGGAGGAGGTCAAGAAAAGCAAGAACTGAGCACAAAAAGCGACAAGAGAACAACATCAAATGATAAATGATGAAAAGCACGTAATAATTTACTAATGGGCATCGGACATGCCAAGCAATTGATTGCCAAAACGACAAAAATTTCTGGCGGACTCGCCGCCGATAAACGAGTCCTAATAAATTAGGACTCGTAACAGAGAATCGCCGTCACAGGCATATAATTTTCACAGTGTTGCGGACAGGATCTCCTCCGAAAGTCCAATATCAATGATGTAACCCGGCCCCAAGATATCTTCACACTATCATACTTCAAGCAGAATCCGAAACCGTGTAAGCTCACGACACAAGTTCTTGGAGGGACACTCACGCCCTTCAAGTCTATCAAGTAGTGTCGCAACTCTACGGAGGCGCTTACCGTCCTACGCTCACGCACTCTTTCATCCGCCTCCTCGAGAAGAAGCGGGTCTTGAATGCTTGCTGGTCTCAGAATGTTGACGATCTGGAGCGCCTGGCAGGGGTCTCATCGTCGCGGCTCATCCAGGCGCACGGGTCGTTGGAATCGCAGCGCTGCACGACCTGCAACGCAAAGTTTGACGATAGGAAGATGAAGCAGGCCGTAGTCTCTGGTGAGGTTCCTATTTGCGACAAACACGGATGCAAGGGATTCGTCAAGCCCGACGTCGTGTTTTTTGGGGAGATGGTATGTTCTGTGAGTTTTTACCTGGAATAGCTGATAGGGCATACCCCTTTCGTGCAGCTACCGCTCAAGTTCTGGCTGAATCTTCCGTTCATGAGGCGGGCGGATCTGCTCATTGTCCTTGGGACGAGTCTCGCAGTCCCTCCGTTCGCCTTCCTCGCAGACCGGGTGTCCAAGTCGTGTCCCCGTGTGGTGATCAACAAAGAATCGGTGTGGGGCATTGGGAGTCGTGAAAATGATGTGCAATGTCTGGGGGATTGTGACGAGACGGTGCGGTGGCTGGCTCAGCTCAGGAGGGGATTGGGAAGCCCAGCTCGACGCGTTGTGGAAGGAGACCGAGAATAAGGTCTTTCGATATAAGGATAATGTAATTCTCTAGCTAGGGTAGGATGTAAAATTGGGCATATATGTGTGGATCAACTAGCACAAGGAGGATAACCAATTTTGTACTGGCCAAACATGTGAAATACATTGAGAACCAATTTACAATGTGTGTTGAATAGTTGCTGGTTCAATATTTGAAAGATGTTCAAAATAACTTCTCCATGACTCGGATATCTTCTGCATGATGTTGCGCATGCAGAACATAATTTGAATACATTTTATATGCTGTTCTGTCCAACAAATGGATGACTTTCCATAAGCCTTATCTTATTTTTTAGCTATTTTGAGGGGTGCCAACCATGCCGTCAACACGTTTAGTCGCAATAATTTAATCCTCACTGGTTCCCATAAGCAATAGAATATGTTCAGCTATTATTTTCTTTGACATCGCACGTGCAACATCAACAACGCGTCAAACGCGTCTCAGTTTGTTCTTCCAACGCGTCTTGCTTCTGTCTCGATCTTCTAACACTTCGACACATGGATGTTGACGCGTTCATGCTCCCTACCGGAGCCGTTTCGTGGTGTCGCTGAATCCAGATGCAAATAAGCTCGAAGGAGCAATGAATTGAGGTGAGCAGGGGTTTCCATGACGGACTGGCAGGGTCTTATACTGCCGTAGACGGCGTGGAGCATTCAATCGACAAGAACGAGAGCGAGAGATGAGCTGGCATGCCAAGACGCAGTGAGAAGGAACACGGTCCGACTGTAACCGGTGACATGTGGCTGTGTTCATGACGCAAGAACCATCGAGAACCGTTTAAGACGAGGAATTCGAGGAGGGTTTATTCTGTAGAGGGGGTAGGGACCCCTCTTCCAGATTATAAAAAATTAATGTTTAGAAGAGGGTCCAAGAAATTTTAACTGAGATCCGAGGCCGATGGGGTCCTGGCAGGTGTCTTGTCACTGCGGTGATGCGACGGCGTTTGAGCTCAAAATATTCCAAAACATTTATTTAATGCTTATGGAAAGTCATCCAATGGAGCACATTGTATACACAGGGAGCATGACTGAATAACCTGTGCGAAAACATTGAAAAGATATGTTGAAATTATTTACAATGCTTTTACAATACTGTTTGATTTCCTTCAATTCGTAGGGTCACAGGTCACAAGCCCAAAAATCTACGAAAAATTTCGTAGGTCACAGGGTCACAAAGGCTTAATACGAAAGCTTCCCACCAGTTTAAGACAAAAATTTCGCTCCGGGCGGCCCTGCGGGGCAATTTTATACGAAAGAATTCGTAGGTCACACGGGTCGCAGGCCTGCATACGAAAGGATCAATTCGTATGCGGTGTCACACGCCAAATGGTCCTACGAATTGAAGGAAATCGAACAGTATCTGTGGCTTGACCATCCAGAAGATATTCAAAATAACTTCTATGTAACCCCAGGTGTGATGAAGATATCTTGGTCATTGAGAAAGTATTTTGAATGCATTTGAATGTGTCCTGCATGTCGAGGCCACAAACATGCAACGGTTATTGTAAATATCTTCAGCATACCTTTTCAATATGTTTGAGGAGGTTATTTGGCTATGCTCCTTGTGATATTGGTTCTTCATGTGTTTTACATATTTGGCAAGTACAAAATTGGTTATCTTCGTTGTGTAGTCTTCTCCCCGAAAAGGCAAATTGTGGCTGTGTTTGATCTTTGTCTTGAACGTTCATAGTCGTCCTGCCTCGATTCTGCCTCCCCAGGGATCTACTCCGGCCGCACATTTCTCAACGGCCTCTTCCTTTCCGAGCCAGATCCACCGATTATGAGCGCTCTCAGGCCCGCTTCGATGCCGGTGGACGTGCTGGACGCCACCTCGTTCCGCCCTGCTCTCGGCGAAGACGGAGGGAAACGGATCTGTGCGGCCGCGCACCGCTTCGAGGTTAACGGTGTCCTCAAGATATGGTGGGAGGCTTTTCCAGACCGCGCGAGAGAGCGTCCTCGCTTCAGGATGCTCTCTGGAGTCACCTAATTATTTCTCTGAATTCATTCATCTGGCCGATCCCGTATGCAATACGCAAGAAATCCACGAATTCTGCAAACCACAAATTGAAGGCAGTCTCTTGATCTCGTGAAATATCTTTTCTGTAACCTTCAAAGGGCAACTTATGGCTGTGTTCAATTTTCATTGATTGACGTTCATGTCGATCCGCCGGTGTCGGACAGCGTCGACGCGCGTGTTCTGGGTACTCCGCTCCAGATTGCAGACCTATTATCCCTGCCCTGTGATTCGGCGCGGTGCGCGCTGCGAACCGTATACAATACTTACTAAGTATCACGGAGTGCTAGTCAGCGGATTGCTATTTTCTTTTCTCTCCCTTTCCCTAGTGCGCTCAAGATCCTTGCCAGCGGACAGCGAACAACGACACACCGCACTTACCAATGTTTTGCTGACCCACGACCTCTTAAGCTTATCAACCGCTGATCCACAATTATTCAATCGCTAATATTGCCGACGGCTGACCCGGGCTGAGTAACCTCAGGTTTCCTACTTCCCAGATAAATAGGAGGAGTGCTCAGCCTCAGAAACCACCAAACAATACTCAGTTCCCTCGCCTCACCCAAGCATGACATTCGATCGCATTCCCAAAGGTTCTCTCATCTTTGTCACAGGTCATTTCGTTTTCCTCCTTGTCTGAGTCGGTCGCCGCTAACGTGTATATGTCTCATAGGTGCCACAGGCCTCATAGGCTCGTACGTCGTTTCTCTTGATTTTTTTTCGTTCCCTCACAGCTCCACCGATAAAACAGAGCCGTTGTCGATGCTGCTATTAACCACGGCTACAAAGTCCGCGGAGTTACTCGCTCCGCCTCCAAGGGAGCCCAGTTCGCAAAGCACTTGGAGGACAAGTACGGAAAAGGCTCGTTCGAGCTCGTCGAGGTGAAAGACACCAGCGTTCCTGGCGCCTATGACAACGTTTTGGAAGGTATGTCTGCATTTCCATTTTGGGCGTAGGGAGAGGCTCATGTGTGCCTACTAGGTGTCGCTGGGATTCTCCACCTCGCAACAGACAGCTCTTTCTCGCCTTCGTACGATGTCGTCGTCGGAGGTGTCGTGGACTCGACCCTTGGTTTGATGAAAGCAGCTGCAAAGGTTCCCTCCGTCAAGTCGTTTGTCCTCACTTCGTCGAGGATCGCGATTTTCGCGCCAGACTATGAGCAACCCGACATCAGTCCCAAGCTGAACGAGTGGGGAGATCATTTTGTCACCATGGCCAAGGCCGCTGCAGATGATCATCCGATGAAGTCTGTCCTTGTCTGTACGTTTTCCCCCTTCTCTACCTGACAGGATTAGGACTTAAATTACCACCAGACGCCGCAAGCAAAGTACAAGGCGAGCACGCTGCATGGGAATACCACAAAAGTGCCCGTCCCTCCTACACCTTCAATACCGTCCTTCCCGACCTAGTCATTGGGCCGGTATTCAACCCGACCCCCGGGTTCTACTCCACACACACCATGCTCAACGGCCTCTTCCTCTCCGAGAAGGACCCATATGTTCTGAACTTTGTCAAGCCCGCGTCGCTGGCGGTGGACGTGCGCGACGTGGCTTCAGTTCACTTGGGCGCCCTGCTCTCGACGGAGACGGAGGGGAAGCGGATCTGGGCGGCTGCGCACCGGTTCGAGATCAACGATATTCTCAAGATATGGCGGGAGGCGTTCCCGGAGCGCACGTTCGTAGAGGACTTCAAGTTCCCGCCCCAACCCAAGATCACGCTTGAACTGGCTGAGGGCGAGAAGTTGCTCCAGGGGCTCGAGGGACGGAGTTGGTTGCCGTTCAAGGAGAGCGTTATTGCTAATGTCCAAGACGCGCTTTAGAGTAGAGTCGATATTTGCGTAAATCCCTGTCCCTTGATCCACGAGAACCCGTACAGAGAAATCTGATGTACAATTTGGATGTGCAATTTGGACGCGCAAGAGATTATGAACAAGGGCGACTTCCAGCTCTTCGATCCGAGAATCTATGCGTGCTAGTTCATCTGCTGGGTCCACCAGAAGGGCTTGTATTAGGAGGATTTCAGAATCCGAAGGGACGTAATTTGTGGTTAGCTGATATGCAAAGGGTGAATTCTCGAGGGACATGGTGGTTGGCAAAGGTCGGACGCTGTGCGTGCCGCATTGATGGCAAATTCCTTTCTTCGGCTCCTTCCGGCTGAGTTGGTAGGTAGGTAGGTAGGATTACACGGCCGGTCCAACTCATGTTGGAATTTCTTTCCGTTCATGTTCCAGAGGCTACTCTCGAACTGGCATGATTACCACGATGCTGAAGCTGCACTTTCCATGCTATCCGTGAACATACGCCCTTCTACGTAATCCCCTTCGCAAACCGGTCGTGGACATCGATGATCGAATTCGTCTTGCTCTTCCCGCAGTCTTGGAAGGCCAGCACTGGCATGGCCGCAGTGCTGAGACTTGGGCTTGGGATGTCCACAGATGGATTTGGCATTTCCGTCATTTTCTTCGACCGCCCCCAAACCCATCTCCGCTCGCGATGATCCACGAGTGGTTCTTGGTATTGCACGACGTCAAGGTCCAGAACGACCACAAATTCGATTCATTTTCGGAGGGGCTGATATGTATTGAGGGACTGCCTACAGAGCTGATTTTGCCTCCGCGACCTTCGAATTACAAGCTTCATCTCATGGAAAATCAAGTGCGCGTTCATTGTACACCCATAATACACAAAGAATTCAATCTCAATCATCCGCAATACGAGCCCCAGAGAAAAAGAGAACGGTCCCATGCCGGCTTCAGAGCTGCTGCATCACTACACCAGTGAAAACCAACGCAACCATCCCTGCTATCAGCTTCCATGCCGCCTGGACCTCCACCCCCCGTGAACCACTGGTATTGAAGATAGAAATCGACTCCGTGCTCCTGGGACTTGCCGTCGTAGACGAGGGGTCTGGCGGCACGCCTTTCGCCAGGCACCACGACTCGATGTTCGACGCGCTCGTCTCCACCTCGCAGATGTTCAACTCACAATCGGAAAGCGTGTTCTTCAGCGTGCAGTTTCAATTTGTGGGAGCTCGTGTAGTCGGTGATGCTCGGCGGGTAGAAGCATTGCAGCGAGTTGCCTGGGTCGCACCCAATGTCAAAGTAGTCGCTGCCGTTCGTGCACCAGTTGATTGGGATTCCGCCGCTGACATCGTCGATGGAGCACGCGAAATGTGAGACAGCATTAACCACCGTTGCCATACTGGGGAGTGCTGGTTGGTCATTGGTCTGCGGGAAAAGCTTTCGAGAGAAACTCGTACTTGGTTTATCACGTGGCCGAGCAAGTCCTGAGCTTGGGAATCTCTCCCGCGCGCATTTTATATGCAGAAATTCAGACATAAAAGCCAGATTCAGGAGGGTCGCGGCGATGCAAGACTGTACACAAAAGACGGGAGGAAGATGCGGAAAAGGAATGTATAGGAAGGAATGGGGCGATGCAAAGCAATGTGTAGCGATAACCTGGATGAACCACAAATGCAGGGAGGAAGTTGGGTTCAACTGATTTTTTGACAGACCCCTTTGAACCTCCTGCCAAAGCCCTTTTTCGAGTGGTCTCTTGGCGCGTTGGCAGGAGTAGCATGAGCGTTGGATTCAATTGGATAGAAAATCCTCACAACTGTCTTGTACACATTCTGGTTTTTCGAGGGGTCGTGGGTGCCGTTTGCCGTCCCTACCAGTGCCCCCAACCCTCAGAAGAAATGGCTGCAATGGTGTTGTGAATAGACGATGGAGTCCTATTATTGTTGCTTTGAAAGGTTCAGTCCATGACGTTGGAGGGTTCAGAAGTATGACGCTGGCGATGTGCTCTCGAGATTTTCTTTATTATCAATAGTCAAAGAATTCAATGGGTCGTTTCGGGTTTCTGGTCGCCGATGAGCAACCCTCGAGTTGCTCTATGTTCCATGATTCCGTAGCTGAGATGCGCCCATCCTCCCTCGCGGCTCTCGTTGTCAAATAGAATATTTATCATTTGACTCTGAGCCGCAACTACGTTTCCGTACCGTGAGACATATCAATTCATATTGCAAATACCTACCTGTGCTGAGGCATTTACGCTTTACCGATTGCGGAGGAGTCGTTGCCACTCCTTTCTCCACCTTCCCTGTGGCTGCCATACATAGAAGAACGATCGCGGAAAAATCCGAGGTCAAAGAATTACGACCTTGGATGGGAGAAACCGTATATCTGACAGCGTGCAATGGGCTTCTTACTTCCATGCTTCGGTCCAGTCCCACTCCGAGAGCTTGGTGAGGTGGCGGTTTTTTTTGTGCAGTTTATCCTCGGCTTGGTATTCACAGACTTCTTTCCGTTCAGGTAAACGCAGTAGAACCTTTCGGGAGTTCGGTCCTGAATAACAACGAGGTTTCTGTCAGCCATGCTTCGGGCCCCGGCCGTGTGCATTAAAAATACTTCTACACTAATAGCCAAGCCCTCAAGGGGCGGATTTGCGAAATTTCCCTTGAATATCCAGTACGAACTTGCTTCCCCTTCACTTTCCTAAGGTCCCAAGGCTAACAAGATTGTCAAAACCGGTTGAATTTACCGAGAAAGCCGGTCTGGTTCCTGGTGAGCACCAGTAAGTACTTGATGAAAACCGCCCATGTGGTTTCGTCCAAAGCGTCATGATAGAGATGGTTCCTGTCACGAGCTAGAGGCCGTGGCGAAGGGCGAAAGAGGGGAGTCGGTAGTTGCGAGAGACATAGCCTCCTACGACGCTGTGTTATGACGTCGTGCATCGAGAAGAGCCTGCGGAATTGTGGGGTCAAAATGATCAGTTGCTTTCGCCATGGCATTCAGAATCGTATCCGAGCTGTATGTTACCAAATGTCGCCAGCAGTTACTTAATGTTCCTGCCAGTAATTTTGTCGCAGTAAATTGAGGGGCGAGGAGTGGAATTAGGACGCCACAAAGACTGACCGTAGTGACAAGAGGTCCGCAAAGAGCAGCGAGACATACAGAGGAGATGGTTGTCATAAACAAAAGGCTGTTGCCCTTTTGGAAGGCGGGTCACGCATCACACCATCTCCATCCGCCAAAAATTGGAAAGTCTCTCTCTCTTGACGCCGGTACTCTAATCCCCTTCGAATCTGCCACATATTACGGCTCTGCGCCTACGACCTTCTTTTTACTCTAGTCTCTGTCTATGCCGCGATGTCTGCCCGCGGTCACAAGCACTCTGCTTCTGTAGGCGTGCAGAATCAAAAAGCTCTCCTCGCCAATGCCTACAACGAGCTTGGGAAGGAGCTTTCGTCCAGTAAAATCCGTGTAGTGGGTAATTACACACTGGGCAAGGTTATCGGCGAGGGTAGGTCGCGTTACTAGCTGCCTCTCCAACATCAGCGGGCCGGCCAGCTTCTCGGTGCCTTTGGCGGAGTTGGCTGGCTGGAGGCCCTGCTGAAATATCGTCCGGAGTCAGACGTCATAGCGGGTCGTGGGGCTGTCTTCGGGCTCTGGCTGCGGGTCGTTTGGATCATTCTGGCTGTCGAAATATTGGCTACAGTGACAAGACCCACCAGACGTGTGTTTTGGCCACTAGCAGAGCACACGACGGTCATGGCTGGTTAGCCCTAGTTTTCGGCAGGCCATGACTGCTGGCTTTGGTTTAATTTCACAGCCAGAACTTTACTATTCGCTATTACGGTTTGCTTACTGTCGCTCCTAGGTGCATATGGCAAGGTGCGAATGGGCGTGCACCGACTCACCTCAGTGCGCGTCGCCATCAAGCAGATCCCCAAGGCCATGTCCGCGTCCCTCACGCGCGAAATCCACCACCACCGCACCCTCCACCACCCGCACGTCACGCAGATGTACGAGGTCATCGCGACCGAAAACTCCATCTGGATTGTCGCAGAGCTCTGCTCCGGCGGCGAGCTCTTCGACTACCTCGTTGAGAAGGGCCGCATCGCAGAAGACGAGGCCAAGATCATCTTCGGCCAGCTGTGCCTCGCGGTCGGCTATCTGCACGACAAGGGTATCGTGCACCGCGACTTGAAGCTTGAGAACGTGCTGCTCGATGAGCGCTGCCGTGTCAAGCTCGGGGATTTTGGGTTCACGCGGGAGTTTGAGAAGGGCGTGCTGATGGAGACGTTCTGCGGGACGACCGGGTATGCGAGTCCTGAGATGCTGCAGGGGCGCAAGTATCTTGGGCCCGGTGCGTGCCACGACGTGTCTTTTTTTCATCCGCTAATACACATTCGCAGAGGTGGACATCTGGTCCCTCGGTATCATCCTGTACTGTCTACTCACCGGCACCCTCCCCTTTGACGACGACGACGAAGACGTCATGCGCCAGAAGATTGTCATTGGTGAATTCGAGGACCCAGAGTGGTTGTCGATTGGTGCGTCGCGTTTTCAATCCTTGGACTTGATCGCCTAAACTTGAACAGAATCCCGAGACCTCATAAAGAACATCCTCCAGCAGGACCCTACGAAACGTCTCCCCATTTCACAGATTTTAACGCACGCGTGGTTTACCGCGCCCACGCCCAGTGTCCGCACCGACCCCGCAGACACCGTCGACTCGTCGCACTTCTCCTCCACCACCGACGCCTCGGACAGCAACTCCGACTCGAACCGTCTCTTCACCAACGATACAGACGTCTACTCCTCTACGCCCACGACCCCCGACGAGCCCGAGTTCAAGCTCGACGACAAAGGCCCGGCGATCCACCGCACACCCAGCGAGCTCACCATCCGCAAAGCCGACCTCGAAACACTGCACACCAAGTTGTCTGCACCCGTAACACACCCCGGGACCGTTCCCGAAGAAGACGACGCAGAGTTCTCCCCCTCCGCGCCGTCCCGGATGCTTTCGTCTCTCTCCTTGTCGTCGAAAGCACCCCCGCCGCCGGTCACGCGCACCCCCGCGCGCACGAAGCGGCGCTCCGTCTCGTCCATCCAGAACGCCGACGAGGCCGGTGACGAGACGATCGAGATTCTCACCCCCGACGTCTCTGCCTCCGCCGGCGCCACAGATGCCCATGGGCTCCAGCCCGCCGGTGGCCACGCGATGAATTTCGCGTCCCTGCTCAGTTCTCCCGCGCCCGTCATCTTCTCCACCTCGCTCGAGCGGGAACTGCTGAACACGCTCAGCGGGCTCGGGTTCGACATTGCGCAGATCGTGCACAGCGTGCTGAGTGACGCTTGCGATGCGGCGGGAGCGGTGTGGTGGATGCTGAAGCGCAAGGCGGAGAAGCGCGCGATGGAGCAGCAGCAACAGAGCGCCACCCTCAGCGCGAGTCCCGCCGTGGAGCGCGAGGCGTACGTCACCGAGGGCGACGTGCTCGCGTCCGTGCAGAACGAGCGCGGGCAGAAGAGCGTCGCGGTGCAGACCGAGCCGGCGTACTCGCATTTCGTTTTGGATCCGCCGAGGAGCGGGCTGCCGCAGCTGTCGTTTGTGCCGCCCACGCCGACGGTCTCCGCTGGCAGACCAATCACACCACCACCACCTCGTTCGGAGAGTGTGGCGAGGCCGATGCTGAGCCCTGTGCCCTCTACGACGACGGCGGAATCGAGCGCGTCGCGGAGCCACCCGGGGACGCCTGCGGGTAGTGTGAAGGAGCGGCTAGATGGGAGCGGAAGTGCGATAAGCACGAAGTCAAGGAAGGGGAGGTCGGGCAGCGTCAGCATCATGCAGGTACTGAGATTTTCGAGCCGATTCTTTGATTATCCGACTAACGCATGACTGCTCAGCGCGCGACGACGGCACTCGAGGCGGCGGGGCTTGTGAGGAAGAAGTCCAGTGAGGCGTTCAGGGAGAAAGAGAAGGACAAGGAAGACAAGCGTGAGCCGGAACGCAAGGGCAGCTCGGGCACCACGGGTGATGAGACAAGGAGCTCGCACGGGAGCTACGGGCCCGCGACGGCATCGAAGTTGACCAAGTCACCGCCCCAGCGGCCGTCGAAGGATCACAAGGACAAGGACAAGGATAAGGAACCCTCGACGCCGCCGCCGAACGAGGACTTGCACCACCCGCAGCCGGTCATGGGTTCGCCGTGGGCCATGCTCACCCACCACGGGCAATCGCGCGACTCGCTGTCGCAGTCGCACCAGGGCCACGCGCACGCGCCGCCGACGCCGGCGAATTCACCTGGGGTGAGCAGCGCGGACGTGCGTGCGTCCATATCTACACCAAACTTTGGGAACGGGGATGAGACTGTCAAAGCGAGCTCGGGCTCGCATCGGCACCGCGCGAACCTCCTGACGGCGTTTCGGCTGTGGTTCAACGAAGATAGGAAGGGGAAGCGCAAGCAGGGGCAAGGGTCCGCCGCCGCGGAGGCGGGCTCGTCTAGCCCCCCGGTTGGCAAGGGCAAGGCGCAGAAGCAAACACCGTATAACCGCGGTGGGCTGCCGCAGGCATACAGCACTACGGCGGTGAAACGGCGGACGAGTGCGGGCAGTGGAGGAGGGAAGTACGCCCAGAACTCGAAGGGACATCGGCCAAGGGCGTCGGCGTCCTCGAGGCGCTCTAGCAGCGTCAATTCGCGACGGTCGTCGATTACGTCGGTGCAGATGATCGTGCTCGATTCCCCTGCGCCGGTGCCTGGGCGGCGGTCGTTTGGGAGCCATACGCCGAATTCGGAGCGAGAAGGTTATGGGTCGCGCCCGTCCTCGATCCGGAGCTTCTCGATGCAGCGACACCGCAAGTCGCCGTCCGCGAGCTCCTCGGGGTCGGTGAACATGCGGACGACATCACCGATAGAGAAGTACCACCGCCGCCAGGGCAGCGGGTCCTCGACGAGGGTGGTAAGGCATGTGCAGACAACGACCACTACTACGAGCGGCAGGCGCCCGCCACACGCGCGCTCGAATTCCGGTGCGTCGTCGACGCACTCGCCCGCGTCGTCGCGCCCGACGTCGTTCTACGAGCAACCGCAGCTGCAGCGGTCAAACTCGGACGTGGAGGCCTACCGCACCGGCTCACCCTTCAAGTCGGGCTCGCGACCGAGTTCGCGCGCCAGAGGGTCGTCGCGGGATGGGTACACCACCACCACGACGAGCACGACATTCATTGCGCAGAAACGCGCCGGTGCGTTTACGTCGCCGAGCTTCAATGGCTCCATACGAGGTACAAGCTGGAAGAAGTCGTGGGGGCTCGAGCCACCGGGGTGGCAGTCGCGCACGGCGCACCTGCCGATAGAGGTGCTCGCGATATCACCGGTCTCTGACGCGACAACGATCCGGGATGTGTTCTCGGGTGGTGGACGGGCGGGGCTGGGGTTGGGCGCGGTAGGGGTCGGGAGCCTTGGCGACGAGAGCGACTGGGTGGACGAGGACGACGATATTCCCGCTTTTGCAGGCGGCCTGGGGCAGATGGCGACGTCGATGGCGGGGTCGTCGTCGTCGCACCATCCGCCGTCCGCCGTCGAG
This sequence comes from Mycena galopus ATCC 62051, assembly GCA_014925785.1. Classification (NCBI taxonomy): domain Eukaryota; kingdom Fungi; phylum Basidiomycota; class Agaricomycetes; order Agaricales; family Mycenaceae; genus Mycena; species Mycena galopus. The sequence goes on from WIQG01000030.1 coordinate 529,997, forward strand.
ACCGTGACTCTGTCCCCTGCGCCACGAGGTCATCGGCCACCCAAGCAGCGCACGAGTCGGAGCGGATCCGGTTCTTCCACGTCGTCGGACAGAGGGAGCGGTGGGGCGCGGCAAGGTTCCAAAGCGGGGCACTCGCCGTCAGCCAGCTCGACTCCGCTACCGCCCGAGAATTCTCTGTACGAGTCGGCGGCGCGAAGGCAGCTCCCTCCAGGACGGAGCGGTCAGGCCTTCCGACAACCCATCCAGGAAGAGGACGAAGGAGAGGAGGAGTAGATGCCCGTGCGTTTCTTTCATCTCATCTCATCTCATCGCTGTGCTGCCATTGTAGTTTTCCTTTTTTTTACACCTACCATCCTGGAGATCCTTCATATTTAAATTTATGATGAACACGAACACTGACTTGGACTGGTGGTGACTCCTGGAAACTATATCTCATCTTTAGATACCTTTGCATGTTTGTACTTATTCTACATATCTTTTTATGAATCTATCGAAGGGTTCCCATGCACATTTTTGCTCTGCGGGTACCTTTCATGATCCTATTACATAGTTATACAATACATTTTAGTCCTTAATTTTCTTCTCGTATATTGTGTTCGCCTCTACCTTGCCTCTACCCAAGAAAACACTTGGTGGAGAGATCATCGATCACCCCGCAGCCGTTACACAATCTAGAAAACATGGATGACAAGCAAAAGACAGTTGGCGCATCGAACTACGAGAAGGGCACAGCAGTCAGACTCGACGAGGCACACAAAATCCAGCGGCCCAAGCATGGGCAATGCAGGCCAAGGCGTTACAGCAAGGATACAAAATCATACATAAGACCGTTTCAATACTCTTCGTTTTCTTCTTCTTTAACCATAGCGCCCTCAAAGCCCCATCGTACACCTGGCTGAGATCCACCAAAATCCGCGTCTACGCTCGCTCGCGGCTTGAAGCTCTCGCGCCTCGCCCTGCTGGCCTTCGCAGCCAGTCTGTCGTTACTGGCGCTCGCATACCTCCCTCCACCGCCATACGAGGACGCTGCACTCGAGATAGACGCGGTGGAGATAGACGCCGACGCGCTTCGTATCCCGCCATACCCCGTCGTCGGCCCCCGTCCATGCCCCAGCGCGTGATACTGTGCCTGATTCCCCGCCGCCGGCTTCGGAATCCCAAACGGCGGTGCAGGTGCGCGAGCCCGCCCCGGAATCCCCGTAGGTGTTGTGCGACTTAGCGGGATCTTCGACGGCGACGAATTAATATGGTGGGGGACGCTGTTCCCGCCCCGGTGCGCGCCCAGCGGCGCCGGCTTGCTGAACGCGTAGCTCGGCGTCACGGAGTCCGTGCGTGCGCGCTTGGTGGGTTGGGAGTTGCTGCTTCCGGGTGCAGGGCGCACGGCGGGGGTGACCACGCCTGACCGCGGGGCGTATGCGCCGAGGGGTGTCGGTGTCGTCGCGCGTGCGGGGACGTTCGTCGCTCGGCCAGAGGGCGATGGCTTGCGCTTGCTGTTGGCGTTCGTACCGGCGTTCTCCTGGTCCGCCGCGCCTACGGTCTGCATGAGGATGTGCAGGATGCTCTGGCCGTGGACCAAGAACGGACGGCCCGCCTCCTGTTCCCAGGCAGGGATGCTCGCCAAGAGGTCTTGTTCGAGCTGGGGATAATTTTCATGTTAGCGTATGCGATAAGCTGCCAAAGGAGACGTGTACCCTGGGTTTTTCCTTGGACACCCGTTTGCGCATTTTCTCTTCGCGCAGCAGACGCCCGGGATCTCGCGACCCACGTCCGAGAAGTCTTGACTGGTCGGATGCGGCTGCGGCGAGCTCCTTCTCCTCTTCGCAAATGTCGAAATATCGCTTGATCGCGGCAAGCAGCGGCGCCTTCATCCGTTTCTCCTCCTTGAGTCGCTTAATTTCGTCCTCGTGGATAGTCAACAGCTCTTCGGTGTGCTCGTCTGAGGGATCCAGTCAGAAAGATCTATACAAAGTACCAGAAAAAAAAAGAACCGACCATCAAAGAACGGGAACCACTGTCCTCTCTCCTCTTCACCGACCATCAGCTCGTCCCACAGTTTCTCGATCTCCTCTCGGGCGCTCCCTACGAAAGCGCCCATCCGTTCGCGTTTTAATTCAAGCATCCGTTCTAACTCTTCCTCGTATTCGCCCACCGTTTCTTCTGTGCTCCCGCGATGCGCCTCAACAAACGCGTCCATGTCCGCGTCTGCGACGCCAAGCCGCCTCCAAAGGCCTTCGAGCTGATCGTACATCGCCTGGATGTGGGTCTCTCTTCGGCGTTTCGTATCTTCCAACGAAGCCCTCAAGTCCATGGCCCATGTTATGAGCGCATGCGTTGGCTCAACTTCTAAGCGTGGGGGCGTGTCTTCGGGCAGGGAGCTGGCTTGTTCGATAAAGTCAGCGAGGATGCGGTAGTGCGCGGCTTCGGTGGCGCTGGGGGCCAGGAAAGGGTCGTCGATGCTACTGCGCATGCTGGTGCTAGGTGAGCACGAGTCGTCCGAGATGGGGGGCGCAATGCCTAATTCTGTGTACAGCCAATCGATTTGAATGAAGGTGTCAGAGAGATGGGCGAGTCGTTTGGCCTGCTTGGAAGTTAGCGCGAGTAGTAGTAGTTACGAGTGGCAACTGACCACTTCGCCCTTGCCGCGAACAAGCTCCTTCTCAAGCTTGGAAAAGCGTTCTGGGGTGACGTCCCGATATTCCCCATCGTCGTCCATAATGTCTTGCGAGTAAAATTCACCGCCCAAGGTACGCAAAAGCGCGCTGAGGCGGTTTCTCAATGTCGTTATCTGTTCAAGCTTCGTATGGTATAACTGAGCGAGGAATCAGAACGCCTTCCAGTGCCAGTCCTTGGCCGCACCTGTCTAAGTTTCTCCTGGTATTCTGTAACCATTTCGTACCTGATCGGAAGCACCTTCTCTTTCCGTAGCTCTCCGAGGCTGCTACCAGTGGCCTTGACATTTCCTCCAAGCGCCTTGGCGTAGTTGACGCACTCCGCCTCGATGATTTGGCATTTTTCCATCCAATCCTCCACCTCTTTTCTTCGCAAGTCTATCTGGGCCTCTACGCTGCGCATAAGCTGCTGCTGGAGGTTCTTGAGCTCATCTTCGAGTGCGGATGGTGGGAGGCCGAGCTGGGCATGTAGGGTAGGAAGGATTGACTGCAAGTTAGATTGCAGATGGGTATGAAGCGTGTTGAGGAGAGTCGTAAGCGTCAATGGTGAGTCCAAAGACATGGCGGGAGCGACGAGATGTGTGACCTGTCACCGTCACTTCGCGCGTCAACATATCACGTGCTCGCGAATCGTTGACCTGTCATGACTTAGACTCGGACTCGCTGAGCTCATCATTCAATCATGGCTTGGGGGGCAGAGCCCATTGTGGGCGCAAGAATATATTTTTCCTGAACGTATCCTACTTATTCTCAGGGTCTTTAGGTCTTCTAGCGTATCGAGGCCCCCTCGCGCTCGCCGCTGGGCCCGCTGCGCGGTGCACTGTGGTGAGACAAGGTGAGCCGTTGGGAAAGATAAACTGAACCGTGGACGAATGGAAATCGCTGATTGGAACGACGCCGTGGCATACAACTTGAGTGGCACTAGTCTCGTAGGTCACCAAAACTCTCTTCCTCACGCTGAGAAGACAGATGTTCAAGGGAGGAAAACTGGTGAAGGAACGTTGGCATAGAAACGCCAAAAAAAAAAAAACTGCTGACTTCTGCGTTCGCCGCTGGCAGTCTAGCTAGATGGGTTCTGCTACCGCGCAAGTTGGCTAGATCTGCGAAGTTCAAATGCCTACATTTATTTATTTTCTCTTGTAATACATCGCCAGCTCCAAGTATAAAATTTTGTGGTTGAACATCTACTGGCTCCAAGTCATTACGTCCCGTTTTCCATTGATTTCATTTCCACCGAGTCTAAATCACGCAGAGTGGGTTGCAAATTCGATTCCACATCTTTGGCCATGTTTTTCCGCCGAAAGGTGGGCTCGAAAGACGAACCACTGAGTTCGTGCATATTCGTCTCGCTCTTCATCACGAGGCGGTTGTTGAACAGTACCAAGAGCGTATTGCTGTACAACTTGCACAAGATCACGCCTGATACTTGGTGCAGCCCATTGTGGGCTCGCACGAAGAATATGAGATCTACAATGGCTGCGATGGCGGTGACGGTGCCTGTCTCGATGGTCAAGCGGATGACTTGGGCGCATGTTCAATAATAAACCTTTTGAAGCCAGAAAACAAACTCACGGCGCGTTAGGACGGTATTGATGTGGTTCAATGCTTGCCCTCGACTGCGAAGCAACTAGAAATCCGTATTGTTGGGCCAAAAGTAAGGAAAATTGTTCAAACGCACAAAGTAGGTCATCGAAACTGCAATGACCGTGTCGACTGTCGCGCTTCCTGCGAGTCTGATTCCCACGGCGCGAACAAGACCCACAGATCTCGCAACCTCTGACGCGTCGTTGTATATCTAAATAGAGTATTTATCTCGACAATTGTTGGCCGAGGATCGACGATGGGGCTCACATAATAAGCGACGGCTCCCCCACCGCCCAGCTGGAGAAGCGCAAGAAGGATAATGACGCCGAAGGTGATCTTCGATTCAGATATCGTCCAGATGCGCCATCCAAAAAAAATCTTCATTATCCATATTAGTTATGGGTTTACGTTTCGAACCATCTCGAGTACCTGCACTATTGCTCCAATTATGCTCGAAAGGATGGGGACATTGAGGAACCCAGTGTACAGCCCATAGAGGGCAGGGATATTCCCCCAGCCGTAGACAAACCACTGAAAGGCGTCGTAGGTAGCGGAGCATGTCTGCGCCCAGTCGAGAACATAAACAACATATACTACGATATTTCCATCCGCGTCAAAGACACATTATGTGCAAGAGGAAAGCACCTGCCTATAATCTTCAGAAAGCGCTTATCCTTTGGAAAACTGATGTGGTATATATACACTTGAGTTGTGAGTACACCAAGCAAGGCCCAGTTGAAAACGAGGCCCAGAAGTCGGGGGCCTGCTCTAAACTCGAAATGCGTCAGAAATTTCGTCATTTGTCGTGGAAAATACTCACAGAAATATTATATCTTCGCGGGACGGGTTTTGTGGGGGTGGAGTAACGGCGTGGAACATTCTGGAGATGGGGGAGAGGGCGAGCAGATCGAGAGAAAGCATACTCTTTAAGTATGCAGACGTCGACCCTTATGTCAGGAAGACTGCTCCAAGATATCAGTCATTCAAGGCCTACATTTTTCGCCATCCACTCCACTATCCCACCAGCAAAGATGTAACATGTTCAACTTACTAAACTTCTTGTTCATCGCAATTTCAATGTTCGTATCTTTTCATCTCAATATCAACTCGAGCCAGCATCTTCTCCAGCGCTAAACTGTTGTGATAGATGACGTTCGACGCCTACACAGCGTGGAAATCTGTTTCTGACAGTCTCAACAGCCCGGCTGCCCCAAAACACTTGGGCCGTCATCTGGTCCTGTTAATTTTCGATTTTTATTCGGGCTTTCAGCGTCAGCTCCGAGGTTTCAGTAGTCCAAAGCAAGGCAGAAGTTTTCGGACTGTTCCCATTCCCAAGACCAAGGTTTTCAAACTCGTGCTCATGAAGCAAGTCAAGGCACAACTTTGAAGCTGTGGAAAATGATATCTGTCATCGCACGGTCCTGCAAGATTTAGTGAGGAGAGCGCGGAGGCGAAGTGCTGCCAGGCCCCTCCGAGGATCAGCAAATGTGCAGAAAACCATATGGTCTGATAGGACTGATGATGTTGCACAGGCGTATCTGGGGTACTTAGGTTCGGAGCAAGCCTGTCTCCGGTCCGCAAGCGGGTATCTACAACGTATATCGGCGCATCAGGAAAACGCAAAGTTGCCGTATAGCCCCACATAGCCCCACATAGCCGCCATAGCCACCATAGCAGATCGACTAACCTCATAGTAACTTCGTGGGAGGGAGGTAGGTTGACCCCATAGCCGCTCATAGACCACCATAGCTCAGGTGTCGTCTATCATAGTAGTTAGTCTGGCTCCCCCTCCACACCCCAAATTTGCTTGTAGCTGTTGCCATTCACACCGGGGATCCCAACGATACCCTCAACTAAAGTTTTGGGGTTATAGCTACACCGCAGCCGAGACTACCCCTCTTTGTGCTCTCCTTGCACAGTTGCTTCTAGCTGGGTTTTGCACCTCTGAGTCGCTCATCGCCATGACTACAGCCATCAAGCATCTCGCCAATGTTTCCACCCAGTTTATTTGAGCTCTAGCCCTATCTATGTGGCTATTATACTGCTTTTTGCTCCCTGTCCCCACTGCCGCCCATCCCACTGTGCACCACACCTGTACACCATCAGTATTCACCTTCACATTTTACATGTGCCCACCCCGTGTATCCCAAACCTCACATGTGACTATGCCAGCAGCCCGCGCACTGGGCTCATTCTATGGTTCCAGGATTGTTGTGCTCAAATATTTTGTACCTCCTTTATCTCACCCAATTTCCGCACTAAATAACATTCTTGAATATGTCCTTATGAGACTTGGTATGCTGAGGAACAGTGAAAACTTGAGAAACCTCATCCAAACTTGTGTCGGAGATCATGTCCGAATCATTGGCCGAAGGTCTCTCTGGTTCAAAATTTGTGTTTGGTGTGTCACTTAGCACTTTCTCAATGGATCTCAAGAGATAGATTCATTCCAATTATTTTTACAATGCTACAGATACGTCAAACTCCATGAAGCAGCAAAACTCTGAGACTGTCCAAATTGGGACATTGGCACTTGATGGGCGCCTATTGCTGCCCAGAACAAAAAAAACATCCCGATATCTATCTATTCAACATTATCTGTAATCTAATATGACAAAGGTTTACTGCATCAACTGATTCAGAAATCCACCCAGTTGCAAGAGCTCCACTGAAAATATTAAGTTGCATGAAAGCGCATGGAAAGCAGCCCAAATCTCAGTAGAAGTTTCACTCCACCTTCCAAATCACTGCATTCAGCCGACCCCTCGGTGAACAAAAATCTAGTCACGTTGAGGTCTGCCGAGCTCTGGCCTAGGCCTGTCTAGGCAGCCACGTGCACCTAGACAGGGCAAATCTCGCCTAGCTCAACACACTTTTTTTTTTTAGTCACACCGAGTCTCCCTGTTATATCCGTGTTGGGAGAGGAGGAATAAGAGAAGAGGAGAGGAGGTAGGTTCCGGAGGAAGGATGTCCGGGCCGGAAGGACGGAAGGCCGGAGGACGGAGCTCGACGGAGGTTAACGGAAGTGCGGAAGTTAACGGAGGTCAGTGATGTGGGATCCGGAACTACGGATATCGAAACCACTACACCACAGGGGGTTAAGGGTGAGTGGGGACTGTACTGCTGGCAACTTGAATAGGGAAGGATGACAACGAAGATGATCAAAGGACTTCACTCGTCGGCCGGACGTGTTACGACCATGCAACTCCTACCTCTCCGGCTCCGTCCGGACTTCCTCCGTCCTCCGTCCGGATCCTCGGATCCGACTCTCCTCCCTTCCGGACGCGTCATCCGAACTCCGGCTCGCGTCCGTCTTACTCGCTGTTGCGTCCGGCCTTGGTCGTTGACGCACGCCCTCGGGGTTTTTACGCAATGAAGATTTACTGAGCGTTTCCCCTTCTTTGACCATATGACTTATGCCCCACATGTATTCCTTATTGTCTTTATTATCTTCGCCTATTCCTATTGTCTTTACTTCTTCTCCGAACGCATCCGGACTATCTCCGTACTTAGTATAAATACGTACTTACTTCGGATGTAACCTCAGTTGATAATTAACGTGCTTTGCCTCCGCATTGCTCCGTCGTCCGACCTCTGTCCTATTCTCTATCCGACCTTCGGAGCCAAGTTAATTGGTGTACCCTTATACTCTTGTGGTATCGCTTTACATCCGGACCTTCGTCCGGCCCCACGACACTTCGTCCGGCCATCCGTCCTTCCGGCCCTTCTGGCCGTCCGTCCTTCCGGCCGTTTCCTTTCTTTCCGGACACGGATATAACAGTATTATCAACTCAAATTAATTTGGCTTCTTCCCATGTCTTACGCTCACCTCGTTCCCACTCCGGATGTAGGCCAAGATCGTCGTCGATCGCGCCAGTTCAGCGCCATCGTTCCGATTCAGGCTCCGGGCCAGCAGCCCGTAGAATCTACCTCTGGTTTTCAGCCACCCATGCTCTCACCACCTATTGACCCTCGGGTTCAACGGTCCCAACCGCATTTTCAACCGGATGCGCGTGCTCTTCGGCTGCATGCTCCGGCCATGTGGTCAAGACCGCTTCTCGACCCAGAAAACCGTGGAGCTGCTTTCCGGCAGTTCAGCCAATCTCCGGTCGGTTCACAATACCCCGGATCGGTTTACCCCGAGGTAATGGATTTCAATGAGTATGAACGTGGCTCCGGTACTGGCATATCTTCTCCTACCCCAGATCGTCGTATGTTTCATCATCCGGTCCACACTGCTACCATTGTGGAGGTACCGGAAGAGGTCGACCCATTGGAGACGACCGAACCGATCGCTCCGGTTCCTCCGATCTATTCCGGGCAAACAATGTTTGTCCTGCCATCGCCTACTACGATTGGCTCGCGACCGCATACTGCTCCGCCGGCTACTCCGGCTCCGGTCGACAAGGGTAAAGGTAAAGCCAGTGGAGGACAAACTCCTGACCCTACTGCTCAACCACCCACCAATCTTCCTTCTAGCTCTACTCCGCCCCCGCCTGCGGGCCCTTCCGGTCCTCCTGGACCTTCTGGCTCTCCTGGCGGCGGTAGCGGTGGAGGCGGCGGAGGTGGAGGAAGTGGAGGTCCGCCCCCGGGCGGAAATCCTCCCCCGATTCCAAACCCTCCGGTTCAACCATCGGGTTCCGGCGCGCCCGCGCCTAATCCAGGACCTGGTGGCGGTGGAGGTGGCGGCGGTGGTGGTGGCGGACCATTTGGTCCGGCGCTGCCTCCAGGTCCTCCAGGTCCTCCCGGTCCCCCCGGACCTCCGGGTCCGACAATTCACATTCCCGCTCCGAACAACCCGCAGCTCGATTTCGCCGTGCAACAAATGGCACAGGCAATGGCTCTCCTTGCACAGAACTCTGTCGCTCCTCCTCGCTCCACTCGTACCGCTTCCAAGGCTCCGGACACCTTCGATGGTTCGGACCCGACTAAATTCGCCACTTTCATGTCGCAGATTTATCTGCACATCGCGGAACGCCCACAAGACTTCCCGGGCGACAAAGATAAGATTTTCTACATCCGGTCGTATCTTCGGGGCACCGCTCAGCAGTGGTTTATGCCCAACATCTATGCGGGCGGTACGGCGCCCATTCCGCATTGGGATGGGAACTGGGGACTATTTGTACAGGAGCTCGCGACTAACTTCGGTCCGCACGACCCCTTCGGGGACGCCCGGATCTCTTTGGAGACGCTTTCCATGAAGCCGGGTGATCGGCTGGCTACTTACCAGCTCGAGTTCGACACTCACGCGGTTATGACGGGATACAACGAGGCCGCCCTCTTCCGGGCATACTACAGGGGCCTCCCCAGTCGCATCAAGGACACCATCGCGCAAAACCAGATTCCGGCTTCTCTTGTCGGACTCAAGGCTTACGCCTCGCAGATCGACCAGCGCTACCATCGTCGACAGGCCGAGAAAGCTGCGGAGCGCGCTTCCAACAATCCGCCACCCTCTGGCAAGTCGTCCGGAGACGCCTCCGGCTCTCCTCCGGCCGGAGGTCAAGGTGGTGGTGGTCGTGGTGGGAAGTCCAAAGGAAAGGGCAAGGGCCGAGGTAATTCGAATCCTCCGGCCAAGACCAATCCTCCATCGACTACTCCTCCGGCAACGTCCGGTAACGCGGGTCAGGCCTCCGGGTCATCAAAGACTCCGAAACCATATGCGGCCAAGCTCGACTCCTCCGGTAAACTCAAACCCGAGGAGCGCGAGCGGCGCATAAAGAACAACCTCTGCATGTTCTGCGGTGGTCAAGGCCACAAGACGGCCGACTGCCGGAAGCGTCCGGGCAATGCTCAAGGCAAGGCTGGAAATGTATCTAATCCGCCTGTGCCTGCCGCTGATGCCTCTTCTACCCCCGAGTCAAAAAATTAGACAGCGGCTCGGACCCCTCCGCACCTGGTCCGAGCCGTGTTGACTCCGCGGTGCTTCCGGAGGTTACTCTCAACGCGTCCACTCTCTCTCCTAATGCCTTTTACGTCGATCTTGATATATCTTTACTCTCCGCGGACTTTATCTCCTTCCGGCATTCTGTCCGGTTTTCCTACTCCGGACGCGGGCCTAACCCTGCGTCCGTCTTTTGTACAACGAGTTGCTGCGGGATTCAACTCCCGCTTACGGGCGCTCATCGACTCCGGCTCTTCGCACTGTTTTGTGTCTACTCGAGTTTGCGAATCTAATGGGTATTCTCCGTACGCGGTCCCTCCGGTTAAGCTCCGGTATCTCGACGGCTCGTCATCTATTATAAACCGGCAACTACATTTATTGCCCCGGTTTCCTTCCGGCGATGTCCATTCTATGGAATTTTACGTCACCCGTCTGGACTCCGCCTGCGACTTGGTCCTTGGACTAAATTGGCTACGCCGCTACAATCCGTTGATTGACTGGCGCAATGCCTCACTAAAGTTTAGCCCTGTTTACGACGAGTCTACTGTGTCGACACACCCGGAGATTACTCCGGCCTTTGTTGCGGTCCCTCCGGTTACGGAGGATACGGAGCATCCGGCAACCCCGGCTCTCATTCCGTCTATACCGCTGACGTCTTCGCCCGGACCTGCTCCTTCTATGGAGATACCTCCGGCACAGTTTCCGGCGCCACCCGAGGCCCCCGCGCCTCGTCCGTTCACTACTGCCCCGCTTGTGTCTATGGTCAACGCTGCTGCTTTCTGCGCTATCATTCGCGATAAAAGCACCATCCAGTATACTCTGCGTGCTACGCCGACTGACGAGAGTTTAGGTTTTAAATCCTCAGCCGAGCCGGACTTCGCTAACTTGTCCGGCATTCCGGCCGAATACCACGACTTCGCCGATGTCTTTTCGGAATCGGAGGCTTATAACCTTCCGCCCCATCGCGAGTTCGATCTGAAGATCGAGACCGTTGATGACGCGGAACCTCCGGTCGGTCCCATCTATTCCCTTTCTCCGGCTGAACTTTTGGCGCTCCGGGAGTTCCTCGATCAGAACTTGAAGGCGGACTTCATCTATCCGTCTCGCTCCTCCCATGGCGCTCCTATCCTCTTCGCTAAGAAGAAGGACGGAAGTCTCCGGCTTTGCGTCGACTACTGTGGATTGAACCGTATCACAAAGAAGGATCGTTATCCACTTCCTCTGATCTCGGATCTCCTCGATGCACCAGGAAAGGCACGTATCTATACCAAACTCGACCTCCGGCATGCCTACCATTTACTCCGGGTCGCCCTGGGCAACGAGTACAAAACCGCATTTCGCTCACGCTACGGCTCCTACAACTTCCGGGTAGTTCCGGAAGGTTTGTCCAATGCTCCGGCCGCCTTTCAGCGTTTCCTCAATATGTTGTTCGCGGATCTGTTGGACGTCTATGTCGTGGTATACCTCAATGACATCTTGGTGTACTCCGACGATCCGTCCGACCATACCGCTCACGTCCGGGAGGTGCTCCGGCGCCTCCGGGAAGCCGGTTTGTATTGCAAACTTCCCAAATGCGAGTTCGGCGTTACTACTTGCGAATATCTAGGCTATGTTCTTTCTCCGGACGGTTTCCGGATGGCTCCGGACAAGATCTCTGCCATCACGGATTGGCCCGTCCCTCGGAAAGTTAAGGACGTTCAGTCCTTCCTCGGTTTTTGTAACTTCTACCGGCGTTTCATCTACGGCTATTCCGGCATTACCGTTCCACTTACCCGGCTTACCCGTACCGCTATCAAGTGGGACTGGTCGGTCGCTTGCCAAACGGCTTTCAACACTCTCAAGCGCGCGTTTACGGATGCTCCGGTCCTCCACCATTGGATTCCCGGCCGACAGATTACGGTCGAAACGGACACATCCGACTACGCTATCGCAGGCATACTCTCCATCACTGGAGATGATGGGGAACCTCACCCTGTCGCCTTCCGGAGCCGAACACTTACGGCTCCGGAGCTCAACTACGACACTCACAATAAGGAACTCCTTGCTATTTTTGATTGCTTTACTCATTGGCGTCATTATCTCGAGGGGGCTCCTTTAGTTGTCGACGTTGTCACGGACCACAAGAACCTCGAATACTTCGCAACGACGAAAGCCCTTACCCGTCGGCAAGTACGCTGGTCCGAATATCTCTGCCATTTCAATATGGTGATCCGGTTCCGACCGGGCAAACTCGGAGGTAAACCCGATGCTTTGACTAGACGATGGGATGTCTATCCGAAAGAGGGGGATACGGTCTTCAGCCAAATCAATCCTCAGAACTTCCGGCCCATTTTCACGTCCGATCAATTATCCGCATCGCTTAACGCTACTTACCTTGAAGACGTTTGTCTCCGAGCCTCCGTCGTCATGGATGTTGATCAGCTTCACTGCGACATCATTTCCCACTATCCAGACGACCCAGCCGCTACTTCCGGACTCGCATCCGCAGCGTCCGATGCTTCCGGCTCGCGCTGGACCACAGATCCAACCGGACTTCTACTTCTTAACAACCGGATCTACGTCCCGCAGGTTTCCGGCAACTCTCCGGACATTCTCCGTGTACGTGTTTTACAAAACAAGCATGATCACATACTCTCCGGCCATTTCGGACAGAATCGTACGCTGGCCCTCGTCCGGCGCGACTATGCCTGGCCGGAAATGCGGAATTTCGTCCGAGACTACTGCAAATCCTGCACTCACTGCAAGCGCAACAAGGCCCCTCGGCACAAGCCGTACGGTCTTCTCCGTCCACTTCCGGTTCCCCTCCGTCCTTGGCATTCCATTTCCATCGACTTTATCGAAAACCTTCCTTTCTCCGGCGAGTTTAACTGCATTTGTGTCATCGTTGATCGTGCATCCAAGCAGGTTATCCTTTTCCCCTGCGATTTCCATATCACCTCCGTGCAACTCGCCCGGCACTTCCTCATTCACGTCTTTTCCAAACACGGAGTCCCGGCCCATGTCACTTCCGACCGTGGCACGGAATTCGTCTCCGCCTTCTTCCGCGCATTGGGCGAACTACTCAATATGACCATGCATTTTACGTCCGGCCACCATCCGGAGGCTGACGGACAGACGGAACGCATGAACCAAACCCTCGAACAATACATCCGGATGTATTGTGCGTATCAACAGGACGACTGGGCTGAGCTCCTTCCTCTCGGAGAGTTCGCGCTCAACAACGCTCCGAACGCATCGACCGGCGTATCTTCGTTCTTTGCTAACAAGGGTTATCATCCGGCACTCACTTTCCACGAGACTACGATCCAGGGCAAGGATGTTGACAAAGCCCGGGACTACGTCTATGACCTCCAATCCGTCCACGAATACCTCCGTGCGCAACTTACAATTGCTACGGAGCGTTACAAGGAAGTTGCTGACAAAAAGCGTCTTCCGGACCCGATCCTTGAGGTCGGAGATCATGTCTTTGTGTCGACCGAGTTCATTGCAACCACCCGGCCAATGGAGAAGTTCTCCGAGACACACTTCGGACCATACGAAGTCATCGAGAAAACCTCCGGCGCGTCTTATCGAATCTGTCTTCCTAAAGCCCTTTCGCGCATTCACCCCGTTTTTCACATCTCAGCGCTAGAACCACACTTTCCGAATCCATTCCCCGGACGCGAACAAGTTCCACCCGGACCGGTCGAGATTATCGATGGAGACGAACATTTCGAGCTATCAACAATACTCGACTCCAAGATCGACCGACGTTACCGTCGTTGTCCGCTCCGGTACTATGTCGAATGGCTCGGATGGTCTTCGACCGGACAACAGTACCAGTGGGTTCCGGCTTTCGATTTGGACGCTCCGGAGCTCTTAGCAGAGTTTCACGAGCGATATCCGGACAAGCCCGGACCCAAATGGGAACGACTTTGAGCTTCCGGCTCCGGTCACATCCCTCCGGTCTTACTCCGTCTCGTCGGCGACTCTACGCGCTTCATGATCAAGAAAATATTTATTTCGGACTCAAGAAACTATTCTACAAACGTCCGTTTTTGAATTACAATCGTCCGTATTTTAATCGCTCATTTTTCCCCTCCTCCGGCTTGTGATTCCTCCTGCTCTTTCGGCTCCGGCTCCGGCTGCGTCCCCGATCCACTTGCGACCGGCTCCTCGTCATCGAGCATCTCATAGACGATTTGGCCGTCGATGTCCCGGATAAGCCGATAGCCCTCGAGTTCGCTTCCTTCCGGAGGCGCTACGAAGGGGATCCGATTCTCCTCCTCTTCCTGTTTCACCTTGGCCGCCTCCGCGTTAGCGTTCTCCAATAACGCGTTCTTTTCAACCTCGAGCTGGCGTATGTGATCCGCAAGGGCAGCCGCTTTCTTCTTCGCCTCTTCAATCTTCTCCGCCGCTTCTTGCTTCTTCTTCGTCCGACTTGCCGAGAGCTCCAGCATGTGGCGCTCGTACTCCGCGTCCGACATCCCAAGCTCCGTGCCTCGTTCCTCCTTTACCTTCGGCTCCGGCGGAACTGGTTGGACGAATTCGCCTGGAGCGACCTCCACGAATGGACCAACCTCGGCTGACGCACGAGTGGGCTCCGGCTCGGGTCCGTACATCGGACCATCCACCTCCATCGCCTCCGTTCTGCCTTGTGCGTCCGGTTGCTCCGGTTCTTTGGGACGTCCGATGTCCTCCGCCGGTGGCATTTCTTCGTCCTCCGGCTCGTCTTCGCTCTCCGGATCGCCCTTCCCATCCACTCTATCGTCGTCCGTGTCCTCCGAGTCGCGGATGGATGTGGTCTTCTGCCTCCAGATCCATTTCCGGATGTCGTCGACTGCCGAGGCCGGTGGTGTGTCGTGGAGCGAGATGTCGAGCTCCTCGAGGTATTCACGAGAGGAGATTTCTCCCCGGTCCCTCCACGCGTTCCGCGCCCACAACTTCATCAACTTCCGGTCCGTCTCCCGCGCGGCTTCGAGACGAAAAACGCGCTGCTGGGTTTCCTCCAGCAGGTCGCGGATGTCGTCCATCCGGGTCCGACGCGAAATCGGGATCTCCGGTTCCGTCCGTCCTCGGGTCGTGGACGACTTGCCCTTCGTGGCCTTCACGCGCGCCGGTTTCACCTTCGGACGTCGGACCGTACTCTCCAGCATGAGCGGACACACCCGCCTCGCGTACCTGATTACTCACCCCGCTTGCTATTTATATCTCGCTACTTATACCTGTATCCGATAAGGTTACTGCAATCAATTGACCCCCACCTTGTCCTTACAAAAGTCAGGTCCCGACTAACGACTCGAATGGATCAGGGATTCGATTTCAAGGCTCTCTGGATGAATACTGCTCACCCACTGCCTCCAATAACCCGCCTTTCCTTATGCTTCTTGCTTTTATTCAGACCCAGAGCAGAAACAATACCAAAAACCACTCCCTTCCATCAGGCTCTACATTGCAAAGATTTTCATCCGACGAGACTTCCTCCAGTTGCCGCGAGGTCGAACCGCTCCGGATGAAGCAGGAACTGAATGAACATAATCCCAATACGATCTTTCCCAACGCGCGACACCACCAACAACAGTCGCCGAGCTTGATTCCTCAACCTCAAAATGAGATGAAAACACAATCCAATAAGCTTCGCGCGTTCACCATGATGGCCCCGACCCCAACCTACGCTGAGTACCACCACCGTGACTCATCTCAGCCTCCCTGTATGTTTCTCACTCTGGCTCTCTCTGCCCCTTCTTAGTCTGTCGTGGATCTGTCATTTCCAGTCGACGGCCCGCAATATGTCTCCTCTCCGAAGCCTTCCTTCCAAATGCCTGAAAACCATAACTACGCACATTCTAATAAAAATCAATCCCAAGACCATCGCCGTCCTTCTTCTGTCCTACAATCAAGGTCTCTGTCCTTACAACTGGATCAAGATTTCGACACAGACGACGCTGACCTCTCTCAATTGATGACCAAACGCTTGCGGGAAGCCAAGGTTATCAAATCCAAGCTCGCTGAGCAGGTATGTCTATGCGTAGCTGTGTTTAAACGTGCATATACTCACCCTTGTCAATTATCAGCACCTTGCCACTGCTGCGCTCGAATCTCGTCTCTGCGCGCAGACTGCAGCTAGCAAGGCGGCTGAACTTGCTCTGAAAAATCGCATCTCAGATCGAGGACGCAGCACAGAAACTCCAAGACACTACCGCGAGGCTAAATGACGTTAGAGCAACAGCCAAGAGTAGTTTGGATGAAGTACAGAACAAGCTGAGTACTTTGACATACTAGCACACTTGCTAGAAAAAGCTGTAATAAAACCAGAGTAGTTGAGAGAAACGAGTATGTAGGAAGGGGAGGAACGCACGCGAAGGAGGAGAAAGGGTCAGCGCGTACCGACCTCGTGCAGTCGGGGCATCGGACGAGATAACTCCGCGCGCACACCGGCAGTGCGGAGCATCCTCGCGCGTGGACGCGAAAGAGGGCGCGGCGCCGCATGCAAGCGGGAGACGAGGGCGCTAACATGTGGGCGCGATATCGCGCCGCTCGGAATCGAGCACCCCAAACTGTGCGTGCGTCGGTGGGAGGGTGTGCGTAGTGGACAGACGAGTGGGGCGTGCAGTCGACAGATGAGCGGCGGGCATGCGTACAGCGGCGGGTGTGCGTAATGAACGGACGAGAGGGGCGGAGACTACCTCCGCTTCATGTCTCAAGAACGCCGCGCTGCTGCGCGTGGTCTTCTGCAGCTGCACGCAATTTTGGAGCTGCAGCGGTAAAAGTAGGGAAGACGTGCGAAGCGGCTCACATGCATAGCGGTGGGCGTGCGGAGGCGACGGACGTGTGCAGCGGTGGCAGCACCGAATTTCGAGGGCAGGCATTGCGCGGTTGCGGGGTGTCTGCCGTGGGTGCGACGCGCGCACCCTCGCGCATGTAGAGCAGTGGGTGGGTGTGCGTGGCGGGTGTGCGTAGTCAATGGACCTGCGGGGTGTGTGTAGTGGATGGACAAGTGGGTCGTGCACAGTCGACGGACAAGCCGGGCGCGTGCAGTGATGGCGATGGACATGTGGGTGCGGACGGGGTGTGCGTACAGCAGCGGGTGCGCATAGTAGACAGACGAGCGGGGTGTGCGCAGGCGATGGCGATGGACATGTGGGCGGGGTGTGTGCAGGCGATGGACATGCGGGCGAGGCGGGCGTACAGCAGGCAGACGTCGGCGGGGCGTGCACAGGCGAGGTGGGTGTGCGTAGGTGACAGAGGAGCGGGGTGTGCATACGGCAGCGGGTGTGCGTGTATTAGCGGAGTAGTCTATCGTGCGGAGTCTTCTGCAGTTGCGCAAGGGATTTCAGCATCTTATTAAATTTAATAGTCCACTTGCGTACCTTGGCTGGGCCACCGCGGTACCGGCGGAACCGGCACGCACATCCGCGTGCATGGTGGGGAGTGCATGGTGGGGATGGTGCTACGGACACGGGAAAGCCGTGCAGGGCGATGGACAGTGTGTATCCAAGGCCGACACGGGCACACAGAACGCCACCAGGGCGTACATGCCGTGTCGGGTCGGCGAAGGCGCGGGGTGTGCGGTGCATGGACCGAACAAGCCGGGCGTGCACGGAGATTGGTGTGCGGTGGCGAGCGTGGGTAGCAGACGGATGTGCGTGAAGTGTCCGCAAAGCCGTCGCGCCGTCTCTGGAGTCGGGGGTACGCGTGCGTAATAAAGCTAAGGAGCAGATAATTAATTTTCCCCAATCGGAACGGGTGCGCACATACCTTTGCGCAGGGTGTGTGAGATTAGCGACAACAAAAATGCGGGGCATCGGCGTCTTCTACAGTGAAACTGTGACATAAAGCGGAGGTGCTCCGCTTCATGTCTTAAGACGCTGCGCTACCGCGCGGGGTCTTCTGCAGCTCATAGTCTTGAGCTCCGTGGCGGTACATGTCAGGAAAACGTATAAAAGCTTTTTTCGATGCAAAATATAAGGTTGAGGTGCAAGCGTTGAGGTTGAGCACAGATAGCAGGTTGAGCACTGAGGTTACATGATTTTGACAGGTTGAGCACTGAGGTTACATGATTTTAGCAGGTTGAGCTTGTAGATCTGAGGTTATAATTGGTAATTGGGAGATTGAGCATGCAGTACGAGATTATGGACATAAAGCCCTGAGGTTGCAGTTTGAGGTTGAGAACGAGAATTATGAGGTTTGGGACGAGATCTGCTAGGTTTAGTACGAGACTTGAGTAGTTGAGCATGCAGAACGACAATTCAGAGAATTATCATTTTTTGGCATTCTATCATGGTCAAACCATGGTCCAACCATGGTTCAATCATGGTCAAATGCAATCAAAATCATGTTATTCCAGCCAATGGCAGCATTTTCCTTCATTTGACCACCATTAACTGCAGTCATCTTTGATCTGCCATCAACAACTACGATCATTCTTGATCTGCCACTTGTCATCCATAGTTTACCATTATTAACTGCAGTTTAGTATCATTATTCCACATGATTTCTGTTGATTTCCAATCGAAATTCAAAATACATCAGGGTATAATACATGAACATGAGCAAGTGCTTGGCTCCAAAGTAATATAATATCATCATCTTCAGCACTTCCAATGAGATGTGAAAATGAGTTATACAAATCAGTCGCCTCCTCTTCTGTAAGAGTTCCCACAGGAGGCTGTACAATGACCTGGCTGAGATCAAGAGGGGTTCAGTGTGGCCTATCCAAGAGCTTGAGCCTTCTGTGGTAGAATTGTTCTGGGCCTGTGAGTGGAGGATATTATTGTCGAGAAGGCCCTGCCAGTCGATTCCATACACCTCCAATTCGTCTTCGCCGAGATCCTCTTCTTCCTGAGGAAGCTGATCTCCGCGAACACCATTGACATACATATCAAAAACAAACATGTCAGTGGGGACCGATTAGCCCCATTCCGAATCTGAATGCAGTGCTGGTTCCACGACTCGGCAAAGAAAGTAAGTTGGGTATTGATTATGCCGAGGAAAAGGAGATGTAAAAGCCAGATATGAGCAACATTGTTGATGTCAAGCCCATACCAAACTTCTAGCCAGGTAAAATGATCGCCCCATGTTGCACTGACCTGGGCCGTGACATCAATCCAGAGTCGCTCAATGTGAACATTATGAACGCTTCTAAAGAGTAGAAATCAGTCCAGAAACAAAAAGCAGTTGTGGATTGAGCTACCGTCCCCATATATAAGAGCCTCTGCAAGTTCCACAGTGGTTTTCCATCCAGGCAGCAACATATAGATTTTCTGCACCATGGTCCCTACGCATCCGGGATGGGACACCATACACATTTGCAGCATTCAGAAATAGCTCCAAAACTGTATCAGCTGTATTGTTGTCGCTCGCCCGGAGGCCTGTGATAAGGCGTGAATACCCATCAATGAAGCCATGGATACAATGCCCCAGCGAATCAGACCTAGCCCCTGAAACATGAAAAAATCAATATGCTAAAGGAAAGGAAAAACTCATCATGCTGGCCATCATGGTGCCAGAGGGAATTCGGACCAAGGACATGATAGTCATGTCGACAGATACAGATGCGCTCAAATATCCGCCACACTGGGTCAATGCAAAGCAGGAACTGGCAAATCCCCTCAATTGCAACGCAATGGCCCAGTTGACGAAGCATTCCATTGTGCATGCTAAGGCCTGCCCACCAGTAATGAGTCTGCAAGCGGAGGAGAAGCATATCCAGGTCATCCTCAGAGATGTCGGACATAGGGCCAGTAAAAGAAGCTGTCAGCTGAGATGAAGCTGCTAACTCTTCAACCTTGGCAGGGAAGTCGCCAGATGGAATGGGAAGATCAGGACCAAGAATATCATTGTTTGTGGGATCAGCATTGACGGAAGCAGAAAGGGCATCAGGTTGGTTGAAAGGACTTTGCTGTGGCTCGGCAATGCCATACTCAAGGAGAGCATTCCGAACAGTGGTTCTCCCAGCTCTGAGAAACCTACTGATGTCTGCAGTGGGTCACTGACCATAGGCCCATTGGAGAAAATCCAGATCAATATGAATATGAGGACGACCAGGCCCACCCGAACAAATGGTCTGTATAATGACTGGCCTTCCATGGTGTGATGCAGCAACAGCCTCTTGATACTCAAGCCGAATGTCGATTCACATCGCAGCTAGACTTGTTTCCAGAATTGCAAACTCTTCAGGTGGAAAGATAGCTTGATTCTGCATCATATTGAAGAAATTGCTCCTCCATGGTTGAAACATTCACCTCAGCTACCATGTTTGCAAATTCATTGATATCATCACCGAGTCACTCGATGACAATCACATCATTATAGCTTCCAATCAAATCACTGACTGCATTCTGAAAGCGTTGGTAGTGGGTTCGGAAAGCATTTAGCAGCACTTCCTGAGCAAATGGAGCAAGTTGTGGAATGACCATAAGCGACAAACGAGACAAGCTTGTTACTGGTGACTGTGACTGGCTGTCACACTTATTCGCTTCTGCCACATGGCTGAGGCTCTGGCAGCCTCCTCGCCAGGTATTTCACATCGGCCAATCAAGTTATTGATCTTATCAATTTCTTAGCTTCGAAAGTCAGTTCCCATGTTGTTGTGAAAAAGCATGGTGTCCCTGACATTAGCCATGTGTTCACTGGTGTCTCTTTCCCTCCATCTTTCCTCATTGAGCGTGGGAAATCCCTATCAACAACCATCTCAGCTTTAATTACATGCCTTCGGTCCCATCTTGCTGGCCCTCTTGCCACTTGTTGTATTAACCCCACAATTTTGGCAATTTTACAAGGCTTGCATCCTCTCGCTGCAAACATTGAGGTGTCGACAAGCCGAACCCTCGATTTTACTGAAGAAACCTTTTGGGACTTCCAAAATGGGTTCAGGGAACTGGGCGGTCTGTTGGGTGTTTCTGGTGTTCTCACTTCACCCAAGTTCAATGATGCTGTCAATGTACTTGCAACAACTGGGGATGGACCCAGGCAAATATTCTTTGAGATATGGGCTGACATGACTGTTCTCCCTTGATCACATTTTGTTGTGATATTTACAATTACAGAAGCTGCACTCCTTCCTTCTATTCCACTCCCACAAATTGTACTCCCTCCTGGGTTTCTCTCCCTCTTATCATCTGATTCCACTGGACTCAACACTCCAGTCTTGTCTCACTTGCCATCAAGGCTATTGTCAGCTTCAGGCTCGCCTTCTCGGTCCTCAAGGCGAGAATTGTGCGTCCCCTCTCCATACCCCCAACAACCCAGTCCCCCTTCAAAGAACAATGGGATTCTGATTATGGGTATAAATAAAGCGCCTAATTCTAAGAAGATGCGCTGTACAGATGTAATGTCGAAGCACATTTTATTGAATGTGGATGGGAGATTAAGGAGGTGTTCCAGGCTGAGGCATGTTGTAGATTAAGTGGGGAGGGCAAAATTAGAGAGAAGAAATAGAGTACAATTGCAATAGCACTGTTGGTAAGAAGGCTGCTTTAGAGCAATCAGATACTCTAGCAGGTAAATACTACAGGCTTGTATACTACTGAGAAATGTATCTAGAATATTCTACCTGTATCTACTTAGACCGTTCGTTAGTAATATCCTTATCAAACAATGCCAATGGCCGAGCTGCCATTAATAATCCCAATAAGGCACATACTTTCAACCAGTTGACCAAAGAGAGGGGAGATGGTTTCCCCTTTCACTTCCACTGTGTCGCAATAGGTTTGGCATTGACCGGCCAGTTGACAATAGAGAATACCACGAATATGCAAAACGAATATTCGTTGCTTAGTAAGCAGGTGAAATCCTCACTATTCACAAGCAATATACATTCATAAGTCTTGTTCTATATTGTCATCAATCACAACAATGTAGAACAAGACTTATCAATGTATATTGCTTGTAAATAGTGAGGATTTCACCTGCTTACTAAGCAACGAATATTCGTTTTGCATATTTGTGGTATTCCCTAGTTGACAAGCGGCCTCCTCCAGAAGGCACAGTATGGAATACACCAATTTCCCTAAGCTGCACAATATGGTGTTCCCCTGCTCAAAGTCCTCTTGTTGGGGATCCCACCACATAATGGAAATTTCCTGCTAAGCACTCCTTTTCACGATGGCCTCCAAGTGGTGAAATTTAGAGGTATATTGTTGTGGCCACAAAGTTGGGTCATCCTCACCATAGCGCATGTCTGAACACAGTCAGTGTTGGTCATGAAATATGTTTCGGCCTCAATGTGAATGGTGGCACCTACCATTGTGCCTGCCATTTGGATTGCGGTTCCTCAGCAAGTTAACAGACATTTTGAGAAAACAAAAAGAGCTAGACTTGAAAGTCCAGCACACTCCAGACTTGGAGTCTGGTTGCTGAGTGCAGTGGGTTTGTAGGCAGAGTGATGCTAAGTAGATAAGAAGCGAGAGTTGAGTCAGAGTTGTTGACCAAAGAGATCACATGGGTATGCTGACTAAGTCAAAAAAATTATTTGAGAATAGGTGCGCACTAAGCCTAATTGATACAGCATATAATTGAATCTGAATTTAACTGTGTAACTGTGAAGGTGATGAGTCAATTGTGGGCAATGAAGACAAAGGCATTGTAGAGGGAAGGTTAGAAAAAATGAAAAAAGCAGTCTGGTCCAAAATGGCGGAAGTAATATAATAAAGTGCTACAGGTGGGGATTGAACACGCAACCTTCCAAACGTGAAGTCTAACCTTGCTCAGTGTTAAACGACAGCAGAATTTCCAGCTGCACCATCAGGGCAATAAATATGTCATACTGAGATCATCTAGTTATTGGATAGGGCTCAAATGTGCAAATCGTCTCAAGTAGGAAGCAACTCAAGTTTATCTTCAGAAACCAAAACTTAGCTTAAACTGAACTGTTAGCACAGCCAAAAGTAAGTAGTGACTTGGAATTCAGCAAATTGTATGACAAGATATTTGCTATGACAGAAAAAGTTGCTAGACATTAGTAATGTAGTTATCAAGTTGTAGGGATTAAAGTTTGAGCAACTTTCAGGTGAGTATCAGTAATGTAATGTCAGAGTTGTAGTGATCAAGGTCAAACCGAACCAAAGCACTATGCTGTTCAAATTGTATAATAATTCCCATGCTGTAAAAATGTCCGTTCGCGCGCGGTAAGTTTGCAGAATCATGTGCACGCGGAGTTTCATCCCCCGCGCGTGGTTTCAGGAACTTGCCGCGCAGTATTTGTCCTGAAGGCGGAAGAAAATAAAGGGCAAGTGAACGCGGAATTCTTATTTGGAGTGCGCACTGCTTTTCAAAAGTATACCCGCCCGCAGAAATTGTGCAAGATGCTGCGCGCGCTGAAAGGGAATGCGGTCCGATATCTCCGAAGTGTCCCGATTAGGCAATGGTCAAAGCGGAACAATCTACACGATGACAGCTGTCATGAAGCTACGTGTATACCTACAAAGAACGGAAGTGCCGTTCCACCGCCCTCGCCGCTGCGTCTACGATAGCATTCTCCGAAAAGAAGCCTTCTGCGTCAATCCTCGCTGCTACGTCCTCTTTGCAAGTATCTGCCATTGTCTTCCAGCCACCGACACGCTGCACCTGAAATGGTGTTGACCTGACCTTGTCCGCAACCTCCCTCAACGCCCAGGGATTAACGGGATCGATGATCTTCTTGGCGATCTTGCCCCACCAGACCTCGTTGAAGACCTCCGTGCACATACAATGGTCATGTTTGTCGGATACCCAGGCTGGATTTTCATCCAGTTTCGGGGGAATACAGGCTGTGAGCTGGAGTTCGTACCACATGGTTTCCTTTGCGTGCGCCATGACGCTATATACCTTCATCCCCAAACGCTGCACATCGAGCTCGCTAATCCATTCCAGCCTTCCGGTAAGCAGCTTCCGCACAGGTTTGTCGATCCAATCTGCATTGTACAGTGAATACATCCGCGCCAACTCAAGCTTCCGGGACGCGGGTAGATGCATGAGCTGGAGGTTGTGTTTGGCGTACTGGACTGCCTCGTTGATCTCCCAGAGACTCCCAACATGCAGGAGATTGACAAGCATCCGCTCCTTGACTGCAAGATCAAGATCATCAAGCAGCTGCCAGTCTCTGTTTAAATTGAGTGGTCAGCTTATACACCAGGAAGGACCCCTCAACTTACGTCCTGTAGATCCATTTCAAGAAATCTTCAAAGACTTCGACTGTGAAGAACTCAAGCAAGATCGGGTTCTCTTCGCTACCCTGCTTTGGGCCCGTCGTGTTGTCCGGGATGTCCAAGATGCTGGCAACAACTGGGGAAAGCCTCTGAAAGTTGCTTCCGTGGACCTTGTAAACAACGGTTTTAACCTTGATAATAAATTTCTTTTTGCGCCTCTAGCATCAATATTGAATCAAAAGCTTACCTGAAAGTGGATGGAGCCATCGTAAATCCAGAAGTTCGAGCTTTTGGTGGGCAGTGCAGTAGTGTCTGGACTCGACATTTGGGATATAGTTTTCAAAAGGAAAGTTTCAGGTGGTAAACTGTAAAACTACACAGGTGGTGTAACTCCGCTCGGACACTTTCTCTTCCCATTTTGGGCTTGCTTACACTTGCCCTCGCCCTATGACCACTGCGCTCCCCGCCCTTCCGCTATCTCCCAGTGGACAACCCTGGTCGCCCAACATTTATTACGCTTTCGATATCATATCTCAAACCTATAAAGCTGCCGCCAATGTCCTTCTAATTGAAGCACCTGCAAGCCGGCTCAAGTTTCACGCACATGGATTGACGGAGAATATTGTACCAATTCTCGTTGCACTTGAGGCCCAAGCTGCAGAGGAATCCCTTCCCCTTCCTTGGGTTCATGACTGTGCTCGTGTCGTGGCTCGATTGGTCAAGGAGCTGTGTGATGCGCAGACCATTGCGCTGGACCGGTAGTTTTCCTCTCTATGTTTCCAAGGTTAGGCAAGCTGACAATTTTGACGTAGGGATAGCTCCAATGTAGCGCTTCCGGAGCCTGTTCGAGTCATCCGCACCGGCAAGCGAGGTCGACCTCGCAAAATTATCAATGTGCAGTTTCTTGCGGAGGCTATGTCAACGAAAAGGCGTATCTCAGTTTCAGAGCTTGCTCGGATGCTGGGAGTATCTCGCCACACGCTCCTTGCTCGGATGAAGGAGCACAATGTCCTCCACAAATTCTCGCGGCTTTCTCGAGCCGAACTGGATACCTTTGTGAAGAAATTTCGGGCGGAGAAACCAGATTCAGGAATTCGTTACCTCGTTGGGTTCCTTCGTGCGCAGGGTCTCCGCATCCAACGACGACATGTATTTGCATCTGTCCATCGCGTTGACCGGCTGGGACGCACACTACGAAGGCGGGCCACAATCCCACGAACAAGATACTATGTGTCCCGCCCGAATGCTGTATGGCACCTGGACGGGCACCACAAACTCATTCTCTGGGGTTTTGTGATACACGGCATCATCGATGGTTACTCACGCACGGCACGATCATTTTAACCTTCGATGGACCGTATCTAACATCTTGTCTTCCAGATTACTGGTCTACGTGCCAGCACCAATAATCGAGCCTCAACTGTTCTTACCTTGTTTTTGGATGCCATCGGGAAATATGACATGCCGTCCAGGACACGAGGAGATCGTGGGCGGAGAATAAGGCGGTGTCGGTGTATGTAATACTCCGAAATGGCCTCAACCGGGCGTCTTTTATCTGGGGCTCGTAAGTATACTTCCCATTCCGAATATCTATCTGACACGTGCACCATAGTTCCACCCATAATACTCGGATTGAGCGGCTGTGGGTAGAAGTCGGCTCCCAATTCGCACGCCGCTGGCGGGCATTTTTCTATAGACTGGAGAGAGTGCACGGATTGGATCGTACCAACCCGCATCATCTTTGGCTGCTGCACCTCCTCTTCCTTGATTATCTGAACGAGGATTGCGCTACATTCCAGCAGGAGTGGAATGCACACCCAATTTCGGGTGAAGGCCATGATCAAAGTCCAAATGTAAGTACATCTTACCATTCTCGTGCCGTATTTGTTATGATGGTTGCTTCCAGGATATGTTTTTTCTTGGTCAAACTCGCAACGGTGTGTATGTCGATGACTGCACAGGTGTACATCCGGACGTCATCAGCCAATATTATGGTGTTCATGGCCCTGTCCGAGAACCTGCGGCTGGCGAGACAGGTGCAGGTCAGCTGAACGATGAAGCCATTCCACAGATTGCGGAGGATCAGGAGCTGGACGAGGACGATTGGGAGGATCTTGAAGAGAGGATTGAGGGTGCCCATGCAGCAAATTTTCATCATGCAGCCGTTGCAGTGCCCAAGCATGCTAATCCATTTTTCGGCGAGGCTGCACAGGTTTTTGAAGCCGCTTTTGAGCGGGTACAAGCTGCCAATATTATTCCTGCTGGGTACGGGCTTTTGGAGGAGGAGTGGGAGGATGTGGGATATCCGAGCTTCGAGATACTCAAATCAGGGCGGAGCAAGAAAGAACTTCGCATAGCATTGCCGGACTTTATCTGGCGGCCGCGGGCGATACTTTGGGGACAAGCACTAGATGTATTAAATCAAGTTAATTACATTTATAATACCTAAATCACGACGGAAGAATTTCGACGATGGTCGGGTGGGCGATCTTTATTTACCAAGAACCTGGGCCAGACACGAAAATTTAGCTGAGGGATACAAAAGCAGGAGGACTTGCACAACGATCTCTTACCTCAAACTACATTCATTCATGGCTCCAAAGATGGGTGAATGCCATGCACAAGATAAAAACTCCCAGGCGGAGTGTGACTGCTCTCAGTACAAGGAGAACAAGCAGAAAAAAGGGCGCTGCTCCGACTGCGGCCACCGGCGGAGTCACCACGAGCTCGATGAATCAATGTCCTCCGAGGACGAGGACACCTCTGGTCCCAATGTGCTTGACATTGTTTTGAGCACCATTCCGCCTGGATCCAAGGTTGCTGCTGGAAAGCACCAGGGCAACAAGGGTAAAATTGTTTCGACCCTCTTTGGGCAGGCAAACAAGGAGGCGAACAAGGGCATGAGGCCGCCAGCTTCAACCTCAGACAAGCCGAAGAAGGACAAGGTGAGTGTCATCGAGCTCATGAAGGCTAGTTTGATTCATCCTATTAAGGGCAAAGCGAAATCCGAGGCCGATGACAACATTTTCAAAGCTCTAGCCATAGTCGTTGTTCCAGATGGTGTGATTTTTGTGAGTAAAGCTAGTTGAAGATGATGCGCCACCCAAATTTTGTTTGCTGTGGACTAATAGAGCACCAGGAAAATAACACTTTTCATTCTGTGCGGGCCAAGGTTCCCGATAAAGAAGAAGTGCAGAGGTTGGTTGGGCAAGGCTTGGCGGTGTTAAACCAAAAAGGATTTGACTTCTGCCGCACGTGGTCACACGCCGAGCTTGCAGATTTCCTTTACAGTGTCCTGCCCAACGTCTTTGGGCACTTCAATGATCTCGAAACCGAAAGCCCAGGGTCACCTCAGTGGTTACTGGGGATCCAGTCTCGCTCCAATCTAAAGGTTTCTCCCAATCTTCGTCCCACCGCTTTCGACGTCGAGTACACTCTCCAAAGTCGCACCAGTTTCCGCCAGGTCCAAATATTCATACGTACGTATGAATATTCTCTTTGGTTGCAGGTTCTCACTGTATTCTAACAGTCGCGCGTCACACCATTCCCATTGAAACTTCTTCTGCTTGGATGGATCCAGCATTCTTGGCATTTTTAGACCAAGAGGCCGGCGCTGGTACGACAAGCATCCCATTTGCTTATTTTTTTATTCACATATTCAAATTGTCCAGCGTCTCCGCCGTCTCCCAGCTCCGAAGCTGGCCCTTCTTTCCCTGCTCGGCAGCGGAACAAATGTCTCGTTTCAGCTTTGAGCGACGAGGAAAACACGCTCAGCGCCGCTAAAAAATCTAAAGCATCAAAAGGTGGGCAGCCTCTTGAACCTGCTGGGCCGGAGCTTATGTTGTAGCAGTTCCTACTCGCCGGTGGACCCGTGAAGACAGCTCTGACTGTATCGATCTCACAAAAGAAGCTGCGAAACCTCCATCTACACCGGAAAAGGCGGGTCCATTGCCCGACCCCTTCTCCCCCGAGCAACCAATTGATATCAATCCTTACAACGGCGCCCGTTCCTTTTACTTCTGACTGGACACACTACATTGAAAACACTACATTCCTTTGCCTCAATCTCAACGTATTTAGCTAAGACTTTAATCAAAATTAATTTCTTTCTTGTACAAATTGTGTGGAAAGTACGACGGCAGGAACGAGCATCGATTCTGAGTATGCTGCAATAGTTATTGTCCATTGCGGTGGAAAGGAAGAACATGTTGCGGTGAATTGTTTGATTTGCCTATGTAACTTTTCCGTGTCCCTCGGGACAGAGGAACGATACATAGGCTATTAAACAATTCACCGTGTATTCATACTACCTCTTCCAAGTCGTTCAAGCCTGTAGTATGTTAGTTCAAGTGATTAGACCAAGAGTGGGCTAGGCTTCCCTCACCTTTTGATGATGGATGATATGTCACGGAGATGACGGCTACGTCGATGTGCTCGGTGTCGGGATGGGTCCGCCAACTACACAGGACACTAGAGTACATACTAGAACTGCCGGGGACATTTTAGTTCAAGAGATTAGGCCCAAATATGGTGGAGCTTCACTCATTTCGGTCTCCACTACCATTTGGCAGTAGCTCGTTGCTGGCGCCACCGACGTCGACGTGCTCGGTGTCGGGATAAGTCCGCCGACCGCACAGGACGCTAGAGTGCATCCTAGAGCTGCCGGGCACAATTTAGTTCAAGAGATTAGGCTTAGAATTGGTGGAGCTTCACTCACTTTGTCTCTGCTGCCATTTGGCAATAGCTCGTTGCTGGCGCCACCAACGTCGACGTGCTCGGTGTCGGGATGGGTCCGCCGACCACACAGGGCACTAGAGTGCATCCTAGAGCTGCCGGGCACATTTGAGTTCAATAGATTAGGCTTGGGATTGGTGAAGCTTCACTCACTTTTGTTTCCGCTGCCATTTGGCAGTAGCTCGTTGCTGGCGCCACCGACGTCGACGTGCTCGGTGTCGGGATGGGTTCGCCGACCACACAGGACGCTATAGTGCATCTTAGAGCTGCCGGGCACATTTTATTTCAAGCGATTGGGCCCAGAATTAGTTGAGCTGGACTCACTTTTGCGTTAGGTGGTCACTGGTACTGATTTGGCAGTGACGCTGGCCCTGGCGACGTACTCCAAGTCAGGATGACCTTAGCAACCACCAAGACAGCTAGAAGCGATCATAGACCTTCACGGAGCACTTTAGTTCAAGGCACCAGAAATTAGCGGAGCTTTTGTCCTGGGGACCGGGTGATTCATGGCGCAGTGGTGAAGTGCTCTGAACCAAGATGACTGTGGGGACCTCAGAGGCGGCTAGAAGGATCGCAGAGCTGCCTAGAGCACTCCGGTTCAAGCTAATAGACAAGGAACGCACAGAGCTTGAGGCCAGCGATGGGAGGGACGGGGACTCAAAGAAGCCTGAGCACTGCCACAAGGCCTATATTTGGGATACCCGAAATGCCCGAAGTGCCTTTCTTCTGCGCGCCTTTGCTCTCATACTGCGTGCGCGCGCCCAAACGGATACATTCTGCGCTCCATTCGATTATTTTCTATCTCTTTTCGAAATGCTGCGCGTGGCAAGTTCCTGAAACCGCGCGCACGGGATGAAACTCCGCGCGCGCATGATTTCGCAAACTTGCCGCGCGCGAACGGACATTCTTACAGCGCGGGAATTATTATACAATTTGAACAGCATAAAGCACAGCCAAAAATAATTAACAGCTTGGAGATTATGTGGCAAAACAATTGCAACGAGAGTGAAATATAATTCAGCTGTGTATTAGTAATGTAATTATGGATTCATAGTAATTAAAGGTGAATTAAAAAGCATAGTCAAAATAATTGCAACAGGAGGAAAATATAATTCGACTGGGTATTGGTGATGTAGTGATGGAGTTGTAATGATCATCAAGATAACTTCAGTAGAAGTTGTCTGAATGTTACATAAATTCAGGCAAGTAGCAGACAATAGAAAGATAGGTGCATAGTTGCAAAGAGTGGGATTTGGCCTGAGTTGGACGATAATCTGGGGGTGCAAAGACATCAGTAGACTTGGCCTGCTTACCAGCTATATACTCTGTGTCATTGATGTTGTTACTGTCAGCACAAACCATGGTTAACCATGGTTGAGTGATGGTAAACTATGGTATGTTGATGGGAAACTGTGGTATGCTGATGGGAAACCACAGTATGTTGATGGGAAACCATGGTATGTCAATGGTGAGCCAAATGGGGAAATCAAAGTGCAACCTGAAACCTGAACCTCAATGAAAAAGGTTTGCCACCATCAGTGGCAACCTGGAAGCTCAATCTCATTGTACAACCTCAATATGTCAGATGTGCAACCTCATACCTCAAACTCAATAATTTACCAAAACCTCAGCTGCTAACCTCAACCTCAAGTCACATGTTGCACCAACCTCGTACCTTCTACCTGTAAAATATGGTTCTGAACCTCATTTCTGAAGTTCATAATTTACAGCGATAAAAGATGTCATAAAAACGCAGTGCAAAAGTAGGCACAGCGGTGTGTGCGTAGGCGAAGGACGTGTGGAGCGGCAGTAGCGGCGGATGTCCAAGCAGGCAGGCGTGCGCAAGTCAGCGCCGTTCTGGCGTGGCCGAAGACAAGCTTAGAGAGAAAGGAAAGGGAAGGAGAGCAACGCCGTGAGAAGTAGCGACGTAAACAAACGCGCTCGTGGCAGCGACGCGTCCCACGCCGTCAGATAGAACCTGCAGCGCAGTGAGATAACATCCAGATAATCAGGCGGCATGTCCCATAGAAGAAGAAAAAGATCCATTACTTATTACTGTTTCAGGTAAGTCTTTAGATGGAGAGTAACAGCTGCAAACACACCAGAAAGTGAAAAAAATCACCTAAAGTGAATTTGTATATTAATTTTTAAGATTCACACCTACAGTGAAACTGTTTGTGATATTTTTACTTTTGTATACAATGTCACGTGATCTGAATCTGTTACTGAAATTCAAAGTTTCAGACACAGTTTCAAACTATATGAATGTTAAAATTTCAGTTACAATTTCAGTGCAAGAGTGAATCTTAAAAATTAAAATACAAATTCACTGTGGGTGAAATTATTTCTCTCCCCAAGTATATCTTGTTCTGGTGTGGTTTGACTGTGGTGGAGGTTTCCTGTGCAAAGGGGAAAATTCACCCACAGTGAATTTGTATATTAATTTTCAAGATTCACTCTTGCACTAAAATCATAACTGAAATTTTATCATTCATATAGTTTGAAACTGTGTCTGAAACTTTCAATTTCAGTAACAGATTCAGATCACGTGACATTGTATATGAAAGTTAAAATTTCACAAACAGTTTCATAGGTGTGAATCTTAAAAATTAATATTCAAATTCGCTTTGGACGATTTTTTTCACTTTCCGGTGTGAAATTAAAGGTCAGCTGGTCAGTTTTTATTATTTCCTTTTCAGGTTCATATTTCCGCACCTGCGGAAATTTTAAATTTCCGCGCCGCGGAAATGCTGCGGAAATGCAGCGGAAATACTGCGGAAATTCAAAATTCCCGCGCCGCGGAAATTCGGCGTAAATAATGTGCAAATGTGGCGGAAATCCTGCGGAAATTCAAAATTTCCGCGCCGCAGAAATACGGCTTTGCACCCAGTGACAAGAACATTTCCGTGATCACAACGTTAACGTGAATTCATCCAATACGAGGTTATGATACAAAGAACATACACACTTTATGAGGTTGGTCTGAGGAAGAGTTCATGCCTATGGTCAAAATATTTGAAAAAGCATTTGTCGTGAGTTGTTCCCACGGTTCAACATCAACAGGCCAATCGTAGAAAATATTCATTTCCAGAGCGGTGAACTCAACCGTTTGTCTTGCGAGGTTTCGAGCTTCTATACACTAGTTGTCTTGTTCCATTCCAGCCAAGGCGCCAAGAGTGTATGTCTTGCTTCTTATACATTTCTGGTCCACCTCCCATAGTTCTCCATTGCCCCGCCTTCCTTGTCTTGATTTCTCCTATTCTCTGCCTATGGAATAATCCCGAGATGTTGAATCCCTTCCCGACCGCTCCTACTCCCCACCCAATGTATGAAGTACGCGTTCCCAAAAGTGCGTCCACATAAAACCAAATAACCACCACTGCAGCGGCGACATGTTAATGGTGTCGCGCCTGCGCCTTTCACCGGGCCCTGCTCGTGATCCATCAACGATGACATAGGATCGAAGCTCATCACTATCGGTTGTTGAAAGGGCTAACCATTAGACCACTCCTATCTCGATGTGATCCAACCTGGTTTCGATTTTTTTGCCCATCGAACCTGACAGCTCCCCTTCGGAGTATCGACGCTTGATCTGCCGTACTGGTGGAAATAGAACTGGGGAATGATAAATAGCCAGTAGCGAAACAAATGGATCGCACCTTTGTCATTCTTACTGCTGGAGGGTTCTTGATTTGGGAAACATTTTGGGCATACTAGATTGAAGGTAAATAATGCTCTCCCCTTGAAAAAGGTTGAAAAGTTTACTGTCATCAGCTGTATTACAAGGTCAGAGTATATCTGGACTACTGCCAATATGAACTAACCATCACCAAAAAGCATACATTCAATCTTGGCCATTGAAGGTAGCAGAGAGGGGCATTGCAATGAGCGGCGAAATTTAGAAGTGAATTTATCATCCCAGTCTGGAGTGAATGGTGTCGTTTTTGCCCCAATCAAAGGGCCTGCCAGTCGCTTGACAATTTCAGAAGCTGTTGGACGAACCTCGGGCTTCCCATCCCAGCAGTTCTGTATCAGCTCCCAGAGGCCGTCAAGTGCTGGTGTCCCCGAGCACGACATCGGTTGTGGAGGGCGGTGGCCGCCAGCAGCTTTCATCATAACAGCCATATCGTTCTGCAAATCATGGAACGGAATTTTTCCTGTGTTTATCTTGGGGAGGAGATTATTCATGTTTGGGGCAAAGAAAAAACAAGATTGGCACCTCATAGCAGACGCAAGCGAATGCGTAAATATCTGAGCCGTAATGAATGTGAGCCGGCCTTTCTACTTGGAATAGTTCAGGGGCTTGGTAGCGTGCTGTACCCGCTCGCGTTGTGACCGTTGAATGGGTTAATCGCACGCTTATGGCATTGACGATTGAGGAGACCCCAAAATCGGCAATACACGCCCGGCGCGAGGGCGTTACGAGAATATTAAGCTAACCATGTCAGCCAAGATAATTTGAGAGTGCATTGGTTTCCATACCCCTTTCAAATCTCCATGTACTATTTTTTGTTCGTGTAAGTACTCGAGCCCAAGGGCGACATCCAAAATCTAGCACAAATGATGAATGAAGGAGGTTGAATTCACATAAGACTTACAAGTGAAAGACGTTCTGCATTGGTTGGCTTCTTGTTTGCGATAAATTTCAGGATGTGCCCTTCTTCCATCCATGGGGAGATCAAACACAACCTTTTGTCCAGATAATACAAGCCGAAAAAGGGAAGTACGTTTGGATGACACATTTGGCGCCAAATGACAGCTTCTCGGCCGAATTCCTGGATAGATATTGAGCAACTGGTTTTTAAAAGCGAAATAGAGAAGTAAACCTTGAGTGCAGCCTGAATGTCTGACTCGTCAAAAATCCGCATGACCTTTACGCAGACGGTGTGTCCGCGGATCACTCCTTTCCAGATGTCTCCAAATCCTCCTCCCGCGACTCGCTGACCAACTCTTTGCAATCCAAAAAGATCAAAGCATCGAGGATGGAGTCCCGAAGCATCCGAAAGTCGTAACAAAGCTTGAAATATCTTCGGCTTAACGACCGAAAAGGATTCCAGATCCAGCAGCTGTTCACACGGTCGGAACCTCTTTTTTGTGACATTAGATCTGAAGTGCTTACATCTTGTAAAAGATCCAATAGTCGCTGCGCATCTGTCCCCCGGCACTTTAAGAACTCCTTGTATGACTCCGAATCGCGGAGGAAAAGAACCAATCGTGCCACGACGTTAGAAAGGTCACGGTTCATGTGCTCGTAGACATCGGTTGAGATTCTGTGGGCTGAGGAAGTCTTTTGGAAATGTCAGCATACAGCACGACATGCAAGTGTTCACAAGACAAACCTCTAGCGATACCAACCGCCTTACCGAGTTGAGCAGAATATATACATGCGAACGATACATGGTGAGGGAGAACAGGAACGAAAGTTCCCACTGGTCCGAGTAGAGGAAATCGATCAGCTGTCTGAGAAAAATAAAACAGTATGCACAAATGTCTTTCAGAATGGCGCATACCCGTGATGACCGTACGGTTGCAAGAGAGAATTGCATTCGCAAGTCGCGACGCTCTCAAGACCTGAGTCTTGACAAGGATGCTGAAGGTCGGCGGCACCGGGCAAGAAGATATCCCGTCGAAAAACCTGGTCCTGTATAAAGGAACATGCATACATGGCCAAGTTCTATTATTAGATGTGAATTTGAGTCCAAATCCCTGAGTACAAGCAACTAGCTGACCTGGGGGAGCACATCGAAAAAGATGTACATCTGTTCCACTCGCGCTAAAATACCCGATGTTGTTCCAGAATTCCAAATGGACCGACAGAAATCTTCCCTGCTTGTCAATAACCATTTTTCCACGTTCGAACTGGCCCAGAATTCGATGGAGTCGAAGCTGGCCAGTTTCGGCCGTTCCCTACAGTCTTTATCTACGACACAGGTCATAGCGGTCAGGGGAAAGTGCTCGACACTAATGTCAAGGGGCGCAAGAATGTTTTCGATGGAGGAGGATGTGGCAGAGTATCTGAGCAACACAGCGGCGACACGAATCCTCAAATCATCGGGATAGTAGACTTTGCGACTTTCGGCCGCAGTCATGTTCCCAATTTCTTGCCAAGTTTTGAGGGGTATTTCGAGCATGAATCGAGTCCAATCTTGAGAATATAGTGTAAGTCGCATGTCGTCTTTCCGAAGGACTCCATAAAGTTCCGAATTATTATCGGCATCCCAGGCAAAGAGATCCTGATCGGGGCCACGGACGATGTCCAGAAAGGTTGGTAGATCAGCTCCATCATTCATGCTGACCGTACGGAAAGCCACCCAGTGGAGGAGAGGCCAAGGAGGAACAACGAGCTCATAAAGCACGTGGAGCACAGGTGAATCTATCCTCGGTCGAACGCTACAATGTCCTGGATCCGCACTGGCGTCAGCACCAAGCTGACTACAAAGATGATAGTTGAGCTCAATGGAAATAAGAGAGTGACATCTGCGCGCTCACCTGCGCAGACAATTGCACCGAGGGCTCCAGGGGAGTGATTCCAGGTCATCTCGGGAGTATACCTTTAACATGGTCTCGAGCCAGACGGGTAATATGCCCGAAACTCCACACATCAAACAAGTATGCGGAGTATCGGAAATTTTGAGCACCATCGAAGTGCCCCAGTCTCGAATTAGTATGTGGCCACTGGCGAAAACATCGTGCAATGTTAACGTTCTGTCCTTTCGTAGGGGTCCCGCCCCCACAAGCCATGCGATGAAGTGAAGTCGAGTTAGGGGTGTGAGGTGTGCCAACGGACTCGCGACCACCGTTGTACGAGATACGCGCATATTGAGAGCCAGACAAGCATCGTTCCAGTCCACCGCTGATATATAGTGGGGCCCTACCAAATCCTCGGCAAACCTTTCGATGCATTCTTCATCCCCTTCCTCCCATAGCCATAAATCTCCATTCTTTCTGGATATTATGGCCGACCATGGCGGTTCTTGCTTGTTTTTCCTCGTGTGTTTCCAGATGTAACAAATGAACCACACTCGGTACTTGAATTTTGAAAACTCGTGATCATGGCGAATGTCGGCCAGTCCTAGTAGAATATTCATCGATGGAGGTTGCAAATCGGGAATGGAGTTCGGCAATGGCGGGAATACGTAGGGCTCGATGAAGGAAGACGGTTTAGGAGGTGACGTAGCCGTGAACAGGATGCTGGGTGGTCCACCAGAATCATCGCGGTGTGAAGCCGTGCGGTCCGGTATGGCACCGGTACTCTGGCTAGGCCATTCTTCAGCCGGTGAGGGGCTGGGGAGGTTTCCATCCCAAGCGGGCGGCAACATTGGCGGGTGGAGGAGGTCGTACTGTGGTTCATACACTTCTCTCAAATCGAAAGCGCCACCCCGGTCGAGCGACAAAAAGTCCGCATCAACTGGCGGTATTGGGGAATGTTGGCCATGGTCACTGAAAGACGGGATAGAGGATGTCGGAGACGGAGAAAGCTCGATCGGAGAAACTTCAGAGCGGGGGCGCGAGTGCGTGAGATCATACCGCCGCTGGCCTGGACTTGAGTTGCAGCTAGTATTGTGCCGTATATCATATAAAGAGATGTTGGAGAGCACAGACCTGGCTTCGTACCTCGGCGTGGAAGGGATTGGGCTTAAAAAAAAGTCGGGTCAATGAGGAGACCGGTGTGGACACCCAATGGCCTCACCTCATCACCGACATGTCGCTCTCAGATTGCGGAGATTTGAAAATTTGACCCTGCAGCTCCACAGGTGGGTCCGCTTCTGGATGGCCTGCGTTCCGAGTGTTGTTGAAAGCGTCCGAGCTCCAAAGTGGGGGATATAACTCAGAGATTTGGGGCAAGGAAGAGAGGGGTGGAACGTACCCGGCGCCGAAGGAGGATTTATACCACCATAGCTTAACAGCACGAAATGCCGCGAGTGCTTTGGATCGGAATTCTTCCACAAAATTAAAACATGTCAACTGTATGAAATATGATGTATGAAATATGAACTGTCAATATGCGAATTTCGCACCGATATTTTTTCAGATACCTCTCACAGGTCTCCACGCACCTACTTGATGCGCAAGCCTCGTTAACCCAGTGTAATCCCGCCTTCTCCTCCTTGAGTCTCCGAGTAGGATTTGAACAACGTCTTCGTGCAAACGGTGCGTTGAACGTGGATTCGAATGGTATGTCACCGTCCTTCCTCTCTGCTTTTTTTCTGGAATGAAATGAAATCCCACCTTATATATAGTTCTACTGCTTTTCTGAAATGAAATGAGATCTGGAGGACTGGGGGTTTCGGCAAAAAGCTTAAAATTAACGGCACGTCGGTACCTCCGTGAGAACGGTACGTCACCATCCTTCCTCATATAGCTCTCCTTATACAGCTCTGCTTTTTTTCATCTTGTTTTCATCTAGAGAAGTGGGGGTTATGGCACTGAAAGCTTAAGATTAGCGGCACGCAGGTCCTTCCTCCGTGAGTTTCGCTGTCCGCCGAGTAGTGCCGACTCGATTGACTACAACGAAAGAAATCCGACCAGGTTCTGGTGAGACGAGGTGACTCGGAGCCTTGGAGAGACAAGCTGAACCGTAGACGAATGGAAATCGCTAATCGGAACGCCGCTGTGGCTTGGCTGTGGCACTGGCGAAGACGCTGCGGATAGTTCGGAACGGAGCAGTCGCACACTTATTTGGGACTTTGAAGGGTTACAGAGGTTATTTCCTTCCCCCTGAGGACTTCCGCGTGTAAGTTCGGTAGATCTGCGATAAGTTCAAATGCCTACATTCATTTATTTTCCTGTACATTTCTCTTGTAATACATTTATCTCGGGGACTTCAGAAGGCGGCTTGAGCAGCGGCCCTCTCCGCAATCGACCCACGCGGCTCCCATGTTTTGGCATGTGGCACTTCATTCCTCTCACCATCGTGCTTCGGCGCACCCCACGCCCCGCCGCCAGGGGTCTCAATCAACAGCCGGTCGCCCTTGCCCATCCACACTGTAGCCTTGCCG
Organism: Mycena galopus ATCC 62051; assembly: GCA_014925785.1. Lineage (NCBI taxonomy): Eukaryota > Fungi > Basidiomycota > Agaricomycetes > Agaricales > Mycenaceae > Mycena > Mycena galopus. The sequence goes on from WIQG01000030.1 coordinate 567,969, forward strand.
CCGATATTGATATACCGTTCCCCAAGGGCGCCGTTCTCGTCTGTGAGGTCGCCGTCCTCTTTCCGTAGCTTCTTGACCCACGTGTTACGTCCTAGCGCGCCGGGGCCGCCGCCCTCCAAGCCGTATGGCTGGCGGGTGCGCCTCTATAATGCGATGGGATGAGCGAAAAAGACGACGAGAACGGTGGCAAGGAGGAACGCACCTCGGAGAGCATCGATACCTGCATGGGCTCGAGGACCTCCAACTCGCGCGCGACGCCTTCGCCACCTCGGAACTCGCCCTTCCCGCCCGACTCTTGCCGGAGTGCGAATTGGTGGAGAAGAACGGGGTATCGCCGTTCGAGGATCTCCACGTCACCTATAATGAAGGAGGGTAAGCGTATGTCGACCCGCCGATAAACATTAAGGCAATAACCTATCCGGGTGTTGGTGATGTGCGTGTGCACTCCGTCCGTGCCATGCCAGCCAGGTCCAGCACCAGAACCGCCTGCGATGGTCTGGAGGAAAATAAGTTTGTAAGCCCGTCACGAATTATTTAATTAGTACGGATTGTGGATCACCTCGTAGTATCCCCAACCAGCAATGTTAATTCCATCTTTGTCTTTCCCGCCTGCGCCGAAGGTCAGATTGCTAGCGGCGATGATTAGTTGCCTCATCAACAACGAATGAACAAGGACGTACTTGGTGCAGCCCTGACTGGCTGCGGCGGCGTGGAACGCCAGCAGCACGACGTCTACAATGCGCTGAGATGTCAGGACGTTTCCTCCGCAGACGGCCGCTGTGCGGGACGGTGAGAGGAGGGATTTGGGAGGGATTTTAACTGCGGAATGTTACGCCTAGCTGAGCTCTAAAAATGACAAGACCCACTTTCTAGCGGGACAAGACACCCTGCATTGAGCGGGATGTCGAGATCTAGCATCGCACGCATACAGTATATCACGGCAGAGTGGACCACAGATATAGGCGCGTTTAGGTTTCCACGCACTTCGCAGCCCGTGCCAGAAAAATCTAGGACCGCCGAGCCGTCGGACTCGTTGATGTCGACCTTAAGCCGGATCGGGGAGCCGTCATCGAGATAATCGACCGCCTCGAGGGTGGTCTGGCCTGTTCGTTTGACGACGTCGCGCAGGAGATTCCGTACGGACATCTCGGCGTTCGCGCGGATGTGATACATGTATTCTTGCACAGTCGCCAGCCCGTAGTCCTCCACGACTGCCACGCAGATTCGTTAAATTGATGGCCATTCGAGTGGAATGAGAGTCGTACTTGCATGAATAAGCTGGATGCCTTTATGATTGGCGGCGATTTGCTACGGAGGACATATCAGTCTTGGTATGGAGAGTGAGGTTTATGCATACCGCCTTGAGATCGCTCTCTACGTCGCGGATGTTTCTGCACCCAGAGCTGCCGGGGTACTGGCTCGGTTTGTCCACCATGTACTCGATTAGACCTTTGCGATCGAAGATTCCGCCATCGACAATCTTGAAGCTGACGATCTCTGCGCCCTCCTCGAAAATGCTCACCGAGGTCGGAGGCATCGAGCCCGGGAGGATTCCGCCAATGTCGGCATGGTGGCCGCGCGACGCGGTGAAGAAGATGATCTCCTTCGACGCGGAATCGAAGACGGGCGTGATAATCGTTATGTCTGGCAGGTGACTGTAATATAAAAGAGTTGTAGCCAGTCATGAAGCTTCAAGACGGCATATCGCGCTTACGAGCCACCTGCATGGGGGGAGTTGGTCATGAGGACGTCGCCCTCCTTCAGAGATTTCCCATATAGATTCATCTGGTACTTGACTGCGCTGCAGTAGCTGGTCAAGACAGTCCGGCATGCAACTAAGCAAAACGCACAAGCTCATGGACCCGAGATGGATTGGGATAAATGGGGCGTTCGCAACCAAGTCGCCATCGGGAGCGAACAGCGCACAAGAAAAATCCAACCGCTCCTTGATGTTAGTGCTGATGGAGGTCTGCTGCAGACTGCGGCCCATAGCCTCTGCAACGCTCATGAACCGATTGGCAAATAAGGTGAGGATAATGGGGTCAGGCTTGTTTGTAGGAATTGCTGGAGGCGCCATGCTGGGAAAGAGATCGATTGGGTCGATATTGTACGTTCTTGAGTTGTCCTCTGAAATTCCGTTCCTTGGATGCCAATTGGATCAAGTGGATCAAGTGTTATCTTGTACTTGGGAACGGGACCCTGAAGTATCCCGATTGTTCTTCCTATTCCACAGATATTTCGTGCTCAAACAATTCCGACAAGAGCTTCTTTTGGCGGTTTGGACCAAGTGAACTGAGAACTAGTCGCAAAGCAAGAAGGGAGAGAGTCACAGGTGTGACATTGGTGCTAAATGCACTGCAGGTACCTCTCGCCTGTGACGGCGCGAGGCCGCGAACAGAGCTCCTGGCCCAAAATTGTAGTCGTGGAGTAGTTTCCCATCGACGAAGACGGCAAAGGAGAGCTCGTAATTTTTTGGTTATTTAATTATTGACTTATCGGATCTATCCTCAGTCTCTGTACTCTCTGACGCAGCAGATATGTATTATCCCCTCTGTCCACATCCAGCTCCTCCCACACAGGTTTGATCCCCAATCTCTCCGCATGCTGGCTTTCGTTGGATATTATTTCCGCGTTGGACGCCGACGCCGCGTGTAGCTGTCCCGCCGTCGTCACCTGCGATCGGTCCACAATACCCGCGAGGGAATTCGTGAGTCTGGCCATGACGTACTCGATTACAGTCACCGTGCGCATTGGTTTTTCGCGCGCGTGGTCATCTACAACGACGATCTCTGGCGAGACGAGGATGAACGGAATGGCGCAAAGGGGGAGCATGAGCAGCGCATAGCCGTACAGGATGGCGAGAATCGTGCACAGGGGAGCCAGCGGATAACGACTGATGATGCGTTGCGAGATGAGGTTGCCGCTGACGGCGGGGGTGCGCTCGAACAGGGGCGCAGCGTAGCCCATTAAGGCGTATGAAATGTTCTGCGACAGGATGGTATTGAACGTGTCGAGGGAAACGTTCAGCGAGGGTTGGAGCGTCGACGTCAGGTACTGCGCGAGCTGCGTGCTAGGGGACGCAGGATCCAGACCCGCTAGGAGCGCGGAGGTTGTGTTGAAGTTTGACGGTTCTGGGTTTCCGATGAGCGAAAACTGACCAGAGGGGTCGGTCTGCGTGTCGTACGAGACGGAGACATTGTACGTCGTGATGGTGCAAGTACCCACGTAAAACGCGTACATGGTCGGATCGTCGCGCTGGATATTATACCAGCCGCTGCTTTGATTAAACGTGGGGAAATCGATGGCGTTGGGTGACGCTCCCCAACACATCATTGCTTATGCGCCAGTAGGGTTGAGGAGAGAATCCAGTGGGTATCCTGTGTCCGAAGCGGTACCAAAGATAATAGCGTTGTTGGATACGTTGTACTGGTTTACGGTGCTGGCCACCGTTCCTGGCGCTAACGAGCTGATGTTGAGCGGAGGGTTGAAGGATGGGCAGAAAAGGATGCTTTCCGGCAAGGTGTCGACCTCGCAGTCTGTCACCGGACCACACTGGGCCTTGAGACCGAATGTGTTGAAGTGGAGCGCAGCAACATCGGTGGGTAGAGCTTTAGGAACAAGAATGGCCAGATTGTCTGCAACGAACACGATCTGTGAAATGTCGCTGCTGTCTCTGACCACGGCCGCAGCCTCGTTGATGACTTCGGCATTGCCCCACCTCGACACAGGGGACGAGGCCGAGACTATGTCTACGTGAAGGCAATTGCTGTAGTTGGCGTTTTGCACGTTGGAGGGTAGGACATAGGCAAGGACGGGTCCAGGGCAGAGGGTGGTATTTAGTTGGCTACCAACCAAAGCCAGCGAATCGGTCAAGATCGGCGTGATATCAGTGTGCGTGAATGTGCTCGCAGTGGTATGCAACCAGAGATCGGCGATGCTGTACCATATATGGATCAGTCGGCGTGAAATAAGTGAAGGAAACCACGCACGAAAGAGCATAGTTTATAAACAAAATTGCGGCAACAGCAGTAAAGGCGGAAAACAAGAGGGATGAGATTGCGGGTCGCTTCATGCGTGGTTGCAGCATGTATTTGGCCGCGTCGTATACATTCATCAAGCCGGACGATCCACACAGGCCAACAAGCAGTCCGTACTGGACGGGTGTCGGCATCGCGTCGGTGCGCCCATTCTCCTGATTACGAATCCACATGCTTGCTAACCAGTAAGAGTAGACACCCAACACCACTGGGGTTGTGAACGCCACGACATGAACCTGTAGTATTGAGAGATTGATTAATATTTGGTGGGCCAACGGAACAAAAAACTTACCGCAACGGTCGAGATTGCGAGCCCGTACATGGTCGTTACATCTGCATCGCTGTGTCGGCCCTCGGCAGCAATGAGTGCACCACGGAAAGTGGCATCCTCGTCTGCCGAGCTGGGCGAAAAGACTCTCCGAGAGAGAAGCCACCCGATCAAGCATGAGGCAACTCCTGCAGTCGCGACGAGAGAGAGCAAAAGCGGGAGAACAGTTATGGTACGAAGTCGTCCTGGACGACCGAAGTGAATGGCGGATGGTGTAGTGAGATCTGTCGGGGTGAGTTCTGTCTTGTCATTGGTTTGTTCGACGTTGTCAACTAGGCGGTTGGGACGTAGGGGGGTAAGCAGTTCTCTCTCTTGCGAGGTCATTTGAGGAGAAGAAGAACACAAAGGACATAGCTCCAAGAAGCATCTAAATCGGTCGCCACATCAGAAGATTTCATTGTAATGTAGTGAGAGGCGGCAAGATGGATCCGTAGCTGAGCGCGGAGCGCGTGCAGTAAGTTTCATCCATGACTTGATGAATTTTGATTCGCCCAAGGGTCAACGTAATATGGGGCCTGTGTGCCGTTGGAGAGGGCGGTACAGCCTCAACCAAGCCTCAACAGTTAACAGAGCTCCTGGCCCAAAAGTGTAGTTACACGCAGGTTACACGTCGACCAAGACAGTGAAGGAGAGCTCGTAATTTTTTGGTTATTTATGTAATTATCTAAGTGCCAAGGACGTGCGTAGCTGTCGTCGCCTGCGATACCCGCTGATGTGCTCGCTTACAGTGCGCTGGCTTTACGGCGCCTGGTCAGTATTGGCATCCACGGCGATGATTTCTGGCGAGACGAGGATGAAAGGGATGGCGCAGAGGGGAATCATGGATGGCGAGGATTGTGCACCGCTGTGAGATGAGGTTGCCGCCAACGGCGAGGTGCGCTCGAAGAGCGGTGCAGCGTAGCCCATCGAGGTGTACGACAAATTCTGCGATATGATGATATTGAACGTGTCGAGGGGAACGTCCAGCGAGGGTTGGAGCGTCGACGTGAGGTACCAGAGGACGCTCCGAGAGAGCAACCACCCAAGCAAGCACGAAGCAATTCCTATGCAGTCGCTACGACAGAGAGTGAAAGTGGAACAACTAAAGATACGAAGTTGTCTTGGAGGACCGAACTGGATGACGGATGGTGTGGTGAGGTTTGGGCGAGATGTGTGTCGTCGGTTTGTTCGACGGCATCGCAGGCGGTATGAGGTCTTCCCAGACGAAAAAAGAAGGATTCAGGGCCCCAGAGCTACGGTAGCGTGGATCATCCCCTAGCTGACCTTATTGTATTCAAGGTCTAAGCGAATGTATTGATACCACAGAAGTAGGAGCAAGTTTGGTGATAATTTTGTACTTGAACTATTGAGTAGCGGCCGTGATTTGCCGATTCAGTTTCCTCTGCGTCTTTTCTGTGTTTCGTATCTCGCAGTGTTGACCCGCCGATAGGTGTTCCATCTTCTCGGAATCATTTGGAGCAAGTGGAAGTTGAGTGGAAGTTCGGGAGAAGGAGAAGTCAGGAGGCGTGACATCGCGCCACGGATGTGACCAAGCGCGGTTTCCCAGAACCACAGCCACAAGAGCATACCCTCGTTCATTGTGACAGAGAAATCGTCGAAGCTGATGTCTCAGACCCTTTCAGCGTACGTGGCATCCCAGGATGAGCTCATCCAGGAAGCTGTAAGTGTCCTTGGAATTTAACCTTCTCAGTGCTTAACTTGCTGAGCAAACTCAAGGCTTTGGCCTTGCCGCACCAGTTTTCCCAGTGTACATACGCTCTAGGAGCTGTTAGGTATGCTATACGCCGATACCCGACTCTTTAAACGCGTTATTTTGACGATAAACCCCAGACAAGCGGTGTACCTCTGTCTTACATGCCCCGAAGCCCGCGGGCTCTGTTCTGCGTGTTCAATCGCATGCCATACGGACCATAATCAAATTGAGCTGTGGGTCACTTCACCTCCGAGACCTTGAACGTTGTCGTCCTCAGAAATGCTCTAAAGGTTTCCTAAGAGGAATTTCCGCTGTGACTGCCCCACCGCTGCCATCGCACACGCTTGCACGCTGCACACTCAAAAAGAGCCGGTTAACGCGTCGAACCACTATGGTCAGAACTTCCAAGCTAAATTTTGCCGCTGCGGACGACCATACGACGTGAAAACCGAGCGCGAGACGATGATTCAGTGTCTCTCGTGTGAAGTAGGTCCTTTGCATGCTTTAACACGTCTGGCTGGTCTCAACGCGTAATAGGACTGGTTCCACGAGTCCTGCTGCATGCTCCGGACGCGCCCGGAGCCGCGCCCGCTCACCCCAGAGCCTGATCACCGTGAGCCACCACCGACCGAAACCGCACCAGAGGAAGAAGGGGCGACCGGAGAGAATGCAACGGCCGGGGACGACGGTGCCTCAGAAGCGTCCTCGTCCGGCCTCCCTCCGCCCCTGATAACCTCAGAAGACTACGACGCCTTCGTCTGCCGCGCCTGCGTCATGGCGATCCCCACCCTGCGGCGGATCGTCGGGACGCCCGGGGCCATCACCGTTGTGCGTGCTGATGTGGGCTCACCGTGGGCACGGCTGGGCGACGAATCTTCGCCGGAAGAGGTTGATGCACCTGTCGTGATTGCGGACTCGGAGTCTTCAGCGAGCGCTGGCGCGAAGCGCGCGGCCCTTCCCACAGAGGAGCCCGCGGCCAAACGCGCAAGGACGGAATCCTCTGGATCGACCTCTGCGAAACCGTGCCTCGCCCCGCCCATCGAACCGCTTGCCCAAGGAGCATATACGACGCCAGCAGAACTCGACTGGGATACAGCGCTGTGCACGGGCGACGTGTTTCTCACCGAGAATTTCCGTGCGCGGTGGTGCCGATGTGACTCTGTGAGTCTTTTTCTCTCCCAACTTGCAGAGAGGGATGCTAACGCCAACGCCACGCAGTGTCTGCCCTCTCTAGAAGCACACCCATACTTGCTGGAGGAGGAAGAAACGTACGAGCCACCCGAGGACCCCGACTCTGGTCTTTCGCTCGAGGAGCTTGGCATGCGCGCACTTGAACGCCTTCCGCGGGACCGCGCCATCGACGGGATCCTCGCCTTCAACGCCATGCGGTGGGTCTGCGCAGCTCTTTTCCGCTTTCTTTCTCGTTTCCGTTACCCTTGACCGCAGACTGATTTTTTCGTTATTTTTTCAGGGACAACCTCCGCGCGTACCTCCGCCCCTTCGCAGAAGACGGCAAAGTCGTGGGCGAGGCGGATGTGCAAACGTTCTTCGAGCAGCTGAACAAGGAGCGCGCGGAGGCTGCGGTGAGCAAGTTTCTTTTGTGATCTCAGTGGTTTCTGACCTGCATTTAGTCGTAATTATTATCCCAATGTACCATTTTCGTCTTGAATAGTGAAACATTTTTCATTTCGCGGCGTACTGCGGTCCAAACTTACAGCGCCCATCTCCTTTGAGCCACGATGGCATATGATTGTCAAGCGGCTCGGATCCGGGGGATCTTCGCGCGCTAACTCACGGCTTATAAACGGCGCCTGAGATCTCAATGACTGTCTCCTCACCGTCCTAAGCATCATACCTCGACGACTTTCAGCCCCAACGCTTCTGCATTCTACGACATGACTTCGACACCTCTGGTGTGGCTCATCACAGGTCCTTCAAGCTTCTTGGCGCGCGACAGCAGCGCTAAGCTCATGCAGGAACCTCATCTGGCTTTGGAAACTGCCTCGTCACGTCCGTCCTTGCGCGCGGTGACCGCGTCATCGCGACGGCGCGCTCGCTGGACTCGATCAATCACCTCCAGGGGAACCCGAACGTGCGCGTGCTTCAGCTGGACGTCACTGCCGGCGTAGCGGCTATCACGGCGATCGTCGCGGAGGCGGCCACTGTGTGGGGCCGCCTGGACGTGGTGGTGAACAACGCGGGGGCGGGGTACCTAGGGCTGCTTGAGGAGGGAGGGTATGTTTGTTCTCTCCGAAAGAGCGCGTACCCGCTTTCCTTTCCTTCATCATTTTATTTCATGCAGGTCTAACCTCCTCCGCAAACAATTCGAGGTCAACTTCTTCGGCGTCATGGATGTCTGCGCGGCGAGTCTTCCGCACCTGCGCGCACAGAAGTCCGGCACGATCGCTGTAATAGGTAGTCGCTCGGCATGGAAGCCCGAGATTCCTGTGCGTCGTTTTCAACCCCCTTGATGATTCTCAAGCTCAGGCTTTCTCCAGGGACTGGGTGCGAAGCAAATTTCCTCGCACCTAAGATTAAAATTAACCACCGACTGGGCGCAGGGGCATACGCGTCGTCCAAGGCCGCCGTCCATGCACTAGCAGAGACGCTCACCGTGGAGGTGGCACCCTTCGGCGTGCGCGTCCTCCTCGTCGAGCCCGGCGCGTTCCGCACGAACATCTCCGACCAGCCGTACCTTGCCCAGAACGGCATCGCGGACTACGACGAGGTGCGCACTGCGAGCGCTGCGCGCTTCGGGTCCCTGCTTGGAACGGAGAAGGGCGACCCGGCAAAGGCCATGGAGGCGGTGGTGGACGTCGTGCGGGGTGAAAACTGGGCGCGTGGACTGCCGTGGCCCGGGCGGCTGGTGCTCGGCGAGGACGCGGAGAGGGATGTGCGCGCAAAATGCAAGAGGGTGCTGGATAATTTGGATGATGTTCAAGTTCGGCTTGGAAGTGTTAGTTTTGAGTCTTGACTCTTTAGACGCGCACATCGAATCATGTAGCAGCACGCAGCATAAATGTATTTTGCATTATAACGCGGGCCGAAGTAGATAGACCGCTCTGGACTCGAATCAAAGGCAAAAATATCGTAACCTAAACTTGCACGAACGCCCATCTTGCCCGACTCCCTTGGCTTCTCCTACGTCTCCAACGGATCTAACGAGTCTCATGAGAGCAATTGAGTCTCGGTGAATCGGCAGGGCGGGTTAACGTTGGGCCACCCGGCGTCTATGAACGCGGCTACCGTCGGAGTGGCCGAGCATGCTGCCTGACCGAAGTCTGACCGAGCGCGGTCTTCATTGTCTTCATTACCCCAATACCTCAAACTTGTAAGACCCACGAAAAACATAGAATGGCCTCCGCGACACCCCTCGTTTGGCTCATCACAGGTCGTCCAAGACTTCTCCGCGTGCAACAGTAATTCATATGCACTACAGGAACCTCTTCTGGCTTTGGGAACTGCCTCGTTGCTTCTGTTCTCGCGCGCGGCGACCGCGTTATCGCGACCGCGCGTTCACTAGACTCTATCAACCACCTCCAAGGGAACCCGAATGTCTGCGTGCGGCAGCTAGACGTCACCTCGGGCGCGGCAGCCATTACTGCGATCGTCGCCGAGGCAGCCACCGTATGGGGCCGCCTTGATGTTGTGGTCAACAACGCAGGAGCAGGGTATCCCGGATTGCTTGAGGAGGGGGGGTGTGTGCCTACTATCTATCCGTAATCGCCTTCTCTCATGTTATTGCAGGTCTGACCTACTCCGCAAACAATTCCAGGTCAACTTCTTCGGCGTTATGGATGTATGCGCAGCGAGCCTCCCGCATTTGCGCGTACAAAAGTCCGGGACGATCGTTGTGATAGGCAGCCGCTCTGCGTGGAAGCCAGAGCTTGTCGTGTGTTTTGCTCTTCGTCTTGAAGTGTTCTCGATCTCACTCATTTTTTTCTGTAGGGACTGGGTACGTTGTCCTTTCAATTCAAATATTTGTGGTGCTAATCACAACGCGTCGCAGGGGCATACGCGTCGTCCAAGGCCGCCGTGCACGCCCTCGCAGAAACACTCACCGTCGAAGTCGCGCCGCTGGGCGTGCGCGTCCTCCTCGTCGAGCCTGGCGCCTTCCGTACTGGCATCTACGGCCAGGCGTACCACACTTCGAACCCCATAGACGATTATGAGCGGATCCGTACGGTGAGTGCGTCGAGGTTCGCGAGCGTGAGCGGAACGGTGCGTTATTTCCTCCTCTTTCTCTCCTTTCGTCACGATATGGACTTTCAATTTCATTACTAACGTGCCCTTCAGGAAAAGGGAGACCCCGCAAAGGCGATGGAGGCCGTCGTGGATGTGGTGCGCGGGCAGGGCAGCGCACAGGGCCGGCCTTGGCCTGGGCGCCTGGTGCTCGGCGAGGACGCGGAGAACGATGTGCGCGTCAAATGTCAGAAGGTGCTCGAGAAGATGGACGAGTGGGCGCCAGTTATTAGAGGTGTCAATTTCGAATAGAGGTTAGAGATGCAGTATTTGTGTGTAGAGCTAAACGAGTATCTGTAGAAGCCTGTGAAAAATAGCATTGGAACATGTGCTCCAGGAACGGCTGGCGAGGACATGAAGTTTTAACCACGGCTGTGTCTTGACCAGTGCAAAACAACTCACATTTGTTGAGCTACATTTCCGAAACACAGATTTTCGAAACTCCACAAGCACAAGGTCGGCGCTGAGTGAAAACCCATAACCTCACGTCGCGGCGACATTTTGCAAGCGCTTCCGTCAAATATTCGATTTTTCCGCGCCACGAGCACGATGTTCTTGACGCACCGGACGCAAGGACATTCAATTCCGTGTCTGTTCATCGCAATATTAATATCAACTCCAATCGGCAACTTTCCGTCGGTCATTCCAGCGTTAAACTGCTGTGATCGATGACGTCCAACGCCTCAAATTCATTTCCCTCACGGTATTTGCCGCCTCAAAATTCGGGCTGTCGTCCAATTTACATTGGTCCTGTGTTGATTACTACGAATCGAGGCGCCTTGTATCACCAATATGTCGTCTGGGTGTTGAAGCTGTCTTGCTGCCACAAGTCTCAGCAACAGAATACTTAAGGAGCATGCTTTCTCTCGTTCTGCTTGTCAGATCCCCTCTTCTCCACAATGTTCCACGCCGTTACCCCACCCCCAGCAAACCCGTCTCGGGAGGACATAATCTTCCTGTGAGTACTTTTAAATTCGAACAAAGGACGCTACTTGTCACGCTAAGTTTCGAGTGTAGAGCAGGCCCCCGGCTTCTTGGCCTCGTTTTCAACTGGGCCCTACTCGGTGTACTCACAACTCAAGTGTATATATATTACATCAGTTTCCCAAAGGACAGGCGCTTTCTTAAAATCATCGGTGAATATTTCCCTCTCGCACATAATGTGTCTCTGACGGATGGAATTGAATTGCAGTATATGTTGTTTATATTCTCGACTGGGCGCAGACATGCTCCGCTACCTACGACGCCTTTCAGTGGTTTGTCTACGGCTGGGGGAATATCCCTGCCCTCTATGGGCTGTACACTGGGTTCCTCAATGTCCCGATCCTTTCGAGCATAATTGGAGCAATAGTGCAGGTAACCGTACTTGAGATAGTTCGAAACGTAAACCCATAACTTATATGGACAATGAAGATTTTTTTTGGATGGCGCATCTGGAGAATATCTGAATCGAAGATCACCTTCGGCGTCGTTATCCTTCTTGCGCTTCTCCAGCTGGGCGGTGGGGGAGCGGTTGCTTATTATGTGAGCCCTATCGTCGATCCTCGGCCAACAATTGTCGAGATTAATACTCTATTAGATATACAACGACGCGTCAGAGGTTGCGAGATCTGTGGGTCTTGTTCGCGCCGTGGGCATCAGACTCGCAGGAAGCGCGACAGTCGACACGGTCATTGCAGTTTCGATGACCTACTTTGTGCGTTTGAACAATTTTCCTTACTTTTGGCCTAATAATACGGATTTCTAGTTGCTTCGCAGTCGAGGGCAAGCATTGAACCACATCAATACCGTCCTAACGCGCCGTGAGTTTGCTTCCACGCTTCAAAAAGTTTATACTGAACATGTGCCCAAGTCATCCGCTTGACCATCGAGACGGGGACATTCACCGCCATCGCAGCCATCGTGGACCTCGTGTTCTTTTTGCGAGCCCACAATGGGCTGCACCAAGTATCCGGCGTGATCTTGTGCAAGTTGTACAGCAATACGCTCTTGGTCCTGTTCAACAACCGCCTGGTGATGAAGAACGAGACGGATGTGCACGAACTCAGTGGTTCGACTTTCCAGTCCGCGTCTCGGCGGATAAACCTGGCTGCGGATGTGGAATCAAATTCGCAGCCCACTCTACGCGATCTTGAATTGGTTGAGATGAATTCGATGAAGATCGGAACACAATGAGCCAATAAAAGTAGATGTAGAACCACAGAAATTTGTATTCAAGGCCGCCAATTACCGTATTGTCTTCTCTCCACGAGATATTTCCGTCCTTGAGCGAAAAAAAAGGCAACACGGTTTGTGACACTTCGACAAGTTGAACTTGGTTGAATTCAGTTCAAACAACCGCGTCTAGAAGGAAACAAATAGCCCCGTATGATATTCTCGAGAGTGTACATACATTCATATGCCGTGGGTAAATTGTAAAAGCCTATTGAGCACAGACGGAGGAGAGTTTGAAGGAGAGGTAGAAACGCGGTCATGTGACCAACGCGACTACTGTTAAGAGGTGCGTCGCGTCTCGCCGCCACCGTTTCGACCCCCAAACTTCCGGCTCACAAAAGATAGTGTCTGCGACTTCAATCCTATCCTCGCCCCCTGTCTTCTGCGTTCTCTGTGACAGCATTTGGATTTTCGCCACCCCTTCCTCCTCGCTCTTCGGAGAGACTTCCTGGAAGCCTGTAGGTCCTCCGGGATGAAACCAAGGCGACTTTCTGGTTTGATGCACCCCTGGTCAAATCGAAATTCAAAGCGCGAACGAATTCCGGAAGTTGCGGTAGGGTTTAAAAGAGTCACAGCCACAGTGGTTTACCTCTTGACTCCCACCATCTCCCATCCAAATCCCCCTTCTTATTTCTACCCTTCTCTCCCTCGCCCTGTACTTCGCTCTGGTTGGAAGAGTCTCTGGTGCTGGTCAGAGGTGCGTTGTGTTCAAGTCTTCCAATGCCGCCGACGCTGACGTTTTGTCTTGCTCGCCTTGGATAGAATCGTGTCTTCTGCTCAAGGGATCAAGTTCGGTGTATTGAGTCCAAGAATTAAGTCTTCAAGCCCCAAAACCCCAAGACACGCCTTCAAGCCTCTTCAACGCTCGCACCGCTCGAATCTTCAAGCTTCGGGCCGGCTTGAACCGCGCTACCGTGCGCCTCAAGTCCCATGCCTCCACGTTCAAGACCGCGTTGCGCACCCAGCTCTTCAATCTTCGAGCCGCTCAAGACGCCTGAAGGTTCAAGACGCCTCATGCTTTCAAGTCAAGCTGCCTCAAGACATGTTCTCAAGGCGCCTCAAGTCACCAAGTATCCAAGCCTCAAGCCAAGCTGCCCTGAAGACCTCAGTGGGGAACTGTACAAGATGCCTCAAGACTTCAAGCTTCAGCACACCTCAAGTCTCCTCAATTTTGCAAGCCTCAAATACACAAGTTCAAGTCGAAGACTCCAGACTTCAATTGCAAGTTACATCAAGATCTCTCAAGACTTGAGGATTCAAGATCTCAAGACCTCACTGACAATTTGCTCAAGGCGTCTCAAGACTTCATGTTCAAAACTTCAATGAGACCCTGCACAAGTTTCTTCAAGTGCAAGACCTCAGGCCTCAGCGGGAAACTGCTTGAGACGTCTCAAGACCCGAGACGCTTCAAGACCTTGGCAAGACTCTTCAAGCTCAAGTCCTAAAGCATCAAGACATTATATTCAGGTGCGCCCGACGGTAGGTCATTTCTTTCCCGGAGATGGGTGTTAGTTTTGTTACATCCACGTGCTCCCTTGTCGTGGCCCCGGGCTTACTTAGTACGCACACATTTGGTTTTACCCACCTGCGCGCGGAAGCCAAATACACGTTAAAAAATTATATTTTCTCCTTTTTTATCTCTCCTTTTCCATTCGTTCATTGGTGCTTCTTCTTTTCTTCTCAGAATACATCAATTTGGTATTCTTGCGACTCCGAATTGCGAGTGATTAGCTTCGTTGCACAACCGCCATTGGAGTCATCTCATGGGTTTTTGGCGTGCGCGTAATTGGTTAAAATTGGCGGGGAGAATGGTTCCACACAATTTGCGTCATTTTTTGGTTGTGGAGCATCCAGTTGCACACGCCCAAAAAACCATGAGATGGCTCCAATGGCTTCCGCGCAGCCTCTCTATTTGATTCACCGCCCAAAGGCTCAGGCAAGTAGAATCTATGAGAATAATTGTCCAATGTTGAGCCGTGGGAACACGAATTTGGTAAAGAGTTCAAATCCAACTTTGAACTCAACAAAGTCTTGATCAAGGTTCAAAGACTCTCCAAGATACCGTGAAATATGGCAAGCAATATTCTATTGCACCCTCAGTGGTACTTGAGACCTGGAGGGGTGTCCTCAAAGACGAAGATCTTTTGCCAGATGATTGGCTGAGAGGACCTGAGGTTTTAGTGGGTATAGCTCCTGATAGGTCATGTAGACCACCGTCCCGCCCGTTGGGCAACACGGCCGGAATAGATAGTAGGCAGGAGCGAGTCCCACACTCGGCTTAGGCCTGGTGCGTAAAGCATTTCCTCAGGGGTGGAAACACTCAGTCCCTTTCTTGGAGGTCTGATGGCCCTCCATACCTACCTCGGTTTGGGGAGGCCAACTTTGTTGGTTGTCCCCTCTCCTCGCGTACCACCAAAAAAAAACAAAAAAGATACCGTGGTGGGCGCTTCGAACCTCGCCAACGTTCAAGCTGTCGCAATTTCGTTGAAGCTCTGTGCATGTGTTTCTCAATAGCACGTTTTCGAAGACCCCAGGTGCTTATTCGTGGAAGGAACGACACGTCCGAGTATCTGATTGACCGTTAAATGAAAGAATCTTTGGGTTGAACTTTGGCATTCCGCCGCGTCCCGGTGCGTGCCGGTGCGAATTCAATGATGCGGTCACACTGTGTGACAATCGACTCCCACTCGAACGCTGACCACAAACTCGATGGGCAATTATAGCGTACCTTGGGATTCAGCTTGGTCGCTGGGATCTCCATCCTTTCATAGGAGTGGCGTTCTCACCCATTCACTCATTGTGCCGCTCTATTCAGTCGCAGTCTCTGTCGTTTTCTTGCTTGTCCATATATTGCTTTCGCTGCGGTCCAAAAATTCACCTTCAAGGCGACCTCAGACTTCTAGAGAAACAGGACACCCCGTCGATCGAAAATCGGAAATATACGTAAGAAAAACCCTGGTTTTGTCTTCAATCTCCTCAGAGTCGTAGGATGCTCTCCCTCGTGGGTTGACGATCGTCTCTTCGGTTTATCCAAACAAGGCGGCCATGACTCTCGGAATGGCGACTTGAGAGCCGTTGGATTGGACCTACCAGTTCTGTCTGAAACAGAATGGTTGAATGTTGGGCTGGTTTCACTTTTGTGAGTCCATTTCTTCATTTATCATTGACTCTATGTCCTCATTTGCGCCAGCTTTACCTCTCCATTCTGTCGCTCGCGTCTCTCTTTGCCACGCCACGGTGGATTAGAATCCTCGAAACACACGTCGATGGTATCCTAGCTGTCGTTTTCGGTGTTTTCTGTTACCGGGACATTTATCCCTTGGCAACCTCGGCGACTGTTCCACGAGATATCTCGGAAGGCTGGCTACTATGGATCAAAATCGTGCTTCTGGGAGGCGTTGCTGTGGTACTTCCCCTTGTTGAACCTCGGCTGTACACCCTGTTGATCCCATGGTACCTTCACCGTCGTCTCGTCCCGAAAGTCGCTTAAATATCCCATCATAGAACCCCATGTCTGTCCCGAACCCTGAACAGACAGCTTCGGTCCTCTCCCTGGTCCTATATTTTTTCTTAGATCAAGTTATATTCTTGGCCTATCGTCTCCCACATCTCCCGCTTGAGATGTTACCTCCTCTCGCCGACTATGATTATGCGCAGCATCTGCAAATAAGGAGTTTTCAGGTGCGCACAGCTCACATTCTGTATTCAATCCCCAATCATTCCATAGCATATGGACGTCTTCTCTGGAGCTAAACGTCGCCATATATTCTTCGGAATTATGCGCGTTTTCCGCGTGGAATATACCATCCTGGCTCTAACAACAGCAACTCAAGTCGTTGCCAATTTTTTGGTGAGGAAGAACGGTCTGGGTTCGCGCAAAATTGACACTTTTACAGAGCCCAGTTGGAGTGAATCGATTGCTGAAGTAAATATCATCTAGTGCGCGCATTCAAACTTGCTTGACTGATTTCTGAGCAGCTACATGGAAACCAATGGGAAAGATGCGACTTACCGACCCTGGATCTGGGTTCTTTGGATATTTCTTGGTCCGACTCTGCGGTCAATATGCAACCATTGGTATGTTTTCATTGTGGTAAGCGAAGCTCCATACAACAGAGGCCTCGATACAAAGGATATGCCATACAGACCAGGACCCTCGTCCGACTGGAAGCTATCATCACACAACTCATATTTGAGCATGCATTGCGGATTCGCTTCAAGTCTGAAACCTCAATGGATTCCATCAAAGGTGCTGGATCTGCTTCGAGAGGTGGCCGGAATCTCGTCGGAAAATTGAACAATCTGATTACAAGCGATCTGCAAAACATTACTGAGCCAAGGACTTCATGCTTCTATTCGTAAACATGCCCCTCCAGCTCGTCTTATGTATCTGGTTCCTTTATATCGTCCTTGGATGGAGGTTTGCGCCGTCCGCTCATGCTTAACCTTGCTAACCAGGTCTAGCGCTTTCGTGGGTTTGGCTACTATCATTATAATGCTCCCCATTCCCGGCTACGTAGGCAAATGGGTCCAGACGGTACAAAGGGAGCTTTCGAAGAAGACCGATTCTCGTATCCAATCTGTTAGCGAGAGTATGTGTCTGCTATTTAAATGTCACAGACGCTGATTCGGACATGAAGCCATGAATCTCCTTCGGATGATCAAATTATTCGCTTGGCAACGAAAAATCGGAGAAGAAATCGACACTAGACGGGAGATCGAGCTCTCGGTATTGTGGAAACGAAGACTTGTGGATATGGTGCACACAACAATGAAGCAAGTTCCCAGAAATTACTGTGGCACGCCCGCGCGCTGACCACTATATAGCCTCGTCATTCCTGTGATTACGATGATTGCGACCTTTGCCACATAGTAAGTACAGGTGGCACTTGTATCCCGACCTTGAATCTAACTAGTCGTTCAAAGTGTCAGTGACCGATGTCGTGGCCACTTCGTTCTGCTCATTCTATTTAGACGATCGTCATGAAACAAGAATTAAATGCATCAAGGTCAGTCAACATTTAGTTTATTCGCATGCAACGAGATTTCACTGCGGCACAGGTTTTCAGCTCGATGACAGTGTTCGATATGCTACGGAACTCGCTCCAGCTCGTTTTCCTCTCGATAACTCAATTGATGACAGGAAAAGTATCCCTCGACCGAGTGGATAGTTTTCTGAAAGAGGTTTGGTCTCGTTCTCTCATGTATACTTCCGAATCTAAGCATCTGACAGACCGAATTACTCGATAGATATTCCGAAAACTCAAAAGACGCCATGTCGAGTAGTTGTCCGGATCCAGATGCAATTGGGTTCCACAACGCCAAATTTACCTGGTCTGAAATTTGTGACATTGAAGCTGCCACCGCTCCTGGCGGTAGGAACTTTGTCCTGCACATTGATGATCTAGTCTTCCAACGAGGGTGCCTGAATGTTATTCTCGGCCCGACTGGAGCTGGCAAGACCTCTATTTTAATGGCACTTCTCGGTGACTTTGTTTACTCCTCCAAACCGTATGTCCTTTGCTGACGGCCACTAGGAGAATTACACTTTGTTCCTTCGTCGCCTGCTTCCTGGTTCAATCTGCCCAGAGGAGCCGGGGTGGCATACGTGGCTCAGGAGTCGTGGGTTCAAAACGAGTCCATCCGTTCCAACATTACATTTGGCGCCACGGGGTTCGATGAAAATCGCTACGCCAAGGTCATCCATCAATGCTGTCTGGAACAAGATTTCGAACTGTTTGAAGCTGGCGATAACACGGAAGTGGGGGAACGAGGCCAAAATCTCAGTGGCGGGCAGAAGGCAAGGATAAGCTTAGCTCGTGCCCTGTTCTCCACCGCAGAGATCGTTCTTCTCGACGATGTTTTCAGTGCCCTCGAGTAAGTGATTTGTTTGCCCTCGCTCTGTGGCCGTTACGCTGGGTGAAACTCATTCACTCTTAGTGTTCACACTGCTAACTCGATCGTCGAGAAAGTCTTCAACGGCGATTTGGTTGTCGGAAGAACCATAATTCTCGTTGTAAGTCGTGTCATTTCTTCTGCGGTAAAACCTTGTTTCATGGGTCTTAGACCCACAATATCGCACTCGTCAAACCTTACACTCAATTTGCCGTATCCCTTGGTCCGGATGGAAAGGTTTTAGGCCAGGGCTCGATCGCTGATGCGTTGGTCCAAGACCGCTCGTTGCTCGCTCGGTGGCTCTTGACAACGAGCTCCTTGAAAAAGCACAACAAGAAAAGAAAGCCATTACTCCTCTAGCGAAGGCCCAAACATCCGGAAAGTTGGTATTAGAAGAGGAGATCGATATAGGCCGCGTAGGCTGGCCGGCGAGTATGTCAACCCTTCAGAGCCTGGCCAGTTACTGAAGCACAGTCCAGTGCGTCTCTACCTCCGAGGATTAGACGGCGGACGTCCCTTCTTTTTCTTCCCAGCTTTCATTTTCGGTCTCTTCCTCTACAGTTTTTCTGCGAACTTTCAAACATGGTATCTGGGACAGTGGGCGGCGCAGTACGACACGCATCCCGCTGCAGAAGTACCCGTGTTTCGGTGAGTTTTCTCTACTCCTCACTTGCTGTATTTGACTTTGGGTCAGTACCTGGGTGTTTATGGTTCGTCTACTTGCACCCAAGTACTACTTGGCTCACGTACCACCGTAGGTTGCATCCTGCTTTTCGCATTGACCATGTACTGCGGCAGTTACCTGCTTTATATGCTGGGTATAATCCGAGCCTCGAAATCCATCCATCGAGATTTAATTGATTCCGTTCTCGGTACGACGTTGCGGTGAGTCAACTCATTCAACACCTAGGTCCGCTGACGCCTTTAAAGATGGCTTGATACAACTCCGACGTCGCGCGTCATCACTCGCTGCACCCAGGTGCGCTTTGAAGCTTTACACTATCGCATTTCTATAACATTTCTCGTCCAGGACATCCGAGCCATCGACAACTCTGTCTCGCGCGCCCTTTGGTCGCTGTCCGATCTAACATCTTCTATGTTGATCAAGTTCGGCGCCGTGGTTCTCTTTACACCAGTGTTTTTTGGACCTGCAATTGCGCTATTCGCACTGGGCGGGTGGTGCGGCCGCATATATATGGCTGCGCAGCTCTCTGTGAAGCGCGAGATGAGCAACGCGCGCGCACCTGTCCTGGCCAGTACGCCATCTTCCCACTGTATCCTCTTACCGCCTCTCAATTTCATTGCAGTTTTGGCGCTGCGATGACTGGCCTCAGTGCGTCTTTTTATGGGCATGCTTATAGGTTCCAATTTGCTTACTGGCATTCAGCGTCGATCCGAGCATACGCGTGCGAGGCGCCTTCATCGAGGAGATGCAGCAGAGGATCAACCACTACACTCGCTGTGCGCGCGTTTTCTACAACCTCAATCGCTGGGTTGCCGTCCGCCTCGAGCTGCTCAGCACGCTTTTCACCACCGCGCTTGCGGGGTACCTGGTCTACTTCCAAAAACAGGAGGCGTCAAATGCGGGCTTTTCCTTGACGATGACATGTTCGTGGTTTCAAGTCTCTCTCTTCGGGAGTGGTGATTGAATGAGCCGATTATGCAGTGGGCTTCAGCGGGATGATTCTTGTTTGGATTCGGTGCGTTCGTCCTTCGGAAGAGATTAATGGAATTCAGGCTGAAAGTCAACTCACGGAACGTTGAAGCTGCTTTAACGACTTTGAAGTTCAGAGTGCGTTTCACGTGCCTTTCTTCTTCATGTCTGCTCATCGTCCATACGAAGGTAATTCCCTGGAGCGTATCCAGCGCTACCTCACACTCGAACAAGAACCACAGCCGACCGTGGAAGGCACGCCGCCCGCGTACTGGCCCTCTAGTGGAGCTTTGCGCGTCGAGAACCTCTCTGCAAGGTACTCCGCAGACGGTCCACAGGTCCTTCGCGGGCTTTCCTTCCGTCTCAAAGCCGGCGAACGTGTTGGTGTTGGTAAGTTTCCCGTTCTTTTGAGAGTTTCCTCCAAAAATTTGTCTTCCAACACGAAGTCGGACGAACTGGTTCTGGAAAGGTGCGTTCCATTGTATTTAGTTCAATCAATTTAATTGCAACACGTTATCACAGAGCTCGCTTACGCTCGCCCTGCTGCGCGCCATCCCAACGGAAGGCACCGTGTACTATGATGGCCTCCCGACGGCATCCATCAACCTCGACGCCCTCCGCGCCAACATCACCATCATACCGCAAAGCGTACGTCCCACCTCCTATTTTTAGTGTTCCCTCCCTTTATCATGACACCCGCAGCCGAGCTTCTCGCGGGACTCTGCGGCGCAACCTCGATATATTCGGGCAGCACGAGGACGCGGAGCTGTGCGGTGCGCTGCGTGCCGCGGGGCTCGGCGCGGAAGATGGGAGTGGGATCACGCTGGACACGCCGATCGCGAGCGGAGGCGCGAACCTGAGCGTCGGACAGCGGCAACAGATCGCGCTTGCGCGCGCGCTCGTGGCGGGAGTAAGGTTCTTATTCTGGATGAAGGTACGTCGAAGCAACCATTCGCGCTATAACGCTACAGCGCAAATGGGACGTCAAACTGATTGGTGTTGCGTGCAGCTACGTCGGCTATAGGTATCTACTCACTACGTTGAAGAGATGGCCGAATGCTGATCAATGCGAGTAGATTACGAAAAGGACGCGCTCATCCAGATGGCGCTGCAGCGCGAGCTCGGGAAGGACGTGACCGTTATTGTCGTCGCGCACCGGCTTTCGTCCGTAGTGAATGCGGATAAAGTTGTGCGTCCGATTTACTTTCGTTCACCCCGCATCTACCCACGCACTCTCATCTCATTTTGTAGATGGTGCTCGACGCTGGTCATATCGTGAGTTCCCGTGCTGTTTATTTCTTCGTTGGTTAAGAAACCTGGATGTGTGTCCAGGTTGAGTTTGGCGCCCCGAAGGAGCTGTTGAAAGATCAAGAGGGGCGGTTCCGCGCGCTGGTGGACGAGTCGGAGGATCGGGAGGCGCTCTATAGTGTCGTGGGATCCTTGTGAGGAGTTGAAAGAAAGAGGATCGCTGCAGAAAAACGGAACAATATATGCACGACTACCTCTCGGAATTAATGTTGTTATTTTCCTTTCTCCTCATCTACGTCCTTTCCTTCCGTATTTCTCTCCTCGGTGGTATATTTTAGACACGGGTGGTTACACTCCTTCAACCGTGGGTATGTCCATCGGACCGGAGCGGAACGGGCGAGATAACTTACGCAGCAATTCGGAACACGCCGTACAAGTGAAGAACCCACGCTCGAGCCGTGTTCTTAGACTCCGATTTTAAAATATCAAAATATCAACTACGCTACTTATTCCACGAGGCTGGATGAGCGATGAACGGCCGATGAAGGAGCATTTCCCTCAGATACCAGAGATCCGAGGGGACTCGAAAGTGGCGGTGACAGCGCCGAACGGTTCTCGGCCTTCGAATCGATGACAACTGTTCCTCAGGCTCCGATTGAACAGTAGGCAGAGGCCGGCCTGCGACTGTTAGAGACATGATGATCGTGTGAGGTTCAACGTATGGTAAGGAGACGTTCTTGGAACCCCTATCCACTCCCAACAATTGACGACTCGAGCCCTTCAAGCCGGATTCAAGGGTCGCCAGCGGATCGGCATCCCCCTTATCGTAGGTGGCTGCTTGCTATGAATATTTATGTCTCCTGTGACATCATAGAAATTCCCGCCATTGATTTGAGACCCAGAGGAATGGTGAAGAGGGCATGGGAAAGAGATGAAGTTGGGAGGGGTCTAAGGACGGGACAGCCTGAAGCTGTACAGTTCCTGTGACCACCGGGCCTGGCACACAGTATTGCGCGCTCATGAGAATAGTCCAGTGGCGGTTCGAGGTATTCGTCCCGAGATACATCTCTAGTCTATCTCGAATATTTTCCGACGAACGATCGAGGCTTCACTCGAGGGAGCGGCGATGGTCCTTCGACGCAAGAACACCGAGACCCGTCGCATATTGCTTGTTCCTCATTGGCTGTGGCTCGTCATCAGACGAGTACGAATATTGGTGTGAATGTGAACCAGATCCAACGCCATGGTGAATCAGGTTGGTATCAAGTCTATCCTCCTTTCATTTAGGGTATAATCGAAATCTTCAAGGCCTGGCATTGTCAATTGAACTCCGACAAAGGGAGGTCTATAGTCAGGGGTTGTTCGTTTTTGTGTATCACTTTTCCGTCTACCTCATACTTCAAGTGAACGCGACGGAGGAAAGTTTGTGTCCAACTTTCTTATCCGCGAATACTATTAATAATCTTCCCGGGACTCAACTGTGGGAAGTTGATCTGTCATAAAGATTAGATTACGATGACGCCACGCGGCGCGAAGTCCACACAGCGCTCCCGATCAAAATGTGATTCCCCACATTTGCATTTTAACCACGAGCCGGGCGTGGATTTTCGCTGTCTTTCGTGTGGGTGTACATATGGTGTACCGCTGACTAGTATATGCTGATAATTTGGAGGGCGCATGCGTGCCTGGGGGTCCAGCTGTCCGACGCGTACCTGAGAGGTGTACGCGACGGAACAGTAAGACCTTCGCCTGTCTCTGTGCCTAGCTAGGTGGGATGAGGATGCAGGCTTAAGGTATTAATATAGACTTTCTGAGCTCCCTATACCTCCAACTGAATTTCATCTTAAGCGTCTGAGGTCCATATCATCAACACTGCCGTTGCTATATTGATTCCGGTCAACTGTCAACGAAAAAAGGATCAGAAGTTTACTCCACATTCCTCGGACGTTCATCGTCCTCGTCAGAAGAGGCGCGAGCCGATTTGAATTTGTGCCTGCTTTTTTGCGCAGATTAACCTTGCTTTCTCTTGCAGTGTTGGACAAGTTGAGTGGAAGACTGCAAGTGAATCAAGTCCGATATCGATGATAATGACAGAAAAATAGGTACATAAGCGTAAGTGGGCTGGCCCACTCTTTTTGAATTTTTTTTTTTTTTGCGAGGATTCATTTCTATTTTGAATCAAAAGGGTGACTCGGCGGATGCCTCAGTGCCCAAGCCATCCCTTCGCAATGGATTTTTAATGATCTTGGGAACGCATTTACAAGCACATGCCTGAAATAGAAGGCAACTGTGAGAACTTGCGATAAAAAGTGGAGCAAAGTGACGTGCGCGAGGGTCGGGTGCAAAACATTCGTGAGTTATCTGGTGGATCTCTGTATGTTATGA
This sequence comes from Mycena galopus ATCC 62051, assembly GCA_014925785.1. Lineage (NCBI taxonomy): Eukaryota > Fungi > Basidiomycota > Agaricomycetes > Agaricales > Mycenaceae > Mycena > Mycena galopus. Next base: position 591,665 of record WIQG01000030.1, read on the forward strand.
CGGTCTTGAGTGGCCGGTGCTCAACCTTCTGAGAAGTATAAATTACAAAGCCTTCCCTTAGGCCCCGCACATATGATTGTGTAAGGCAATATTCTGTTGGAATCAACACCGGTGGTCGTATGCCGCACCTAAATAACGAAATGAACCTACCAATGGATGCGGAGATTCTCACTGCGGGACCGCATAAAACAGATGCACCCGTCTCGGTTACAATCGCCACCTGTACCATGCCCCACCAAGCCGCAGTGGCTCAAATCCGGTTGAACAACATTACAATATGTCTAAGCGCCGCGTTGAGAACACTCGAACTTCTATCCGAGAGTCTGAATACCCCATTCTTGATCCCCATTTCGGGCACGACTCGAGCATTATTGATTTGTGCTCAGGTGCGTTCCTTGTTAATCTCTAGCCTCATAAACCTCAGTGCCGTGTAGACTATTAAACAGAACAAGAATGATTGCACTCAATTGTTGGAACACACCCACAACCTTCTCAACGCCATTATCATGGTGCACATTGCCTCCGACACAGGCAGGGAAATGTCCCCAACGATCTTGAAGCAGATTGGGAAATTCACTGAGTACCTGACTCTTGTAACTCTCCTGTTATTATTGACATCGTCATCGCTGCAATAGGACTCTTCACAAGGTTCATACGTTCATTGAAGCCCAGCAGGATGGAAACAAAATCAAGAAATTATTCCGTTAGGGTGAAATGAGCAGACTCCTCAAGGATTGTCGGACCGGATTACAGCAAGGGTTGAATTTTTTCAAGGTCAGTTATTATTGAACACCACAATGTGACACTGCAACTTTGCAGATCGAGAACATGAACCTGTTAACAAATATCGAGAATCTGCAACAGGAAGCGGAGCACCGGCACCAGCAAGTGCTCAACATGATTGAACTACTTTCTGATGCAACTGGTTCCGAGAACGCATCTTCGGTATTCATATCATTCTCTATGCCAAATCTATAATGACCTTTGGGACAGATAAACCGGGTGTTTTCTGGGTCATATAACAGGTTCGGGTTTCATGATTTTTTGGTGTCAAATGCTAATACAATTTTTGTTGAAGTTCCAACTCAGTCACTATGCTACCTTCTGAGCCAAAGATCTTCCATGGAAGAGAAACAGAACTTTTGGAAATCTTGAAACTCTTTCACCTAGGAACACCCAGAATAGCGATCTTGGGTGCAGGTGGGATTGGCAAGACAAGCCTCGCAAGAGCTGTTCTCCATGACCCAGAAATTGCTTCCAGATATGCACAGTCCCGATTTTTGTTGCTTGTGACTCTGCAGGAACGCAGGTTGAACTTGCTGCCCTTATTGGAGCCCATCTAGGACAGAAGCCAGGAAAGGATATGACTCAACCGGTGGTTCATTACTTCAGAGCCAGCAAACCCAGTCTCCTTGTTCTGGACAATCTGGAGACACCATAGGACACAACAGAGAGCCGTGGAGATGTTGAAGAATTTTTAGCTTTGCTGGCAGATGTTCAACATCTTGGAGTAATTGTAAGTCAATTGCAGTCTTCCCAGTCTTTGCCTGAAGAATGATTAGGTCACAATGTGAGGTGTGGAGAGACCAAACAAAGTGCAGTGGACTCGACCATTTCTGGCACCTTTAAAGCCCTTATGCCAAGATGCAGCCCGAAAAATGTTCATCGATATCACAGATGATGACAATAACATTGAAAACATCGATAAAATCCTTGCCCTCAGTGACAATATGCCTCCTGCCATTGATCTTCTCGCCAATTTGGTGGACTCAGAAGGTTTCTCTAATGTGTTAACCCGCTGGGATGCAGAGAAAACATCTCTTATCTCTCAGGGCTATGACAGGAAGTCCAACTTGGAATTGTCCATCTCTTTGTCACTGTCAAGTCCGAGGATTAAATTCCTACCTCAATCACAGGATCTTTTGAGCCTCTTGTCAATGCTACCGAATGGACTTTCAGACCCAGTGAAAACAGCGTCGAGCCGGATCGAGCAAGAAAGAGTCAGAGTGATCTCAATCAAAAATGATCGAGTCTGATCGAGTCAACCAGAACGTTCAAATGTTCGCTTCATTCTCACTCGAATTCCCTCGTTTGATCTCCTCTACAGTATATACCCGGTACATGAGCCAACTTTTTGAATTCACCAAATAAGACTCAAACAGCGACCTTTTTCAGTGATCCAAGTTTGTAGTATTATAGACTAGTATCTAAATATTAGGAATACAGGAGGGTAGAATATTCTAAGTACTATTAGGGTATCTATTTTGTGTTCGACGACGAAGACCCAAATGTCACAAAAACCCTTTAGATGAGCCACGCGTGACATGCGTGACTCTAAACCGTCCCACAGCCTTCTACTCTTCCTCAGAGCCCGAATCATCGTCGTCTCTTGCTGCTGGAGGCTCATCGACCACTGGGGGCTTCGGTTTTTTCGGTCGGACCGGTTTTTTGGGGAGATCTTTTGGTCGGCAGCCTTCGGCACGGAGATCTCGGCACTCCGCCTCCCACGTCACCACTGCCTTCTCGTGCGCAGCCTTCATCTCTTTCCATCTCTCCTCCAGAGCCTCCTTCGCCATCCGCGCAGCCTCCCGATCCTCTGCTCTCTGCACCTTCGCCACATTCTCGGCATCCCGCAACCTCTGTGCTTCTTCAGTTTTGGCAATCCACTCGGGCGCTGTAAGATGACGACCGAGACCGCCCATGGACAATGTAACACGGTTTGTCTTCTTCTTTTGCTCCTTCGCATTGAGGGCCTCACTCTGCCTCTCGCAGAAAACATTCTGGAGGACAATTGTCGCGTGCGACGACTCGATGATGCCGTCTCGGGCAACAATGTGCTGATTGGCGAGCCCAAGGTTCTGTCGCAGTCTTTTGCTGGCTTCCGGAAGCTCATTCTTCGACATTTTCTCCAGGTCCTGGTCACTGAACTGCAAGGATGTCAAATCAAGACGAGGGATCGTCGACGGAGGCCCTTCGAGCACGGGCGGTGGGAGTCGGCTTTTTGAAGTGATGGGGTCTTTGGACACGAGGAAACTGCCGGAGGAGGTTGCGGAGAGGGCGCTGGTCATGAACCTCATCCGTTTGGAAGGTGTGTACAGTGCTGGATCGATGTTTGGGTCCCTTGCGCGACGTTGGGGTGTAACTGACCCACTGGCAGCAACAAATGTATCGGGATCAACGTCGAATGCGGTGGGGGGATTGTGGTGGAATGCCGCCATAACAGCACGGACGGGGCTCGGCTGGAGAAGGGGGAAACCAGCCTTAACAGATGTCGCCTCTGCAGGCTTCATCTGCTCGGGCTTGATGACGTTGGGGTTGAATGGATAGATGCCTGTCACACGGAAGGCAGCCTGTATGGTGCTTTCTGTGAACGCCCGGAGGTACGCCCGTCCAAAAAGCTCCGTGAAGTCAGCTTTGCTGACTTTGCGCTTGTGAAGCTCCTCGAACTGATTGATCTCCTCCTTCCAGACGACTTTCATCCTTGCAAAGCAAACGACGTCGAGGCCCTGCAGTGCATGCGTGCAGTGCGGCGGGTAGCCGAGCACAATGATATTGTGTTCCTCGGCGTACCGGAGGAATTTGGCAGTGTGGTGCGAGCTGTGCCCGTCAAGGATCAAAACACGGGTGCGTCCTCCCGCTTTCTCTCTTGTCTGCGGCTCAAAGTCCTTGACCAGCCACTCATACGCGAGCTCGTTGTCAATCCATCCGTTCTCGGAAACACATATACTGGTTCAGCATTAGTCGGGAGCCTATTTGTAGCCATGGTGTGTAGACTTACGATGCGCCGGCAATATTGTTCTCACCGTACTTCTGCAGGAAGTTTTTCCCCTTGTAGATGATCGTTGGCGTCAGCTTTGTTCCATCCGCGCAGATGGTGATGATGGCTGTGACATTTTCACGGTCCGCGCCGCCTTGTTTGTGCTGGATCTTCGCACCACGACGGCCGATAACCCTCTGCTTCCCCTGGTCCGACGGTGGGAAGCCGCTTTCGTCCATGCCGTAGATGTCCTCCTTGCGGATGTCTTGATCTGGGACGAGCTCCTTCACCAGCTTGTACCACTCCTCAACAGCTTTCGGGTTCAAGCATTGCCCACGCTGCGAGTCAAGAGGCTTGCTCCAATGCGTCTGGAGCTCGTCGCGATGCCGCTCGAGGAAGCGATGGACCCAGTTTGACTCCGGGTCAATCGTTTCGGCACCCCGGCTCTTCAAGATCTCGTTTGCACTCTGGACGACCATCCGGGGCTTCATTGGGAGTCCACGGTCTGCCGACATCAAGATGTGATCAATCACGACGCGTTCCTCTTTCGGTGTCAATCTCTGTTTTTTCACATTCATCTCCGTGATCCCCCGGCCCCCGTTGGCGCATCGGCGCAATGTCTCCTTGTTAACGCCATGTCGTTCCGCGAGGACGCGTAACGAGACTTGATACTCTTTGGGTTTGAGCTCATTCTGGTGATAGTCCTCTATGGCCCGTTCCATCGCGACATCTTTGGCCTTTTGTATTTTCTGGTTCTGGACTGCTTTAGATAGTGCATGAACCATTTTGGGGGTGTTTCGAGCCTTCTGGATGCCGTAGAATGTAGACGTGTCGAATGGAATTTGTTGATGTCACGCTGTTTGGGCACCCTTCAAAAGTGCGCGGTTTCTCACCCATTTCACCATGAAATCACATGGTCCAAAAGGGCGAAATGAGCCTAGAATGGGGGCAAATTAGATAGACCCAAAAAAAGACCCAAAATCGAGGAGTAATAAGGTATATTTTCCAGTACAAAAAGTGTGATGACCAAATTTGGCTCATTTCGACGACGAATCTGAATACCATTTGTGCACCATTGCTCCAATCGCTACCAAACTTGGCATATATTAGGATAGATAATAAGGGAAGGTTCCCCCAAAAGAGCTAATGATTCGGTGAAGAATTGGGGTCTGGGGATCCATTTGGCTCAAGTAATGGGTGTGACTCATGTACCGGGTATATACTGTAAATCTGTGTACCGACCACTGCTCTAAATATTATTTTGTCTTTGTAATCACTTTGTGTGATACGCCAATCTTGTCCATTTTCGCCACAATGTCCGTATGGGCTCCGCCGCCGGGACTTCTTTCCTTACCCCAGCCAGACAGAGCGCCGGGGGAACGACCCGAACTCTTGCCCCATCCCTCTGACCCCACGCGGAACTGGTGTCATCCTGGCTGTATTGCTTGTAACAAGATACACGTCGGCAAGCTGGTGGTCGCGAGTTTGTGTAGTGCCGACGAACTTGAGGAGGAGCCTTATAAAAGCAGTAAGTTCCCTTGCTGTTAAATGCAATTTCATTAATGTTGTGCAGTGGGAAATATCCCCAGACTGTTTACACATTCGCTTCAGTGCGATGTACAGTACTACAAAGCCTACTCAAAAAAACCGGAGGAAAGGCTACAACAGGCTCAAGCAGAGCAAGCCTTCTTTGCCAAATTTGAGAAGACACGCGAGGCGCTTTTAACATTGCGGCAGCAGGTCTCGGCGCTGGGAGGCACCCTCGTGGAGGTGGCTGAATCCGTGGGAAGTAGACCTGTTAGAGGAGAAGAGCTGCGCAGCATGCTCTTCATTTTGCGGCAAGACGTGTTGTGGGTGGGCGAACAGCTAATCGAACATGCTGGCACCGAACCATGATTTTAATACCCCAATGTTGTCTCGGCTTTAGTTATGTAGTTCGGACAATTTTACACTAAATGAGCTAAATTGTGACGCCGTACTCGCTTCGGCTCTTTCCTCGGTATCTACTCCTCAGAAAGAAGCTCCTCCAACCCTGCACGCTCCGCTAACTTGAGACCGGGCTTCTCCATCACAAACCACCGATCCACCTCAGACCCATCATGGAACCGAGTTTTGTAGCGTTCGTCGGGGCCCATCATGACCACAGATTTGATAGATGTTGCATCGACGACCCGCACACCTGCATCTCGCAGATGTTGAGCAGTCCAATATGTCTTCGATGATGCAACCAAGAGGCCAGGGTGTGGAGGGCCATATAACGCGACCATTGCAACAGGTTTGGGTTTGACAGTCTCGTTTAGATGGAGCCGCATAAAGAAAAGGACTTCCGCAATGTACAATTTTCCATCAACTTCCAGCTAGAGGAAACGTTACCGAGATGTTCTCAACACAATGAATCACACTCACCGTTACATTTCTTGCAGTCCGCAAATCAGTCAGTGCCTTCAGACTCTCCTTCCAATCCGATCTCGCAACTTGGCCATTGGGTAGACGCAGGCGTGCCCAACGGATCACATTGCTTGAGTGTGAACTCAGAATCCCACCATGACGCTGTAGGTAAGCGCAAATTGCCTTTTCTTCACACGGACGAACTGAGCGAGAACTCGTGTCCATCGCGCGAAGTAGAGCATAACCGCTGCCAATATCTTGGGCTCCACGGGGGAGAGGATTCTCAGGTGGTTCTAGATCTGGTATCATAGCTTTCAATGCATTTACCTGACACCTCCGAATACCGCGCTGCGCAAGATTGGAAAATGGATTGGAGTGCTGTTTGATTTCCTCCCCAAGATTCCCGATAGTGCGTTCCATTCCCCACTGCGAATAGATGATACCAGGTCCAACACGGATTGTTTCAGGTGCGAAATGAGATGCCGTGTGGATGCTAGGGCGTACGAAGTGAATCCGATCTGTCCGGCGCTGCACATACATCTCCTCAAACCCATCTGAAAAACTTGTGAGCAGATTGTGTGCTTCAAGGACTTCAGCGGGGAATATTTCCTCTTGAGTAAGAATCCGAATTGCGTGTACACATTTGCAATAGTGCATCCAATACACATCTGGAAGGAGGTTGTAGAATAGTGCCGGACCTAGACCGAAGAAGTGCAGCATAAATTCCCAAGCTTTATAACCACTTGAAATCTTTTCTGCTGGGTTGTGTGGAGGACGGTCAAATGACCCCGGAATATACGGAGTCATTTGCGCAACAAGCTTCCCTTCGAGATGAAAGTTAGCACCTGCAGATAGAGAAATTGCAAAACTATTCACCATGTTCTTTCCATATCTTTGTGTCTTGCAAAACAGCCCATGGCCAGCTAGCAAGATCGGTGCTGTCTGTGCGATCACAGTCAAACACGCCGCGCCATAGCGGAATCAGGAGATCCGGTAAGTTGAGGGCGGGAAGATGCATGATATCCAGGGCAAATAAACCCGGGACTCCAAGAATTCGATCGGGATGGAAACCGCTGAAGATTGTAGGCTTGCAGATCCCAGTTTCTAAACGACGCTTCTCGTATTGGGTTTTATTCCGAGATTCAGAAACGAACCGGAGATTTTTGTTGTAGCGTTCCGTGGCCTCTGCAGATGTAAATTTTTGCAAAAGTGAGTTCAGATTGATATCTGGATGATTGCAGCCAGCAACCGTTGGAAGAAACCGAGCTGGGTAGTAATGGGTACCGCCGGGCTTATGGCGTCCAATAAGTGGGCAATACAGACGGCAAGAGTATTTGCCATGGTGGCCTACACAGCCATTCAGTGCAGCCATTCCGGGGCCATCGGCGCTACCCAGCGCAACAAACAGACGTGATACAAAGACACGGCAGCTTTCTGCATCCCAGATCTGGAGACCTTCCTTCTGTAGTGCCGCAACATGGTGGAGTCCCGAATATATGAAACTGTCGAGGATTTTCGGTTTCAGTGGACCTGGGATGAATCCGCCAGGGAGAATGTGCCGTTTTTTGTACCGCAACTCGGGTGGGAGGTCGAGGATAACCCAAATATAAATCCAACAATCCGAAGTCTTGTTACGGTACAGCTGAGCGCCATCAATGGAGAAGATGAGAACCATGTCGTCCCAGTTAATTTTGCCTTCCTCCACGGCATTAAGATAATCAAGTCCGTCGAAGAAGTCACGGTAAGGAGAGGTGCGTTGCCCATTCTGCCTGCATAACTCCTCCAGAGTATGCTCAGTGCAGCGCCTGCGGTAGCGCATATTATGGGCACTGGTTGGAGTGCGCCAAAGCGCCTGCAACTGCGGACCGATGGGGATGGTGTGAAACTGTTTGCGGGGAACCTTTCCTGCTCGATTGGGGTCATATTGAGGCTCGCCGCATATTGGACATCCTTCAAGCGGCGTGAATGGTCCCGTATATCCAACACAAGAATTTATGCACATATCATGGAGGAGGGAAACCACGCCGCTGAGTTCAGTGACGAGTTTTTTGATGCGGTGGTATGTCAGGATGTCATCCTCTGGATGACGCCGCAGTATTCCGAGACGGACAGTATTATATGTCTCTTCAGAAGCGTTGCTGACGGCGAGAAATATGTCGAGGGAGAGGCGGTGGTCTGGGTTGTCCAGAGT